>CAJNOJ010000001.1:292281-1041196 GCA_905250025.1 Adineta ricciae
TTGAAAACGAAAGGCAACACGCCAAAGTATGGTCTTATTTACCATTCGTCACATATTGGTAAAGCAAATACACAAAATAAGGGTCGCATATCTCGATATCTGGCAAATAAATGTGCAATTGCATCCCGAATTGATTGTTTTTCAGGTTTGCTTGTCTGCCAAATTAATGACAAATCTTATGTTTACTTCTTGTAGACATTCCGACTGCTGTGTTCGGTGATCATTTGAAACAGCAGGTATCTGATCGTCTGAAATTCTATGATAGTGGCGAATTACCACCGAAAAATGTCGATGTTATGAAGATTGCTTTGGAAGAAGCAGAAGTTGAACGTGAACAAATCTTAGTCAAAGAGAAGAAACGCCGGAAAAAGGAGAAAAAACGGCGTAAGGCAGCCGAAGCAGCAGCCGCTGCTGCTGAACTTGCCGAATAGAATCTTGGTACAATCAGTATCCTTAAAGCGAACTTGTTTCTTATGTTATTGTTGTTTAATTGAATGAATTCAAATGCTTTGTCGTAGAGTCGGAAATTAAAAAATCACATATCAAACTGATGACTTCGGTTTTCGTGCATAAAAAAATCATTTGTAGGACGTCATGTTTTATTTTCTCTGATATCTTTACGCATAAGACATAAATTTTGACGATTACGAAAAGCTTGACAAAATAGGAAAGAGAACTACGAGTGAATTGTAACAAATATGTATCACAACATTTATATTCATAAGAACGAATACGTTTTGTGTCAGAATGCAAAGAGAAATAGCCAATGAACGAACATTATGATTGAGACGCTTAAACTATACTATTGGCAGGATTTGTATTCCATCGTTTACATGGCAATTGATTTTGTTCGCCCATTTTAACGAATGAATAAGAAAATAAACCAAATAATGTCAATAAAATACCAATGAATTGTTTGTAGTTCAACGTGTCATTGAATAGGAACCAGCCACCAATGAGTATCGAAACAGTTTTCAAATGTCCAATCATATTGTACGTCAAGGGTGATCTACAGGGGAAATACAGATCATATTTCAATGTAAGAAGGAAAAAAGCAAGATAACATTATCAACAACTACTTACGTGTTTTTAATCACCCAATAAACGGACAGGTTGACTGCGAATGCCACGAAGCCAGATGCAACAACTGCAAAGAATGCAGTTCGCTGTTCTTCACTTGTTTTGTACGACGGCAAACTTTCCATTATCAGAATACACGGTATCAATAACATCGCGGATAGAGGTGCTTGATAAAATAGTAACTGTTGTGAATTCATTTCTAACTCTTTCAAACGTTCACCAACCCAAACTTGGTAGAGTGATGCTGCGAGTACACCGATCGATGCAATGATTGTACCAAAAAATGTCAGTTTAATATCGTTAACTGAATGTGTGCAAACACCTACGACAACAGGTATCAATGTAGCGATAACCATTCGTGAATATTTCTCTTTGTAATATTGCCAGGAGATCAATGCGACAACGGGCGTTGTTAAGACTTTGAATAGTTGATATGTACCGATCGTATTGTATTCAAGGGAAAGATTAGTAAAGACCACGAACGCACAAAAAGCGGCAGCTAACGGTAAAACTTTCATCAATGGCACACTTTTGCGTACGAACGTATTCATTTTCAAGCAGATGACCAATCCCAATGAAGTGATCGCCATTTGAATAGCTGTTAACGTCATCGTTTTGATCTGGCAATGGGAGAAGATATATTTGTTAAGGAATATAATACCAATTGAAGACAAGATATTGGATGCACATCCTAATACAATGCGAATGTGTTCTTGTAGTGCGTCTGACGGAGGTTGTCGCTTATTTGATGAGTAAGACGTTGGTGGATCAGATTTAACCTACGAAAAATAGGCAAAAATATTAACTTCGATGAAATAATAATCAAAATACATACAAATGGCGCATCGCCTGCATTAGTTTTGCCATTATTTATAGCCATAGCTGAATTAAACAATCCCAAGCAAATATTAGTGTAAGTAGGTTAGATCATATCTACAAAGCACCGGAACTTTTTTGAAAAAAAAAACTTTACTTTATGTGACATGTTGATGATTAGTTGATATGATTTATGGAAGAGAGTGGAAGGGATGGAGAGAGAAATTGAAAAAGAAGAAGAGTATGTAAACTAGGTAGGTAAAGAAATCGCCGTGTTCATGATAATTTGATAAAATGTTACGCATCGCTTCATCTTTTCTTTTCCAAAGGACGGCGAAATGTTACTCTTAGGTACGGCGACACGTAAAGCGAGAAAAATAAACTTGCACATGGCAAGATTACCTGCATGTTGAATGTGAAACGTAAGAAATAGAAAAAAAATACGTGACATTAGTAGAAAAAAAAGAGAAGGAAGAAAGAAAAATGTCCTTCGAAATCAAGTCGACGAATGATTGGGTTCACTATTTGAAAAGAAAAAAGCAAATAACAATCGAATGTACGCTTGTTTAACAGAAACCTTATGGAAATTGGCGAACGAGTAGGAGGTACACTTAGATTATAACCGCGCTGGATCTGAGTGTGAATTAATTGTTCCACAGCAGTGCGCCCATGAGTTTGGTCATATTTTTCTTTCGCAATTTTTTCATCGCAAGGACGGCAGCGGATAATGCCAATACCTGTGTAGATTGAGAAAGTTTGTTAATCTAGAAAAATGAAATCTGCTTACGAGCTCGTTCGATTTGGTTATTTTTGCCACTGCGTCGAGCGACATCAATAACTGAGTCTTGCCGATCGAATGTATACAGATCAAGAGGCGCATTATGCATCAATAAACAAGCAAAACATGTTCCATATCCTCGACTAGCTGCGAGATGAGCCATGGTATAACCATCATCTAATGGTTAAGGAAAGGCAAATGTTATTCTGCTCTCTGTTGAAATCATTAACTAACTGTCTGCTTGTTCAATGTCGATTATCTTCAATTCTAATAGCCAATGTAAAACATTCGCTGCACCAAACAGAGCTGCCTAGAACGATTAAGGACAAAAACAGAACGGTAGAGTTTGTCTATCAACATCAATAATATACCATATGCATTGGCGTTCGGCCAAGATTGTTTTTGTATGTAAATAAATTTCGTTTATTTTTCCATATCAATCGAACACAATCAAGTTGATCGTATTCACTTGCTTCATGTGCAATCGTATTTCCATGAGCATCTGTCGCATCGATCATTAATTTTGATTGAAAACAAAAATTGAGTACACTCCTAGAACCATTTTTAGCAGCATAATGGATCGATAATTTCGTTTCGTTCGTAGCAATAGTTAGATCAATGTTCTTAGCATTTATCAGATATTTAAAGGCATCCACATGATTATGCATTGCACAGTAATGAGCAGGTGTTCGACCAAAATTATCTTGAGCATTGATATCACATCCTAGTATAGACAATAACTGAAGTCAATCGAACACGAAGATAGAAGAGCGCAAAGCAGTAGTAATCATGAGAAAAAGTAGCATATTGTTATCCTACCATTGTACAGACAATCGACGTCTTATTCTATAACGATATCTGATTATTTGAAATTGTTCCTATTTACCTTTTTCGATTAGTACCCGCACACACTTTGTCGATCCGTGACTAGCAGCAATATGTAGCGCTGTCATTCCTTGAGCGTCTCGTTGGTCAATCAACGCACCATTGTTCAGCAGTTCGGCAACTAGCTGATGATTACCACTAGCAGATGCTTCATGCAATGGTGTACGTTCCAAAAGATTTTGTGTATGTACACTTTGACCGCCCTAGAAAGATGGAAAATTTCTTTTAGAGACATGTAGTATGAAAAGTACGAGGTGGGTAACCTCAATCAACTCTCGAACGACATCGCGATGTCCATATGATGCTGCTTCATTGATAATTGGTTGAAATGATTCGCGCAATTGAAGTACTTTACTCGCATCGTATTCACCTTTTGCATTTCTCAATTGTAATGCATTGACTGGTTCAGGTGAAATGGGTTGTTCATCAAACATTTCTAGCGTTTCGTTGAAAACTGAACATGTATGTTCTGATTTAACTGGAGTTTCAACAGGAAGCATTTGCCCCTCAGTGTCATTCAAATCTTCGTCTGACAAGTGTTGAGAATCATTCTCACTACGCAGTAAGGCGGACGTGTTGATCGATGAACTGGACGCAGACGAGAGCCGTGATGATTTACCTTCTTCTGTTCCAGTGCGAGATCGCGACGAAAAAGCGGTTTTTGGACGTGATGAGGATGATTTTATACGCTCTTCTTTTTTGTTGCTCGACATGGGCGATGACTTTTGTCGTTGTGTAGCTCGAGATGAAGAAACTCGATCGATGGATTTTCGTTGTTCTTCCACATCATTGATGTCTTCAACGCTAGGTGGCATGTGTGTTCGTTGTGATTCACGAGACGGGTTCGTTGATGTGATCGTATCATTATTCTTTGGTGTGGAAGATTTATCAGCAGAATTTAATGGTGATTTAGTAACCTGCTGTTGCGGATTTTTGTCAGGAATATTCTTGAATGAAAAAAAAAAGAAATATACATCGATGATGAAATCGACCCATTCTATGTAGACTTACCACAGGTTTATCCGATTGAAGTTCTTCTTCGTCATCTACTTCAACCGTATTAGCATCATCTAATCCAGTTAGATGACTATCGGCAAGTTTTGACATCGTACCGAACGACGTACTATCAAATTTTACTGATTGTTTACCACTGGTCGATGAAGTTTGCCGTTTATTAGTTGCTGATGTTCGAATACTCGAAGGTTTCTTATATTCGATCATTTTCACTTCATCACTGGAAATTGGCGGATTGTTTTCATTGTCATCATCATCGTCATCATTACTGTCTTTGTTGTCAACAGGCACATCTTTGACTAAGGCAACAATATTCGGATTTCGAACGCCATACAACGTGGATGATGGTGGCACTTTTTCTTTTGATTGTTTTTTTAATTTCAGTCGATCGCTTTCAATCTGTCGTTGTAAGAGATGATCGCTGACACGGCCATGTCGACGACCATGTTCATCCAAATAGACTACAGGTTTGAATTGATCAAGTGATCCTCGTAACGGTTGAGCGAACAAATGATCTTGTACGCAGTTAGAAAATGTTGAATTAGCTGGAGCAGTTAGTTTAGTTCGGCGTTTACTTCGAATTGGACTGGCCATCAACATAAACTAGAATAAATCAATGTAATAGCTAGGTATCGACATTTTGCTATAGGTCCCTATTGACAACACTGAATATAGTATCTCCTTTCGTCCTGTTCTACTTGATTGACCTGTTTGCTCTCTATTTTGCGTTCGTTTGATAGATACTAGTCACCTTTGTCACTAACATCCATCAAGCGAATATACGAGACAGAACAAAGAGGTGTCATACGTGGATGGTATGATTATTCTTATATACTATTTAAACTATACGGCATCTGAACCAATGTCGATTGTATTTCATAGGGAACTTTCTTTTGCAATTGATTGCTAGGTAACGATAATCATGTGAAAGTGGTTGAATGATTATGATAATAAACAACAAATACTGATTAATTTATATTCAGAAAGTTATCCATTTGGTCTACAGTTGTTGAACTGAACTAAAATTTGATATCTTTTATATATTAACGACATCTATGATAGAAGTGACTCTGTTAGAGAAATTTCCCATAGAAAAAGGAGAAAGTGTTCATCGTCGCTGTACATTCAAAGAATCATTCCTCATATTTTCTGCTTATTAGGTGTATTGCATCAGTAGTACGACGAACGTTTAAGTTAGGAGTGGTCAGTATCCATGATCAGTTCGAACGGTTCAAATGTCTTACTATCTTTCTCGATTGTACATCATTCGCATTCAAAAGCGCATAAAAACCGATGTGACCGTGCCTTTAAGTTCATGAGAATAGTATCTCGTCGAAGTTTTTTTTAATTTAAGATGTACTGAGATGCGACATGTCTATCTGATCAACGTTTGATGAGAAAAAAAAAGTGTTTTCGTGATATTATTTTTTGAATGAGAGACTTTATTTTCTTAGAATTAACTTTTATACAATCCGACAATTCGTTTGCCTTCGCGTATACCGGTAAGAAAAGCACCATGTGCTGTTCCATAGAATCTTTCATGTGTGCCTTCACCTGCAAAGAGAACCAATGGTTCTGCTGACTTATCCGGCCATGGCATTGCTAATCGTTTGATATCATGAACAGTCGAACCTATTTTGATAAATGTATGTGAACCATACGTCAATGGATTATGAAACCATGTCGATCGAATTAATTTCTTCGGTTTGGGTATTTGATTGTCAGGATAAAACCTGCCGAACAATTCTTGAAAACAATTCGACAGTAAGCCATCGGGAATAGTTTCGATATATTCGCCCGCCTCGCCGCTAATTTGTGTTACAAGAGTATTGGACAAACGATGATGAACGCACAAGCCCGTTAGACTTTTACACCATCCACTCTAAAAGAAAATATTTCTAACTTTTTAAAACAAAGTTTTGTAAATTACATGATAAGGTGTATTTTCAAGACAAGTTAATTTGCCCTCGGTGTTTGTATTCCACAAGAAATTGAACGAATTGAAATCAACATCCCAAAATGGTTGAGAAAAAACCAGATAAATCTATCATAAAGGAATATGTTAATCGAACGGGAGAATGACAAACATACTTTATTGACTGTTCCAAAGCCGAGTTTTTCAATCGAAACTTGTTTCGAATACGGCAATGGTGGTACAAACATTTCGTGCATTGTTTTCTTCAAGCAGCCAATGGATTGTGTACAAACAACATGTTTTGCTTGGTAAGTAACGATTTGATGATTTTCTTTGATAATTTCAATGTTAACCGATTGATTAACTTCGTGAATAGCAACACGTTTCACTTTTGAGTTGAAATGAAACTTTTCTTTAGCAATTTTATTTTCAAAGATCGTTTGCAAAAATTTGCAAACACCGCCTTGAATATATTTGTCATTTGTCGATAAATTCTCAAATGAAATCCATCCTAGAACGATAGACAATAAGTTCTAAAGCCAATTATAAAGAGAAACAAACTGACCTTGAACTGATACGTCGGTTAATTTCTCACTACCGATTGTATTTAAAACCGGATGCTGTTTTCCAAGCCAGTCGATGACTTTTTCTCTTTGATCAATCTCGTTCTTGTCCAGTGAAACTTTTTTCAATTGTAAATACTGATCAAATTCCGCTAGAATGAATTCACCTAGTGACAAATCGGGATAGTTCTCATACGGATAAGTCGGAACTTTCTTTTCTAAAATTTCGTCGTAGATCGTTCGAATTTCGTTGATGATATCTTCGTCGATCGATTCGCCATCTTCGTCATGATAACAATCATCTCGATCCAATCCGTCTAGCAACAGCAAAGAAAAAACAAAGTTACCCTGGATGAGTTAGATAATTGGATATAATTATCGGCGGATAACGATAGTTTTCGCGTTTATAACATCAAAGAAAGAGCAAAATAACAAACTTACCATCATTCTGATCGAGTAAATGCTGTCCTTCAGCTAATTGGAACAAAGGATTGTTCGACGAATTACCTTGGAGTAACTCAGTGCCTAGTTCGATCGATTGATCCACTAAAATATGATGTTTTACCTTTAGTTCGTTAACACTCATAAAACACGTACTGAATTCAACCGTTTGACAACGTCCACCAATTTGATTGTTTGCTTCCAATATGACAAAATCTTGTATATCATTATCGGCCAGATATTTTGCACAAGACAGTCCTGCAACACCTGCACCGATGATCACGACACAATAATGATTTTCCATTCCAGTAGTTCGATGAACGTGAGTATGTGTAAAGATCGATGAATGTCAACGCTAACGAAGAAAAAGAAAAAATGCTACTTTGATTTAGTCATTCGAAGACCGCAAAAAAATCTTCTGAAATAACAGGAATCCGACATAGATAATACACACCGGAAAATGATGATCATATGTTATTAGATTCTGCTTTGAGAGATGCATCATTTGACTATAGTAATGACTGTCATTGATGAAAGACTGAAATAAAGGTAAAAAGTCATGCGTGATGTCTAGAAGATTCATCAATATACCGATAAATGCGCACAGGTTTTCCAGTTTATAAAGAGCTCCATGATCATAGTAGATCACTCGATAGACGTCCTTTGAAAGCATTTCGCATCGTGATTTATTGCTGACTGTTCGCATTCTAACTAGTGATTAATTGTTGCAAAAAAACTGTATGATTAACATGAAAGGCGGGGGAATGATGACATATGAGTTAGCACTCTTATCATTTTTCGTCTCTTCAAGAAAATGAGTGCCCGTATAGGTAACGTCATTACAGAATAAAATTATATCATAATTTCGAGTGTGACACTATTAGACGTGGGCGACATCTATTTGAAAACTTTGTCAATTCGTATGAGAAAATCATGCTAGACATGTTAAAAGTACATTTCTCTGTCGTAATTGTTTTCTTGTAATTTTTTTTTTGGTGATTCATTGGAAATCAGCAACGTTCATTTTACCTGTGACGTGAACAAACTATTGACACAGTTCGTCAGTCAGTGATCTTGACAACATGCACTTGGTAAAAATTGGACGTAAGTATTTTAGTGTTCTGTATTCTTTTTAAAGAACAGTCGACCTTAATGGCATTGAAAATTTATTGTTGATCATATAAAGCACTTTTCAAAACTAATGACTATTATTGTTGTTTAGTCGAATGAAACCGTTGGAGAGTTCATTTTTTCTGCATCGATGTCGAATGAGCGAGAATCTGTTGATTTTTCACACTCATTTGCTTTTGTTGCGTTCGGTATCTGGTTTTGATCGTCTAACCAACGGACATTTGCCAAGCATGCGTTTTTTATTCGTTCGATAGGTTCTTATAAAAACGGAAGAGAAAAAAAGCACATTGTGAGATAGAATGTGTACATCGTGTTCGATTTCAACCTTATTTTTCTTATTCCGCTGAAGCATATGAGATATTTTATATCAATAGGTATTTACTAACCATCGTTTGATTTCGTACAGCAGCAGGAGAATAAGAGGCGAGTATTCTTTTCACGTTTTGCATTTTCTTTCCTTTTCATGATTTTTTTCTTTGACTCACGCATAACACAATGTTCTGCATGAGTGAACTAGCACCTGAAACGAAAAAACTGTCTAACATCATTGTGAAATTGACTCTCGAAATCACAGTTCTTGCTTCATTTTTAATTTGGTTCATTACGTATATTTTCGCACTGATCAATTATTCATAGGTTTGATAAACGCTTCTTTTCGTAAACTTCTACTCTTTAGATCAAAACGTTACGTAAGCGATATGGTATGGATGTGGGTGCTTATTATTATTTTTCTTGCGTTGAAAACAAAAATTTTGAATTTATGTGGAATTTCCGTTTCAGATAGACGAGACGATGCGATATCGCCTATTAGGTTTTCTGTATTTGTTTCTCTTATTTACAAGTAGCTTCGCGGAGAGAACTCGTGTTAACGACGATGAAGATGATAAAGATGTCGACGATGAAAAAGATCTTAATCAAAATAGTCAAAGGCAACAGGAACCACCGGTAAATAAAGTTCGGTCTCAGAGTCGTGTTTCATCGAATAATAACGACGATGATCAACGTGATGCTGTTCAGCGAGATCCGGATCAACAACGAATGGGATTGTCCAATCGAGAGTCACAACAAAACACAAAGCAACGACGTCCAGCATCTCCCGCCATGCCACTCGCGACAAGCGATGAATGCCGAGCTGATGTTACAAGATACTGTGCCAAAGGTAGCAAACAACCACTGTCGAATTTAAAAGTCCTGCAATGTATTGATGAATTGGATAATGTAAGTCTATGGAATTCAATTTCCTGATATTTTAGTCAAAGTATTCTATTTGTATTTAGGCTGTTAATCTCATCACTAAAGATTGTCAACACGTAAGTAATTGAAGTCTTTTTTCTGTAAAAATGTAATTCGATCGTTTGGCGTGATCTTTTAGTTAATATACAGTTTTAAATACAATATGACTCATGATCCACGTTTTGATGATGCAGCGGAAAGGCAATGCAAGAAAGATATCCAGTTGTTAGATGTCTGTGATGAATTCGTCGGTAAAAAAGGTTCCGGTCGTCTTGTTTCATGTCTATATGACCAATTGAACAATATCACTGAACCATCATGTCGATATTTCATCAGTCAAATGCAAGTAGTTGTTTTCAACGATTGGCGACTATCAGAATACTTCGCCGATGCATGTATCAGTGACATTAGAAAGCTGGATTGTGGCCGATTGGATGATGATGATCAAGCAGTAAGCGAAAACAAATCAAATTAACAAATTGAGGAGTTGAACTATCTTTGTTGTAGATTCCACATGAGCAAGGCGCTGTTATTGCATGCTTATCACAAAACTATGGACAATTAAATGGTGGATGTAGAAAAGAAATTTTTCGCTTAACTGAAATGCAATCAAATGATTATCATTTGGATCGAGCTTTGTTTGCTGCATGTCGTGAGGATCGAGAACGTTTATGTTCCCAAGTTCCTAGTGGAAATGGTCGAGTCTATCGATGTTTGTATGAACAAAAGCTTAACACCATGATGTCACCTGCCGTAAGTTCTCCGAACAAATCAATTTGTTTGACTAAGATCATGAGCGTATCTCTTGGTTTTAGTGTCGCAAAGAAGTCCATCGTCGACAATCGTTAGTTGTTGCCAATGTCAAAGTCGATGTTCCGTTGATTCGAGGTACTACTGATTGAATAGTGTGAATAATTGCATTGAACATTTCATTCGCTATTCTAGCATGTAATAGTGAAATGCGTGAACACAAATGTTCAGTTGATCCTGATGATAATGACCAACGTTCGTCTCTCATCAAACTACTTCTCTGTCTTGAGGATACGATGAAGAAAGGTAACAGATCGATTCGATAAATTTCATCACTTTCATCAAATATTTCAGGCAATCATATCCAAGACGACTGTCGACGTGAAATGCTTGTTCATCGGCGTATGTTAATGTCCGATTATGCTCTCTCTCCCGAAATTGTGTCGCAATGTAAAAAGGAAATGATCGACCATTGTCCATCTTTACTTCAACAAGGCGCTAGTGGATCCGTCGATCAGCGTGGTGGCCGTATGATTCATTGTTTATTGAGTGCAGCGCGAAAAGAGAAAAACTTCAATTCACAATGCTTAGTTGTACTTAAATCATTGATACGAGCAGTTGATCCAGGTAACGACATCCGATCCGATCCGTTCCTTGAAACTGCATGTCGGCCTGTTATTGATACCTTATGTCCAAGGATAAAGCCAGGCGATTCGAATGTAATCATGTGCCTATTGGATAATCTAAAGAATAACCGCATGACGGAAGAATGTGAGAATACATTGATGGAAGTAGCATATTTCATGGCACGAGATTGGAGGTAATCAAACAGGAAAAAGTCAATTTGAATTGCTTCATTAATCAATCTTGTTTATTCAATTATAGATTGACACCGAAATTGTTACGATCTTGCCGAACGAATCTGGTCAGTTTATGTCAACTGCCAACAAATTGGTCGATGTCAACAGATCTAAGTGACGTTCAAGTTGGAATGTATTTAGGCTGCTTGTATCAACAACGGCAACAGGCATGTCGCAAACAGTATCATTGGGAATATTTTTGTTAACTGAAAGATTTCATTGTTTAGCTCGATAGTGATTGTCGCACTGAATTGAAACGACTTATGCACATTCGCTCACAAGCCATTGGCCTAATGCCAGAAATCGAAGACAATTGCATGGAAGATTTAGCCACGTGTAAAAACCCTGGCATTAAAGGAGAAGTATGAAGAGATATTCAAATAGTTTCATCTTGCACGTTTGCTTTTCTAGGAAATGAGGTGTTTGCAAAAGAAATACAACAAACTCGAAGAAAAATGTAAAGCTGCTGTGCGAAACTTTACACAAATGACTATGACTGATCCAACCCTTGATTTTCTGTTGATGAAAGCGTGTGAACCGATGATTCAACTATTCTGTGCAGTAAGATTAACTTGATTATCGATAAAGATGTTGTTTACACATCGATCTGAGTAGAATATTGAAGGTGGAAATGAAAATGATTTAATACGTTGTCTGATCAGACACAAAAACGAACAAAAAATGGATTTTCATTGTAAAGCTGGTATCGATCATCATCAAATAGTAAGTCACTTTGAAGTCAAAAACCAAATTTAATTTTGCAAATGCATAGACAAGTATGAAAGATGAAGCTTTTCTCAGTAAACAATTCCGAAGTAGATGTAGCAACGAAGTGAACGATCATTGTAAAACCAAGCAAACGAAGTAAGACACGTTTACTGTTCCTGCTCGAAATTCAGTTGAATTCTTGTCTTTCAGAGCAACTGTTATTCAATGTTTGGCTGATTTGATGCTAGCTGATGTTCTGAAAAACCAAAATCGAATAAATGAAGCGTGCCGTGATGAATTGAAATTTGAACTTCTCCAACGAGTTGGTTTTCTCATCTATTTATTAGTACGCAAACTGTTAGTTTCTATTTAGAGTGAAAGCATCAACTTTGATCCAATCTTAGCAAAAATATGTCATAAAGATATCAAACGATTTTGTTCCGATCGTACTCCAGGCAATGCAGAGGTTTATTTCTTTGCTCGACATACATTCGGTTGATAAATTTCGTTCATTGCTTGTCTAGGTACTCGATTGTTTGAAAGACCGACGTAATGATGTATCTCCTCAATGCTATACCAAATTGCAGCGACGAGAGAAACTTGACGTTATCCTACCCGAAAATGATTATAGTTTAATGTCAAAATGTGATTCGGTTATCCAAGTAGGTTTACTCAAATGTGACACAATATTTTCCATCTAGCTTGACTGTTATGTCTTTTAGAAATCGTGTGCAAATGAAAAGAAACAAAATATCCTGGCATGTCTACGTCGTCATGCAAATCAAGATTCCATGCCTGTTGTTTGTCGACGAATCTTATACCATCGACTAATGATTTTGAACAGCGGTGAGAACGATATAATTTTCGATGACTGTTCCTAACTGAGGAAAATTTCCTTGGATTTAGATGCTCGTTTCAACAAAGGCTTAATCAACAGTTGTCAAACGGATATTTCGAAATATTGTAGTGATGTTGTCGTTGACGATGATGACGACGACAAGGACAGCGACGATGATGCAACTATGAAGAAAGATGACGATGGTAAAATTCAAATTCGACTAGTTCGCTTCGAATATCTTATTTATTTAGATGATGGAAAAGATGATGACGCTAATGTTTCCGATGGCGGTGATACAAGAGATCGTGACATGGGTGGTCGAGTGATTCAATGCTTACGTTCGAAATACGCGGATTCAGCAGTCACATTAGATTCTCAATGCGTAACGGAATTGATTGACGTTATTCAAACATCAAAATTGGATATTAAACTTGACTTAAAACTCTATAAGAGTTGTAAACAAGAACTTACCAACGAATGTACGGGTATCGATCAAGAAGATTGTTTGAAATTGCTCTACCAAAAGGGTAAACTGCAAGATGATGAATGTCGTGAACAAGTTAAACGCATCATCAGAGAAGGACAAGCCGATATCCATGTAGATCGTGCATTGGCATTTGCTTGTCAAACTGATGTATTGAAATATTGCAACGACATACCAATCGGTAAGTCAATTCGTAAGGAAAGATCTCTGAAATGCATCTGAATGATTTTTAACAGGAAGTGGAAAACAATTACAATGCTTATTGGATATGAGCAATACAGTGACAATTCAATGTCGAAATATGTTGAAACAAAGACAACAATTATGGGGACATGTAAGTGACAATGAGCAGATGAAAGTTTGATATGGGCATGTTCGATTCGATTTTAGATTCCGAATGTCGATGGTGTTGTATCGTTAACGAAAGAAATTCGCAAATCAAACAATAGTATTTATCTTATCAGTGTTATACTTTTGATCTTATGTGTGATGTTCATGGCTGGTTGCATTTGTCGTCCATATGTTCAATATAATCGTGTCAGAAAATACAAATAAGCGAGCAAAATCAATCAACAAATGGCAAAAATAGACTGTGAAATTATTTCGTTTTTCTTTTCTTTATCTTTGACGCTTTCTTTGTTCTACACGTTTTTCTGAATCTCGCTCTTTTCTTGGCATTCCAATTATTGTATCGATCAACGAGGAAGAGATGTAACTACTTTAAAAAGCGCACAAAAACGTATGATTTTGAAGTATTTATTCTGTTCTACTGTTACCTTTTTTTATCTCTTCTTCGCTGTGATAATCTACATTTTCTTCTCGCCTTTCTTTTTCGAATGTTTAATCTTCGTTAGTATCAATTTTTATTTATGTGCTTGTCGCCCATCGATATTCTATTCAAATCATTCTTGTTTCATGAATTATTAATAAATATATATAGAGACAAAGAGACACAAACAGCAAGTGATTAATCAAGGGGCAAAATAAAACGAATTACAATAAACTTTGCATTTCCTTTTGACCATCCTCAATACCATCATCTTCAAGATCGAACTCATCCAGTTGAATATTAGTCGTTGGTTTCGTTGCTAGTGGAAAGTTTCGCTGATTTTCTAGGAAAAACAAAGAATAAAATGCATATGTTGTCATCATGTGAACGCATTTCTTCTTTCGTACTTGATTGTTCATCCTCCGATTCATCGTCGTCGTCGTCGTCATCATCATCGTCACTATCAGCACCTGTTGCACCACTACTATCGCATGGATCCTCATCTTCTAAACAACCGCATGAATCAGCTGGAACATCGGAACAATAGATAATTTCATCTTGACTGCAATCTTCTATTCATACAAAGTACTTGTGTAAAAGAACTTTCTAATAAAATGACAAACCTTCATCGTCGAGGAGCATACGAGCTTTTGAGTTCTGGAAACAAGGATTTCTCTCGTTCTGTGCGCTTCCCACCGGTGTAAGAGTTTGCCGAATACCAATTGGTACATCTTGACTTCGTATGATATCGCAAACTGAATGAAAATAGAAACTGATTTTTAAATATTTTCCTATACAATGTCAACATACCAACAGTATCACATAGACCAATGCGTTCTAATTGTCGGTAGACCAATAAATGACTATTGTTCAGAGCAAACCATTGATTGTTATGTGCACAGACTTGTAATTTCGGTGGCGAAACACTTTCGATTAGTTTTGTTGATATGTCAATCATTAGTTGCTCATCAATCACTGAATGTTTCAGATCGCCGAGACTTGAATCCGTAAAATTAATAATCGATGGTGCTAACGTTAACGTTTGTGTATGCGGAGCATTTGCCGACGACTTCCAGAATGGTTTCCAAGACGAAAAGTAACTTTTCATGTTTTGCATGGGTTACTCTCGATAATCTGAAGAGGAGAAACATATCTCATCAAATTCTTTTTTTCTTTATATACATCTATACATAATCACAAAAGATTGTGTAACGCTCCTAACTGGTCACTAGTGTCAGTTATCAATGCAATGCTCCTATCAAATTGAGTGTGAAATTGTCTGTTCAATGTATTGAGGATAAGATAGAAGTCGTCTAATATCTCTCAATGAGATTGATATTATGTATCTCAAGTAGTTCGATGGTCATATGTGTTGTACTATAATAAATTATCTTACTCGTTAGATGAAATGGATACATTTCCGAAACACAAACGAGTGTCGATCAAAGTTTTTTGTTCGAATGTACTGAGGTCATGTTTTATAGAGAAGACTCTTCTTTCTTCTTCTTCTTCTTCTTCTTTATTCTCATCATCAGTAATATAGTTACGAGAGATAGAAGAGGAAAAAAGAAGTCAAAACGATTGGGAGAACAAGTTCTTCTCCTATTCTGTCTCGCATTTTTTCCCTATACTCATACTTGTAACAATCGAATAGAACTATTTAGAAGCGAACGATAGTCAAATTGGAATAATTTGATAATACGAACTGTTTATGGATAAACATCGATTGTTATTTTTCATCACAAAATTCACTAGTTGACATGTCGATGAGGAATCCATCAGACATACAATAGATATGTTTACAAGAAATAATTGCTATCATGTTGTGATCAACGATCATTTGTTGTTGTTATTGTAATTCTTCAAGAAGAGAATGTGTTGTCGAAGCAGTTTTCTTAATGACTGACACTTTCGTAGATTTGACTAGACAGTAGTATCATGATCAAGGCTCTTTGGGTTATTTTATTTTTGTTTCGAAAATTCGGTCAAACTGATCTGTACAATAATGGAAAAATCCAGTCGTCAACACAGTTTTTCTTAATAGATTTTTACGCTATTCGTATTCGATCAATGTATAAAAGTGCTTACGCATGCATTCTGATGTCAACTATACTATGCAATCTTCTAATCAAATTTATGCTCGTTTTCATAAAGTTCATTGGCATTCTCTCTTCGTGAGAGAATGACGAAGGAAATAAATGTATCGATAATTGTAGCTCGAAGAAGTACGTTGAAATCATCGACGAACATATGTGAAAATCTAATGAACTTGTCCATATAAAAAAAGAAGAACTCTTTTCCCCAGTGAGATAATTCCTAATCGAATTTTATCTCGTTCTCGATGAATATATGCACGTGCGTCAAAGATCAGATGAATGCATTGATTATTAACAACATAGAGTTAATGAACATTTCCGCGAATGTCACTAACTGAACAGATTTATTGATATTCAACCTGGAATACGATTAAAAGTTGAATAGCCTTGGCAGGAACGGACAGACACAAGTTACACTGATTAACAACTAATGTCAATTGGGAGAAGATGAAAAGTATTGATAAAGGAAGATGAAGAAACAAGGATACGATGTATGTTTGCGCAAAGATACACGCATAGCATTCACTCGCTATTCTATAACAGATTTTGACTTCTCGCCTTACTCTAATCGATTGACAGCTACGTCAGCAGCATCATGCCAGTAATTACTGTTCTTTTCACGAGACAGGAAACAAAGAATTGATACAGATAACTGTGTTATTCTCCTCTTTCCACTTCTATCATTCCTGATAGTATGCTAGCGTAGTCTTGATGATACTTGATGTATTAATATCCGCTCGGGATGATAGAATAGAACTTAGTTTCCAAATCATCGACGAGATCAAGACATCTGAAATTCTATTGCATTGATATTCTTGATGTTTTATATTTTAAAAAGTAACTTGTAAAGAAAAAGAACAATTTCATTATTATGTACAGAAGCACGAACGTTTTTTCGTTTGAGACAATTTGTGAAGTAATTTCACTGAAGAACGTTTTCGACGTTTGTCTTGGCCAGTCAGTACGTTTAGAACAGGTGATTTGGGATAAAATTTCTGCATTGACGCATCCATAAATCGAAAGATGTCTTTGATCAACACACGAAAAGTTTCTTGAACATTCGTCCCAGTCACTGCACTTGTTTCAATGTACGAGATTCGAAGTTCATTTGCTAATCGTTGAGCACGAATCGTATCCACAATTCGATTGGTAACTAAATCAATTTTATTGCCAACAAGTAGAACTGGTGGACAGATTTCATCATCCACTCGCGTGTATGCATCAATATACGTCAACCATTCTTGTATGGACAGAAACGATGATTCGTTAGTCACATCATATAAAAGTAAAAAACCCATACTGTCACGAAATAACGATTTTGTTAAACTACGATAGCGTTCCTGGTAAAAGAAAACAATGCAGTCGTGAGAGAAGGAAAGAAGAGATAAAATTCGAGTGTAACCTGTCCAGCAGTATCCCAGAGTTGTAAGAGAATACGTTGGTCATTATCACCGGTAATGTGCTTTTCGAAGACATCGATTCCAACGGTTGAACGGAAATTTGCAAAATTATCATGAATGTACTGATGAAGAAACGTTGTTTTACCGACATTTGCTTCGCCGATGCATAATATTTTGAATAAATAATCGTGCGAGTCTTTCACTGGAACATCCATGTGATGATGAATGTAGAAGTTGAGAGAGAAAAACGGTGTGCGTACAGATCTCAACAAAGAACATATCCAGGGTATTAATGTAGATTTAGATTGGAGAAATGAATTTTGTAGTTCTTATCGCGATTCTCTTCATCGTAAGAGGTCACCAGTAAAAGCAAACATAACTATTTATTGGATTGGTTATGCTTTTTGACAAATTAATCAGTTGACCAGAAGAAACAGCTGTAGATATCTTTTTCAGTTTATATCTTATCATGAAACAGAAAGTTATAGTTTACTTGTAATAACATTTTTTTTTCTCTCGCGACTTCATCTAATGATAACAGATCTTACAATAAACTCCCATATGGCTACGGAAGAGTCTGTATTCGAAGGAGCACCGTACGTGTTAGAAAAAAAAAACTTCAAACGTAATTCGTGTTTTTATATTTAGATTCAAATGTCGACTGAGTTTTTATGGGCGTGGTCAAAGTTTGTTGACATTATCAAATAATCTATTTTCTTTTCGAATGTATCTATGTTTAGACGCAACTCCAACTGCACCAACATTGGTTACGAATAAAACAAATCTTCGTAAGGGAGACATTGTTGTCATTAGCTTAGATAAAGACGAAACTCAGCAAATTGTCATGCAAGTCGATGATGAACGTCCAGGACCATCACCAGATCCAGGTACTTCATTTAATGATGAATTATATTTGGATTTTCATTCATGAACTTCTCTTTCAAAGAAATTCTCGTTGACGAATCAATCAAACGAATATTTTCTGTCAATAGTTATATGAGAAATTTTCACACAGTTCAAAAGGTTCTTAAAAAAGAGGTAAGCTTCGTGATCGAACCATTCGCATTCATGAATAATGTTAATAATGTAATTCAGTCTAACCTATGTAACACGTGCTTTGGCTGTTAATAGATCTATTTATTCAGTTGGACTGTATATGATAACATTACGTAAAGAAATGGGGAAATATACTAAAAATATCATAATCAGTAGAACGATCAATGAGATATGTCACAGTTAACTAATTAATGTTTGGTTTATTTAGAAATTCGCACTGTATCTAGTCGAATTACAAGTCAAAGAGCAGTATTTAAGCCGCGGCGATATGTGGCGGTTTACTCGGAAATTGGTAAGTTTGAAAGATGAAGGATACAATCGAACATTTTTCTATTGTTCAGTTGAACACAACTGTCTATTACAAAAAACCGTTAGAAATGTACAGCATGCGGTAAGATATTCTTGTGGTTATCATTGTCTAAAGGAAAGTTTAGATGTACGGCAACGGTTTACGGCTTATGGGTGGATGCTGCACCCTACCGTGTATCATCTGGGTATATTACAAAGGATACAAAAGTAATTGTGATGGTTTGAACGGATGAGGATAGCGAGAGAGACTGATCTTTCGTTTCCATTAGATTGTTTTTCGCTCGTTGAGTGCTTGTTGTACCATCTTTCTTCAAATGTCCAAAGAGATGTGGGATTTCGATCACCACGGTGACACGTACTATGAGAAAGCTGTCGATGGATTTCTCTTTGATTTATTTACTCGATGGAAAGTGAGTGATCGACAATGAGAGTACCCGCAGGGTTCATCCATTTGAATTGCTAATTTATATTCTAGTCAATGAGTTGCCAACATGATGTAACAATGACATTATTCTCACGTGTGTTCTACGATGCCAAATCTTTAGAAGAGTTCCCTGTAAGTTTACGTCAAAATATCAATACAGACCATCGAGGAAGATTTTACGAAGATTTTTATCGGTAAGCATATCTGATTATCTATTTATTAAGTATGATCGAAATGTTAATACACATATACACACAGCAAGGTAATTTTTCTCTCATGGGTCCGATAACCCGTGCATACTTCGGCAGTCAACATTCTTTCAGATGAGATTCCCAGCCAATGGCATAAGTCCCACATTGGAATATATACATTTCATAATGTAAAACATGCCATACATGAGCAACATGTTGACTGAGTCAACACAACGAAGGATTTCTTCTAAAAATTCTGATCAGACAAATATTGTAATTAATACTTTCGTAAATGCATACAGACTGTAGATGATTTACATTAACACGTACACTATTAAGATAGTTCCAGCTTATCTGTCCGTTCTGATGTTACACTCGACGAAGATAAATCGATTCGATGTATGTGTCATTACTTCTCTTTCGTTCTAAGAGATCAGAATACGTCTTTCGCTTCGATAAAACAGCTTTATCGCAGACGATTGATTCGGAAGGAACTTGAAAAATGATATCAGGAATAAAAATTTATCTTGTTTAGTGTAATCTACCAAAACGAACGCTATGACGATTGGTTACCTCGTTTAGCTAAAATAAAACAAGTCCTTGTGAACTATAAAGAAGATCTACTTACTTATCATAAAAAGAAATTGCCAAAATCTGAAGCAGAAAAGATGCCTAATGGAACGGTCTCATGTGCCGCGGACGGAAATTTCCTTGAAACATTAAATTTATCATCTAGTGGTTTGTAATTCACATTTATCGAGTTGAAAGTTTCAATCCGAGAAATTTTCTACTTAGTATTCGAGCGTCATTTCATCGATCGCCCGTTCGATCGTCTTGGACAAATGTCTTTAATAATCACACCTGGTGCAGGTGTCTTCGAAGTCGAACGTGAATTAGCTAATATGACTAAACAGCGTGTGCTAGATAATGGAATTGGTAGCGATTTGGTGTGCTTAGGCGAACAACCGTTATTTGCGGTGCCACTTTTTAAATTCTATAAAGAAAATCCTAATGCAGCCGATGATTATCAAATACCACATTGGATGAACTTAAGGTTTGTTCGGAAACATTTCTCGAAAGATGATTGTGATCGTTGGGCAATTTTCTAGTTATTATCATTCGGCAACAACACCTTCGTGTTTTCAACGTTATGTACCACGTTTACCATTTCCGACTAGCCGAATTAAAAGCGGAATGCTGGGTAAAAAATTTCATATTTATGTGTACTTTTGTTGACCATGCGATATTTCAGAGGTAAAAAATGTAATGAACTCAATTGCAGAAGAACCTTTCATGAAACCATTACATGTTACCATGGAAGAATATGATGCTCAAGTATTTCGTTCTCAATCGAAGTCGTAAATAAATCTATGGAGATAAACTGTCCGATACGATCAAGTCTTTTTCCTTCTGCATAGATTATCAAAGGACAACCATGTAGAAAAATCAATGAAAAACGAATCACGCTTGCCACGACGACGACACATTACAGAAGGTCCTCGATGTGAGTTAAACTAAGATCGTCAATCTCTAGAGTACAATGAATTCGATCAATTTTTCGTATGATTTAGATCCAGCATCGATCGAAGAGGAAGACGACTGCGTACAAGATCAAAACGGGCTAGTCATCGTTAATAGCAAAAATCATTCAATGTCTGTCGTTCACGATGATTTACGTCATTTCAATGCAAATGTCAAAGATGACATGATACTTTCAACATCACACGCAGGCGCCCCATCGAGTATTATCAATAATATTCCATTTTATCAAACATTCAATCAAACCTCACAAGTCTTATTTTCAAATCCACATAGCTTTTCTCGCGCAGCACAAAGTGCTGATACATACTTTTTAGTATCGAATCTTTTCGCGCGCTTACAAGCACGACCTAAAGCCTTGACGAATCCGTTTGCGCCAGCTAGTATACGAATACCGATGGTGCCTGGTCGACGGCGATGGGCTCACACATTTCCAATGGGTAAAATGGAATACTTATGAATCTACATGACGAATTTTTTGCAATGGCTTTTAGGTCCAAATAAATTACCATGGCATTTTCATCATATGCGTCAAACCGAAGGCGTTACGAAGCAAGAACTTACAGTCGGAATATCTACCTGTGCACATCTGGTACTTCCTGGTACATCTAAAAGAATTATCAATGGACTTGTATCGAAGCGCACACGTCATTATGGAAAACTGAATACTGACTTTTCTTCTCGACATAAACGGTAAATGTAACTACTTGAAAATTGCGCATGTATGGATCAATTGTTTTAGTATCCTCAGTCCATCTAACTACGAACTGAAACGACAAGCATCTGAACGTAAAGACAGCGTCTCCGATGATATTCGACTCAGTTTTAGTAGTACTACTGGCGGTCAAAAGAAACATAACGCTGATGGATCAGCTAAATCATCTATATCCAAAAGTTCGTACATTGGAAAATCTCGCTCATCTGTTCGAAATTTGACATATTTTCAGAAAAGAAAGAAGCCATTATTTGGGGACCTACTGGAGTTGAACCGTGGAGTGCATCGATGATTACAGGTATTGATTGGAAATCGTTGACAATTCCAGCATCGCTCCCAACAACATTTGATGTTGTACCATGCGCTGAGGAACTAAACCGTGATTATATACATAATTCATATGTCCTGATTCATGCTCTACCGCCTTACCACGAATATGAGCGTAAGAAAAAACATCTATCCAATGGCAATAATAACTGTAAAAAGGAAATCGAGTAAGAATTTTATTTTGAAAATTTGTGAATCATATGAATGACTATTCATTAGTGATCATATGGAACGACAGAGAATCACATTCGATGAACTGATTGATCAACGATTGTCTCAAGTGAGAAATGGAATCTCTTTCATTTCAGTTGAATACGTTCGCTTGTACAGGGTTTTCAAATGATCGTAGAAATTCCAGGACATGTTAAGCAGAAAATGATTGACACAATTCGACGTGCTGGCTATACTGAAACCGAATACAATCGCTTATTGAGTATTGGTCGAATCTATCATACGCTAAGCCTAGTCATAGAAGACAATCAATCCCAAGACACCGTAGTTATCTACGTTCAACAACATAAACCTCAGTTCGTTGGATTCATAGTAATAATTATACACGCTTTCTTCGACTCATTTTAGACATCTATTTCAACCTAAATCTGTCGATTATAAATATCGCTTTCAATGTCCCGATTCGTCTGATTATGATCTGGCTCAGTATGAATTACAACTAGATAGTTTAGAGAGCTTTCCATGGAATTCAGTTGATAATATTGTTGGAAATCATGGTACTGGTGATCATAAACTCTCGGGAGTATGTTTCGAATTCTATCTTCGAGTCGATTTTCTCCGGTGTATATTTTTAGTTAGTAAAATATTGGCACACCCGGTTAGTTATTATGCCTGTCTCTCGCGATTATACAATCAAGAATATTGAATCTGGCCAAACCAAATGTGATAGTCGGGAAGAAATGTCGCATGAAGATTTTTTCCTTTATGTCGAACATTTCGTTCGATTTTTATTCATGTTGAACAAACTCAACCGTCTACCGATTGGTACAACTGAGTCTATCCATCGTGTATGATCATTTTTTGCTGCCATAGTTCGGCAGAAAGAAATTTGTTATTCTTGTAGCCACTCGATCCAGTTACAGGTAAAAAACGTACGGATACACCTCGACGACAGGCAAAAACTACGTAAGATATTTCCCCTTAACATTTCTCTTTGTTCCTATTCGAAAGCTTTCAGAGTATCCATGCAAACATTCCAATTGGGAAATATTATGAACGGTGATGTTGACGAAATAAATGCTCTCTTGGCTTTATTTCGAACTGAACATCAAGGCTTACTATTTGTTAAAGATTCTGTTCTACCAGAGTTTACATTCATTGCTATTGAAGCAATCTGGTGGTCGATTGAGCGTTGTGTAGATATACAAACTGAACAAGCAGCATTAGATCTTTTTCAAGTGAGAGAAATCAAGCGAAAACTTTTGATAATAATGATCGCTTGTTTTAGTATTTATTCAGCAAAGGATATATCCGACATTGTACAAACACCGAGACGACCTTTCGCTTTGGATTCTTCCTCTATTACATCGTTACAGAAAAGACGGCCAATTGTAAATATGCGTTCATTTCATTCCCTACGAGATCATTCTCGAATGTTGCTATTCTTTAGTCCGTCTTGACGCGAATGATTACGCTGAAGTGGAATTTCATCAAACTCAGTCATACATTCCCTCGATGGATTATTTAGGCTTTGCTGAATGTAAACCAATGCGGCAATTGCCAAAACTGATCGAAAATCCTCAATCGAAACCTCGACCCACACGACTGGCAAGTACTGGAATTACTTCTCCACCTCTACAGAACCCACCTCCGCAAGATCCACAAACGCCGTCGATTGTTCTCAAACGTGATTGTAATGTCGATGTCGATCCTAAACATATATCAGACAGACATGAATGGGCAACAGCACATTACCATTCATTCTATAATCCACATTGTCTATTTGAATTGGAAATTCGATGGCTAGTTGCCACTTCATGTATACTCGGTGATTTGATCATGCAATGGTCACAACGAACGGGCACAATACTTGGTTCGAATCAAGTAGCTTTCCATTTAGTGCCAATTCCATGTGATCCATTTGCAGAATTCGATGCACTTAGAGGTAAAGCACTCATTTATTTCGATCTCACAAATGCTGATTGAATATCTTTGTTCAAGGTCCGATTTATATTAAAATCGATTCATCATGTCTTGTTGATAAACTTGCTGATCTTCCAAAAGAAAAACAAATCCTTCGAATAAATATCTTCCAAGAATTGATATTAAAACGGTTTGTTCCACTGGATCTCGACACGATTTGTTCATGTTTTGTTTTAGCTATGGTTTTATTCTGAATGCTTGTGTTAGTTACAAAGAAGAAAACATCTACTATGTTCACATTAGTGGTGGGATGTTAGTTTACATTATATCTGATGTTTACAATGTTCATTTCAACAACCGACCGTCACGTATTGCATCGATTGGATCATCGAATGGCAATGGTCAATTATCACCACTTGACTGTGGATTTTATTGGTGTTGGAACTTTTGTCTTGGCAAAAAATGGCGAAGCACGCAGACAGGAGAGGAGAAGTATCAAGATATCATGTTAGCGGACTTTCGTGCATTTTGTGCTAACGACAAGAATCGTTTAGTAAACTTTTGGAACGAATCAAGTAATCTAGCAAATCAAAAATTGGCTGAAAAACAACAAAATTCTGATGTAGATAACTAATCAAGTGTATTATCTAGTCTTTTTGTGCTTCCTATTATCTACAGTGTTACGTAACTATGACAGTAACTGTCGTAATTTTTGACTTTTGTACGAAACCGGACGAGAAACAACGCGAATCGTATTCCAGTGTAGTTTGTGAATATATAAATAAATTTTACAGGAAGAGACGCTCTTATTCTTTGGTAAATTTCAAAAAAGATGAAGACGGCAAACGTTCGGTTTCTTACGAAAATGCACCGGATGACTCATTGCATCATCACATGGGTATTAAGCAACATTCACATAGTTTTGCACAAAAAAATGCACCTACTGGGAATCGAACCCAGATCTTTCGGGTGGAAACCGAACATTCTACCATTGAAACACAAGTGCTCGTGATACATCCGTGAGTAGTTGCTCAAAATAATTGAGTAAACTCATTTACAATGCATCGGAGAAGAACATATCTGTGTGCCTTCTTGCTTTCAATCAGAAAGAGTAAATTATCATGTGTATTGATATTGTACGCCGAACAACGATACGAGACAATTTGTAGTTTCGAAAACCTCGTCATACAACTTTCTCAATCATCAAAAATTAATTGTTTCGGAAAACGTCTAACGATCGATTTTATTAATTTTTTTTATGTAGAAGCTACGAAGGTAAAAAGAAAAAGCGAATTCTAGTCAAGCAAAAACTGTTTTTGTTTTTTATGTCAAGCTTAAGAGACAATACGAGGATCAGTCATTTGACTCATAATACGTAGACCAAATTTGGCTGTTTTATAATCGAGATCCGTTTCACGATTGCGCTTATTTTCCTTTGTTTTTACAATTGTAAGTAGATACTTCTGATATGGAATGTGTTCACGAACTGATTTTTCAATCACTACTTGAGCATACGGCTGTGTCCATCCAGTCAATGGATCATTGGATTGAGAAAACTTCTTGATGATTTGAATAGCTCGTTTCGCTAATAAATACTTGTTCGTTGACAATATGAATGGATGTGGAATGATTTTCAACAGTTGTCTGCCAGTTTTATCCGCGCAGCGTTGACAAACATCGCAAACGCTGTTATTGGTTGACATACTGAACCGAGTGCCTTTGAAATCAGTTTCCGAACAGCAACTGCATCTTGTATCTAGATGAGTCAAATTACTGGCAAGTTGTACAAGTTCACCATTTGTAATTTTCTTCGAAAATGTATGCGTTGATGGATGATGTTTACTCATCAACGGCATGCATTGTTTGCAAACATTGAACATGTCATGTGTGCACTGGTTGCAAGTGAAAAATTCATCTTTACCACCGACGATGACTTTTAAACAGTGATTGCAATAACCTAAGAATTGAGTGAGAAAATCTCGACTTGTAAATATCGATGAGCCTGTCGTTGATACGTCCGTTGACATATCCGTAGACACAGCCATCTGCAATTAAAAGAAGGGAAATCAATCAACAAAATTGCAGTAAAACAACATTTACATCAGTATCGAATGATATGGGCTTCTTCTTTTGTTCAACGATTACATACGAAGTTGGCGCAGGTATTTTGATCACAGGATCAATCTGTAAGAAAAGAGAAATGTCGTGTATTTCGCGTTTGATACGAATCTCTCACTTTGAACATTGTATGAAACGAACTGCTACCAATGTTATGTCGCTTGTGGAAACATGAAGTACAAACGTTGTGATTAGTACATTGTATGCATTTGTACAGACCTGCCGTTGGCGGAATACACGAACCACATGAAGTGCATTCTAAACTCATTCTTGCGTCGACAAATGATTGATTGAGTGGCTGTTGTGGTCTGATATTTATACGCGTAGATTTTTTCGAAAGATTGAAATTCGATGTGGAACAGTGACAAGCGAAACAGTGTAGAAAAAACAGAAAATATAGCTGTGATTGCTCATTGGTCTTGTTTCCATATTAAATGACGTAAAGGTCATGCATATTATTACAGGAAAATATTTGTTCTGCAAATCAGAAATAGTCACGATTTGTACGATGTTTTCAATAGTTGTTATCGGACATTCGATGGCAATGAGTGCTGCTGTAAGAACGCTTGCGGTCAAATCGGATGATTTGACTCGAATACTCCTATGTCACGTTTGTTTGATTCCAGTAGAGATCTAGAAATGAAAACATGTGATTGTTCTTTATCATATGTTACGATGAAAGTACAAATGACCTTGAAAAAACGTAAACATCGACCGTAAAGAATTGCTCGATCTCCAGTATAGTTTCAATAATGACTTCATTATGAAATATATTTTATCGAAGCTAATAGATTTTTACTATATGCAACACTTGTCAATAGGTTCGGTCTTGAACTTTGTGTCTTTGATGTGACGACGAGCAACGGTCGTACGATCCGCTTTGCACATGATGAAATCTTGACTTTGATGATGTTCAGATAGTCGATATCGATAAATATTTTATTCGAAATATACAAAGTTTCACAAGGACAAAAAAAAGATCATTCAGGATATATTTCATTAAAAGAGAAGCATCAATTTCACTTCCGTTGTTTACACTGTAAAAGAACGACGTATTTACATTCCTTCCAATTTCTTATTATCATTATCTAATAGATTAGAAAAGATATTTGTCAAAACTTGAGTATTATTCAATGAACAATTATCTAAATCATAGAACAATCGCTGATTTAGTATAAGAAAATCAAATGCAAATACCTAAAACATCATTGAATGAATATGTTCCGTCGACTAGAACGCAATTCTTCAATTCCACAGGCAAACCGCATGGATCCGTGAGAAAGTCGGTTACGAATATTTCGAAATCTTTTGTTACTATTCGAGGAGATGAACGCGTCAGTTTCGTCGAAGCTCGACGTTTTGCTGGTTGCAGTTGTTGTCTTCTCTTCTTCATATCACGACCGATAAAGTAGGATGTAGGAGAAAAGAATGATTTTATTCATTGGAAGGCAGAGCGTAAGATACAATGGCGATGACGAACACCAATAAAAATCGTGCATGAATCATTTCATTCTTTCATTAATTTATTTCTTTCGACGGTGATGGCCCAACAAGAGCAACTCGCTAAACAACGACTGATCTATTCCATTTTGAAGTTTCTTGATAAAGAAATTCAAGCTGAATCAGCCAATGCTGAACGACGTGAGAGTATTGAAGGTAAAAGTTTACTTTAAGAAAAAAGAAAATGTATTTATTTAGATAAATCTACTTCTAGTTGCCGTGCAATGTATCGAAACGGCATTTGAAGTATCTCTGGCCAATCCACCGAATGATTTGAATCGCAATGAACCTATTGATCTTTTGTCCGTTGTATCAAATAAAACAGTACGAGATTGTCTACGATTTACTGTTATCTATTTGAAGATTTTTGTGTCTAGTCAATGAACATGCCATTAACTGATGACATGCGTCAGCAAGCTGATAAATTCAAAAATCAAGGAAATGAATTTGTTAAACAAGAGAAGTATAAAGAAGCTTTAGAAGCGTATAATTCCGCAATACAAATTGATCCAAACAATTCCATTTATTATTGCAATCGGTATGTATTTTCCTTCTATTTCAATAGCAAAAGAAAACGAATTCGAGTATCTTCTGTCTCTCTCTCTAGTGCCGCTGCTCATAACAAATTAAACAATAATGAACAAGCATTGAATGACTGCTTCCGTTCGATCGAGATTGATCCCAATTACAGTAAAGCATACGGCAGACTTGGGTACATTTTTATGAAAGATTCTTCTTGAAATTAATTAATCTTTTTGTGTCCAATAGTGTGATCTATCTGTCATTGGACAAAGTCCATGAAGCGTTAGATGCTTATAAAAAAGCGCATGGACTTGAACCAACTAATGACAATTATAAACAATCGATTAAACTTTGCGAAGATCGACTCAGTGGAGCAAATAATGCCGGTGCAGCGGGTGCAACTGGTGTAAGATGACACTAACATGCTTTGATGACATGGAAAATTTGATGTTTTCATCTAGGGTTTCAATTTACCACCCATGTTCAGTTCTTTATTAGGTGGTGCTGCAGGTGGACCTGATATGATGTCCATTTTCAATAATCCAGCTTTAATGAATATGGTTCGTAATTTTCGACTGATTATCGGTGCATTGAACGATCATATTTTAGGCATCACAGTTTGTTCAAAATCCTCAAGTTCAAGGATTGTAATCGATTTTTGAAAAATATCGATTGTTATTTTTGTATGTTGTACTTTTAGAATGGCTAATTTAGTAACTAACTTAGGTGGACAAGAAGGTGGTCAAGTTGGTTTGGAAACTTTATTACAAACGTAAGAGTTCGCATTGGAAAGATTTCTTTCGCAGTATTTTGTTTTTGTTCTAGTGGTCAACGTATGGCAAGTGAATTGTCTGCTACAAATCCTGATTTGATTGAAACACTTCGTCGTAACATTGGCAATCGTCCACCCCCAAACGGTGACAACAATTCATCACCAAGTTTGTAGATAATAGTAATCGCATACACATTCATTTTATTCTTTTCTTAAGATTCCGATCAAAACAAACCATCATCATCATAAAACTTTTATGTTACCATTTTTTTTTAAATAAAATCTTCATACAAGAAAGTTCAAATGAAACGAACGAGTTCAGTCTAAGTTAATTTACCATAAAAAGCCATAGACGCTACTCCACACATGTTACCAGAATCTTTTGCTAATCGCAGATATCCATGCTCACCCCATTTTGTTCCCCAGGAATTCTTAATGATCCAATAAGGCATCTTCAGAGCATTGTCATAACCATAACCAACGACGACCATAGCATGATCCATATCTTTTCGATGAGTGGGACAGTTTTTGATTTGAAGTACCCCTGATTTGTAAAACATAAAAAGACGCGATTCTGCATCGAGACCAATAAACAATGGACCGTAATTGACTAGTGCTTCAGCCATGGTTTTTTCATCGCCCTCAGGAATTTCACCATATTGAATATTACCAAGTTGAACTTCATTGAGACCATTTATTTTGCAAGTTTGCTTTTGTGTTGCAAAAGGATACGATGCTTCAGTTGCTATCTTCCCACCTTGTCCTGATAAGTACTGAACACTTGGCGGAAAGTTTCCACCGCGACAACCGTTGTTTCCATTACTTGAACAATCGATTATTTGTTGAGCACTAAACTCAATAACTGTTGTTGAATTTGTTTTCATAGCATAGAGCGTTTCCATGATGGTCGCTGTAGCCAATGCATAGCAACATCCGCATTTGAGTTGGTTTTTCACGCTACTAATAGCAATCTTTGTGCGCCAGTCAAATATCGTCACAGGCTGACCTGGTTTATTATTTCCGTGAATTAAGTCTCGAAACCAATCGAGAAGAAAGCGTTTATTCTTTATCCGCCTTCGATTCCAATTTCGTTTCAATCGTTTGACATGGTAATGATGTTGAGAAAGCTTTTTTGAACTACGTCGGATTGAGTGATCCTTGTCGTCTTCAATCAACTCTCGTCGTGCACTTGTTGACGGAATCAAACCTTTTTTCAACGAGTTAAATTCTTCCATTGTCCAATCAGCGAAATCATTCAATTCTAATTCGAACGTACTCAATCGTTCCAAATTGGATTCAACTATATAGAAAAGATGGTCGCGAAATATACGCAAACGTTGTTTTTCTTCCTCTAAAAGACGCAAAAATCACTGTTTAGTAAAACTCAATTCAATCCACACGATACAAACCAATCGATGAATAAGCTCGGCCATATTTCGACTTAAAAAATGACCAGATTTGTCCAATACTCGAATCATTCAAGCTCAATTTGCCCTCGATTTTATATTTTGCGGCATCAACAAAACTGTCGATATAATCTTGTAAAGACGCACCACCAAAAAGCTCTTCACTCGGCGTACACAAACCGATGAGAAGAATCACAATATATAACATTCGATTCATGTTTATACCTTGATTTTTGCTATATGATTACAAACATGGATATAAATACGACTCTTTCTGCTTTCGTATTCGAAAAACCACTTTCCCTTCTTGAGTCAATATGTGAAATTCGACAAGAAAAGTATTGATCAAACAAACACGAAATCAGTTATGATGCTAATCCAGTTATTCATACTTTTGTGAATAAGTATATTGATTAAATTTTGCGAATGGATGACATTTTTTTTTCAGTACATGTTAACGAAGAAAATTATGCTTGAATTATTCTTAAGCATTCGGCTCGTTCCGATTCATTTCCTTCCTCGATTTGAATTCAAACTAATTTGATGAATCTCAGTTCATAAGTCTAATCAATTAGCAAGTGTAGGTGGCAATTGCCGACATCACGCGAAACTTTTCCGATTGATGTCTACTGACGGCTAGATTTATTCTTATTCATTCACTTGTTGTATGAATAGAGAATAACTATTCATCTGAAACAAGAACGTATTTACTTTTTCAAACCTTGAATGTCCTACCCCAGTCACTGATTACATTAAGAATTATTTCTGCCTGTCGGTAATTAGAAATGTTAGCTGAATGTCACTGTTGCCGATGATGAGCTTGATGTAGACGTCATAGTACTTTATGTTTGACCTACACAACATATCTACACCCATAAACTAGATTGCGTCCAAATCGTAAGTACAGATATATTCGTCATTGTATTTTGAATTTTAATCTGCCTGATTGTAGGAAAAAAATAATTTAACTATTTTCCTGTTGAGTCATAAATAAATGAATACAATTAATATTTCATTCGATAGACTGAATAATAATTCTATCTCTCAAATAAAAACAGGCAATTGATGGATATACTATTGAATAGGCGACTAGTTCTTTTTTTGTAAGTCAACGGAAGGTAAGACTAAAATCAATCGATTGATCACTTAGAATAATCAGATAGTCAGGGTTAGACTTTTACATATGAAAAGTCTTTTGATTTTCAATTCATATCATGTATCTTGATGACATTTCGAAATAAACGATAATGAATAATGATAGAAAACCAGCACTCATTCATCGGATTTTCTTTTTCGCGCATCACGGAACATCCTACGCATTTATTAAGTAAAACATAGATTGTAAAAATAGACAAGATTAGCGGAATTTCCATTTGCATTATGATGTCCTATTGTTCTTGACGAGCTGTCGCTACTATTTTACTTATCGAATCTCCATCATCACTCGTTGTTGATGATGATGATGTTGTTGTTGTTGTTGGCTTTTTTTTTAGAACATCTAGTCAACCAACTTTCCTGTATACATCAGAAAGAGAAGCACATCAAGACCTCTTATTGACATGATTAGCAACTGTCATTGTTTTGAAATATATCCATTGATCCTTAGCGAAGATCCAACTTGAACCTCTATTTTTACAACAGAACAATGAAGGGTGTTAACTTAGACTGATTGCTTGCCATCATCATTATCTATAACCGAAGGCACCATTTCGAGTAATACGAATACATCATTATTCTTTGAGACGTATCATTGTTTGTTCAACGACAAAGCGAAGATAGAAAAGTATAAGGAAAGCAGCTGTGTTATGTATGATACTGGAATAGATCGCTAAATGAGACATGAGAAAGTAGACATAACATTTTTGGCGAGAAAATGGCATCTTTATCTACAAGGTATCGATCTTAACATTATCAATAAATAGAGAATGATTAGTTTGTCTTTGTGTCTAATTAGAAATTCTATTTAATTGACGCTATATATCATCGAAACAGAAGAAGATGAGGGTGTTTTATTGATAATTTGTGACATCAGAATAATTCCTCGAGTTTTAGAGAGAAAGAGAGAGAGAAATTGTATATGTCTGTAGTTTGGATTACATTCTATTTATACAAGAAAGATGATGACGTAAGTGGTGGTAATAGAGAATTATTTATGGATTTATGCAAACTATAAAAGTGTCATTATTCGAAGATCTTGTATTGATGATTGGAATCGATTCTAATTGATTTTCTTTTCTTATTAAAAATATCTTTTCGAGGTAAATACAAAGCGTGATATTCAACTAAAAAACAAACTTTATATTTTAACTCCTATTTTTGACGACTAACATGCAAAAAAGATGTGTTTCTCTTTGCTTGCCCTCTTTCCCATTTTCTTCTGCTTCTCTTTCTCTAGTTCTTTACTTCGAGCACTTTTTCCTTTTATCATTGTCGTCGCCATTATTCTCTTGTCATCGTTATTATATGACTATTGCAATCATAGTACTCGCCTTACTAATGGGATTGGAATCGACGTTCTGTCCGGGACCGGAGATCAAGACAGGATAGCAGAGCACATCGTACGTCATTGATGAGCAACAGAAACACTTATTTTCTCTTTTTTTTTCTTAAAAGAAACTCTTCTCTCAGACTCAAATACTTTTCTCACCACATCCTACTCGAATGCTAATGATTATTATAGATTATAATTACCTATGAACATAGACATAACCTGATCAGTGATGGATATCATTGAGATGATTGATAACACCACAGTAACCGATAAACAAGGCGACGGCATGGACGATGGATTGAAATTTGGTATTGCGAAAATATGTTTGTTTAGTACATTTTTTGCACTTGGTCTTATTGGTAACTCTCTTGTGTTAATTGGCATCGGTCTCAATAAGGGCATGCAAACATCTACTAATTTGTTAATCTTCAATTTGGCACTTGCGGACATCTTGTTCATTATAGTTTGTATTCCAACAACTTTATTTAGTTTTTTTGGTCGCTGGCCATTTGCCGAAATTGGTTGTAAAATCGGTAGGTGTAAATCATTTTTCAGATCAGTTTTCACATGTTGATTGAAATCTTTCCTAGCACAATTTATCAATCATTTGTCAGCTTTCATGAGTATCTATTTACTTGTATTTATGTCTATCGATCGTTATTTTGCTGTTGTACATGCTATTGATTCGATTTCAAATTATCGCACTACGAAGAATACAACGATCTCAATTATGTAAGAGTGCTTTTTCTTCTGTAGCAGAAATCGAATTTTTGGGTGGATGTCTCTTCTTTTAGAGTGCTTTGGCTAATAGGAATAAGTATATGCGCACCTATTGGTTCCTTATTTACAGTTATTGAATTCGGATCACCGAATTCCATGTATTGTCTCTTGTGTTACTTTAAACCGGAGATGAGTAATGTTTCAAATTTGAACAATGCAACGAATACCACCGAAATTGGAACGTTACCGATTGAAGCGAGTTTATATTGGATTTGTTTTGTTATTTTTCTCTATGCATTACCGTTGACAATCATTGTTATTCTGTACGGTTTCATGCTAAAATTTCTACGTGGCGCTCGTGGTCAATCTGTGGGCAAAAGTAAACGACGTGCTACACGAATGATTTTAGCTGTTATTCTAACATATGCATTGTGTTGGTTCTTTATGCAACAATTATTCATTTCGAATATCATCCTTTCGAACAATACGAGTCATCATTTCGCCACTTATATCGATATTTTGACAACGATTGCAAATGTGTTTGCTTACCTAAATTCGGTATGTAAATCAAAGCGTTTCATCAGTATTCAATCTTGTGATTTTTAGTGTACAAATCCTATTCTATATGGATTCATGTCGAAAAATTTTCGTTCGTCGTTTATTGATCTACTTTGCTGTCGGTATTCGAAACGAAATCTGTTTGGACCAAATGAAAGCATGAGGGCTCGAAGAGCACTTGATCAAAATAATAATCAGCGGCATTCATCAAATTGTAAAAGTGATTATTTAGTACGGACATCTAATGCGTCGCGTTTCACTCAATTGACTCCAATGATAACAACGAGTGGACCAACAACATCGCCATCGTTGTCTCGTCTTGCCAATGAATTATCTCCCTTGTACAATCCCAATCACGAAAGAAAAATGTCATCCGACAATGATAGTTCACAATATATTTCAGTTGAATTAAGTGAAACATGTCGACGACATATTCCCAGTGATCATTCACCGGTAGACTCCTATTCTTCATTTGAATCAAAACCTATCGAGGTGCTATGTAAATAAGAAACAAACAAAAAAAATCTTGTTGTCGTTATCGATGTTTCAAATATATACTTTTACGCATATATCTATAGCTAGAAATATTTCATACCAGTTCAAACTATAAAAGGGGTCGGGGGTGTGCGAGTAAAAATAGTCGTTAAAGTGTCGCGGTGATGAAACGGAAAAGAAAAGAAAAATTTCGAGGTGACTGAGACGGATGCTTTTAGATAATGAAGAAGTACGAAATTATTGAATTACAATAAGTTCACTTACGGTTATTTCGTCATACGTCAACAATCATATCAATCAGATTCTTCGCTATTGTGATTAATCTGGTAATTATCAAGCCACAATGGGAATGCAGAAATAACATCACGCTCTAGTTCACATGAACGACGTTGCCAATAAGACTAGATAGAATCATACTTGACATGAACGATAGCGAAAAACAAAATATGTGAAAAAGTCATATGATGGAGAATATTCGAGTATCAGCATGCTTGTTGTTTGAAAAACGTGCAAATAAAAGAAGCTATGGAGGAGCTCGGTTTTTTAATAAGAAAGAAAAAAGAAACGCTGCGAGTAGGATTCGAACCTACGCGGGAGAACCCATCTGATAGCTTGACACTCGTGTGATTCAAGTCAGACGCCTTAACCACTCGGCCATCACAGCACGATTATTAACTATGATTAAAGTATTGTTATTCGACGATTTTATCGTTCCTGCAAGAGAAGAAAATAACGCGAAGAAACAAAAAAAAAGGAAGCGCTGCGAGTAGGATTCGAACCTACGCGGGAGAACCCATCTGATTACTATGCATCATTTTCATGATTCTAGTCAGACGCCTTAACCACTCGGCCATCGCAGCACGTTAACTTGATGCATATTTTTTTATGTAATGAAGATTCGAGTGAATTTGACTATTTTCTTGGCTACGTTTGCATACTATTCAGTAACCTTGAAACTGTTTTTTACAATGATAATTATTCATATATTAAAATAACAATCGGTGTAATTTACACCCGCTTTATGAAATTTCGAATATGATAATTCTCTTCGTCAAGTTGTGCTTAATGCATATGCCTTGAAAAGATCCATTGTAAAAACAAATTGTCTTCATGCTATCTCAGTTGCATCTCACTCATTTCTTTCTTATGCATTCAATAGTGGTAATTAAACAGATATTTTCCTTAATTTACTGGTTAGTTCTTTCCTCAAATGTATCGATATCTATCAATATTTCAAACTCTCAAAATTAACACAAATATTCCTCATTATGTTGTGAATCTGCTCGAAAAATATACAAATCGTTCACAAACGCTACCATTATTAAGAACGAACAAATTCCACACAAAAAAAAAGTTGAAAATGAATAGTTTATGAAATGAATATTGTTTGGTATTCCGCGCTTGTTCTATTAGCCAACACATGAAATTTCTCCATTAGCAATTGTGACAACGCCATTACCACATTGAATAGCTAAAATAAAGATACATCCATCACCTGTCTTCAAAACAAGGCTAGTTAGTCGCTATGATACTTACATTGTCGGCGAACACGATGATTTTCAGGTAATGGTGATGATGATGCCGATGGTTGTTCTGTATCTAAACATACACAATAAAACAGTTATGTGCACAAGATATGAGTGTGCATGGAAACATACGGTCGAGAAGTGGTTTGCGATCAGTTGCAGCTGCATTGCTTTGATGAACAGCAAAGATGATCATGGTGCACAAGAGTAAGCAGTAGACACTGAATGAGTTCATGGTAGTTGATTGAGAGATTGAGAGTGAGTTGAGCAGTTGAAGAGAAGTTGTGACGAACGAATGATGGTGTATGTTGAGATAGCATGGCTATTTATATGGTGAAAAAGAGGTGCAGAGACCAATGAAGTGAAGATGGGAAATTATGATTTTCTCCCTTCTATCAAGTGAACAACAGGAGTGCGCGTTTGACACATAGTCATGAGTCATGTTCATTGCTTTCTTGTCTACCAATGAAATCAATGATTCGAATCGGTAATACATATATGTTTGTCCATGAACAGAAGGAAAGGAGGGAATGTGGGACAAATAAACACGAGAAAGAAAAAGTGACGTCATTCTCATGTGCTTTGAGAAATCGTATGCGGTGGATTTTACTGTTCAACATCCGGATATCTATGAGATTAACAAACTAAGTGTTTCACCGCCCATTCCATCGCAAGCATTCGTCGCTCAACTGAACTCACTATACCTTCTTCATACTCGCCATCCTCAATCATCTTCTTCAATTCAGTCTCCGATCAACACCAATTATAGACGCTCTTGTAGTGTGTATCAGATATTATCATCATTTCGTCATGCTCTTCTTTCATTCACAAACAATTCAACTACAGTGCAGTTTCAGTTTATTTATCAAATCGTCTATGTTCACATCACACATCTGTGTATTCATCATCAAGAAATACAAAACAAAAAACAAGTTTCGAGTTGAGAAAGTTCTTCTGTTGGATGGATTGTAATAGATCGTCGATCAACATGATACTCCACCACCTTGCACCATACCCCAGTTGCATACTCTCACTTTCAAAAACAAAACAGATACATCTTTGATATCTGAAATCTGATTAACACTTACCTTGCACATCACCAGTACCCATGTTCGATCCATCCACTACAACACAAAAATAACACATATGAAAGGTTCGATCATAATCAACAGATCAAGCAGAGCTCTTCAACACGACATATTGGCAAGGATACTATGTTTCCTCCATAGAGATGTTAGTGAGCACCCCTTTTACCTGTGATCGAAGATAGAAGCAATGTTATTCACTTACGAGAGACTATACCACCGAATCCACGCTTTTGTCTATGTAACTCTGTCTCGGCGGCAGTTGGTGGCTCGTCAGCTAAAGCACAAATCATTGATGAAAGCATTGGAAGATATACTTGTGTGCTTACTAGTGAGCTCGATCGGTGAGTGATTGAGTGCTTGGAATTTGGTGTCGAGTGGCGCTGCATTGATGTGATGCAAAACACAGATCATTATGGTTACCGATAATAAACAACGAACGGCGAATGAATTCATGGTAAGAGATAACGTTAAGGTGATCAAGTAAGGTAATTTGCAAGTGAATCGATAATAAAAGTTATGGTGGCTGGATGTGTGTATATTTATAGGTGAGTCAGCTAGCGTTTTTCTCTGTTATTGGGCGAGAGTACTCTTAGAGAGAGAGAGAGAAACATATCATTGAATGTCATTATAAGTGTAGAAGTGGGAGATTCTGTTTCTCTCCCTCACATCAAACGTTCGACGACAAGCAGTGTCATGACTCATATTGAAATGTGAGAAAAAGTAATCCCAATAATGTTCAGCTAGTTACTGATATTAGTTANTTATAGGTGAGTCAGCTAGCGTTTTTCTCTGTTATTGGGCGAGAGTACTCTTAGAGAGAGAGAGAGAAACATATCATTGAATGTCATTATAAGTGTAGAAGTGGGAGATTCTGTTTCTCTCTCTCACATCGAACGTTCGACGACAAGCAGTGTCATGACTCATATTGAAAACACGTTCACTTGCAGTTAGCTGAGCGATAGGTGTGTTAGTTGAGGGGAGTAGAAAAGAAATCGAAAAAGGAGTGACGTCATCAACGGTCAGTGAATTGGTGATGTTGGCTGATTCAACGTTTCTAACATTAGTTTCTACAAAGCAGATAAAGATACGCTTCTCTTGCCGTATATCTTTCTATTCTTCTCATAACAAATACGTCGTTGGAGACAAACACTATTTATTCTTTGTGTCCATTCGTCCTATCCGCACGATAGATATGAAATAAAGAATAACAACATTTAGTTGTGTTTCAGTTGTGTACAGAAAAACATCTCTTATTTATGTCTAATCACATTCATTGATCTCTCTTTTCATTTAGTTCCTTACACTCGTGTAACAATTAGCATGCATTGGTTCCGCCCTCACTTCCTCGTATCATGTAGCGTCTTGTTTCTTGTCTTTGGTGGTTTGGACAGCGCTTCGATCATGATCGGACCAAATGGTATTCAATTGAGTGGACAAAACGGCAATGATCAGTTTATCAACATTGCTTTGCCAATTAATGGTTTCAAAGTACAAATTAGCAGTGACGGAGGAGCAGTTTCTAGTTCGGTGGTGAATGTACCAGTGATAGAAACAGCTAATTACCGAGTAGATGCATCTTCAGCTGGAATAGGTACGCAACAAGCTGCGTCTGCTGGGACTGTCAGATGGTATCCTCAAATGTATTCGAACCTCGGTTTTACCGCTAATACGTCAATCAATAGGCAAGCCGATCCTTCTGTCAACACTCAACTCGAAACTCATCGCAGTTCACAAACACATTCGTCACCGAACGTTCAGGTTCAATCTCCAAATCGCTTCACTGTCAATGAAGCTATACCTCATGTATTCGTCTCTTCACCTGCTCCTCAAGTCCAAAGTATGTCAACTCTCAAATATACCTTCTCACGCTGTTTCAGTCATTCCACAGCACTTCACACACCACCCTCATCTATTTCCTTCTTTGTGTTCTAGGCAAACCTTCAAACAGCAATGGATGTGAAACACAAGGTAAGTTTCACTCTTCGTCTCCTTTCATTCCATCGAACATGATCAGCAACTAACTTTTGTCTTTTTCTCTGCTCTGTCGTTTTAGTTGGTTCAAATGGTGAAAAAAGTGAGTTTGATGGATAATGAGAGAGAGCGAGGATGATTGTGTTTGTTGTAAATGTAGCGATCAGCATGGCTAATGGAAATGTGAACATTGTTGGTCAAAGTTTGTCATGCAACTAAACAAACAATACTCGACGATGATGATCACGAAACTCATGCTCATATGCGCTCTTTTCTTCTTCTTCTTCTTCTTTTTTCTTGTACAATGAATTCTAATGTGAAATTAAATAAACTAGAGTATAAATGATAAACTCAAGTTCGAGTAACATCAGACTTTGACCTTACACATTGAGTCAATCGTTTCCATGTGTGACTTTGAATAAATACTCCCATGCATTACGGTTGCATACAAATAGTATTTGTTTTGTTGCTTATGTTTTGGAAAATGAATTCAAAATAATGCATCGCATCAGCCAGCTCAAGTTCGTGATTTGTGTTCGGATATGAGCTTTACAATTTCGGCCTCTTTTAATTTGAAAGGTCGGTGATGCGACTGTTACCATTACTGGCTTGCTGTTGGGTTGTTCATACCACTTGTACCTATTGCTGCAGGATCATTATTAGCAACGAGTGAAGTTGATTTTCATACATATTCACATGAATGTAATCATTGATATTAGGTATTACTGTCGGTACCTACAGTGCTGTGCGCAGTTCGGGCAAACTTATCGACCGGGCTAACTATGACCAGTCAATAAATCCTGTTGACAAGAAGGAATCGTTGGTATCGATGTGTCGTTTACTGTAATGAGAGTGAAAAAAGTGCGTTGTCTTTCTTTATCGATCAGGAAGTAAAATAATATAGGATGATTTGCGTTATGTATTAGTACATCACAGTAATGGCTGAGCAAGGCAATCATGTGAATCAATTTACTCGAGTAACTGTTATTGTAGCTCTTTTCAGCAGTTTTGGAATCAGTGCTATTGGCATGAGTGTTGCAAGTGCGAATACAATTGTGAAAATACAGAGTACAAAGCTTAATTTTGTCTTCGCACATTGAAAACAAAAATTCAAATGTTTGTAGAGTGAAATAGTGACTCCATTAGAATTCGTTCAAGCGGGTGCAAGTCTCCTATTCTATTTTAATCAAGAATTGAACATTCAGACTGCTAGCGATATCATAAAGAATTTGAGTTTGTTATTCTTATTGATTCTATTGACAAAAACGTTTGATGCGATGGAGTCTTTCATGATCGAAGATAAAAAAAAAACAGCATTCAATGCACAAATTAAAAAAAGCAGGAAGGTGCCTGCAGATTGGCAAATCGCAAGACCGGTTCGATTTAATTGACTTTTCAATACCAAAGTTGACTGCCAGTTTGTTTAAATCAAATGTACCCAGAGTTCAAAATTCATGAAACGAAATTCACAACTATCGGTAGTAACAATGAATTTCCAATTCGACATGAATTTAAAACATTAGGTGTTGAACACATTGTAAAAACGACACAGTGATCAATTCCAGAAGGGCAGTTATACAAATAACGCCGAACGTAGCAATTTGTATTATGGTTAGTATCCTACGAGAGAGATTTTCATTAGCATGAAAAAAGGCATCTTTTAATAAATAGAAAATCAAGATGAGAATGCCCGAAAGTGCATAAAATGAAAAGAAAATTACAAAGCGCTGATAATAATGTTGCGTATACGACGTCTTTTAAATTAGAAATTTCACGTCCGGTTTCCTGCCTAATTACATTTATTGGAAACACAGCGCTCAAATGTGCATCTTAGATCAGCGAAAGCCATTACTTAATGCGTTCCAGTGACCTGTTCCCATTTCAGCTGTTCAATATGCCAATGGTTAAATTACAGTTAGCAAAGGAAAGATCGGGTACGAAGCGTGAAATATGAATGTCGTGGACAAATCGATACAGAAGGGAACTTGTGGAATGAAATCGACGATATAAAGATTTGAATGAGACGGATTTATGGAAGTGAACTTTAACTTACACATATTGGTCGTACCAAATGTCATGTGAAAAAGCTCATATCGATCGGTAGAGTTACCGTAGGCATTGAGGACGTTGTAAAACAGAGAGAAAAATGTGTAACAGTCGCTGAAACTAGTCGAACTCTTATTTGTCTATATAGATGTGACACGACTACATAGGTCCACCGGCCTGCAGTTAAGTTCCGTGTTGTTAAACTTATCATGGTAGGAGAGGACTAACTATCTTACTGTATAATTACGCAGCGGGGTGATTAAAGTGATACGAACAGTTATGAATCTTGCATTTGATTTGGGTTCGTCAATTCTTTCTATTGAACAGATATCCTTTTGTTTCTTTCGGTCATTGACGAAAGAAAGCAGGAAAACTGTACTTTGTGGTTGTAGATTATTTTGAAACTGATTCTGAATCTATTTGATGAACTATGATTTGCAAGACGTCCAATAAGTAATCAATTTATTGATCGCGCCAACTGCTTTGGTAATTGAAATCTAGTGTCTTTATTTCTATTTTTCAAGATATCCACATCCAGCAATATATATTTAAATGGCAAATAGAAATATAAATCACATCAACCGATCGGTCCTCACATTCCGAATAATACTCATCTACTTCAGCATTCACGCTGCCACTCAAATAGTTTCATCTTTCAACGAATTCATAAAAAAGCGTTTTCCAATTTCACTTTCAGCACTTTATTTAGAACGACTTAATTGAAAGCGATCAAGAGAAAGCAAACAAATTTATGTAACAAAAGTGGGAAGAAGATAGTTTGTGAAATCGAATTGGTTTGGTATTCTACAGTTGACTTATTTGCCGGCGCATGAGATGTTACCATCAGTGATTGTGACAACACCATTACCACATTGGATATCTGAAACAAAAAGATACCCGTCAGATATAGCGGAAACTAACCAAAGTAATTCTTCCTATACTTACTCTCGCTGCCAAATTCATCGAATCCGTCAACACTTGCAGCTAAAACACAAACCAGTATCCATTTAATCATCAAGTACTCTTCTTTTTCCTGCATCGGAAACCACATGACTACCACTTACCAGCAATAGCAGCTCGTCGAGCACGAAGCTTTTCAACCAATGGCGATGACTGTTTTGTATCTAGAAATAGACAAGAAGTGCTAGACATTCGCGATTTTTTACGTTCAGATATATACCATCAAGAAGTGGTTTGCGATCAGTTGCAGCTGCATTGCTTTGATGAACAGCAAAGATGATCATGGAGCACAAGAGTAAGCAGTAGACACTGAATGAGTTCATGGTAGTTGATTGAGAGTGAGTTGAGCAGTTGAAGAGAAGTTGCGACGAACGAATGATAGTGTATGTTGAGATAGCATGGCTATTTATATGGTGAAAAAGAGATGCAGAGACCAATGAAGTGAAGATGGGAAATTTCGATTTTCTCCCTGAGCTCATACAGTTCAACGCGATAAAATCATGAGTCATGTTCATTGCTTTCTTGTCTACCAATGAAATCAATGATTCGAATCGGTAATACATATATGTTTGTCCATGAACAGAAGGAAAGGAGGGAATGTGGGACAAATAAACACGAGAAAGAAAAAGTGACGTCATTCTCATGTGCTTTGAGAAATCGTATGCGGTGGATTTTACTGTTCAACATCCGGATATCTATGAGATTAACAAACTAAGTGTTTNTTATAGGTGAGTCAGCTAGCGTTTTTCTCTGTTATTGGGCGAGAGTACTCTTAGAGAGAGAGAGAGAAACATATCATTGAATGTCATTATAAGTGTAGAAGTGGGAGATTCTGTTTCTCTCCCTCACATCAAACGTTCGACGACAAGCAGTGTCATGACTCATATTGAAATGTGAGAAAAAGTAATCCCAATAATGTTCAGCTAGTTACTGATATTAGTTAAGGCAACTTTTCAGCATCGTCCTTTACTAACCAATAGACGATAAACTTCCGTTGACATCCATGTTTTTACTCTTTTCTTTTTCGAAACAGATAAGACATCTACTGTTACAAATATCGATTACAACGGACTCCACTCTCCCAGGCATGTTCGTCTATACGATCATCTTCTTTCTATCTCTCGTTTTCGTCGTCCGATTCGCGCGATAGACAAACGATCGAAACACTTCTTTCTGGCACATATCGAATAGAAAAACACAACAACATTTACCCGTGTGTCACTTGTGTATAAAGAAACGTTAAAGATCAATATCTTATCACATTCATTCGTCTTTATTTTCATTTAGCTCCTCTTACTCGCATAACAGCCATCATGCATTCGTTACCCGTTCACTTCTTCAGCTCATGCAGTCTCTTGCTTCTCCTCGCTTGTGCTTCAAACGCTGCTCCACTCACGCTCAGACCCAATCACGTTCAGACCGCTGCAACCAAAATTGGCAATACTCAGTTCATCAGTGTTACTGTGCCAATCAACGGTTTCGAAATACAGATCTCCACCCATGATGCAGCTGCACCAACTTCCGTGGTCAGTGTGCCAATGGCAGAAACACTCTCTTCACAGGTTCGTGTTTCGACAGTTACAATAGATGAGCCAGAAGCTGTACCTGATGATAATGGTGCATGGTTTGCTCAAGTCAATCCTCAACTACATTCAAAACTTCGTCTTCCCACCACCACGTCATCCAATCGTCAGGTCGATTCTTCTGTCAACACTCAACTCGAAGCTCATCGCAGTTCACAAACACATTCGTCACCGAACTTTCGGGTTCATTCTCCAAATCGCTTCACTGTCAATGAAGCTATACCTCATGTATTCGTCTCTTCACCTGCTCCTCAAGTCCAAAGTATGTCAACTCTCAAATATACCTTCTCACGCTGTTTCAGTCATTCCACAGCACTTCACACACCACCCTCATCTATTTCCTTCTTTGTGTTCTAGGCAAACCTTCAAACAGCAATGGATGTGAAACACAAGGTAAGTTTCACTCTTCGTCTCCTTTCATTCCATCGAACATGATCAGCAACTAACTTTTGTCTTTTTCTCTGCTCTGTCGTTTTAGTTGGTTCAAATGGTGAAAAAAGTGAGTTTGATGGATAATGAGAAAGAGCGAGGATGATTGTGTTTGTTGTAAATGTAGCGATCAGCATGGCTAATGGAAATGTGAACATTGTTGGTCAAAGTTTGTCATGCAGCTAAACAAACAATACTCGACGATGATGATCACGAAACTCATGCTCATATGCGCTCTTTTCTTCTTCTTCTTTTTTCTTGTACAATGAATTCTAATATAAAATCAAATAAAATACCACAGAAAATGTGAAAACACAACCCTCGGTTCGATCCTTGATCATAAACTGCTCTGTTTTATCATAACAGTGCTCTACTCTTCATAGTTCATTCGATTTTTGTTGACAGCCATTTCTTATCTATAAGACAAACATCGACTGACTGAGAAATAAAGAAACGTTTTTAGCGAAAAGATCTGTTGTTTCGCATTTCCGGAGATATTGACGCTCTTTCTATAGAATACCTTCACAAGTAAATGTAGCAACTGGATATAGTCGACACAACCAGGGTGAGAGTGACGTCACTTTTCTTTCATGTCTATGTTTCTCTTGCGCATGAACGAATATATGTGTTTGTCGTCGATTCGAATGGTCGATTTCATCGGTGAGAACGAAGAACTGAACATGAGTCATGACATTGATCGTGCTTCAATCGTGTTCTCTTTCATTGAAAGGGATAAAATCGAAATTTCCCATCTTTACCTCGATAGTTTTGCCTCATGTATAAATACGCCTGCTCCTTCAACACACCTCCCCATTCATTCATCTCGACTTCTCCTCATCCGATCAACTGCTCAACGCATTCACACACACACACACTCTCTCACTCAATCAACTATCATGAACTCATTCAGCGTCTATTGTTTATTATTGTGTTCCATGGTCATCTTTATTGTTCACCAAAGCAGTGCAGCCAGAATTCCAGCCAGTATCGACACAGCTGCTGCTGCTGCTGGTAAGTCATACCATTCTAATTATGATAGACCATGAAAGACAGAAGTACTTTCCCGAATTCTATTTACTTATTTGTTGTCATCTTTTAGACGACGGTGACGATGATGATGGTAGCAGTGCTGCTGCAGCTAGTAGTGTGGATGCAACTGGTGCTGCTGCTGCTGCTTCTGCAGTCAGTCGCCCTCGCGCAACCGTTCGTGTTCAACCCAAACCTAGACCCAGACCAAGACCCAGCAGTGAGTGCTCTGATCGCTCATTTTCATCACACGTACACCCTCTGTTTCTATTTCAGGTGTTCAATGTGCCAATGGTCAAATCACAATCACCAACGGAAAGATCGAATGTAAAAAATAAAAGATCAAGCCACTATACTTTACAAACTATTGGTTTCAGTCTCTCTCTCTCTCTTTCTTTTTGCGAAATTGCTTGTTTCCTGTTGATTTACGACGTTTGTCTCATTGTGAATAAAGCATTGTGTTTTGTGAAGAGTAAAACATACTTTTGTTTATATCAAATGACTGAATGATCGTCGAATGAGGAAAGCATTCGAATATGAGATGTAAATGTCATTAATGACTTCATACGGAACAGAGTTTTCAGAACGAAATCGGTGACAGAGAGAGTTGAGTGCAGCGAGAAATGGTGGAAAAGATCACTAGCTTGTGTGAGAAAGAAAGAAAGAAAGAAAGAACGAAAGAGTGCTTATGACTACTCTTTTCTGACAGCACTGGTGGGAGACATGCATATTTGTAAACTGATAATATAAACACATATCTCCGATCGTCTATGATCCAGCCTAGTGCTGCTCAACTTTTCCTGATGTAAGAGAAGTGATTATCTCGCTGTCCAGTTGGACAGCAAACTGATGAAACTGCTACAGACAGTTTTGGTACTAACTAGAATAAGAGACCGAGACAACTTGGATGTTCATCAAGCGGTTCAGGTGTACATGGAAAATGAAGTCAAGGAACACTTATGTCCGATCACGAATGGAAAATAAATGTTAGTTCATCATGCGTCAATATTCGTATTCTGTTGTTTATATTACACTTCTCTTTTTCCTAATGAATGTTATGTTGGAAGAGATTTATACCATCATTATTTCTGTTCTTGTAAGTCACTTTAAAGTATGTAAACTCAACTCTACATTCACAGAAACGTTGAAATAGTCTGATTTTTGGATTCTTTCGCAAACGCTACTTTTATTGAGAGATACACAAACGATGGTAATCAAGAACAAACACATTCCACGCAAAAAAGTTGAAAATGAATAGTTTATGAAATGAATATTGTTTGATATTCCGCGCTTGTTCTATTAGCCAACACATGAAATTTCTCCATTAGCAATTGTGACAACGCCATTACCACATTGAATAGCTAAAATAAAGATACACCCATCACCTGTCTTCAAAACAAGGCTAGTTAGTCGCTATGATACTTACATTGTCGGCGAACACGATGATTTTCAGGTAATGGTGATGATGATGCCGATGGTTGTTCTGTATCTAAACATACATAATAAAACAGTTATGTGCACAAGATATGAGTGTGCATGGAAACATACGGTCGAGAAGTGGTTTGCGATCAGTTGCAGCTGCATTGCTTTGATGAACAGCAAAGATGATCATGGTGCACAAGAGTAAGCAGTAGACACTGAATGAGTTCATGGTAGTTGATTGAGAGATTGAAAGTGAGTTGAGCAGTTGAAGAGAAGGAGTTGTGATGAACGATTGATAGTGTGTGTTGAGATAGCATGAGTATTTATATGATGGAGAGAGCAGCAGAAACCAGTGGAGTGAAGATGGGAAATTATGATTTTATCCCTTCTATCAAGTGAACAACATGAGTCATGTTCATTGTTTCTCTTCTTCAACCAATGATTCGAATCACCGAGACGATGCATATGTTAGTGCATGAACAGAGGCAAAGAGGGGAATGTGGGAGAAAGAGAGATGAAATAGTAAGGTTGTCTAGTACAAAGTCTCTGTATTGACGATTTCATCTAACGGTTTAACGTCAAATTTGTGTAAACTATATTTTATTTAGTGTTATGCTTATAATACATGAATGTTGGAAGCAAAATATTACGAAAATATCAACTCATTTAGGATATTCAACTTCACAATGAGAACGTTTCCACCATTTCGATGATGACAATGTACTTGGATCGACTTTTGTGACACGCATCATGAGACCATAACAAATAATGTTATTCGTGATGAATTCCTCTGCGCCTTCACCTATAATAATCCATTCAAGTTCAGTATTGCTGAAGTTTGGATCGATCGTAACGGTCGCTTTATATTGGTCGTGGATCAAGGTTTCAGGGCCGATCTTTTTAATCGATGATGGATTTACACGACATTGAAAAACTAATTGATACCACAATGATTGACCATCCTTATGCGTTCGTTTCCATGGACAAGCATACCGAGGGTGTCCACAGTATTCAATACTGGGTGAAACGTATACACGTGGGATTCCGTCAGCAAAAAAACATCCTTTTCTGCTAACTTTAAGTCCTGAAGTGAGAATTTTTGATGCGTTTGCACCTTGCGTGCCATGGTAGGCCAAATACCAATCACCCCATTTCGAATCAAATTCTTTGTCATCTTCAGCTACTTTAACACCGAAACGTTTCCAACCTAGAGAGAGGATTTAATCGAATTCACAAAAGATATGCTTACTAACCTAAAGGACAGAAATAAGGTCTCCCTCCTCGGTTTATCGGAGTGGACCAAAACTCGGTACCGGCTTCCCCTGGTCCCCAACCATATACCTTATTCCATCTTGGATCCATAAGTCTATCTTCAATTCTTAATCCAAATTCACCAAGTGTTATTGATTCAACATTCGCATTCATATCCAAACAGCATTTACGCACAGCCTGCATTCGGGCATAAGCGTCTGCAGCTCCACCGTTAAGGCCATCGACAACTTGTTTACCAAATGGTGGTAGAACACGTAGTTGTACGATACCTTTCTCACGATCAATACGATCGAAACGTATCTTTTTGTTTGGGATACCAAATGCTTCACATAAATTACGAATGAACACGTCACGCATTCCATTATGATTGTTCACCCACTGATCCATCTCAGCGTCATTTGCGTCCAATTGAAACATGAAGCCTAATTCGTTCTCTAGAAAATTATTAATTGGAGAATGAGATTTAAACTGTCAGAACGATGCGAAGCTCTTCGTTATTTACCTTCAGGATCCCGAATTTCACCAGAAATGACTGGTATACTCTGTTCATTATCACGTCGTTGTTTTTGCACCGTTCTCTGAAGTTGACTATCGAATTGTTTATTTTCACCCGATCCCACGGCTAAACGGCATAGAAGAGCTGCCAAGGCCAGTTTCTTCGCCTCCTGTGCCATTCGTTTTCGACCGCATTCGGCTTTAACTATCTCTATTTTCTCCTCATCTATGTCAAAACAAGCAAAAAGATATCATATAGAACAAATGAAAAATTTCCCACGGCGATCTACATACATGGATCCTCTTCTTTCTGATTTCGTATTGCATCTCGCTCCGCGAACCATTTTTCAGCATATTTAATAATCTCTTCAATTTCCATACCATTCAACTGATCTGCTAGTTCATTAGCATTAACTTCATTCCGTTTGTCTTCATCGATCGCGAGGAGTTTTCGAACGAATTTACGTACGATGTCGAAATATGCCGGTTCGATAGGTATAACCTGTCGAGCAGCAATTAGTTTTTTTGCGTGTGCTATGACACGACTTGTTGGCGATAGAACAGCAAAATTGGGTTCTGTAATAGCGCCATTGAACTTTTTGTTACGTTCATTGATATTCGCTATTCGAGATCCGTAAGTATCTTTCCACCATCGATGAATATTTCGAATGATCTCGTCCGAATCGCTTTGTTCTACTAGTGCATACAAATCTTTGAAATTATTGTCGAAATCTTGTTGACTGCGACAATAGTCCATTGTGTCATTGCAAAGCTGGACGAACTTCGATGAATTCGGCAATGGATCAGCTAAATTACGTAATCGAGTGAGGTAGCCAACACATGAATTAACCTTTGCTGACAGTTCGGCGCGCAAAGAAGCTATACAAGCCGGATCGTCTATGACTGTTCTCGTTTTACTCGGCTCAGAGCCAGCTCTTCGAAGGTCGTCACAGAATTTATCCACCAACGCCTTCTCTTCTTCGTGTGAGCCTTTATCTTTGGGCGGTGGTCGTGCTGCTATGTACTTCACTTGTTCTTCTTCAAGTTTTCCACATTGATCTTCCTCTTCTTTCTTGATTTCTTCAACACAATCATCGATTAGTTGAACCTGTTCATCGATAAATTCATTGAGACAAAAGGCTAAATCATCGTCCATGTTTGCGCTCTGGTAGGAAGTGGAAAGAGGTTATTGATTAAAGAAAAACAAATGTCGATTTGCATCTTGTTTTGTTCTATTTATATATTGTTGAGGAAAGGAGAACGAGAAAAATCGTCGAAGCGACTTCTCCAATTGTGAAATACAAATAGAAGCTCTTTTACTTGGAAGAAACATCGAAAAGCATGTCAAAGAAGTATAAACAAAAGTCATGAATTGTTCTTTTTTCGATTTTCTTCCAAATCACATCAGAGGTATGACTAATTCCTTCGACCATGGTAAAAGTCACGTATGCTGAATTAGAAAAATTTGCTTTGCATGGATAATCAGTTTTTATTCAAAACAAAACATATCTTTTCCATTGTTCAAGCAAAATCATCAAGTGCTTTGAAATAATCTCCTAAACGTTTCGTTACCAGTTTTACATGAATATTTTCATTTAATTGTGTATCGCGATTCCATACTGAACAAACACCGGTTTTCAACGAATTGTCATCGAGTTTAACGTGAAATGGAATGTGATCTGCAGTTTGTTCATCGGTTAAACGTACGACACGTAAATGATACTTGTACGTTAGTAATTTAGAGATATATTGAGAAATTTCAGCTGATTTCATCGTTGTTTGAATTCCAATTTGATGTGGTGCGAGTAATGGATGTAAAGATTTCATTTGAGAATCGAGTAATAATGCAATTAACGAGTGATTGATGTTTAACGATAAGTTCAGGGATGAATCATTAGCATCGAATCGAATAGTTTCGAGTAGATATGGTTCGGTGTCTTGCGAAAAGCGATAGTTAATGTCGAATTGATTTTGTTTCGATGACAAAAATTCGAGTTTATCACGACTGGAAAAATACTTTTTCCAGAAACATGTTCGTTCGTTTGCTAAGCGTATTAGATTGATATCTTCAGTAGGCTTGACGTATTGTAGACAGAGATGGTCGTCATCCCGAACGTGTTCGTCACGTTTAAGAATCAATGGTAGTTCAAGAAGATTATTTGTTATTTTAGTTTGCCAAGCAAGAGTCATATTCGGACTTGGATTGGGAATTTGATCGATTGAGTCAAGCCAGAGAAATTGATATCGACCGGAGCTATTCCGTATAAAGGATTGAACCCATTCTTGACGAAAATTGAAAAATAAATAAGATGTGAGCGGACCATAATTGAAGGCCGGCGAGGAAGAATTAGAAGAAGTAGCTTTTAGAAAACCAGAGGTTAAACCTCTTTCAATCAGATGTTGAATTGACAACATGAAAGTGAAGGATGTTTGTCAGTCTTTTCCAATTGGGAAAACTTATCATATTCGTCCATTACATTTCGAGTTGAATCGTTGTAGATGTCACTAGTTGTTACTCAAATACTGCTGAGATGATAAATTAATTTCAAATTCTCAACGGATGCAAAACTCTAATCAACATCATTGTTTTTAACTACGAAACGTTTCAATGAACAAAGTAACTTTTTCTATTGCTTATTTCATTGCCAGTTGTCAATCCAATCATAAGTGAGCAGTTGTTTTCATTTCAAACAGTAAAACAGTCCATTACTGACGCTTCTTCAGTCAGCAGTGAAAAATAAAAATAGTCTCTTAGTCATCCGTCATATTACGATCACAAGATTGCCTATTTTCAGATTCAAATGTCGACGTCACGAAAAAGATTCAAATCCGATCATGACGAAGACTTATTCTTGTTTAACTTATCTGAACGTTTTCATTCATTTTGTTACCCGCAAATGGATGATGAGACTTCTTCGACATCCTTAGATGATCTTTGTCAACGTCTGAATGAACATGATCTTCAGTACCGTTCATCGATAAACTTGAATCTTCAGAATTTGAATCAAGAAATTCTCTCCAACGAAGAAAAACTTTTTCAATTAAATCAATCAATTAATGAAATTAAGGAGAGCTTAAATCAACGCAAACAGTACTTGAAACAAGCAAAACTAAAGCGTCGACATCAATCAGATTACTTAACAATGTACAATGTAATTAATCGCTATTCGTCCCGTGATGTTTTACAAAATAAATTAGCCCAATTGAATGCCGAATATGAACAACAGAAATCGGAGTTGAACCATTTAAATCAACGCTTGGTTATTTACCAAAAACAATCGAAAGTTGTATTGTATTCTCTACTCGAACTCGTCGGCTTCATAGATGTTAAATTACCGATTAATTTTGAAGATGAAATTGGTCGTTTAGACAATAATCCATTATTAGAAAGTAATGGAGATCGATAGGCCTTTGATCAATGTATCTTCTTGTTGTTATTGAATAAAATTCTTTCTATTGGATTTGTTTACCTTGACATGACATGTGTTATAGATGGTTTTTAAAAGGACTGATGCTGTGAAGTAACATTAGCCATTCGATAGGAAGGAAGTCAATCCTTTTTACAGTATAGTTTCCTAGAGTGTTAATATCTAATGGATTTGCTTTTCGGAAATGACTCACATTAGTTGTGTTCTGTTTCATTTTTGTAGATTATGAATTTTGTACAGATCTGAACTCATTTTATTTTGTTAGTATTTCATAAATGGCATCAGCAAATTATACTCGTCCGCAAAACTACGTAAATTTCGATGATTTTCAAGAATGATTTGTCTTGATTTTAGTTGTTTTAGTCATCAGTTCGAGATGATGATGATGAAGCACTCGATATTCGAGTCAATTCGTAAGTAAATATGGATAAATTTATTCCAACAACGCCATGCTATTTATCCATTTTAGAAATAATGCTCAATCAGGTGATGATAAGAATGTGAAAGCGTAAGTATAATGATAGATGTGTTCGTTTCTGTAGCTTTTACTTCCTTTCAGACTTCATGGGCAAGTTCAAGAGGTTGTTGGCGTGATGAAACAAAATATTGATAAACTATTGGATCGTGACGTGGCATTGAGTAACCTTTCGTCACGGGCTGATGAACTTCAATCGTCAGCGACAACGTACAATCAGACAACCAAACAATTACGAAGAAAATTTTGGTGGAAAAATATGAAAGTATGCAAATGCGTTACCCCTTCGTGCAAAAAAATCGAATGTTCTCTCTTACTCTTTGTAGACAAACGTCTGTATTGCTGGTATCATCATCACAGTTCTTATAATCATCATCAGTATGTTCCTTTTCATCCTATAGAAGAACTAATTCGTGAGATTTGTTTTGAATTTAGTGTCAATAGCATTGAGCCGTCGTGGAAAGAACTGAATTCTCATTGGTTTTACTTATCTACATAAACTTTTGTCTCTCTCGAAAAACGATCTTTGATTTTATTTCTTCTTTCTTTCTTTCTTTCTTGCTTCTTCTCATTTTAACAAGGAAAAACAAGAACGCAATCGGATCTGTTTTCCTTCAATGAAGAACGACAACGATCATCTCTAAGTAGACAATTGAAAAATTGATTAAGGAGAATGATGTTTAATTCTGTATGAACCTTAGTAATTGAACGGCCGTCTCTATAGACATGGCACCCTGCTAAGATTATTTGTTGAACAATAGAATACGAAAATCAATAGGTGCGAAAGAAAAATCGCAGTAGGTGGCGTTCATAAGAAAGTTTTATTTCAATATTTGATCCATCCGCATTGAAGAGAAAGTAATTATATGTTCAATTCTGCGGACGAGAATTAATTTCGGTGAACGAATGTATATATATATATATATTTGTTTAATATAAAAGAACAACACAACAAACACGTTTTTTCTTAAAACTGAAGTCCAGAATAGTGTGACGGGAAAGTGGATGCATGATGATATGCATGCATAGGCGGCATTATCATGGGAGCAAGATTTTCAAACGACGATGACGAAGGCGGCGAACAACTATCTGTCGCGACAGAGTTATTTACTGGTGGTGATCGAGTGCGACGGAGATTATGAGATCGTTTTGTTGTAAATTCATTGTTTGAATCGGAAGATGCCTCATGCATTTTCATATGCTTTCTCAAAGCTAGAAAGAGTTGAGTTTAGTTTTAGTTTACATTGCGATTTCTTTTCGAATATGAATTGACTTACATGATGGATGTGTATAGGTTTTACCACAACCATCGACACGGCATGTATATGGTTTATCAAATGTATGTACATGTTGATGTTTTTTCCGATCGGAACTGTTGGCAAAGCTTCGGTCACAATATTGACATGGAAATGGTCGTTCTCTGAAAGAATGGTCATGAGTCGATGCGTTATGTTACTAATTTGAAAAAGAAAACTTACCCTGTATGAGTGCGTTTATGAATTTTAAGGTTTTCTGATCGTGCGAAAACTTTTCCACAACGAGCGTATGGACAAGCGAATGGCTTTTCACCGGTATGAACACGTATATGATTGACAAGTTTGTATTTTGCTTTGAACGCTCGACCCTGCCGAGGACAGTCAAGCCATAGGCACATATGTGTCGATTGTTCCGATGCACTAACATGTTCAACCGTCAAATGGGTAACTAAAGGAAAAAAACACCAGCGAGAATTCTCAGCGATTTATTGTTTTTAGTTTGAAATCTTACCAATATCTGACATGCAGGAAAATGTTCGATTACAGATTTGATTGGTATCAGGGTCAACCCATTTGCATAAATAATGATCAGCTTTTTCATCGGGAACAGTTGATGTTGGATGGAGATTTGAACGATACGGCGGATAAATATAAGGAAAAAATGCTGTCTGATTGGTGGAATCGATATGCCGAGGGTGGTACGGATTATTTGTATACTGTTCAGCATCGAACATTGGATACGATCTAGAAATATCCACATAAATAAATAGAAAAGAATCAAGTGGGAATACTTTACATCATATCTGATGTTGGATTTGGATAGGAGGAAAATTCGGCGAAACGTTGCTGTTGGTCATCGATGGAAGCTGTTGGTATATTAAAAAGAAAAGATGATGATGAAGTTGATGTGAACGGGCGATACGCTGTTGAAGTGTAAGGAGTGGCATAAGGATCAGTTGATGGATTAGGCAAATCGAACATTGTTGTGCGCACAGTTGAAATTATCAAAGACAAACTTAATAATTATCTTCACTGTGTGATTGATCGGTAAGAAATTAGCAGTTATTAGTTCCTATTGAGCCAGAAGGTAAGCAATGCTTTTCAAACTCCACAGGATCGAACTATTGATTCGGCAGTGATCACTCCAGTAGGTAGCCTTCAAAAGATTGATACATATACAATAGTAGACGATGTGACAGGATTAATATCTATTGAGAAGAAATAGAAAGGAAAGTCACTGATATAGTTGTATGTTCGGATTAGATGATGAGATTCCCCGAGGTGTGAATCGAATGATAGGAGAGGAGGAAATGCATGTGTTATATCCAGCGAAGTTTTTTTTTTGTTTCAGAGAATATGAAAGAGAGAGAAAGAGGAGAAGAAGGAGAGAAAGAAACGGTAGGACGTTGATTGGAGAAACCATGCTGAGTTGTTCTTTACATCAGTTCTCTTTTCTACCAATCGATATATTTCTTGATAAAGCTACCAATAAGAAAGAAAAGTTTCTGCTCACTCGTAGATCTTAGCACGAATTCGTGGAGGAAAAGTCATGTAATGATTATTCCAAAAATCGAGCATTCTTCACTACCTCCTGTTGTCCACTTGTCATGCTCATGCTTATATAAATGAATCGTTTGATCATATGACATCATTTACCTTTAACAATGATCTCTCGTTATTGTTTGATCGAAATCGATGAGTCGGAAAAGGAAAATATGAAACGATTGCAATTCGTTCATTAACAAGTTGTGAGTGAGTTCATTTTCGTTTTTTTTTGTCTTCTATTCTAATACGTTCTACTTGAAAATATAATTCATAATCGATGAACAAATTAGTTACATACGACGACAGGATAATTGAATTGCCTTCATGAATAATTTTCTTCGTATGATATCATTTGACATGTCGTCTTCTCCCATCCAATTGTTAATTGCCATACATGTACTTATCGAAATATGAATACATGTTGTCTCAATATTTTCTATTATGATTCGTAAATTCGAAACAGATTCCATTCATCGGAATCAATCATTCTAGAGAATAAATATTATTCATCTGCTTTTCGAATCCAACTTTTTCTAAATAAACATTGCCATCTCCTATTCCACATTGACATATAATTATTCCAATGAGACGAGCAGCAGGTTCATATGCTATGTCTAGTGAACAGCAATGGTAGGGGGTAAGCTAACAAAACACTGTCTTTGGTTTAAGAAAATAAACATCGACGATGACAGGAATAGTCAATGTCAATGATTATGCAAAAAGGAAGCGTCTGTCGATCAGAATTCTTTCGTTGGACTAGTTAGTTAATTTGCGAGACAAGGTGATAAGTCATTTTCACCTCTTTCACATTCATGTGTGATATTCGGATGTGGAAATATGTGAGGTAAAAAACAGCGGGACGTTCATGTAATCGATTATCATAGCACACAAATAGATTGACTTCTTGAATACAATGAACAAATGTTGTTACACATATGAAAAGAATACACAAGGAGATCTTGTTTAATCCGAACTAATCATACAAATATAATCGATTCGTACATATCCATGTCATACCGATCAGCAGGGAGGCATGAACTGAATTTACCTTCATCAGTTCTTCCTATAAATAACAAATTTCTTTCCGCTTCATTCTGTTTTTTGTAGCTTTGCACTTGGAAAGATGATGATATCGCTTTCACGCTGTTATTCGTTACCAGAAAAAGAATAAATGGACCTCCTTTGTTGTTTTGCATTTAAGAGGAAGTGAATGACATATGCATTAAGAACAGAAAAGGAAAAGTTGTCAAAAATCTGAGATTTACTGTGAATATCCGCATAGGTTAAATTTATTCGTAAAAAATATCAAGATTCATTCAGAGAGTCTATATTTCTGATTATTTTGATCATTCACGGCTTTTTTCTGCTACTGCTTGGTCTTGGCGGGTAAATTTCAGGTGAATTAGGAGGACGTCGTTGGGTATCGTCATGCGTCTGCGTTGGCGATCGTGCAGATCGATCACCTCGTGAACCGGAAGGCGATCTTCGTCTTGATTTTGACGGATCAGATTGTGACAAAGGTGACTTCACTGACGATCGTTCGCGTTCGTTGGACGCATTTCGGCCTGTTCGACTCTGTTGACTCAGTGATGTCATTTGTAATGGACGCACTATATGAAATACATGAAGCAATATTATCTGACAAATCTTATCTTACTTGGTGTTGCTGGATTGGACATTCCTTCGAGGTAATACTTCAATTGTTGCAGTTCTCCGATGAGACGGGTAACGACCGAACCGACTTTGACTTTACGTTTTTCTGTTTGCTTGAGTAAAGCGGTTAGAATATCGATGTATTCCAAATCTTTTTGTGCAGCTGTATTTTCAATTTGTCGATCTTTGTTCCAACCGATTTTTAGAACTCCTAAACATAAGCAATAGGAACCAATTATAGGAACAATGAACAATGTCACGAACCGAGTAGATCGAAATTACTGGAATCGATACTTTGTAAATCAGCACTGGAATGATTGGTAAATCGATTGAATAAATCAATTTGAGATTTTAAATACTCAATCGTCTATATACATTTATCGGATTCAATTCTTCTAAACGTCATTATAATCTTACTCTTCGAAATCGTTCATTTTCAGCTTCTAGTGTTTCCAATCGACAACCTTTATCATAAATATCTTCTTCGAGTTTTAAAACTTCTTCATGCGTTTTTTGCATTTGTTCTTGTGTTTCACGTTGACATTCTTTGACAGCGACGATGGCAATGTCACGCGACTTGATCTTCTCACGTATCTCGCGTTCAACTTGAGCGATTTTATCCAGTACATCTTGCTTTTTACGTTTTGTTTCGATCATCAATTCTTTAGCAGCTTCGTACGCGGCGCTCACTTTTTCGTGTTCGACTAGCAAGCGTTCATATTCGGGAGTGTTATCGATGATTTTCTCTCGATTTGTATCGATGGAAATCAACAATTGAACTGTATCTTCCTGCGAGAAGTCAGATGCAAATGCAAATCGAACTTCAACTGAGAGAAATTACTTCGAGAAACTTGATTTCTTTTTCTAAACGTGTCTTCATTTGCTGATATTCTTCTTTCAAAGAGGAAATTTGTTCTTGTAGTTGTGTTAAGCGTATCTGATCTTCTTGAGCAGTTTGTTCCAAGATGGCTTTCTTTAAAAAAACAAACAATTGCAAGTGAATTATTGAAAGTTTAATGCACACTCGTTCAGTGAGATCTTTGATTTTCGCCGTTGTTTGAGTCACAAATCGGTTATGTTTGATCTCGTTATCTTTCACTGTTAATTTGGCCTTTTCGATTGATTTCAACAATGCTTCACGTTCCTTCTGTTTCGCAACTCTACAAAACACTTGAATAGTTGATTGTAGTAGTTAAATGTCCTTTTACCGGGTGTTCCGAATAGTTTGCAGTTCTTTATCTAGTGTTTCCATTTGAATTTTTAGCGAGTCGAGCATCATGTAATGCGCTTGCCTCATAGCTTCAAGTTCTTTCGTCGCCTCAGCATTTTCCATGTTCAATTTGGATGTTTGTTCAAGTTTTTCGGCAATGGATTTCTTGATTTCTTCTAACCTGTGAAAAATCGAATCGGCTAAAGCTTTGAGTCAAGAAAACATTCAAAACAAACTCTCTGCCAATCGCTTCAATTGAATTTTCTAAACTTTTCATCAGTGCAGTGCGTTCTTCAACTTCTTTGAGAAGATCATCATGTTTCTTTTTCAAAACTTTCAAATTTTCTGTTTCTTTACTGCTGCCTTCATGAGCCTAACAATATTCGCAAAAAGATCAAAGAACACATTTCTACAAAACAGAAACTTACAGCTTTAGCTCGACGCTCGAAATCGGCCTTTTTGGCTTGATAATCAAGTAAAGCTATGGCAGCTGCTTCAGTTAATTCAAGTCTAAAAGGAAACAGTAATGAGAATGTTTTCTGAAATCTTCATGTACTGTTCGCGTAATAGTCGATCATGTTCTTGTTGTTCCATTTCGAATAGTTCAGTTTGTTCTGCGACGTGCTGTTGCAATTCATCACGTTCATTTTCAAACCGTTCGCGTTCCTATTGATACAGAAAATCTTCGATAGACTCGCACAATCGATCGACGATATACTCAACTCTATACACAGTACGCAGTTGCATTTCACTCTCGGCTAGCTTATTGGTTGCGAGATCTACATCTCTAAAGGTAGAGAGAAATTTTGCTTGAATGATCATTCAGAAAGACGAACCTTTTCAGGACTTGATTTGCATGATCTTGTTCTTCGAATTGTTTAGTAGTCGTGGCCTGGTAAAGTAAATGAATGATTCAATGCGAAGTCTTGCACTGATAACTTACAATTTCTCCCTCAAGACGCGCTTTCTCTTTTCGAGCATCGTTTCTTTCTTGCATAATGCGTTCTTTTAATGCCATAATGTCTTCTTCTAAATCGAATGTCTATATCATACGGAGAATGTATTTTAGTTGTAAGTTTGTTAATAACATACGTGTTTGTTTGTTTCTCTAACAGCATCTCTAGTTTCGTTCAATTTGATTTGTAATGCAGCTTTTTGCGATAAACGCTCGTTCACTTCATTGATTGTTGCATTATATTGATCTTGTAATCTTTTCTTCTCTGCTCTTGAAAGTTTACAAATGCAATCAGTTTGAAAACGGTTTCGAGATATTCCTTACTGCAAATCTTGTATAGCTTTGAGATAGTTTTTATCCTGTTCAGTACAATCTCGTACTTGTTGAAGATACTTATCAAGTTCATTTTGTAATTGTTGAATAACACTCAAATTCGATACTCGTGCCATTTTAATTGCCTCTAGAATCCAAGATGACAAAACATACAAGAAATGAATCAATTTAGATGACTCTATTCATTACCTTGGATCTCATTCTTAATTGTGACCGGTAACAGCTTCAATCGGTGACGAAGTCGACTAGAATCGATTGATTCGGTCTCATATTCACTATATAGTTTTAATATTTCTTTTTCCTAGAGAATTTTATTCAGATATAAGAAGAAACAAGTCACATGTAGTTTGTCACCTACCAATATCATGAGAGTTTCAGCAACTGAATCAATATTATTTAAGTCATTTTCTGTAAACGTATTTGTTTGAAATGATCCACCTACATTCAAACCGATGAGAGTGTTTATCACAAGTGTTCTAGCCTATTTACCAAGCTGTTTTAGATGACGAACAGCACTTTTGATGGATGTAGTTAGTTCTGAGCTATCCATAAAAACCATTTTAGCAAAAGTAATCGGCAGAACTTTGTTTCAGTTCACAACACGTTTAAACGGGCAATTTGCAGCCATTTATATGTTCGAATCAGCGAGATGTATTGGTTACCGCTCAATTGCCATACATTTTAAAAGGACATCTTTTAATCAATCGACTGCAAGTTGCGCTGATGTAAACTTGTCGCTAAATGTACCTCTATTTAAGTTAATACATATTCAATACAACGGTAACGTTATTGGAATCCAATCCAATCAACGTGCTGTGATGGCCGAGTGGTTAAGGCGTCTGACTTGAATCAAAGAAGTGTCAAGCTATCAGATGGGTTCTCCCGCGTAGGTTCGAATCCTACTCGCAGCGTTTCCTTTTTTTTACCGTTTTTCATAGTCTATTCGTGCGCTCCATCGGTGATAATTCTCATTATTCGAATATTTCATAAACATTATTTTATTGACAATTAGACAAACATTCATAGCTATCAACAACAAAACAAAAAACACACAGCAACCATATGGAGATGAATATTTTGTAAGAAGGATTATGTTTAGTGTGTTACAGCTGATCTACTTGCCAACACATGAAATTTCTCCATTAGCAATTGTGACAACGCCATTACCACATTGAATAGCTAAAATAAAGATACACCCATCACCTGTCTTCAAAACAAGGCTAGTTAGTCGCTATGATACTTACATTGTCGGCGAACACGATGATTTTCAGGTAATGGTGATGATGATGCCGATGGTTGTTCTGTATCTAAACATACATAATAAAACAGTTATGTGCACAAGATATGAGTGTGCATGGAAACATACGGTCGAGAAGTGGTTTGCGATCAGTTGCAGCTGCATTGCTTTGATGAACAGCAAAGATGATCATGGTGCACAAGAGTAAGCAGTAGACACTGAATGAGTTCATGATAGTTGATTGAGAGATTGAGAGTGAGTNTCTACTGCTTACTCTTGTGCTCCATGATCATCTTTACTGTTCATCAAAGCAATGCAGCTGCAACTGATCGCAAACCACTTCTCGACCGTATGTTTCCATGCACACTCATATCTTGTGCACATAACTGTTTTATTATGTATGTTTAGATACAGAACAACCATCGGCATCATCATCACCATTACCTGAAAATCATCGTGTTCGCCGACAATGTAAGTATCATAACGACTAACTAGCCTTGTTTTGAAGACAGGTGATGGATGTATATTTGTTTCAGCTATTCAATGTGGTAATGGCGTTGTCACAATTGCTAATGGAGAAATTTCATGTGTTGGCTAATAAAACAAATAAGGAATGGTTGATATACATGAGTCCACAAAATACTTACTCGAATTGTTTTTTTTTTGTGTGCATTTGTTCATTTATCATATCCCAGCACTGTTTAATTTGAAATAAAGTAATAATCGAAGAATCGCAAAACATGTGTGTTTGATGAAACATCAGAGTTGCTATGTGCTCATTATTCGAACTATGATAATTGTAGGAAAAAGAAACTCTAATGAATATTTTGTCCTCTTTGCCTGCCTTTAAAGTAGATTTCGGCTCAGTATGAAAAAGACTAAGCCGGCAGAAAATGTTTGCTTATTTTTATTAGGTAGTTTATTGAGAAAAACCAGAAAAGTATCAAAAAACTTCACCTTTGCTTGACTCGATACTTGGTATGTATTTTTCAAATGCATCGTTCTTCCAATCATCAATAGAAACGAACCAGATATGTTCAAATGCATAACGGATCGGTCCGTTCGAACCCATCATGTTCATGTCAAGCACTTTTTTGAAAACTTTAGCTATTTTGTCAACATCATTTCCAAATGCTCCAGTACCGATAGGACCAAGCAAGAGGTATGTATTTTTGCCATCACCAATTGTATTTGCTACAGCTGCAGAAATGAATGCACGAAATTTCGCCACATTATTCTTTTCCAACTAAAACAGAAATCAGATGCCAATAGTTGTTCTTGATGACATTTTCAATATGTACTTCGTCGTCATTTTCTGGATTATTATACAGCTCAGAACCATGTAGACAATAGCATGCAGAAACCAACATATCTGTTTTACGGTATTTTTTCTCGTCATGTGCATCGAAGAAGCGCATATTGCGGACATAGGCCAACCCAAATTCAGGAATGGCATATCCTCCGCACATTCGTTGATATTTCAGGTCGAGCAATGCTCGATAGCCATCAGAATTATATAGAATAACTTCCTCCTGCGCCACTAAGCGAAAAAATAACACCAATCGAATCTATGTAGTACAATTGTCACTTACTTGCACGACGTAGATAACCACCACCCGGTGATTGTTCATTCTAAGAGTCAGAAATACAGTCGATAGGAATTATTAATCAAAAAATTTACTGCAAAATTGAGAACGATAATTTGAGCGTCTTCGGGTATATCAAACACAGCTTTTTCAATGCCATTAGTGACATAGGTGATTTCTCCGCGGTTTCTCCGAGACGCAACTGGATATTGTCGAAGATTCTCGTAAGCATCCTTATCGGATGGATCATACGAAATTTTATCTTCATCTTCACCCTCTGTTGGACACAAACTCTCCAATTGTTCTGCATTCCAATAAACTTTCAGCTCTTCCGGTTTAAATCCTTCTGCACGAAATTTCTTCATATATTCACGCGACTGTTTGACAACTTTATGCGGCTAAATATAAATCAATGTGGTTATTTATATACTGGACTATGATGTAACCTACAGTTTTCATATCTAACTCGAAGTATGGATTTGCATTGTCAGCATGATGATAATTTGCCAGAGCATCGTGTTTTTTGTCACATGTATCATCATAGTTCTTCTGAAGTTCTTTCCAGTCCAATGGTTGGTTGTTTCTATCAACGAGCCACGCACGAACTTGTCTAGCATGCTCAATTATCCGTTGGTCCAGTTTCTTCTCATCGCTCTCGAAACTATTTTCAATGTCTGTCAACTTTTTGTTCAATGCAAGTAAGAATATTAGTAGCGTACGTTCGCTATGATCCCAATTGAGCGAATAATGTGGAACTACAACATTGATAACCGAACGGACAGTTGGCTCGGTGAGTGACTCAAGTGGTATATAAACTGAAGATGGATCACAGTTTTGTGTTCTGTGTGGAGGGTCTTCAATCATTCTTGTAGAGTTACTGCCCATCAAGCATAATCGTATGTATAACGGCAGTAGATCGATTAATTACCCACTTCCGACCACTCATCCATACTGAGTGTCATGGAGACATTAGAAGATTTATCATGAAAATAGATGGCGTAATGTCGCAAGCCTTTTTGCTATTTGAAATATCTCGGTTATACTATGATTTATTTTTGAGGATCGAAGTATGCGATTACTTCACAGAATGAAGGAAATGATGATTTCTACTGAAATACCTGTTATAATATTTTACTGGACAAGATCTTTCATCATTCCCGAGGTTGTAGGCCGATAAGAGTTGCTAGTTTATTGTTGAAATTCTCTAACTATGTTTGCGAACAATATAACTTTTTGTAGGGTGATCGTCTGCTGTAATTAAACAAAGTGGTGTGAACATAAATGTAAGAAGCAAGTTTCTTTTTAATTTTCATTAGTACTTTCCACAACTCCGTCTTTTTCATAGTCAAGGAGATGCTCTGCGAGGCATATTTAAAGCACGTACCTTGCGAGGAAATCATATATTCGCCATTGTTTTCAGTCGCAAGTAGATCAAATGTCTATACAATTTGTTTTTCTTTGGTTATTCTTCGATCGAAGGTTGTTCACGAACTGCTTTTCTCCTGACACAACTGATTATGACACGTATGGTTCGAAAATTGCATTAAATGACAAGATTTTCGTCCAAGCAAATGGTGAGGGAGAAACATTTCTCGTTCAATTTTCTCCATATAACTATACACTCGATTCTCTTCAATGTTCGTTTGACTACGACGATTCCTCACATTATATTTATTCGGTTGGTGTGGGACAAAAGCAAAATACGAGCCTGAACGTTTACTTTTACGTTATTGGAGAAGTTACGTCTGACGAGGATGAATCAGGTCGAAATGGTTCATTTATTGGCGTTTGGATTAATCAAGATCCACATAGTATTGATTATTACCTGATGACGAGAGAGTTCCTGTCTTGCCATGATTTTGTAAATAAAAATTTTCAATTCTTGACGTCCTACGATCATCAGGAGTTTTTTGTTATGGCAGTCGAACCGTATGGGCGATATGCGATTGGATTAGCAACTGATTTTGCGCTTATTTATACACCATTTCCAAGCGCCACGATAAGAACGCTATCATCCGCACAGATTTGGCCAAATAATGCAACTTTTTATCCATTATCAGCCGACGCTAGTGATACATTTACGATCGTCGCCGGCTTTGTCGCTGGCACCGCCCGATCACGCGTACGTGCTACACCAACTATTTATTTACTGTCTAATACCGATCTAAAAGTCCTGTCGACATGGTCCTATAGTGCTACTAATAGTTCTTGGCAATCACGCCTAACTTACTCCGGTGTTGATGTTTGGAACAGTAAATATACCATATCAGTAAAGATCAATTCCGATGATCCAGCAAAAGTACTTGTTGGAATGCCATTTTTGAATACAGTTTTCTTCTTTACAGTTACCAACAACAGCAATCTTACATTAGCGAGTTATCTCGATGATGGTGAATCAGTTGGCTATGGTAAAAGCGTAACTTGGTTGACAAACTCACAAGCAGTCATACTCGTATCATCGTATTCATTTGATTATCTTACATGGTATTCTACAAAAGTATACGTCTATACATCATTGAGCAATACTACACTACCTTCGTCGCCGACTGTTGTCATACCGAATACTCAACAACCTATACCATCTACAATTAATTCGAAGTTAATACGCCTGGCTTCGTCGCCTTCTTCATTGGCTATACTTGATAATGATGGTGGTGTTCTGATGATCATACCTGAAGATGCAGGTTATTATGCATCAACAGATACAACCGACTCGCCGATAGCTGCATCGATGCCTGTCATTAGCCATTCAAGTAGTTGTATAGCCGGTACTTATAAATCCGATGTTGGCATCCATGCCTGTCAACCTTGCGCAAGTGGAACAAGAAATCCAGGTGTGACGTCTGCAAAATCATGTATGAATTGTTCATCAGACAGCTTTTGTCCTCTGGGTGCGGCTTATGAGCTCAACTCCAGTTTTCTTATACCTATCAGTCAAGCATATGCTTATCCTCGTTCACCGGATACAACTTCATTCGAAGATATTCTTCTACAAAACATGTTTTCTTTTGGCACAACTCCATCTTGTTTGCTTGTTTCACCGATATTTTGGACGCTCATATTAATTGTTCTATTTCTTATTCTATTTCTTGTTATGGCGTCATTGAATTGTTGTGTACAACCACCCAAACGAGAACTGTATCGAGCAGCTATTAAGCATATCTTTCGAAGCACAGATCTTGTCGTAAGTAATTCTATTCATGATACTATTCTATTCTAAAAGAAATAACTTAGGGCGAAGGCGAATGGTGGGTTGGTGGACTTGCATCGATAGCAGTTGTTTTAGTATCTGCTATGGCTTATACATTTGCTATATCCTATATGTATCAATATCCCATCGAGACAACTGATGGATCAAAATTTGCTTGTGATTCTACTCTTCGAAATGCGAAATTCGAATCAAGTCTACAACCATTGGCTGTTCCGCCATCTACCCAAGTGCAACCAATGTTCGATATGTTAGATACACAAAATTTTACTCTTCAATTTGATTTACTCAATACTGTCTTATCATGTATGCGAATTACGTTTTACAAACTGACAGATTCTTCAACAATATCTCTTTCACCCTTGTCATGTTCCCAGCTGAATGGAACAGTTTCGACAACCATCCTTTTACCTGACCAGCAGATCACTATCAGAGTAGTCTTCGATGACATTCAATTGATCGGCGGTATACGCGTAGGTCTCTCTGGATCAGGCCAGAATAACGGATTCTTCACATTGAAACAACTGAATTTTCTTCAACCCATCTACAGTCCATCGAAACTAGCTCTTGGACAATCAGCAACGATCAAAATTTCTATGACGAAAGTAATCATACTATTGTAACAATCTTCATTTCTTGCAAACTTGACTTTTCTAGGTTATAAATGAAACTGATCCTTTGTTTGACAGTGATCCTGTTCAGTTTTCAGGAATATGGTATCCCACATTTACATACAGTTACTCTGAAATGTTCATGACAGCTGCGCAGTATGCAACCACCATCAATGGCACGTCAACAGATATAACAATTGCAACCAGTGAAACATCGTATTACATCAAAAATATACAATCACCTATCGCTAAACAGCCCGAGGTGATTTTTCGTACTCTTTTATTTGCATTCTTATGTTTGGAATTATGTGCCATGGCATTTATACTTTGCAAATTACTCATCATTCCATTAATAAATAGAATCACTTCAAAATGTTGTGGCCAACTTCTGAATACTGTAGAACCGATGAAGCTTATCGTACCTCAACATCATCATCATTAGTATTGATTTGATTATTATGAAAACAATACTTCTCAAAATTTATATTGGATACAAATTTAATGCAAAGTTTATTACTTAACGTAGATTATGATTAATGATATCAAGTGAGCGACTTCGATGATTCATGTATACTATGATTGGTATCTCTCTCCCTGTACGCCTTTTTACGTAACTGCATAAAAAAAAAACTTCCGATGTGATAATCGGGCAAAAAACTATTATGTACTTACATTTTTACTCGTTATAACGAACTTCGACTGAGTTAATCTATAACATTGATAGAAATCAACTGATTATGTTATTTTCAGAATATCATAAGTGTCCAGGCTAAAAAATTTCTTCTATTTTTCAGTTTGAGATTATATCAGACAGAGATTTTTATCTTTCTCAAATGTATTTGACTTGTGCAACGCATCATGTCTCTTCTTTTTCTTCTTCACGCTTGGATGAGAAAACAAAACACGCAACTTAGTTGCTTTAATTATAATGTCGTTTTACTTTTGTAATTTTCTCGCTTTCTCTTTCTCCCTGCGACTGCTCGTGACGTATGTGCAGGTGACTGATATTTAGATGAAAGAAATAAAAACAATTGATTGACGTTAGTCTAATGTAGACATTCATGTGCATAGATTCCTTTTCCTTCTCGTCAATTTTGATAGGATCAAAAATCGTACGAGAGAAGACGAAAAAAGATGAAGCGCTTCTCATGCATAGAAATATCATAAGAAGAGAAGAAAATATTCTAAATATTTTCGCACTTATATGCGTGTGCGCCAAACAGAAGACAAAATGCAACTTCAGGAGCAGTACCTTTGTGATACAAACTCAATTACGCATAGTCCGTATTATGGTTGTACGGTGCGAGTCGTTTCCAAAGCACAAGTTTCCTATGAAGGTGTGCTCGATGGAATCAATACAGAGAAGAACCGCATTTTTCTGAAAAATGTCCGCGTAAAGGGCAGTTCTATGGACTTACCTGATCGAAGTAAGTTTGACGAAAAATGTAGAGAATGATTCTAAGTTGTTTCTCTTCAGTAAATTCAATTGAAGAATCTGACACAGCAAACACGGTCATGATCGATCATCTTACAAATGATATGCGGATTTATGAGCAAGTCTGTTTGAATGTTCGAGACATTCAAGAATTAAATCTCATTCGCTTGCCTGCAACATTTCATGAATCTCAAGCAAAGCTACGTTCTATTGATCCGTGTCTTCTCGACATTCGTCTTTCACCGACGGATGAACAAGGGAATCAATCAGAAGAGTATACTCAACCGATTCCGATTACACGACGCGTTCGTGGTGAATCTTTAGGAAGCATGGGCGGTGGCCCCTTGGCTTCTTCAAGTTCAAATGAATCGACATCATCGTGCGGCTATCGACCGAATGAAAGTTGCTTTGATTCGTTTGATGAACAATGTGAAAACTTCAGTCGTCTTTCCACATCACCCGTTACTCAAAACCCGCCCACATTATTGGCGAAAAAAGTTCTGGCGAAAAAAATCGAGCGGAATACAATTCCATCTTTAGTGCCTGAAACTCGTCCAACGGATCATCCTACCATTTTGAAAATTGTTCCTTTAAATAATCAACGCAAGCCATCACCTATTCGTGTTACAATAACCAGTAAACTGAATCCAAATGCGACGCCATTCTATGGTCAAGAACAAAAACGGCCAACACACCAACCGAATCAAAATTCATCATTCAAGTTCTATGCGCACAGTCGATTTCAACCACGCTCTCAACTACAGAATCGATCTCAACAGGGTAACCAACCGGTTCCGTATCCTCACCAACATCAACGCTTTGTGCCACCGCGACAAATGGCCATCAAGAAAAAGTTCAACAATCAAACACCACCATCTGTAAATAAACGACCACAACAACAACAGCAACAACAACAACACCAAAACAGACACAAAGCAGCGAGCCATGAACAAATACCAGGTATAATTTCGATCGTGCATTCTAGTTTTGTAATTCAACTTTATTCAGGATTAATGCAACCACTTCCTTCATCGATTATGGATCAAATCTTGACAAGACCACCTCTTCGAGAACGTCTATCCGTCCCGAATTACAATCGCCATAATCAATCTCCTGTTAACTTACATCCAACTAGTAGTTTGCCATATCAATATGGAATCATAGGAGATTCAAATCAACTACAAGTTCCATCGTCATTTGTCGAACCCATTGGCTCTCACCGTGGCCCGCGTACTGTTTCGGGAACTAGCAGTGCTAGTAGTATGAGCATTGAAATAGGCCCTCATTCAATTGCTCAACTTGATTCATCGTCAAATGCATTGATATCACCCGATGGCCCGTACGATTTCGAAAAAGCCAACGAAGAATTTCGCCGTTATCTAGAATTAGAAGAGTTGGTTACACGACATGCATCATCTGCTGGTCCAACAGGTTCTCACGCCAATGAGCAATCCAATTCCCCACAATCGCAAAATCATTCATATAAGAAAGAAATTTCGTTTTTTGATCGCATTTCATGTACAGCTACGACCGGTACAGCTGTTGCCTACACTGAAATGGATGCTGACGAGAAAAATCTGGAAACATTCGGTGATGATGCCCTTCGTCTTGTGGCGGAGATAGATAATGAAGAATGGTAAATCTGAAACGATATTTACCTTTTCAGCTGGTTTGTACATTTTGTTCAGTCCATTCTACCACAGCAAGGTTTTCATTCTGTCTGAAGATATCTAACTAATCGTGTTTGCTTCTAATCCTCTTCTTTCTAAATAAAGACGAATATGACGACATCTGCTGTTTCATCAGTCTTGCGTAATTCACGCACGTATAAAGAAAAGAAAGGATTTGAGTCATATGCAATCTATGGCTACAGCAGCAGCAGCAGACACAACCGACACGGCTCCGTTGAGGATTGGCATTGATTTCGGTGGCGTTCTTACAATACATGACAAAACTCGTACATCTGAAGATGATGAACATCGATCCGTCGAAATCAATATGCCAGATGCAATGAAAAGTTTACTTCAATTGAAAGAATCAGGTCACAAACTTTATTTAATCTCGTATTGTGGCGAACGACGCGCACAAGAAACGAAAAAAAGCCTTTTAAGAACTCTTCCATCGAAAAACTTCTTCGATGCACTTTACTTCACCCAACGAACATCGAACAAACTCGATGTTTGTCAAGCACTTGGTTGTGACATAATAATTGAAGATCGATTAAAAACCTTAAAACACATTCAACATACCGTTCCAACAATGAAATTCTTATGGTTTACATCTTCCAATGAAACACAACCTGATGACATAATCAAGGTCGAGTCTTGGTCAGATGTGATGAAAACGATAACTGATACACTTATTCACGACTCACATCGACATCAACCTGATCGGCGTGTTATACTAACTGGCAAAGTCCATGTTGTTTGAATGAAAGGAAAGAAAAACAACTCCAAACTTTTTTCCGTATTATTTTCACTCTAAATAAACCCCATTTTTTCGTGACGGCACGCATAGCGATACTATAAGTTTGCGGTCACGGATGTATGAGCATAGCAAAAAGACGAAGAAAAGAAAACGAAAAAAAAAACCGAGTAAACCTGTATGCAACAAGACTCGACTCGACCATATTTATTACCAATCACTGGCAATTTTCTCGTTTTTATATAATTTGAATTGAGGATGTTTTCATCAGTGTACCTCTATGGTATCTGTTCATTAATTTTGATTGAAGCTGTACAGTCAAGTTACAACGTTTTTACGTACAAAGGTGATGGCGGCGACGGCGACGACGAACATTGTTGTCTTGTGCAATTAGATGATAAATTTTGTTTGGCACAAGTATTAACCAATAGTTTAATTCAAGTTGATCGAGATTGTCAACGTCTCAATGCGAATGATAAAAGCAAAACTTATCTAAATAAAGTCGTTCGTCGATTGCCTGTTGTGTCGTCCGAGAAAGTTGGCGACCAAATATTAATCGAATTAGAAAAACCATTAGATAGAGATATCCTCAAAAACGACCTCTTATGTTTAACAACGGAGAATAATAATAATAATATCAACTTACAAAAATGTCATATTATCCTAGCTAATGTCGAACGAAAAAGTAGCAGTAAGACGAATTTTCTAGAAAGAAACTCGTCCAAGATACGAATCTTTGTCTACGTTTTTATTTAGAACGAAAAACAAAAAATGAAACCGCAAACGAATCGACTAACGATCAGCCTGAAGTTCAAAGCGTAGATATTGCAGAAGCAGTGCAAATTTATCAAGGTCAAGGCGTAGCTGTTCGTCAAACATTTCAGTTAGATTTAGTTGACGTTGAGCCTAAGAGTCGAGAGGAACGTGAGTATTGGTCATGGTATCGTACAAACACGAAAAAAATCTGCAATCAACCGCAAAAGACGAAGAAAACCTGCATACCATATACTGATCAAAATGCAAACTATCTTCGACAAATTTTCAATTCTACAACCAATGAAAATGAAGAATTCTCTCTGCCATTAACAGTAACCAAAGGATCGAAGTTATTTTGTGAAAATAATAACCAACAAACAAGATTACTTGGTTATTATCAAAAGAGTCGAATATGTTTTCAAGCAACTCATCAAATATATATCGAACATGACTTTACCGATTTTGTACGTTTGTCCAATGTGAAAAGTAATCAACGAGTGCTTCAGTTCATCTCTAACAATTCAAAACTAACCAATCAATACGAGCAGGATTGTAAGGATAAAACCACATTAGCTGATATAAAGAAAGCGCTGGAACAAGAAGCTGAAGCGAAATCTGCAGCTAAAGCCGCAGAGGAAGCAAAGAAGAAGGCAAAGGCGGAAGCCAAAGCCGCTAAAAAAGCTGCTGCGAAAGCTGAAGCTGAAGCGAAAGCTGCGGCTAAAGCAGCTGCGAAAGCTGAAAAGAAATCTAAAAGAGAGAAAGTTGAAGTCGAAGCCGAATCTGCAGCGAACGCCGAAGTCAAGGCAGCTGAACAAGAGACTGGCTCGTCAACATAAGTAGACGATCGATGAAACACATTGACTTCATTCTTCTTTCTCTTTACTTTTTTTCTTTCCAAATTATTTTCATTAAAATAAATGTAGTGGTATAATCAAACAAATAAAAATACGAAAATTTAATCAAGTCAATTTGCCGTTTGCTTTTCACGTGAGTACAGAAATGGTTATGATGAAGATTATATAGATGACTTGTGACTTTCGAATCGATGGTGCTGAAATGAAAAGAGGAAAACAACAATGACGCTGTCACGTATTATCTTTGACTGTTATATTTACTGTCAATCTCATTACAGTCAAATGAAAGGTGTACAGTTGCTCGCTGACATACCCGAGATTCTTCTCATTATTCAAAACGAAAAACAAAACATCACTTATATGTCTTGTCGATTGTGTGACAAATGATAAGATAAGCAAACAAGAACGATTGTAGTCATCAAGAGAGCAAGACGAACGAACGCAAACCATGATGTATAGTAGAAAATATTCAAATTATCACATAGGTTTTTTTTTCTTCAAGGTTAAATATGTGACATTGGTATCAAAATGTCTAATTTGATCATGATACTCAAAAAGATATAGTCCAAGATGATTTATCATCGACGATTTCATCCTCATAATAACTTACCTAAACAAGGTACTTGATCAGCTGGTGTACACTTCCCCATATTCTTATTAAAACGTTGTCCGCTTGCACAGCGACTATAATTTGCCACACGATAATCTAAACATTGTATATACGATTGACAATTCGGTTTGGTTGGATCAAGGTAAAACCCATTGCTATGGCCAGCACACGATGGCGAGAAATCGCACGAACTTTTTCGATCATCATGTTTCGATGTATAATGGCCTAGAAAGGTGATAAATACAAAGGATTGGCAATCATAGACTTACATTTGTTCAAACATGGCCGCCGACCAGCACATTTTACTTGTCTATATGACACACATCGATGAGTTTGTATATCGTATAAATTCGGGTGCGGACATGTCTGCAGAGTCAATTTTCCGGAAATACACTCATAAAAATGGCAACAACTGGCAGGATCAATGAATCGAGCGCCGTCGTTTTCTATTGTACACTTATTCTTACCTAGCAAGAAAAAAAACGGACATATTGACTTGAATAAGAAACTCGAATTGAACGTTTTTCTATACATTGTACATTATGTGCATGGTCGCATTTTTGTTTTTCAGGATTATATTGTAATGTGGCTGGACAGTACGATATGCGGTCAGCACCACGATAACAATCATGATAAATCGAACAATCATATGGATCTGGAATGCGCCAGGATTTCGTCGGCGGGCAAAGATCTGATGCCGGAGGGTTGGTCGAAACATAAGAAGATGGATAGACTGAACCTCGAGGTATGTATAACATATCTCGTTCAGCTGGTTCTGCGGTGGGTGGCGCTGCACTTGTGCTCTTCGCCGGACCTTAAATTATGAAGGAAAAGGTGAAGATTATGCCTGAAAAGATTGCGTGAGACAAACTTACAATCTGATTGAGCAGGCCATACACACATTCTTTCGGTTTGTGACCACAGGAGATTCTTTTTACATATTTTCGTTTGTGGAACACCTGTAATGAACAAAAGAAACTGGATTAATTTTGATCTTCGAAAAGCATATATATCCTTCTCTTCTCAACGGTCAAATATATACAATATCAATAATCTGACCTGACTAGACTTTCTTTTTCCTTAGTAAACAAACGTATCGTATCGTTTTCTTCCGTTTAATTGCCTGAGATATCCGCTTCGATGTCACGTCTTTTGCTTACCGTTTGCACAGTAGGCATATTGTTTACAATCTGATGGGTGAGCAACATAGTCATTAGCAACGGATTGACACAAATAATCAAGAACTGTTTCATCTGGTAATTTGTCACTAGCAGGTATCTTTGCATCTAAAATAGAACAGGAAAATGTAAGGAAACACACACATTAGGTCAAAATGGTTTCCAACTTGATGTAGAAGGTGGAATGTGCGGTGGTGCAAATGTGGTTGCGTGAGAATTCGTGCAGTTTACCTAAAGAATTCGATGATTTGACTGTGTTGATGATAGAAAAGAATCGATATTTTTACATTCATAGCCCAATCACATTCGTTTTTGACTGGATTAAACAGGAGATCATCTTTGCAAGCTTTTACTGAATGTGACGATCCCACGCAGATATGATAAAGCCAACAATCGCGTTTATCCGGAAAGAATCCATCTTTTTCGCATTTAAAAGTCTCAGCTATTCCTGATTGTATCTGAATAGCTATGATGAATACAAAATCAAACGTTATTTTTTACCTTCAGCAAGTGTAAACTTACCAATGATTAACAGATGGAAAAGAAATTGTTTTGCCATAATGAGCGTATATTTAGTTTGGACATTTTGATTGTAAGATCTATGAAATACTTTCATTTAGAATAAACGACAAAAAAGAATGTTCGAGCAGTCGCATTGAATGTGCATTGTTGTATGAACTAACAGAAAAAAGAAACAATGAGACAAATAAGAGAAAGAAAAAGTTATACAAATAAATGTTAATACTTACATGAACAACGATGAGGAAATAATGAAGAAGAAGAAGAAGAAGAACAATGACCGAACGAAAGGAGGAAAGAACGAAAGTGATCATACACACCTGAATAAGAATGGATATTGTCAATGATCTTGAACGTAATCTTTTATTTGTTTTTACGTTGATTTAACTCAACGCAGTGAAACATCTGTTAGAAAGTTCAGGTACTGTCTAACATTCATCGGATGACATTTTTCAAATAGTAAAGAACATTTGTCTGGGAAAATTTTCGACAATCGAAAGACACGATGAGAATTTCTCTTTTCTTTTTCTCACCGTTAATTAAATACGTTGTGAAGACAAGTGTGTGATTAGCTAAAGGTCGATTATGCAACACCTTTTTTTTTCGGATTTATAATCACTCATACATGTGTTTTGTCTTCTTTGTCGTATCTTAAACACATTGTATTGTTCTTATAATCAGTCAACATGTCTGAACAAAAATCTTTTCGGATGAAAATCTTCTTTTATTTAAAAATGACTTGTGCATAATTTATTGTAGATTAAATCGATTGTATCGCGTTCAGTCATTGCTTTCACCAGACGTTTCAATAACGCATCATTCTCCGATGTGTCCGCAGATCCTTCTACCACTTGCGCTTCGTTCGTAGATGATAAGCCAAGTTCCCCAAATGTAATACTAGTTAGACGTTGTTCATGAACATGGTCTGCAGGAGTTATAACAGTGCGCAGCCGCTTCGGTAAAGGTTCATTGCTTTCATTCGATTCGGTTCTACTGAGTAGACCGGACAGTATTGTTAAATTTGTCATGGGATCGGTGACCATCTGAAAGTAAAAGTCGGATGAATAGGAAAAAGGTGCGAATCGTGTGTCAAACCTCGTTATGATTTAACCAGTCATCTGTAGAGTAATCATGTGCTACAATGGCTGATGTAACGATCTGTCGAACAAGCATCTCTTTGATTTGTTCTTCGTGATCACCAGGCTACGTAGGATGATGAAAATATTTGATGAGTTTCCTTCAATTTACGCATTTACTTGTTTCAACCAACTATTCACTGAGATTGTTACGGAATCCAAAGACGAAACAAAATGCCACCAATGTTTCGGAACAAATAGCACATCGCCAGGTTCGAGTGTAACATCATAAACATCGATATTCTACACGAGATCAGTTAATTGTAAAAGTATTCTATATAATTTTTACTTTAAGTCGATCTAAAACACTTGGTTCGATATCAATATAAACACTTGATTCTTCATACGGTATTCGTGTCTGTAGCTGACCGATCGGGCTGTGGGATGGAAAGAGCAACCATCGTTTTCTATGCACAAACGAAAATCATCTTTTCCAATGAAGATTTTGTTTCTATTATACCTGCCAACAATTTGGGCGACAAAGTTAATTCCATACGTATCATAATGACATGGCGTATGTGCTCCCTGTGAACCAATCCATAGAGTTGATTCTTTTCCATCACGATCTTTCATGCCCATATCCCCCCAGTTGATCATCTACAAAAAAAATAGATTGCTCATTTTGTAAAGTAGAAAATCTCCATTCATACATTTATAAGAGCGTGCTGCTCATCACCAAACAATTCAGGCAAGTGCATGTAGTCCGCATAAGCGAAATAGTCCTCCACTGGATATTTATGTAATGGATGATCGATCGGAAATGACTTGCAATCGTTCGTGGTTGTCCAATGGAGAAAATCATTGATAGTTGATTGAATATGACTACAATCTTTTTCGAATTGTACACGATTGCCTAAAACAATAATTTCGATACTTGATAAGTATATCGGTCTTGAATCGATCGTATTTTTCTCTTGTTAATGATTAAAATTTATGTAAGTATCATGGTCGGTCTTATCACGACAAGTAACCTTGGCTAAGCGTAATTTTTCTCGATGTCAAATGACTATTATTTCGATAACAATCTTTCCTTTAGCTCAAATTCGAATGACGCTTGTGTCGGTAATTAAAACTTTAGTTTTGTTCTGTTGTTTTGTTAAATCATGCATATCATAAGGACAAAACAACAATATTCTTTACTTAAGCATAAAAGTTTTTTCTTTAACTACCGAAAAACGATTTATGTCGTTTGCCAATTCTGAACGATAAGGGTTTTCCGTCGAATAGGTCAGCCAGTCGTTGTCCATCTGTCCAGGAACATGTGTCTCGAAGGATTCGTGCACCTTTGAATACATATGGAACATTCCAACGCGTATCGGCTACTAAATCTGATGTCGATGATGTCATTCGTAATCTAAATGTTTTGATTGGAATGCATTAAATAGAATATACCAAATTTCCTCGCGATTGTTATATATTTAGTGATATGCAGACATTTTTTTTACTCCTGTACGCTCGGCTGCGTTTTCTTTTCATATATAATGGAAAAAAGACGCATGCAAGTGTGAATTAGTGGTACCTGTTCGTTTTCGTCGACGCTCGTTCTCTTTCTTCCTCTTCTCAACATTCAAGGTGAATCATTCGAAAGTGATATTTCTTCAATCAATTGAAAATTAACCTCAAATTATGTTCAACAATTAAATAAACGATATATTCCGTCATTCATCTATTTCATTAGTTGGTTAACAGTTTCTTCGACCGATCTTGACATATAAAATGGGAAATCGGGTAAGATTACAAAAAGAAAGTCGGAGACGATATTCATTTCATAGATTTATTCATTTTTGTCCTTGACAACTACAGACATATAGTTAACATCAAGAGAGAAGAGAGATAGAGAAAGAAAACTGAGATATACAGACACATATATATTCATATTTATATAACAATTAGTGTTCGACCTCTCCGTCATCATGTTCATCTTCGGGGGGTTGTTGAGGTTGCTGCTCCTGCTGCTGCTGTTGTTGTTGTTGTTCCTGTCGCTCTTCTTCCGATTCATCATCATCTTTAACTACCGCTACTTTTCTTTTTCGGCCACGTTTGGATACTTCACCATTTGTCGTTATGGGTGTGATCGGTGTTCGTACAGTACGAGCTCGTCGTCCTGATGTACGAGGAGTTGTTGTTGACGTTTCTGCTGCAGCTGGAGTCGATGGTGTTGCTGTGGCAGTAACTGCTGTGGACATTGATTCATTTGACGGTATTTCGATAAGACCAGCATCTAATTGCTGACGAAGGTCTTTGTAAACTTTGCCGATTAAAATCGAATCTTCGAAAATTAACGACGTTTCACAATTGAACGTTTGAGCATTCTGTACTAGTAATTCAATGTCGGCTTCGAATTCATCTAGACTTGAATAACGATAGGTATCGATTTTTCGTCGTATACGCTGAAAATCAATTGGATCTTGTATAGTTTGATAATAGATCGGCAATTGCTTCTGACCAGGTAAACGTATGAATGGCTGTGCTAGTTGTCGATTATCTTCCGTGCGATAGGCTAAAATACGTTCGAGAATTGCTCGACATTGAGGTGCAACTTTAGGATCAACCGATTGTAAACGTTTTTTAACACTACCACGTTTTGATCCAAGGTTATTATGATTAGCCATTGGCGTTGAAGGATTGTCAAATGACGAACGTGCTTCCGTTTCATCAAGATCGATATCATCATCTTGTGACGATAATAGAGCGCTTTTTCGTGATTGTTTTCGCACGCGTTTTTGCTCGACGGCATCGTCTAAATTGCCTTCTTCGAGTGCTTGAAGAAATTCTCGTTCGGTTAAATTATCGCTGTAATCAACATCTTTACGTTGTCGACGACCTTTACCGAAATCTTCATCGTTCTCGAGAGTCTTTTCCACTTCTTCAACATCATTTTTCAACCATTCTGGTAGTTCATCTTCAGTGATCAGACGACTGACTTTCATTTTACGATGAATGCTTGGTGTTGCTTGTGAAAAGTCCACATCCTCTTCATCTTCCAGATCATCTAATGGTGAGGGAGTGGTTTCATCATTGGTCGTCGTTGTTGTGGTCGTTTCTTCTCCACCTCGAGTACCATCATCATCACTTTGATCCATAAATTCTGTAGTTGATTTACTAAAATAAACCAAACGATGAGAAAAGGTATTTTCACAATTGTGCACTTACTTTTCTTTCGAAGAAGTTTTTGCCGCTTGATCCGTTGAATCTTCATTATCACTATCCTTCTTCTGACGTTTGACTCGAGGTGTAATTGGCTTATTGCCGGTGTTTGCTGTCGATGGTGTAGCATCGGATAGTTTCCAATTTCGACGTTCATTTGCGCCATCGCCACCACTACCAACGCCATGTAAAGCTTCGTATTCTCGTCGAGCAACATCCATACGATTGAACAGATTGAATTCCGCTTCAGTTCGAGCAATCATCTACATCGAAAGAAATTCGCTTTGAATTCTGATTTTATACTTTAAATTGTGAAATCTAGTACGGTTCAGAAATTCTACGGTCAAGAGCACTCTAAATCCTTGCAAGAACCGATCGATAGGATCATTTTGAATAAACAATCAAGATGAAAGTGTCAACCGATAACATCATTCAATTAGAAATATTAATTTCAAATTTGTTCATTGACCTTTGACTGCGACTTCTATCAGCAAATGGGGTCTCATCACAGAGAGAAAAAAAATGACATACCTGATTGAGAATTTCGTCATCAGGTATATCTTCGTCATCATCTTTACATTCCTCGTCGACTTCCATCAATTGTGCCAGATAATCGTGTCGTTCACTCGACGTCGACGATCGATTGAACATACCAGCTTGAATAACCTTTTCATCAACGTTTAATTTGTACCTTGCACATGCTAAGATCTTTTCTTCGACGGTATTCACAGTCATTAATCGTAACACTCGTACTTCGTTCTTTTGTCCGATACGATGTGCCCGATCTTGTGCTTGCTGGTCTTGATGCGGATTCCAATCGGAATCAAATAGAATAACTGTATCAGCACGTTGTAAATTCAAACCAACACCGCCAGCTCGTGTCGATAGTAGAAAGATGAAACAGTTTATACTATCATCATTAAAACTTCGTAATAATTCACCTCGATCGTCAGCTTTCGTCGTACCGTCCAGTCGCAAATATGTATAGTTACGATAAGCAAAATAAATTTCTAATAAATCCATGACAGCTGTCATTTGACAAAACATAAGAATTTTATGTCCCGAAGCCTTTAATTTTGGTAAAATACGATCAAGTAATTCGAATTTGCCCGACACACGAAACAAATCGGGACCATCGATAATACCCGTTTTGTAGCCAAGTGATTGAGCTAGTCGATCTTCGATTTCTTCGAAAAGGAATGGGTGATTGCAAATTTTACGCAGTTGCATTAATTTATTCATTAAAGCTCGACGACCACCTTTGCCATTTTGATTTTCAATGATTAGTGTACGATTCTTCGACATGGCATGATAGAGACAACGTTGTAATGCAGATAATTCGCACTTAATTGTGTATTCAACCTAAACATAGACCAATAATATGGAAGAATTGGTTTCTCAATGATACGAACCTTATCTGGCAATTGAGATTCAACTTCTTTTTTAAGTCGTCGAAGAAGAAATGGCCGTAGAACTTTATGTAAACGTCGAATGATCAACAATGTTTCCTCATGATTCAATTCGACCTTTTCACTTGGTAATGTTGCGAACGGTGCATTGAACCAGTCTGTAAACGTGGTCGCCGATTTAAATATCGTCGGGAGAATAAAATTCAACAACGCCCATAACTCTGGTAAATTGTTTTGTAATGGAGTTCCAGTAAGCAATAGACGATGAGAAGCATTATTGTAATATGTATTTAAAATTTGCGTTAATTTACAATGGTGATTTTTCATTCGATGACCTTCATCGACGATTAAATATTTCCATGGTGCTTTTGATAAAACCGCACGATCCCGCATTATATATTCATAAGTAGTCAATAAAACATTAAAACGATTTGCACGTATTGTCTGAGCAAGCATTTTGCGTACGTGTGGTAAACCTTTATATTGAATCACGCCAACTTCTGGTGCCCAACGTTGAAATTCCGATGCCCAATTCGATAGAGTTGATAGTGGTACAATAATCAACGATGGGCCCGGATTTTTCTTATAATCGATCAAATGTACAATTAAAGCAATTGTTTGAATAGTTTTTCCCAAGCCCATCTCATCGGCAAGGATACCATTGAGGTTATTATTGTATAGTGAAACAAGCCATTCGAGACCTTGTAATTGATAGGGTTTCAGTTGACCGCCAATAAGCATCTTGGATTGTTCGGTGATGGGCTCGCGAATTCGATGTGCAATTGAATAGTAGGATTCTTTCGCATCGTATTCGTCATCTTCATTCGTGGCTGCTATTTTGACAGCGTCACGAATAGCTTCATCATTACCTGTTTGATCAATATTTTCTCTGAAACAAAAAACAGAATAAGTCACATTAGTAGAATTTGTCAATAGACTTACGGTGGCCGCTGTTCTCCATCTGTTACTGTTGTTGTTGTTGTTTCTGGTGGGTTAACAACTGTCGTAACAGATTCTTCCGGCTTGTCAGAAAGATTTTTAGCTGGTCTTCCTCGACTACGATTGACTTGTTGATGTTGTCGCACTAGTTGTTTTAAATTATCAATGTATGCATCAGTTTGTGATAATAACAATGATAAACGTGCATCTTTCTTTTCGTCAACTAGTTTTCGATAACCTTCTTCATCTTCATTCATCAAACGTTTAATACGTTCTTTCTCTTTACGTTCTTTTTCTTTCAATAATTCTCGTTCACTATTAGCAAAATAGGTTTGTATAGCTTTGCTCATTCGCGTCGTGGTCAATGCTAATTGACGATGATATTCACGAAATTCACGCGCATGATTTTGAACAGCATTGAGAAAGTCCTGATGTTTAGCACGTTGGCGTTGTTCGATATCAATTTTACGTTGACGTTCGTACTGTTCAGTTGCACGTGCTTCACGAAGATGATGACGTTTCGGACGTTTGTATGCACGAGGATTGAGAGCTGTTTGAATTAATGTATCTTTCTATATGAAATTATGAAATAGAAGAAAAGGAAAATATGAATGAATGAACAATCGCGAACCTTCATGGTGTTGAGAACCTCCCCACGAAGTTGTTTTTGAAATTGAAGTAACTTGAGTGATTTCAGTTCGATTAACGCTTGTGTTCGTAAATCAATACTCATTTGTGCTGGCATATGTTCGAGCTCTTGAAGACGATTCGAAATACGATTAAGAACACTAAAAGATTGAGAAGAAAAAACACACAAGCGCTTTTACTTAAGATCAATATTAAGCTTTCATTCTACCGTTTTTCTCGTTCTTGTTGAACATACAATGGATTGAGACCAATTGGATGTTGACGGATACGTGCCGGAGTTTCATCTCCATTGTGTTTATTGATTTCGTTGACTCCTACTAACCATTGATACATATTCGTTGCTGATGAGAATGTCAATGGCGAATCTTTGTTATTCTGATGCGTTTCAAGAACGATTGCTGTTGGCTTGGATGCTTCGCATTCTTGCTCCCGCTGATCTTGCAAATGATTTTGAATCAAATTTGCTAGCTGGGCTTTGTATGAGCATGATTGAAGTAATGAATCTGACACGGGCAAATTGCGAGCAAGTAAACGATAAGTAGCGATTTGAGATTTCAGAACATCGACTCGAAGATGCTCCAGTTCAGACGGATTAATCAGAACGACAGAAGTGGAATTGTTATCCACAGATGTCATTTTATTTTGATTTATCTGAAACGTAAAACGAAAAGAATTACATTCTGTTTCTTTCGTTCTAGTCCGGTAGACGAGCATCAGTAGGTGGATCAATAGGAAGATTGGGCAGAAAAAGTCAAGTGCCAAGACCTTTTCCAGTTATTACTGCACAATCCTATATACCAGGCTCAGCTGGTGCCGCACTTGCGCGTGCACCACCTGTTGGAGGTAATCCATCGTCAGGCATTCCTCCGAATATTTATCCTCAACCGCCACCTGCTACTTTTCAACCGCCAATGAATCTAAACGCAGGACCTGGCTATTACCCGCCACCAGGTCCTGTTCCTATTTCTCGTCAAAGTCGAAATCTTTTACCAGGTCAAGATCCATCTTACAGGCCACGATTTCATTCTCAATCACATAGTCGTCCTACGGTACGTGTTCATCGACATCGTTCGCGTCGTTGCCGGCCTGTCATCCATATTATCGAATCTGACTCTTGTTCCTCACTATCTACCTGTTCATCCGTCAGTTCTTGTTCACCATATTACCGGCGATCGTATTCTTGCCCGAGACGTTCTGGAACATGTCCACAACAACCTATCATTTTTCTACCTGTACAATGTCGACAACAGCCAACTGCCATTGTGAGTTCGAATCAAGATCAAGCACAACCATGCATTGTACCTTCGATGCAATTTCTACAATCAAATCTTGCTTTACCATCGATTTCAGCAATGCAACCATCTCTATCCATGCCACAAATAGTATCGGGTAGAAAACCACAACTGTATCAAGCTGGTCCTATCACATACGTGCAAACAGCACCGAAATTATCTTCATCGCAGCTACGCCCTATACCGACACAGTCTCGTTCGAACATACCACAACAATCTGATTTGGTTGATAGTACAAATACGAAGCAACCAAATATAATCAAACCGATCCCACGAGCATGTTCAACGCAAGCTCTCCCGCAAAATGATATGAAATTTCGCCGATATGAAACTGACGGACAAGAAACATTTTCCAAAGAAAAGCTAAACATTGAAAAGCGACGAGAAACACATTTTCCTTAAGGTTACAGAAAGAATCTTTCTTTCTACATTCAAATCACAACCGTAGAAGAGATGCAAATCATCTCGAATATGTTGTACTTTTTCAAGATTAGTAAACAATAAATATTGTAAACAAAGGATAAATCTCGCACGAAAATCAACCTATCCAAAACAAATATCTCCATTCGTATCATCTACGTTAAAATATATCAAAAACAAAACAAACTTACTGATCAAATTTGAAAAAGACAAAGGCAAAGTAACAGATCTTGATAATGTATTTGTGTATAAGAATGAATGAATGAATGAAAACTAATCGATACTTTTCATTAGCTCGTTATTTCAAACAATCAGACAAAGACCTTTCGAACGTGTCAATAGATGGCGCACATGTTCGCCCATTAGCGTGCGGACGACGTACGAATATTCTCTAGGCATGGAAATAGATTCGATCATCCAAAAAGCACAGAATTAAATGATAACATATATCGCATTCTCTCGCCTACTCGAAAACACACATTTTGCTACACTTCTCATATTGCCTCTATAGTTGATAGCTTTGACTGTAATCGTTCTCTTATTTTATCAGTATTGTTTTTCTTTAGAACCTTTTAGTCATTTTTTGTTCTACTTTAATCATGGATACTCTATCGACCCGTGCACAAGAAATCGGTGGAACCTTATCGCAAATACTGAACAAATTCATGTTAGTACAAAAGAATACCTACGATCATGAATTAAATACGAATGGTATATGTAATTTGGGTGTGGCAGAAAATTATCTTTGTGAGAATGAATTGATTTCCAAATTACAATCGATTCAAATATGGAATACAAGTCATATATATTATCCGAATTCCGTTGGACTTCTCTCCTTCCGAGAAACTTTATGTCATTTTTTTCAAAATACATTTCATCTTAATTATCAATTGAATCCCGATCGAATGCTTATATCAAGTGGTTTAAGTGGTATCATGTCACTGATCAGTTATGTTATCGGAGATAAAAATGATGTACTTTTAATCGCATCCCCATATTATACCGCTTTCGATCATGATGTTTCAGCTTTTTCGAATTGTGCAATATTTCGATGTCCGTTGCTGGAACAAGATTCGGGTCAATTTATTCTGTCTGTAGAAATTTTCAAACATGGCTATGAAAAGGCAGTGCGACAAGGTCTTCGTCCTTGTGGAATTATTCTCGTTAACCCACACAATCCAACCGGTGATATCTACGATGAAGAAGCCATTCAACCTATTTTAGAATATGCTGCCGAAAAACAACTACATGTTATTATCGATGAAATCTATGCATTGAGTATATTTGAAGATGAAAAACCGTTTCAGTCGATGTTAAGTTACAAGCATATTATCGATCCTCAACGCACACACTTTGTTTGGTCATTAAGCAAAGATTTTGCTTTGAGTGGCCTGCGCCTAGGCGTAATCTATGCTGGTTCCGAGATTTTATGTTCTTGTGCAGCGGCACTTAATTTCCTTCAAGTTCCATCAACCATTGTTCAAGATATTGCCAGAATGATTTTTTCTGATCAGTCGTGGATTGATTCATATGTAAAACTCAATCGTTCACGTTTAACTGCACGATACAAGATTGTAAAGCAGAGAATTGAAGATTTAGATGAACGTATTCGTGTTCGCCAAACCAGAGCAGGCTTTTTTATTTGGGCTGACCTTCATTTACTATTACATGCGACTACATTTGAAGAAGAGCAACGGTTATTTGAAACTATATTCAGTCATGGCATCTATATGAGTCCAGGTCAATTTCTTGGATGTTCGCAACCCGGATGGTTTCGTATTATATTTTCTGTTCGAGAAAAATGGATTGACGAAGCATTCCGACGATTAAAGCTGGCATTAGATGTTTACAATCAGTCACCGATTCCTTCAACGGCATAAAGAAACATGTTTACATAATATAGACACGTGTTTTGCTGTTTCTTTAGTTTTTTGTTTAACGATGACTTTGTTATCTATAAGCTTATCGAGGGTATCGATTATCTATCCAATTATTCTTCTAGTCTATTATATAACACGTATAAAAAGCGAAGAAAATCCTCGTTCACGACATAATTTCGGTGAACTTTCTGTAATCTGTGAGTATCAAACGCATGTTTATTTTTCCTCTATTAAACTTTCTTCGATCGGCTAGAAACATGTCCACATTGATTCTCGTACTATTATTCATTGGTGCTATCTCTGCTGGCTTCAACCCCGAACGGGAATTTGAAGTGAAACAAGGTAGTTTATTGAATACTGGCCGAAGTTACACGTTCGTATTTTGTTTCTCGTCCGGTGAATTTTGTGATTCATCGAAGTCTCGTCTTTTAGAATAACTGAAGTTAGTAAAACACTCAACGGTCAAAATCCCAGTCGTTTTTCAATTCAAAATGAATTATTAAGTCTTGGCAAAAAACTCATTCTTCTCGATAACGGCCAACCACTCTATGAATTCAAACACGACCTAGGTCATCTCTATCAAAAGTAAGTCTACCAAAAATATGATTCAACATGAAACTATGTTTCTTCAGGTGGAGTATCTACGATCCACGAACTGGAGATACTGTTGGAACATTGAAACATCGTCCATCAATTATTCATGATTCATATAAATTGAAATCAACAAAATTGGGTACTTACCGTATTACCGGAAACATTGGTAGCCGAACATTTTCAATTACAAAAGATGGTCACAAAGTATGTCAATGCAGTTTTGTTTTATTGTAACTTTCGTATGATGGTAAACTTTTTCTAGGTTGCCGAAATTCACAAGAAACACTTTCATGTTCACGATACATATAGCGTTAAAATCGAAGCCAATCAAGATCCTGCTGTTATTCTACTTGTTACCATCGGTATCGATGAAATTCGTCAACATTAGTCTCTTTTTTTTACCTATATTTATTTACACAATAAATCAAGCTTTTGAAAACTAATACGATTTTCTTACATCGATGTGTTAAAGATAAAAAGAAAGAAACCTGTAATAATCTGCCGCTCAGGAAAATAATTGACTTTAGTGGTACGATTGATCATAAGCCGTTTAATCAGAATATATCTTATTAAAGATCAAATCACGGAGAAATGAGAAGAACAAAACGCCAACGTTATCTCGATGTAAAGATTATACTTTTGCGTTTTCTATTTCAAGAATGGCAACGACTTAATTATTCATCTGATCGGATATAGATCAGATCGAAATATTCTCTTTTTCTCTTCCGGATTGCATCATCATTGGTCACTATTTATTCTATCCGCATAAATAATGACCAATCAATGACAACGAATATCATACGAAAAAAGAAAACACTCATATTTAATGATCGACACTTGACGTTTTCTACCTCAAAATTTGAAAATACAATGTTCGGTGCATCAGTTTCTTCAATGTACGGATCTCCCAATGGAAAAAGTATGCAATCACAAACATTGAAAAGGTATTTGTCTGTTGAACATCCTGTAACCGAAATTCACTCATCCTCAATATCATTTTAGATCACAACCACATAGTCCGAAACGAATAATCAAAAAATGTGCATTCGATATTGAATCTCTATTAAAACCGACAAATAATTCCAGTTACATCGATGATACGGAAGATGGTTCAAGTGACGATGGTCATGCACAATTCGAATCATCGTTTTGTACTTCATCACCTATTTTATCATATGCACTTTTTAACCAGTTGAAAACCAATGAAAACTTCGCACTGTCGTCTTCATTTGAATCTGAACATTGCACTATGCAAAAGAAGTGCAAACGTATTCGCACGATATTCACTAGTGAGCAATTAGAGAGACTCGAAGCAGAATTTGAAAAACAACAATATATGGTCGGCAATGAACGGTCTTATTTAGCAAAGAAACTTGATTTAAGTGAAGCGCAAATCAAGGTAAACTTTAATCTTCATATTTTCTTTTACATGACTTTTCTTTTTCATTTCAACAAGATTTGGTTTCAAAATCGACGTATTAAATGGCGTCGTCAAACAATGGATAATCATCAACAATGATCAACTAAATTTTTTTTCTCCTTATTGACTTTTTGGCATGTGTTAAACTAATAAATTGTTTTTCCACATCCTGTAAATGTGCATCTTGTTTTCTTGACTTTCGATATTGTTTACCTGCTGGTGGAATCAGACAATTCACACATTGTTGTCAGTAAACAAACTCGCATGACGAAGTGTGAGTATTCTCACCGAAGAGGAGCGAACGAAATAATCATTGTTTTCATTTTCTTTTTCATTACTACTCATAACACTTTCGATCATTGCTGTGAATGAGAATTTGAACCGATCAAATTTATGTTATTAATCTTTTATGAAATGTTGTTAGCCAAGGAGATAATTGATATTGAATTGTTAAACAATTGCGAGTGGACGCACAAGAAGATACACTATGCCATTCTCTTTATTCTGAGACGATCGTAGTGTATCAAGTGATCTATCTTTCTTCACAACGATCGAACCAATGATAAATCATAAAAGCATAGAGACTAAAAGTTTCTCGATGTGTATTTGTGAATACAATAAGAGAACACGCTAACCTATTTATTTCATGAATATTTTATGTGAGAATGACGATTTTGTTGCGGTTCTAATTGGATTTTGACGATGCAGTAAGGAATGAAGGAAAATACCAAAACAAATGCCTCGAAAACTTCAAATAGGATGACATACACAGACAAAATGAGTGAACTGTTCGTCCATATCATATGTTAACTAATTCTGTCAACTGAGTTTCATAAGTTAAAACATAGTTCCTAATTTACTGACGTCTTTTTTGAAGTCACCGAGAAATCATGACGAGATAGATGGTGATGATGATGATGTCTAGTTATGATCATGAACTGTACATATAAAATCTCCAGAGTCGATAGCTCTTATAATAAATAAAATTGACGAGTCAGAACTTTACCGACAACTTGTTCATAAGAACAAGAACAGATGTCACAAACAGCACGTGCACACTTTTCATGTATGATGTCAAAATTTTCTGTCTCGCAATATGTTAGTATGATAAATAACATACTGTAATGTTTTTGTTTGTTAATTATGAGAATGAAGCTTTATAAGTGAGTTTTACCAAAAGTAGAACGATTTTGATCTTCTTCGCGCATGCTTACAATCTCCTCAGTGCGAATTATTCCCTAATAGGACAAGAAGCTTACATCAATAATTATCATGAAAACTGTTCGGATAAACCTTGCTGTTCTACTGCGATTGAGCTACGACGCTCAATTGAAGAGAATTACACTGAATTTTACAAATTGCAAAACACGAAAGAATTGTGCACAAATAGGATATGTTCATCAAATTCGAATATTTTCCACTTTATTTCTTTTTGTTTGTTGAAACATTTTGAATCGAAGTAAAATTCAATCAAGAAGACATTAAACGCGAAAAAGAAAATGTTCAATAAAACAAATTTTCCGGTCACATGAACCATCTTGAAGGATCTGAAATAATTCATGCAGAATAAATCAACCCAAAATAAACAAATCCCGGCAACTCTCCATGATAATATCCAAACGATGATATTTAGTCATCTTATTCAACGTTAAATGATTAATCATATTTTTATGTTAAAGTATGAACCTGTTCATTCCTCAGATTGCGATTCGATGTTACATATGCTAACGATGATATCGTATGTAATGGTATAAGTCCATCAACAATTGTTCGTCGTCTTGATAAACGTTCCGACGGTATGCGATAGACACGCATACCTGTTAATGTAACTGAATGTGGTGAACTGACTTCAACGTATGGTGTCGAACGTGTACATTCAATAATTTGTGGATAAAAATCTTCTTTTAGAAAGCTATATAAAAATGGTATACATGAAAGACACACAGAAATCGTAAGACATGATATTAAACATGTCAGAATAATTAACCAATCCGTTCGATTCACCTTGGTTTGCTCGTTACATTCGTAACCGGAATAGCTCGATTGACAGAGACAAAATTCATACCAACTGATAAGAAAATCGTCTACATGAACACATTCGCCATGAAAACACGTTTCATTGGCAATACATGGGATATTGAAGTATGGAATACGCATCATGAACGATACAGTTGTTCAAGCGCCAAAACAGCCTGTGTTTTTTTTGTATTCTTATTAGACGAGCTTTGTTTTTTTTAAATTGCTGTGATACAGACATATATATATAAAAACGAGAGCGAAGAAGAAAAAAAAGGAGAAAGAAACATCGACAAACAAACAACAATAATAATAGAGAAGCAAACGAACTTTTGTATTTTGGTTTTATGTCTCTCGTAGGAAAGAGAAGAAAAAAGATGGTAAGTGATGGACAAGAAGATGAAGATCAAGAAGAAAGATAATAGTCAATATAAAAAACTATACATGATGTGACAATTAGAAGAACAACAAGACAAGAAATGAATCAAAGGACAAATACAACTTACATAATACAAACAGAGATACATAGAAGAATAAAACTGAATGAAGATAACCTTAATGAACCCTGAGATTTCACCGTTGAAATATTCGTGCGAGTATATTCAATATTTTGTTCTTAATTTCATTGTCTTCGTACTGGTATTGCTGTTGTTGTTGTTGTTGTTGTTGAAGTTTTCGAATTATCATTTGTCGATGGGTTCAATTCAAATTCGACTAAGAGCGAAAAGTGATCCGATGGAACATTCGGATGTGGACAACCGACTATTTTATTTGTTTGAAGCCATTCAGGATCAAGTGGTCCCAAGACGCCGAGAACACGCATTAACTGTGTCGAGAAAAAGACATAATCAATGATTCCTTTGAAATCATACCTAGAACGAATCAGGAGAAATCGAGTCTATCTATCGTTTTTCATAGTGAACTACTTACGTAAAGTTAGTATAAGGCATAATTGGATCTGCTGTCGTTTCATAAGCTGATTGCAATTTGAAATGGTGCACAATGTCATTACTTGGTGTCGGATTTCCATCGACACGACTATATCTTTGTAAGTATGTTTCATAACTAAGATCTTTGAAATCAGCATGAGTCATTGATATTTTTCCACTACGCATTAATTCAATGACGCCTTATAGTTGAAAAAAAACAAGAACAGCATCAAACAAATGACAAGAATATGTGCAAACGTTCATTCTACCTGATCCTGGTAAGGAATTGAAATCTCCGCAAAGAACCAATGGGACTGTTGAACAGTCAATTGACATACTCGAATTAGGTCGATGTTTTTGTATCGCATCTTCTATAATCGTTTTCAGTTCTGATAACAACATGAGGGTTTGAACAACTTTCACATCACAATATTCAGGATCCCAATGGATATGTGCTGTACATACGAATAACATTTGTTTATGATCCGTTGGTAGTACACCTTTGATAGAAAACAGATGATAAAGAATTCGCAACTATTTTTCTTATTACCATTTGAAAATGTATGAGAATAAATCTCTTCTTTCGTTTCGAGAAATGCAACAAGACCAATATTATCTTTCGTCATCACACGATTCATCATATCGTGACAGGCTGTACCATTAGCAGCAGACATAGCCAACTGGTTAAACTCCACAAGATAATGTTTGATTAAACGAAATCTAATTAAAAGTGAATAGAAAAGAAATGAAGATTCAATATTGAATGAAACATACTTCGATTGTCGATAAAATATTGCACATCCATCGACATATCGGCGATCTTGCTCACACATGGTCTTGGCACGAGATTTAGGACTAAAGACACCATCGTAGCCATGTTTTTGTAATTCTGGCAAGAAAAATGAATGGAATTGGTCAGTTTCCATTTCCTAAAATGCAAATGAGTGCATTTTGTTCCTGAAATCTATTCCATTTGATGACATCTTAACAAAAACAAATCTCTTGCTTGTTCTTTAACTAGCGGAAAAGCTATTATAGACTCGTAAACCGTAAACAAAGAAAATAGCGCATTAAAGTCATTAGTAAAGCTAAGAACAATCGTGACTTTCCAAATGATAGAATTCTCGTGTTCCGTATGATTTAATTTTCATAATCGAACGTTAATTTCACCGACCTGGAGCGCAATGATATCAGCTGAATATGACCGTAATTCTTCGAGAATATGTTTACGACGATAATCCCATTTCAACGCCCAGGATGGACAGTAACCATATACATGTCTCGTCGCATATTTATCACAAAGAATATTGTAATTCATTATTGTAAATATTGCTGTCGGTTGAGTGGCATTCGGGGATGCAAGTCGAATCCATGACCGTGCCGGTGGTGGTTGGATAGCTAAAAAATAAAAACCCGTTATTATACCGCTTCTCATTCAAAGGATTTCGAAGAAAGAGAGAAAAACAAAAATCGTCAAGAGTTTCATCTCACACTCTCGATTCAAGTATTGCGAATAGTAGAAGTACAAATAACTGTAGTAATAGTACAATTGTAGCCATGATAGGTAATAAAAATCGTAGTAAAACGGTATAAATAATGTTTGATAATAATGATATTCGATAGTATAGTCGATATTTTGACCTGTTAGATCAATACTGAAATTTATAAGTGAAGCATTTCGACGTTGTTTACGAGTTTTAGTGCGAGACTGGGTTTTAATTCGTTTAATTGAATAATTATCAAAAGAGGATTTTTTTGTGGAACGTCGAGGGCGCTTACGATAAGGAAGATTTTCTTTGTCACAGCAGCAGCAACAGCAACAACAACAACGACAGAAACTTAAATTATTATTAGTATCCGATGATGATGAGGAGGACGAGGATGACAATGACGCTAATGATCCTCTATGCACCGGTACGATTGGAGTATTATTTACAATAGAAAATGAGAATGCCGTCTGATGATCACTGTACAAAAGCATCGATGGCAGTGAGTATGATTGGTAAACATTGGAAGTTGCGTGTTCAAAGCTGATTTTACTACACCGAAGAAAACAAAAGATCATTCGAATAGATTTTTGATAAAATGAGAGACTTTACTTTGATAGAAGTTGTGTCTGATGATGAGAATAGAAAACTGGTGATAAAGGATTTAATATTGTCCTTAGTGAACGAGTATTATCAGATAAAACGTTGTTTTTTTGTTCGATTGGAACATGAAAGACTCTTGAGCTCGAAATTTTCTCATGAAGTTTTTGTTTAGTCGTTCGAAAGAGAGATGCGCTTGTTGAACATTCGTTGGTACACGACGAAAATATATGTTTACAGGAGACAGTGACACGACGAGATTCCGTAATGGAACACATACGACTAAAAGAAAAACATCAAGTTATTTATGTTCACTTGGAGAATAAAAAATATCGTCCATATATTTAATGGTCCAACGGGAAGAAAAATGAATATATTAACCGGTGTATTAATAGAGCTACGATTATTCATCGAAGAACGAAGGCGGAGAAGAAAATGACGACAGCAGAAAAAAAACAAAATCTTCATTTGTTGTTTTTGTTCAATATGATAGCAGAAAGAGAAAAACTCGACGAACGTCGTTGCCGTCGCCATTATCACTCTTCCGCCTCCAGATCGTACTCGTTCTGTTCTTCTTTTATTTTCCTCTTGTCAGACGAATGATGAGTATAGCTGCATATTTTCTCTGTCAACCTTAATTCTATCGAGCAACTTGAATAAGACGACAACAACAATTTTCTGAATGCTAAAGTGGTATTATACTAATTCGTCGAAAGAAATGACAGAGCCTTACGCTTGCTTTCAACAAAATGATGACGATAAAAGATATCTAATTATGTATTGCTTTCTGATTACTACAAAACATCTGAACTAAATATTTTTTTTTCGCACGAACGATCAAGCAGGCTATTTTCGTTAGAGAAAAAGTGACTGTGTAATCACTCACTTGTTTAAATACATTCCAGCCCATAACGGATGTACTCCCACCTATACACTAAAAGTTCAAAACTAAAAGAGAACAATGAACGAAGAAACTCTTGACGATCGTTGAATAAGAGAAAGAGAAGCGATATCTTTGTGTGTTATACCATTGAGTGATGAAGGAAGACTATCCAGAAAATATGTTAATAGCTTTTGTAGGCCATTTGATTCGGTATAGATTGTATAAACCTCTGCGGGTAATGGATTTCCCATCAATCCTTAAATAGAATCAGTATGATTCAAAATCAATAGAGATATCTTCAAGAATTTACCTAGACTTTGTAAACGAAACAATTTCCCTAATTCGTACGGTAAGTTTCGAATAGAATTATTGGTCAAATTCAATTCACGTAATGATATTAATTCACCTAGACAAGACAACATATCTTTCGTAAAGTAGATGAGAGAAGAAAAATGATTGACATACCGATTTCTGATGGTAAATTTCTCAGCTTGTTATTTGATAGATCGAGAGTGACTAGATTTGTTAAACATGCAATTTCCGACGGTAAACGAGTTAGTTGATTATCGTTTAAATATAAAACCGTCAATTGCGATAATGTCCATAAGATCGGTGATAAATTGCGAACATTGCCGGTGACTTCCAATTCGTTCCCTTAGAACAAGAATCTTTCAATGTTGCTCCAAAGGCATTCCATATTCTTACAGTCACATTTCTTCGTACCGTTTGATGATGTTGAAGATTTTTGTTGGTGATCGCTTTGCAGGGACAATTGAGATTGATACGAATAGAAAGTCGATTGTTCAATCGATTGGTAGTAGTATTGTTGAGGTGGATGAATACGTTGAGAGTAAGATGTTGTATCGTCAACGGATAAAGAAGAATGCTAGAGGGTACGGATGATGATTGAATTTCAATAGATGAATTACTTACATAATTCAAACTGACACCAGGCATTTGAATTGATGGAACAAAAACATACAGTTCTAGAGTAGGAATGTTTGAAATAACACATGCATATGTGAAATAAACTGTGAGATAACTTTCTTTCTCCTGTTATGAACTCCTTTGGCAAACTACATACGTGACAGAATCGATTATTAGTTTTATTAATGCTATTTCAGGAATTGCTAATAAAAGTTTAAATGAAACATTAGATTATAGCGCATGATTTAGTGCAGGTTATGATTCATTTAAATACATACCAAAAAGATAAATTGGATTAAGTAATTATAAAAAATAAAACTTCAACAAAAATAATCTAGAACGAAGAATAACGAACGTATTCGACATTGTTACATATGGATATTATTAATATGATATCGAACTATGTCAAGAATCTCATCTGTATGGTAATAGGTTATTTATGTATTTCGAATATCATAAAAAAAGATATATCGAATGATATTGGTGGCCATCGGATCTATTTATCTGAAACAAAGTAAGAAAAGATATCATAGTTTTCCTTTTCGTGAAATCATTGATCAGAAAGAGAAATCCAGCCTTATGGAAATATGAATTTATTCTACAAGGATTCTAAAAAACGCAAAAATGGGACAGATGGAGACTGAAGTCTAATGTTCTGATTTTCTCTTTAAATCTGCCATTGACCGGCATTAATATCTAAACGTTGACTTGATGGACGAGCGAGTCCATAATAATCAAGTACATGTGGTCGATCCGGGAAATAGGTGCGCGATTTGAAGATTTTGCTGCCAAACCAAGTACCAACTTCCCATCCCGGAACATCACTCATCAATTTGGCTTCTTCGTCACGATTAGCACGGTATTGTCGTAGCGTGATACGATCCTGCTCAGCTAATAGAACAGGTTCTATACATGAACGACTTTCATCCATTTCCATTTCTGAAGATGAAGTCAAAATAGAAAGGATTTGTTTTTCATGTCGAAAGAATCTTCACTTACCATTTTTCCAATATTCGCGTTTTTCGGATAGGTGATAAAAATATCCGAATATGTTCGATGCTAACCATAGAGAAACAAATGGCCATAACGGAATACGACGTGAAGGAACGCGTGTCCATGGTATAGGCGTAAAGCCACCACGAGGTGGTAGTTCTTGTCGATAGACAGCAACTTTAGAAAAGCCTGTCATGATCTAGAAAAATGAATAAGAAAAAAGAGAATATGTTGACGATTTTCTCTAATGTAAGTAACATTATTCCAGTACTTTGCTTCGATGTATCAGGTGTGTTTTTTGTTTGGATGATTTTTACCAATGAAATCTAAAGAAAATTTATTTATGTATATTTTCATTCAATAAACTAATTGATTGTTTTCTTCAGATTTTTCGACGATTATTTTGATTTCAACAAAGAAAACGGTATAAGCGACATCTATAATGGAACGGTCGAATAGGGATGGAAAAATTCATAAACGACTATGTCGGATATATATTTTTTGTTCTGTGTGAAGCATTACGGTACTGACTGCGTAAGCGTAAGACATTTCCCTTCGAGGAGACTTGACTTGATTGTCATAGCATGTATCTTCAAATGCGGTATTTAACATCGAACATATATGTTTATTCTTAAATTACACATATAAATACAACATCAAAACCGTATATTTACATACAAAACAATATTACACATGAAGATATCACAAAAAAAGACGACTAAATAGGACTTGTTTCTCGCTGTGTCCAGAACTGTGTATTGATTTCGACTTTTGGTAGATAACGTTCAGATAAGAACGAATGTATTCGACTAGATGCTAATGCTTCTTTTGGTAAATGTTTTGTCCAGACCATGCGTTGCATAGAATAGAGTGTATTTGCTTCCAAAGCTTGTCGTTGATTGATTTCACACTAGACAGAAAAGCGATGAAAGATGTTTTGCTTTAGTTAATGTGAGCTTACACTGAGACGTTGATATTTTAAATTGGAATCTTCAACCCATTTGATAAACGAACGACCACTCCATCGATTTTTACCTCGTTTACCTAACTCTGTATTTGTATAATCATTGTTCAATAGTGTACCATGACGTTCTCGAACCGATGGGTCATTGTAGACTTCGTTATCTCGAAGTAGTGAACAATAACTCAAGGGTATCTCTTGATTGATTGATGAACGTGTTGCGTTTCCATACAAACGCAAGATTTCTTGTTCATGCGAAAGAATTAACTTCTCCTATGAAATCGAGCACAATGAAGTTTTTTTTTATTGGCTTAAGTCAGAAATTTTTACTCGTTCAACTTGATGTCTGAGTTTCATACGGTATCTTTCATCTTCTTGACGTACAAAAACATCTGACAGATGTTCATCCAGGTCCGACGGTGGATTAAAACGTCGAATACCAAGCGATGCAGGTGTTGTAATTGGAAACGATTTCAACGAAGGTGTTAAAAGATAATTCTTTTTCGCCATCAATGTCTCACTAAAATCCTTAGGAAACTTTGGAACAACGTAGTCATGCAGCATTGCTTCATGCCGTTTGTCAATCTAACGAGAAGAAAAAAACGAAGTAGATCAGTTACTGCTATGCGAAAGCAACTAATGTTCCAGATTTGACTTAAAAAGAGTCTGTTTCCTTTCTCGAACAATGAACTGTCACTATGTCAGAAACACAATACTAATGAGCAACATCACAGCTATTTTGAAAATAGTAAAATGACATACTTGTTGGCGGATGTTTAGGAATTGTTTAATACCATTTTTTGGTATGTCACGTGCAACTGTGGTTGTTTCTGTTGACATTGTACTTTCCGATGTCAAACCATTCACAGGAGAAAATCCATCGATAGAATTCAGTAGAATGGCATTTCTCTCACGTAGTCGTCGTTTATTTGGCGGTAATGATCCAACATCAGGGTGACTATGAACTTGTTTAAGCATTCTTGTTGAATTATTTCCTTCATCAATGCTTGCACAGGAATCTTCCATGCGGTCGATTTTTTCATTGAGATTTTCACTGATTTGATCATCGGAATTACTTGATGTTTCGGTGTTATTCGAACGTTCGGAGATGGTTTTCTTTCGTGAACGTTTTTCAGTGGAATCATCTCCAGATTTTTGATTTAGAATTCGTCTTCGATTCGATACAGGTCGTTTGCTATCATTAGACGATTGATTTGATGTATTTGCTTTGCCTCTCGCATGCGAGCGTAGTGTACGTGTCGTTAATTTTAAATGACCTTCCTTTTCTGCTGGAATCATTTGTTCATCGGTTGAAATCAATGCTAAGCTAGCTTGTTCTTCTATTTGCTCGATAATCTCTTGGATTAAATCTGATATGAGCAGCTCAGGTGATCGTGTTGACTCGTCATTTATATTTGACAAAGTTTTCTCTGGAGCCACCGTTTTAGTGTTAATATTATTACATTCAGTGGAACTAATGATAGTTGATAAAAATTTATCATTTTCTTCTATTATTGGCAGTGCATATGTTTCCATAGTCGAATCTTCATCCACCAGAGACAAGTTATTACTAAAATAAAGCAAAACACATTCAAGAGAACTCACGTTAATTAATCTATTTCTTTCAATCACAGTTCAGAGATTTCCTTCGCTTACTTCTTGTCTACACTAAGCAGACGACGACGAAGAAGAGAACAACAAAGAAGCAATCTTTTCTCCGGCCTCACGAATACGCGTAGACTATTACGCTCATGATTACTTAGAAATCCTACTTGACCTGTGTACTTGTGTTTCAACCTAACGGGAAAATGTACCTGCAAATGTGTCGAACAAAAACGAACAAATCAAAGTATAAAAAGAAACATCTACTGAAGAAAAAAAGGTTGGTTAGTTTAATTCAATCGATGTATTTGATTTGTTACAAATGGTAATAGACGCTTATTTATTCGGGTACACATTTTTTTCCTACGTTCGATTAATATCTATTCTTCTCTACTTGCGCACTCACTTCTACCAGCTGGATGTCGAACACATAAGGACGCGCATACATCGAGCTTTTTTTCTCTTCTGTTTTTATTGCGTTTGCGTCCTCTTTTCCTTTTCTTGTTCTTGACACAATTTTTTTCCTCCCCTTCCAGTCTAGCTTCATTCTATTACTAGCTTTTCATATATCTGTATGCGAGTCAATTTAAACTGACAATGCTGGTTTTTAATACATAAAAAATATGATGTCGGCGTTCAGTTTTCTTTGTCAAAATATAAATGTTAAATAATAAAACATGACTAGTTCGACATTTGAATTCAACGGAAATACGCAAGCAAAAGAAGAACTAATTTCACTCATGATTAAAATTTCCACGTCGAATGTCGTTTTGTATCCATTTGAATATGAGGTCGATTTTGTTACTGCAAAGATGCTAACTCCAGGAAAAACGTTCTCTATGTCACGATAAAATCCAGATGAGCAATGTCTTTTTAACCTTACATTAGAAAAGAACAAGAAAAGCGCTTTTGCACGGTTTATTCTTCATATTTCAATAGATCTACACTGTCAAGCTCACATTAATTTTCTACACAAACATTTTCTCGTGTTTGTATAGAAGTCAAATAGGATGTACTTGAAAATTGTTTTCGCTTCATTATTTTATCTTTCCACTATTGTTTATCATCGGTCTCACCTCTTCTTCTACAAAAATTTTCAATCCTTCGACATAATGACACAGTAATGTCCATCTGTAATCTACCAGAAAATCACACACAGTTGGTATTCTATGTATAACAATGTAGATAACTATTGTAGGAAAAATATAGTCGAACCAAGCTCTGTAATGGAAGCGAGAGAAAAGACAATATCAATTAAAAGAGTTAGTGTGCTACACTTCCTGTTTTTCTTCATTTTAATAAAAAATTCAATGCCAAAAAGAAAGAACACCTTTGAAGATCATGCAAAGTACTCCTCTGCTGTTCGTATGTGATATTTAACTCCGTCAAAAAGTGTTATTTGTAATAGAATCTTGATTTGAATTCATAAGGAAGAGGAAGTTTTCTCAAAAAGACTTGGGTAATCACAGTCTAGGTCGTGTTGTTCGCATTCGCTGCGAGCTTAGTGAAAGATAATTAGGGAAAAGAACAGTATTTACCTTTCCGTAGCGAGATTTTTGTTTATTACTGTTCGAGCTAGGACGATTTTCAATGGTGGAACGCGATAAATATGTTGAATAAGTTCATCATTTGATAGTGATTGGTCAATAGAGAAATTTGGTTGAGGTTTCAGATCGATACTGTCATTTGATATGCCACTGATAGTTCGCTGTTTTGGATTGCGTATGGTTTCTTCATCATCACTTTCGAAATCGTATGGATTTTTTCTCGAAAAGTCGCTGTCCATAGTCGATGTTTTGTTGTTTAAAAATGAATCGGATGAATGATCTGGATCAGATTGAAACGGCTAATAGAAATGCGAAGAAAAGAAAACATGAGAGAAATCTAATTCGGTAGACTCACTTTCTTTTGTGTAGCTTTCGGTGAAAGTAAGGTATTTCTCTCAATCTTGTCTTCATCATGCTCTGAATCATCCACACTTGTGATCGGCGATGATAAACTTAATGATTCGTTATCTGATAAATCAAATGTATTTGTTTCTCGTTTCAGCGTTTTCAACATAGTTTCATTAACATTAGTTAAATCAATTACTGACGGATCTGCAGAATAATTTAACAATAATTCCACCATCTATTCAATTTCGAAAATAAGAACAAAGAGGAAAAACATTTCGACAATACCATGAGATTATTGTTGAGTACGGCATCGATGAGCGGCGTTTGCCCTTCTGAACCTGGTGCATTGGAATTTGCGCCAGATTTGAGAAGTAAGCTCGCTGCTTTCAACTGATTCTTTGTCACAGCTAGAAGAAAACGTACAATCAAACGATAGAATTTAATTGAAACACGAATACCTTCATGTAATGGTGTCCATCCTGAAAATCGAAAAGCATGAGATTTGAACAAATCTTTCTGAAATTTGCTTTTTCTTACCAGCATTGTCTTCTTCGTTGACATTCGCTCCATCGTGTAATGCTTTTTTCAACTGTTTTAAATCACCTTTTCGTGCAGCAATATGTAGAATTATTTCTCCGTGTTCATTTCGACGATGAATTTTTGTTGGACGTTGTTGAGTTGTTACCGCATTTGGTGTTGGCGAGCTACCTAAATTTTTTTTTTATAAATAAACATAGCTGACTAGCGAAGTCATCTAGCATATCGCATACTGTTTGATTCGTCACCGGCTGTTAATTGTTTCAAAACAGCTAACTGTTGACGTTCGCTAACAATCGGGCGATGTGATGTTAAATCTGATGGTGCAGAGTTACGTTGTTTATTTCCAGAAGGATCACTGGAATTTGAATGTTCATCATTATCATCTTCGGATTGATGACACGATTCAGATGTTAGTAAACGTCGTTTTCTTCCCGGTACTGTTGCTGGCGTCGTCGTCATTCTGGTAAGAGAATATGCCTCTCATAAAATTGTTCATAGTCGTCTTAGTGAGTCATCCTCAAACGCCTCAGTCAGACATACTATACTATGCTTCGGCTTCATCATTAGTTTATTGCTACTCACGGAAAAGATGTCGCTATTGTATTGAAACATTCATATCTTTAATCATAAGAATACGAAAGTTAGAAAGCCTGCTAGAATTAGTTCGCATATAGATTGGAATACTACTATCGAACAGGTGTTTGAATAATTGATTTTATGCAGTTTTTGATGGATTTGAACCCATAAATATCGAATTGTGTATTGGGTGAGTATTTGTGAATGAACTACTCAACCGCATACAGTACATCCATAAGTATAGCAGTTGATGAAATTTTTGTCTGAGAAATCAAAAACTCCCAAGTACAGTATATTGGCTACGCTATTGGCACATACAGCAGAAATGCATAGCAGGTGATGCTATTTATGGTTATGGGTCAGTGACACAGCATTGATATAGCTGCAAGTTATAATGGTTGACTCAACTTGCCAGTAGTGTGATGCAACTGAGACTAGTCTTCGCATATACACCTGGGAAAACGATTGATTGTAAAACAAATTATGTAATCGTTGCTAAACTCTATCCATCATACTTTTCAAGGTTCCGTAGACTCGTAGAGAATAAATCAAGATGCATAGAAAACAGTTAGTACACATCTTTCTCGCATTTATCAAAGCAAAAATGAAGTATAATTTCCCTGATGTTTTATAACCAGTCAAGATTATCGTTTAGTAGATCGCACGACAATACCGAGTGTCTGTTAGACAGCAAACAATACTTTTCTCTTGATTGGAGATTAGGGAAGAACGATTTATTTTTCGTCTCATTCTCAATTATAATAACCAATCTATATTGCCTATTGACCGACGTAGTAAAAGCATCAGCATCCATCCATTTGCTAATATTATTCCAATTGGTTGGTAATATTCGTCAAATGAGCCTTTCTATCAGATGTCACTTTGCGAGAAGTCCTTCTTGTCTACCAATCAGTCAAAGTTTTTTTTGTCGACTTAACACATTATTTTATCATCACCAATCTTCGAGCTGTGATATTGACACGTTGAACGAGAAAATCATGCGTGGTAATCAGCAAACGACCTCGTTAGAAAGTGGTCTGCCAACTGTTGGATCGATTGTATTGATTTTATTCGAGTTTTTTTTCTGTTGATGAAAGGAAGTATTCATTCAGGTTTGGGCTGCTGGTCGTACTCGAGCACAACAAGCTTTCAATCTTTACGCTAATCTTGACTATCTCCGTCCATATTTCGATGTAGAACCGAAAGATGTTATTCAACGGTATGTTAAACAAGGAGTACAAAGGATTTATCTGCACTCTCTCACTTTCTTTTCATACAGGTTGATTCGTTCATTGGTACCTCGTGGTTCGTCACGCGAAGAAGTAAATTGTATAGTTATTTGACTTGAAATTCATTATTTATTTAGAATATCAAACCGGAATTGTATGGACCTTCGATGATTGCGTTTACTCTGGCAGCTATCTTGATCTATCAGATGAAACTATCAAGTCATTCCGTGGTAAAATAGAATAACCTTATCAAGATGAAATTATTTGTCGATCTTTTGTAGCAAGACGGTACATTAATCGGAACAAGTTTTCTTGTTTGTTTTGGTTATTGGATTGGTTCGAGTTTTGCTATATCATCATTTTCCTATGTCTGTAATACACAACTTAGTCTCATGCAAATTCTTAGTATTAATGTTTGTTGAGAGCTACATGAACGTATGGCATGTTTTTATATTGTATCGATCTGCTTTAGGGTTATGCGCTTTTCGGTCATTGTTTGGTTTTATTCTTAGCAACGTTTATTCATACCAGTCATGATCATTTCTTGTTCTATGGTCTTTGGCTTGTGGTAGGCGGTCTAGCTGCCATTCGAATGGTAAGAGACTTGAATGCCTGTTAATATGGTGAGAATTAAGTTCATTTAAAGGCAATGGTTATCACATCTCGAACGATTAATCCACAATATCGTGTTCTTCTTGGTCTTCTCATCATTTTCGTTCATATGGCCTTCTTACTTTATCTACATTTTGCTTACCATCAATTAGCTGAAAGTAAATTTTCTTGTGAACGAACGATTACGTTGCATTTCTCCATATCTACTATAGATGTGGCTCATGCTTTAAATAATGAACCAACTGCGGCAGTTAAATTACCAGTCAAGCCGACTATATCCATCGTTGCGGAAATACCATCTGTCAAAAGTAACTACTCACGACTTGATATCCATCTACGTCTAGTTTTTCTTAGATTTGACTCGACAGATACGCAGTAATTTCAAGAATTCCAGTAAAATCATATCAACAACAACATTAAACATGACTGCTAAAGCTTAGATGGACATTGTTTTAATAACTTATAACAAAATCCAATCTCGTTTCTTTTCCGTTTTTTTTCTTTCCTATTAATCTTATTAAATTATCACATTTGGACACGCCTATTTGTTTTCTTTTCGGAAATTGACTACAAATTTAAAAAATGTATTTAACATTTCATTTAGATCATCTATCATGCGTCTCTATTGTCTCTCAGATGATCCCAATTTGCCCTGTTTCATTCTCACCGTCAACGGTCGCTCCATACTATTCGACTTTCCACTACCGATGGATCATCTACTTGATTATCTACCTGTTCCATCACCAGGTTGTTTCAATCGATTTTCATCATTACCAAAATATACACTATTATCACATAATAAAGAAAACAATCTTCCACAACAGATCGATGAGCTACGCATCTTGCACAATCAAGTATATGTTTCATCTCCCATTGAGTTTTATACATTAGATTCTAGTCAATACGATTTCTCATTAATCGATATCATTCTCATTTCGAACTACGAGACGTTGCTGGGTTTACCCTACTTATTTAAGAAATATGAACATTTAAACGCTCAAATCTATTTAACTGAACCGACTTATCGCTTTGGTCAACAGTTAATGTACGAATTAGTCAACTACGTTGAGCAACAATCAAAAATGATCCAAGTTAATAATCAATGGAGATCTGATTTAGAAATCTTCGATGCAATCGAAGGACAACAGAATGAGAAGAAATTAAAAATTCTAGCGTATGCACAAAAACTAATGCCGTGTTATTCTATCGAAGACGTTGACAAATGTCTCAGTCGTGCAACTGTAGTACATTTCAATGAACAAATCGATTTATATAGCTCAATACGAGCAAGTGCAATCAGTTCAGGATACTGTCTAGGTAAAACTTTACATTCTATTCTCGTAGTTTAACTATGATCAATAAATTGGTACATTTTATTTTAGGCAGTTGTAATTGGCAACTGGATATCAATGTGAATCATAATCAAACATCGAAAATAGAAGGTTCGTCATCTCAGACTAATCTCGCACGTTTTATCTACATGTCGTCGAGTACAACTTTGGAAACGCATTCTTCGAAATTTATGTACGATTCATTTCTCAATTGTGATTATTTACTTCTTTCGAATCTGTCTCGTCTATCATCTGTTGATCCGAGCGTTAACGCCAGTGAATTGACCAGTAAAATCGAAACTATTCTCAATGATCACGGCAGTGTTTTACTTCCTTGTTCATCGACTGGTCTTATCTACGATATGTTTGAATTTTTGACGAAATTTTTCGAACAAATCAACCTTTTAAGTATTCACATGTATTTCATCTCACCGATTAGTAATGCTAATCTTTCGATTTCGAATGCCATGTCGGAATGGGTGTCCGAGCAACGGCAGACAGCGTCATTTAGTGGCACACCGCCATTTAAACATAATGAATTAATCAAAACAAAGTGTTTAATCACAATTCCATCCGATCGCCTAGATGATACGGAAAATTTGAATAGTTTCGAACAACGATGCGTGATTTTCACTGGACATACATCATTACGCTTTGGTCCAGTCGTTCAATTAATTGAAAAACTGAAAAGTTCGTCATCTAATGGCATTATTTTTGTTGATAATCAATTTTCTTACATCGAAGCAATGAAACCATTCCAACCGATGAACATGAAATGTTTCTATTTACCCATTGAGACGCGTTTGAATTTTTCTCAAGCAAATATTCTATTAAATGACAAAATCCGACCTAAATCAGTCATTTTACATGAACGATACGCGAATGAGATCAACAAAAACGACAAAATGAATCTTCTAACCTATCGAAAGTATGATAATCTCAAATTACCCAAAGCGAACCGTTCTTTTATCAATGGCCAGTTGAATATCACAGGCGAAATGAAGTCCAAATACATTCCATCGGCAAATCTAGCCATCGCTAGTGTTCATGGCCATTTAGACATGTGCGATTATGTGTACGAGATCAATGAACTAAATGATGAGAATGGAAAAGAGAAGAATTTGATTACCTATGGAAAAATCGATATTGACAAATTCTTAATCAATCTTTCTAAAAGCGGATTATTTGGTTTAGAAGTGAAGCAACTTCCAGGCTATGATGATCTTGACGATGATGTCGTTGGCAATGATCAATCGAATCGGTCGGTGGAGATCAAATATAATCACGGTGCAGCAAAGATTCTCCTTCGACTAAAACAAACAGATATCGAATGTAATGATCCAGTGCTAATGACGAAAATTCGAGATGCTTTATTAATGGATAATATTGGAACATTGTGAATAGAATTTTTTTGTTGTTATTTTATAAAATAAAGAGAAAATCTTTCGCCGAGATGATGCTGATGGTGTCACGTCATTAATGTCTTATATTTTTCTTTCATCTGTATGCTATTCGATTATGCATCGTTTGTTTATACAATAAAATAAAACAGATGCTTTTGAGACATTGTTTGGCTTTCGAAGCATTCAAACATGTTCTTCATCAGATGAAGGTATGACATCGCGTTGTTGTTCGTTAATTTATTGAAAGAACATCGTTACCACGCATCAACAATGTCAACAAAAAATTTTATTTTCAGTTCGTGAAAGTAAATTTGAAAAAAAAAGAGAAAAGAAACTTTGCATATTTTATATGGAAAAGAACATTTGAAGATAGAGACATGTCAACGGCATACCCACGTGAGATTTTCAAATTTTGATGGGAAAGTTTCACATTGTAGTTGAATTTTCTTCTAGGTAATAACTCGTTTGGCATGGATGACGACGAACTATTACAAACGAATACTTATCGCAATTCATTTCTGAATGATGATCTCGACAATGGAGAAAATTTCGAGCATAGTAATTCGACACTTCACCATTCAGGAGTTGCACTTGACAAAACTCGATCGTCGTTGTATCAAACAGGACAGCAACCTGAAAAAAGTCGATTGTCTCTGAATCCAGACGGATCATTTCCTGAGAAAACTCGTTCAACATTACTTCCGACATCGAATAATAACTCTGAGGTTAACATTCAGACTAATAATGCAACCGAACCACATGAACATCGCCATCGCCACCAACATCATCATCATAAGCATGCACACCATCATCATGATCATGAACATCATCACCATCAACATACACATGAACACGTCCATGAACAGGAACCTCACGAACATATACACCATCATCACCACCATGAACCTGAACCTCATGAGCACGTACATCATGTTCATGATCATGATCATCACCATCACGGACATGATCATCAACATCATCATGAACATACAACATCGCTACCTCCAATCCATAATCATCAACTTTCCGACACTCCGTCGGCTCTGACGATTCGTCGACACACTCCCGGTGTGACCGACCCAACATTATACAATTTTCCTGTGAGTTATTCACCAGAACGCATATATTCCACCCCGGTACATAATGTTTCATTGCCACCAAATGTACATGTTACCGTCAGACGCAATATTCCTCAAGCAGAGCACACCCTTATTCAGCCTATTCTTTATCCAGTGGCTATCTATCATAATTCATCGGCTCCTCAACAACGAAAAGAATCGCCTAAACCACGCACGCCGAAACGAACTCGACCAGAGCCAAAACCACCGACTCCAAAGCCACCGACACCAAAGCCCAGAACACCTATGAGGACTTCTCCCATCCCTCCAGTCTCTCCAGCGAGACGCACACCACCACCACCACCACCACCACCACCTAAGCCACGGCCACCAGTGAAGTCTCCAGTGAAATCTCCAATAAAGCCTGCGCCCAAACCACGACCACTGCCTGTATCACCAGTTCAACCTGAACCAGAGCCAAGTCCTGTGCCACCACCACCACCACCAAAAGCTAAGAATGTATTATTTCGAAAACCTATTCGTACTGACGATGTACAGTCAACTGTACAACGAATCAGCAAAACACAAATAATATCGCCGAGACGAACCACTCGAGTAGTTGTTCAAGAACCTCCTGGGTATAGTCAGTCTTATCGACGATCTTCTGTCTATCCAACTGCTCGACGAACAGTTTCATATCGAACAGTGCCTGGTATGACAACGCGAGAAATGGAAAATGAAGAGATGGATGATACTGGAGCTCCTATATATGTACAAACACCACGAGTACAAACTGTTACTTTTCGAACTTGATCTCTTCTCGCTTTCTCTTTGTGTCAGTGAAATAATATCAACATGGTTTCAACAATAGAGAAATCATCAATTGAATATGTAAAACTATTTATTCATAATCATCATAATCATCGTAAAAAGCGTTTGAGGCTAGTTTCGATGAGGATATTCTGTTCTTTCTCATTTTTATTCGCCGATCAGCAGCATTATTATGGTCATCATATATATTTTCTCTTAGTAACTCTCCTGCTGTAGCTTCGTTTGACTTGACAATAGTAGACGGAGTTGCCGACGTTTGACGAGGTTCAGCCATTACAGTACGACGAGTGACAGATACTTGTTCATGACGATTAGTTGGCATTGGTGGGACTGTCTTGTTTTCGATTGTTTGCAATCCGTTCGTTTTTTTCAATTTTTGATTCGTTTCAGTGGAAGATTTTTCAGTTGTTTTCTTTGTTTCAGTTGTTGATGTTACCTAGAACGAGCAAAAGCGATTCATGTACACATTAGCTGATCGCCGACAGGTACTGTATTGCCTTACATCTACTTTTTCTGCCACAGTTGGTAAATTTTCATTGGAATCCGTGAGTATCGATTGTAGAAAGTAGAATTCTGGTCGTGGCGGTGCAACTGACTGTTGGCTTACTTCGACTCGTGTTTCAGGTTTTTTGACTTCATGTTTGACGGATTTAACTTCTACAGGTTTTGTCGTTTGCTCAGATTTGACAATTTGTTCATTATTGGACAATCCGTATCCTTGCATATGCAGTTGTTCATTAACATCTGCGAAATATTGTGGATACAAGTAGTACCCAAATGGTGTATAGACCAATCGCGGTTTTTTATGTGGAATTCGCTTTTTCGGATGCTCTTGTCGATATTTTTGTGTGTACAAACCGATTAGGATTAGTTGAAAACCGAGATAGAATGCAAACGCACAAACAACCACACCAGCTAATGTACCGGCGTTCGTGTTTGGATCGGGATATTCTTTAAAACAGAACAGTACCATTGCGAAGAATAGATTCAACAAAATCATTTTACTTTGACTATAGAAAACAGCAGTCATCAATAAAAAGACACCTGCTAAAAGTGTGAAGACACCCATGCCAATGTAAAATATATATGTACCCACACGATTTAACCCAAAAGGACCTGCATAAGAATCTTCATCGTAGACAATTGGCTATATTCGAATAAGAGAATGAAGCGAGAGTGGAAATTGTGTTTGTCAAGTCTTACTCCGATAGCAACGATTCCTTTACTATTGAATAAGGTTCCTGTTTTCCAATATCCACTTGTTGGCTGAACATCTTCGACGGGTTTTGGTGCTTTTTGTGGTGGTTGTTGTTTCTTGAGCGGTTCTATATTTGTTGTTTGTAATTGATTCCTCCTAGGTAAATGTGTATTTTCATAGTTGGATTGCAGCTTATTTGTCTCTACTGGTGTATTATATTGATTAGGTACAGGATGTGTCGATGTACGAGTTGATTGCTTAGTGAAATTATAGTTATCATGAGTGATTGATCTCGGTATATTTTGTCCGACTGGATCACGTAGGATGTTTCTATCTCTTCGTGATTGAACTGAATCGGTAATGTTAGTATCGGGCAAGCCGCGATTTCTAATAACGTGAGGTTCTATAGTAGTTGATGGTGTTCGGGAAAACTGTTCGTAATTCGATGCAGCAGTGATTGATCTCGAGAATAAATCGTGCGTTGATGGGATGAGCACCGGATCTTCGACTCGACTGTCGATGTATTGAGGAGCAGATGGATCGAGAGACCGTGATCTGGATGTCATTTTGGGAGCGTGTATTGAAAATGAGCTAGAGTGGGCGATGTATGTTTTTCTTGTATGGAAAAGGAGAAAAAGAATGTGTTTTGTTGTCAACGAAAAATGGTTACTTTTATTCGGTTCTGTCATTAGAGATGGTTGATTTGTTGCAAAAGAAAAGATAAATGAAAGATTTTCGTTCTGTATGTTTTGAATGAATTCATTTCGAGTAAAGCAAATACGTTCCTCTTGTGCATTTTTTCTAAGATAAATATGAAATGTTGTAAAATTTCAAGTTTTAAAAATATATAGCGGAATGAAAAGAAAAATTCATATTATTCACAACATGTGTACACATTCAGATTGTATTATCAGACAGAACAAAGTCACGGGCGATTCGTCTGCCATTGATGGATACATATGGATTGTTTAAATCTTTTCATATAGAGCTCCGATGGAATAATACATATCACGAAAATGAATACCGATGGAGTAAATGAAATAAAATAAGCGGATAGGTATTTTCACACATGCAGGGAGTAGTGCAATGATTAGACAAGACGACGATCGAATAAGTAGAACTATAGGACTGATGATTAGTTGTTTCTGTTCAAATAGTTGTGCACGGGCATGTTCTTTGTATGTGTGGTGTTTCTGAATGTTTGATCGGTGTCGCGCGACACCAAAAAGAATAAATAGTACAGAACAATGGTTAGCAATAAATGGAACAACGAGATGAAAAAATAGAATAATTGTATTGTATTGTCAGACACTAAGAGGGTACTCAGTAATGCATTGCACCATTCGGAATACTGTACCCTCAGTATTTTCGTTCGCGTACATTTAATTCGATTCATTTCTGTTTGCTTCTAGTTGATAAATAACCGTCTTATGACAAAGCGGTTCGTGAATAATAGTGCCCGTGATATAGAATGGTAAAAAACTGTCGAGCTATCTATTTACTCTTCTGCTTATTGGCATGAGCTCCTTTGAAGACATGATACACTCGTTCAATCGAGATGCACCCATTGAGTAAATCAAACGATGATTCGAGAGAAATAATGAACAGTTTTCTTCATTTATAAAGTAAGGTTGGCGACAGGCAAAAGTGGAGCAAATTTTTTTTTGTTGATTTTTTTTATGTGATATGATGCAGTTTGATGCGCTGAATCCGAATATGTATAATTTAGTGACATAGAAAGTCGTCTTCGAGGAGAAATCTTCAAAATACTACAAAAACCGAGGTTTTCGAAAAATCAGGATTCTCACTCGAAATTTGACCGTATGGTTTTCAAAAAATATGTTTTACCTTTGGAAGTTTCTTCTCCTGATTCAGCATCAAAAACTGATTCTAGGACACTGCTTTTTAGCGGTTCGACTTATGTGTTTGTCATTGAGAAACATCAGTTTTGTTAATATGAGGACAAATTGAGTGCCTCTCATTAAAAATGCATCAACTCATTTTCTACTAAAGATATACATTTTTTTCTTTCATCGTTCGATTTCCTAGATGCCCTAGATATAATCTACGTATCCTTTTCCCTTAATCCACTTTCATTCCCAAGATTTCGTCGTTTTTTCCCACGTGTTCTATCGGAATTTTTTTTCTTTGATTTTTAACAGTATTTTCGCTTTAATTTCTTCTTTTTGAGCAACTTATATGTTTATAATGATAAAGATCTTTCTAATGACTATTTCTTTTGAATACTTATTGAAATATCCTTAAGGTGAACAGATACGCTGAGTTTATTTTCGTTGTGTTTGGAGTTCTTAATGTGGCGCGTCCTCTATTGGAATGATATGTGATGGAAAATTCCACTTCACTATACGTCTATTTGGTAGCCATTGATAAGTGTATTCGGCATGACAAGATCGAAAATAAGTATTAGGGAAAAAGCTAGAAAATCACTGTCAAGTTTCTTGCATTCTATCGTCGCAAAATCTTTCGGATCCCGTAACTTCATTCTTTCTGGTTATGCCTCAAAAATCGAAAAGAAGATCTCAATGAACCGCAGCTATAAAAAGTCGTTCGGCTAAGAAAAATGTTGACGAACTAGATGATGCTTTTGTTTCGGATACCCCGGCCGATCTGCATGACTCAAATGAAAATAATAAAGAAAAGATCTGTTTAAAGAACAATATGAGCGTTTTGGATATTGGAAACTTATTTGAGGCATTGTCGGAAGAGACTTCCATTCGGCCGCTATCCGTATTAGTTTGTTTATCATTCGTGTATTTCGGGATATCTTGGCGAGATATTGATTTATTTCTAAAAGCGATCGGTGGACTTACCGCGAAGACTTGCAAGAAATGGAGTACAGATATAATCGAACAAGACTTCGAAGAATTTCTGCAAGACAACAGAGGTAGTAAACACACCCACACCCTCACCTTCTAAGCTGTAGTTCTTATGTCTAGGTTTCAAAATTGAAAATACTTGCTAGTGACTATGGTGTAACAATAACTTTCTCGCCGAAATTTCACTGCGAGTTGAATCCAATAGAAGGACTATGGACGCATTTGAAGCAGTATATCAGATGTCGAACGGATCAAACCTTTCCTACAATGCTCAAGTTAATTCAAAAATCCAGAACGAATTTTCCTGAGAAAAATGTTTCTCTTAAACTTATCCGAAGATTCTGGCGTACTTTGATCGCATATGAACGTAGTGACTCATATGAAGATGTATTGAACCTGTATTTCAGTTCCATGTGCAAAGCTAACGCGATTTCACATCGTCAAATCACTAATGCCAGGCTAGATGACTGATTTTGTTATTTACCGTGTCTGTTCACCTTAAGGATATTTCAATAAGTATTCAAAAGAAATAGTCATTAGAAAGATCTTTATCATTATAAACATATAAGTTGCTCAAAAAGAAGAAATTAAAGCGAAAATACTGTTAAAAATCAAAGAAAAAAAATTCCGATAGAACACGTGGGAAAAAACGACGAAATCTTGGGAATGAAAGTGGATTAAGGGAAAAGGATACGTAGATTATATCTAGGGCATCTAGGAAATCGAACGATGAAAGAAAAAAATGTATATCTTTAGTAGAAAATGAGTTGATGCATTTTTAATGAGAGGCACTCAATTTGTCCTCATATTAACAAAACTGATGTTTCTCAATGACAAACACATAAGTCGAACCGCTAAAAAGCAGTGTCCTAGAATCAGTTTTTGATGCTGAATCAGGAGAAGAAACTTCCAAAGGTAAAACATATTTTTTGAAAACCATACGGTCAAATTTCGAGTGAGAATCCTGATTTTTCGAAAACCTCGGTTTTTGTAGTATTTTGAAGATTTCTCCTCGAAGACGACTTTCTATGTCACTAAATTATACATATTCGGATTCAGCGCATCAAACTGCATCATATCACATAAAAAAAATCAACAAAAAAAAATTTGCTCCACTTTTGCCTGTCGCCAACCTTACATTTCTAAAATCAAAAGTGTGTTAAATCACCATTATTTCCTATCAGCAGTCGTATGTATTTGTTTTGCTTTGAAGAAAGGGTAAATTAGTACAGCAAAGCCTCATTCGATACAATATAGCGCATGAGTACGCCCTCCTTTGCATTCATTTAAAAATGACTACAGTACAGTGTAATGACTGGAGATATACTCGTGCATAACCTGTACACACATAAACGAGCGTATGTAAACAACCTTGCATTTTGATCACGTTTGTTTGTTTGTTTTTTTCTCACTCAGTTTTACTTTCGAAAAAAGGAAATGGACAATTGGCAACGATGTTTCTATAGTCTATTGGGAATGATATTTGTGTTGACTTCCATCTTTTTATTTCTTTTAATTAAACGACATCGCGGTCATGGATATTTCTTATCGAAATTCTCGGCTTTCACTCGTATACGCTTTGATCATCTTGAACAACGACGACAAACATACTGTCCAGCAGATAAGACATGCCAATGCCATCCATCCAATTCCGCATCGAATATTCAACCGAATTTCTTGTGTCCGCATCGTTCACGAACACTTTACATGAGTTTTGCCGGTGCAGCAATGATTGTAGGCGGTGTTCGAACGACTGAATGGCGTGGGTCAATGCATCAACTACACAATCAATCAAATGATACTTTCGATGCACTATTCTTAACCGATCCAGCACAATGTTTCTACCTTCAGGATCCCAATTATCAATGGCAAGGCATAAGTTATTATCGACAGCTTGTCGAAACTTATATGAAACTCTATCAACGTGTGGTTCTAATCGGTGCCAGTCTCGGAGGTAGTATGGTTTGTATGTGCGCTGATTTAGCGACAGTCTCGATTGCATTTAATCCAATACTAGATCCAATACTATTAGGTTTACCGTGGCGAATCATGGGTGCATACTGTCCGGCGACACAAGCACGAATTATTCGTGAACGAGTTCATATGACAATGGAGAAAATTAAGATGCAAGACACGATGCATAATTGTGTGCTCCACATTCATTGGAGTCAATTATCAGCAGCTGATCAACGTCAAGCTCATCGTGTTGTCGGTGGTGGAAAGCAAAAGCAACCGCGACAATCCGAATGTCTGACATCGGTTGCCGATTTCGATATCAACAATCAAGCAATGAGTAGTCCAACGGGTGTTTATGTTTGGTTCCATCAATGTACTCGACATGCATTAGCAATGTTTTTAAAACGATCGAACCTCTTAATACCGCTATTAAAACATCATTTACAAGTAGCAACAGACGATAAATCTGAGAATATTAGTTTCACTGAAGAACGAAATTCTTCTATTATTGAAATACCGATGCTTGAAGAAAAGTCTAATGATCTCCGAGTGCCTCTGTTATAGAAAATATTTCTTTACGCTTAGTTTTTTTTTTCGTAATTCAATAAACTAGCCATAGAAAGAGAATTCTTTTCAGTTCTCAATCGACATCATTGGGTTGTAAGGGTGGTAATCGTCTCGGTGGTTTTGGTTGTTGTCGTGTTATTTCTGACAGCATATTCTAATAGAAATGTAAAAAGAAACTTCAGAAGACTAGATAAATAAGAGACATTTTTACTTTTGCAATATGAACTCTCTTCGTCCAAATATCAATTCCATGTCGTAAAACCTTCGTTTGTTTCATAATATGTGCATAATCAGTGATAGTTGGTACTTGTTGGACATCAGCAATGCGAGTTCTTAGAAAATTGTTTTCCTTCCAAATAATTTCATATTCTCGTTGAATATCTTTGATTTCTACCATGATTCTATCGATATAGTTTCGTAATAATTCACATTTCTTTTCCATTTCACTGATAATTCTCTCTTGATCAGATAGAAATTTTTTGTCTTCCTGTAATCGACGAAATAATGGATATTGAGATGATTTCTCCAGTCGAAATTTTCTATTAATTTCTTCATAGATCTCACTATTATTGATTTTTCTCGTACGCATCGTCGTAATATCAACTTCATCCATTTTATCATTGAAATCATCCACCATACGTATTTTCGCATCGATTTCGCCCATACGAATATGCAGACGAGCAGTATTTATCCGAATAAGACCAATAAGGCTAGTACGAGAATGAATACGTTTGTTAATTCGACTGACAACAAGTTCACCTGGCACGTGCATGCATGGACTATAGAATTCTTCGTCGCCTACATCAACACGGTATCTCTCCACGCGTCGACGAAGTTCATAATTGAGAGTTTCTTGAGCAATTTCATCAGATTCTATCGATTGAAATGCAACCTAAACGAAAACGATGAATTTGTTTCTCGAAATTTTCCTTCGATATACTTCGAAACTATAAATTGCCGCGTTGGCTTTGCGATTCATTCGTTCCAATTCCAAACGACTCTGTTCTGCTTCATATGCTGCTAGAATGAACCGCTCTTGTTCGACTAGAGATATATAGTTTGTAAATCGTTGCACTCCCCAATTAACAGGTACTTTCACCCATCCAATAACACTTTTATTCACTAAAATTTCAATGAAATCAAGTGAAATTTACATTTGTGTCAATAGTCACTTGCGAGTCGTCGAGCAGTTTCGGATGGTTTTATTTGATGGAGTATCTTACGGAGTATTTCATTTTCATCTTCATATTCGTATTCATCGAACGTTTGAACAATTTTACTCGAATGACTACGCAATAAATACCGAGAGAAAAGTCGATTTTCTCGTCGAAGATGATCATTTTCTTCGCTACAGAATAAAAACAACAAAGTCAAAATATGTTTCCTAAACAGTTCTCACTTGCTTAATTCGATTGAGTCTTTCTAATAAACTTTGATTATCAAGTTCATGTAGATTCTTCATTGGTTCTATGTGCACAATACGAAATATGCAACTGATAAAATACTCGAGATGATAAACTCTCATTTCATATCTAAACATTCGTATTCCGATAGATGTGGTTAATACATGGAGCTACATTTGCTGCTCACAATTGTTCTCTTTCATTTCTTGCTTAGAATAACCAATCACAAAAAAATCTGAACGATTGCTTCTTTTTTTATTTCGAAAAGCTTCAGCTTGAGATGGCATCAACAATAACGGAACGTATCTCATCGAATTTATACCTTGTTGAATACTTCGTTTTCTGTCCATTATTATGCGAAAAAGAAGGACAGGTTTGGTTTGAATCTATCGTAATGTTTGATTGAATAATTTTGTTAGGAAGGAAGAAAAATTCTGTATTATTATCCCGCAGATACAGATATTGATCGTCAAATACGAACTGTTGGATACTGCGAAGGTTTAGTGAAATTTACTGAGTAAATTCCATGCTGTGAACAATGCGAATATGACTGATTATCTTCATAGGACATTTGGTTTTGAGGATCCATGTGAAAGCGTGCATTTTCAAAAAACACGTTTACTATTTCATAAAGTTGAACAAGACATTTGCATAGCAATGGTAACAAGCAAGATTTTCATGAAAAAAAAACCAAAACGTTCTCATACTATATCTGATCTTTTAGTCACTCCATGTGCCTGTCATCGAACGGAAACGAGATGATAAATATATCGTCGAATATTATGATGATAATATCAATGATCGAATTATGTTACCATTGTTAAAGATTTCCTATCGATACTTTACAGTAAGTGATAGATTCATCGCAATTTAATACATAAACAGCTTTTAGTTACAACATGGTGCTATGTCCTCCTCAATTCGACATGGTGGAGTTGAAGAATTGAGAAACATACTTAAACAACATTTTGATAAAGTAATTAATCGATATGGAGAGAGAAAAAGTAGTAGCGAAGAAAACTTTTGTCTAGTTTATTCAACATCATCTACACGCAATGATTCGCGATGTGACATTGGATACATCATATCTAGGTGTACAATTTTTGCCAGTGGAAAAGAAACTTTATCTAAAACTACAGTCAATTCTTCGACGACTTGAGTTACGCTTTTCATCTTTGAAAGAAACTCTCTTTCTATACAAAGATCAACTCATTTGGTAAGTCTTCATGTTCTGATAATCTCTTCTATTCTATTCATATAGGAGTGGTCTCACTCAAGATGATACTAGTTTAGTTTATTTATTTTTTCGACTTTATTATTGGCCACATCTTAAACAATTGCAAACATCGTCTACGCCACAGTAAGTAAAGTATTTTCCTTGTCAATGATTATGCTATTTTCTGAAAAATCTCGTTCAGATTTTTAACTGTTGATACCAGTGCTAATCCAGCTGATGAATTGATCATTTCATCACAAGCAACTAGCGAAATTTATCAAGCTTTTTTCCTAGGAAATCCTCTAACACCATATCGAATCTTGGTGATCAATATTAATTTAATAACCATATTTTGTTTTTTCCATAATAGTAAATACCATTGTTACATTGATTTCTCACGTTCAGTTTCGTTTTAGACGATGAATTAACGAACGATGAAACAACAAATACTGAAATTGTCGGAACATTGAAGAAAGAACTAGACACAATGATACCAACTTTTGAGGAATATTTACGAAAGAAATATCCAGTGTACGTGACATTTCACTTCGTCAATTCTATTCATAGTCATTCGTTTTTAGAACAGACAATACCGTACGAACAGTATATTATAACAAAATGAATATGGCACATTCATCAACAGTCGACTGGACTAAGGAACCGATTAGTTCGATGAGTGGGATTATGAATACACTCGCTGAAGATATGCAATGGTAAATTGTTGCTTGTGACATACTCTTGAATGAATGAATCATTTAGGTTTCATCCTTCGGGTGAAATAATGGTCAAACGTGAAAATGATCCTTGGATCATCGCAAAACGATCGGATATGCGCGAACTATTGATTGCTGTCAATCAAAGAAATGCGAATTTGAAAGAAATCAGCGGTAAACTATTTCATTGATGAATCCATACAGAACGAAATTATGAACATCCTTTTTTTATTGTATTTAGATAAAGTCAAACAAATCTTTACGACACAATTTAGTAACATTTTACTCTTAGAGTGATTTTCTGTAATAAAAGAATTGTATTCTTATTTTTTGTGAAGAGATCAATTGAATATTTAGCGGTATGAATATGAATCTATTTCTCGAATGAACGGAAAGATCAAAGTAATACATGATTATCATTGCTCATCTTATTCATCAGTCGCAATAGATCACTGCGCAAAAGCGAAAGCATATCTGACAACATATTGAAATACATTTAACATCGGCAGTGCAAACGTAGAGATTTTCCAGGAAAAATCCACACTTGATGAATCGTAAATGGATGAAACAAACACATCCGCAAGAAGAACTGTAAGAGCAAACAAACAAAACACAAGAAAACATTCCAGACGGATTCCCTGGATGTAGAAAGACAGTAGGTACACCCATCGAAAGATTTCCATTCGTTGAAAAACGAAGAAATACTCGTGTATTTTATGAATAGAAAGGAAAATTCAATGGAGAATTGTATGAATGATTCAAGTGATTCAATAACTCCCGATGTGCACATCGCATGTCACACTTTCAAATATATAAACACGTTTAGAGTTATTCTTTTCGATATCAATTGAGTGAATATAATGTGGTAATCCATTGGGAGAAAAGACTTCAAACTCATTCTGACAAACAACAATAATATTGTTATTTTGTTCTCTTTGAGACAACTCAATGAACCTAATCCATGGTTAAATTCGAGGATTATTATTAATGAAGTAATTAATATTATGGGAGAGGTCTCGACAACTTTGTGGTAAGTACATTCGCTAAAATTTGACCTAAAATTTCTTTTTTAATCTAGAAATATCAGGAAAAAACAGCTACTTTATCAAACTGATTTTTTCCTTCGAGAACAAATATTGATTTGATACGTTATTTGTTTGTGTTACACGCTTTCTTTTTGCTAATATTTAACACACAATAACTAATGGTAATGAAATTGCTTAACAATGACGTGATCAAAAAAAATGACGTAGTCTTTTTCTATACTGATTGATTACTGTAATGTCGATGTATGTTTTTCCTCCTTCGTACTTTTTCTTTTTCGCGTATTCGTAGGCGCGACAGCATGTTCGATAACAAATACTGATGTGTGGGGGTAGATTCCACACGAATTTGATCAAGTCACAGCTGGAAATGATTCGAAGCTTATGATTTCGAATGAAAATGAATGATTGCAAGAATAAAGAACAAAGACAAATAGACGATATATTGAATTGTATGCACGAGCAGGCATCGTAACCTACGATATTTATCGAAAACGAACTGCATGATATTGAGAAGAAGAAAAAACAAGTTCTCCGTTCTTCGCTATCATTAAATTGGATGTTTTCTCTATCTACCTCGTTTTTTTCGTTGAATGAGAAAAGTAAATACACGATGATTCGGAGGACTTGATTATACTCAGTACGTTAAATATTTCCATATATACTTTGCAAAAATATGTAACGTCATTGTTGATAGGTAATGACGCAAGTCATATTCTTTTCTCCATGTTATTCGCATTGTTGTTGTTCTTTCTTTCTGTTTCTCTGTCTACTTTTTCACTTCGCATTTGCTTATCGATGAGTCAGGAGTTGTCATCGTTATGCGTCAACATCGTGTTTCCCAGTACACATAATCATAATAAAGCAACTTCCATGGAAATTTCTCAAGAACTAGAGAAAATGTTTTCGTCGTTCTTCTATGACTCGTCATCAATTGATTATTACGTTGTTTAATACATTACCATGGGCTTTTTCCTTTCATCTTTTTCTCCCAAAACATACACCTAAGCAGATCACGGTTCTTTTCTTCTCTCGTTCTCTCTTTCTCTCTCTCTTTTTTTCTATCTCAAAGAAAAAGAATGACTATGGTGCAATATGTGTCATAACGTGTATACTATAAAAGTCGACATATATTCATTCATTCATTTCTATTTAGTTACAAGATATTCGCCTATACACACATACATACATTCATTTACCGCAATGAAACAAGAAATTACTGTTGCTCTTGATCTCTTATGTTCTTATATAGAACAGTTCGGTTCAATAAAAGTCGAAAGTATTAAACAGTTTCGTGATGAATTAGAAAAAATGTTGACTAAACGGTATGAAGGACATTGGTATCCTGGTAAGTTAGATTGTGGTTAATGTGTATTGTAGTAAATCTAATCAATCGATTTTGTTGCGTTTTAGACAATCCGAACAAAGGACAGGCATATCGTTCGCTTGAATTCAATGCCGAAAACGATTATTGTGATCTTATTGTTGTTAAAGTATGCCAACAATTGGGCTTTTCATCGAAATTACTTGGCATTCGACACCAATTAACATTATGGATTGATCCATATGAAGTATCAATCAGGTAAGATTAGAGTTTCGTACTTAAAATTTTCCGACTTGATGTATGTGATATTTTTCCTTCTTGTTCTCTTCCTCCCATGATAAAACATACGTAAATTGCGAGCGCGCGATGTAATCACGAGGATGATGTCATTACCTGTAATGACGACGAAGAAAGAAAGGAAAGAGTCGACGTTGTTTTTTTACTTTATATGTCAAACCTAGAAAAGTCTAAAGCGAGTCTGACCTTTTTAATTTGAATTAATTATATGTCAGCATGATCCGAAGTTTTACTCCATTTAATAATAATCTATTCCCCTTCTTTATAGATTGGGCAATCCAGCTCATCCAAAGGAGAATCAACAATTAATTGTTGCCCGTTTCGACAAAGAAGGAAATGAACTGATGCGTAACGATCTCGAAGGATTATTTTCTCAAACTCGTACACCCATTCTCAATACATCCCGATCATCACCAACAAATATTTCTCCTTGCGAATCAACCAATTGTTCAGGCTCGTCAACGCCACAACGTACATCATCACCATTCCCAGCTCTTCAGCCGTCGATGTATCATAACGGACCACTCTTTACACCGCCTCGAGCTTTGTCACCGAAAGCTCCAGTATTTCACATGTCCTCATCATCTCCAATTAACGTTCCAACTAAGCCACATCCGTTAGAAAACAGCATTAACAATAGCGATGAAGGTTCATTCAATGAAGAAAGTCATGCTCAACCAGACCGCTCGGATACTCCTCAATCCATGCATAGCACAACATCGAATGAATCCACAGACAGTGGCTATTGTGGTTATGTCGAAAGTTATCCATGTAAGTTTGTCATATACAAATTCCTTTCATTTGAAACTAATCATTTGCTTTTCCTATAGACTATTACAAACTCAATCGTTTACAGAGAGCATTAGATATGCAAAAACTTTCTGTTAATACACGTCAACCAAATAAAAGCTCCCATCATCGTCGTATGACACAACACATGTATCAACAGATACAACACAATCACATTCCAGCACTTTCGTCTGCCTCACCACCGACACCAACTCCATTGAATATTGATCAATTAACCTCCTTTTATGCCCATCAAGCATTCCTTCCAATATCGACACCTGCTACTGGTAATCGTAAATCTAAATATTAGACGTTTGTACATGTATATGAGTAAATTAACTGTTTCGTTTTTTTTTCCTCACTCGATTGTTATGTCAAGAAAGTCAGTAGATTCGAGATAGTCAGTCATGTCATTTATTGTAAATGAGAAAGAAAAAGCTGCAGGCATTCATGTTCAAATGTATATATATATATATATAGTTTTGAGTAGTCGTTGTTAACAATGATTTTTATCTTCTTTAGTTTGTTGGTCATAAACTTTTGAATTTTTTCATAAACGAGAAAAAAAAGTATCTTCTTTTCAAGCATTTTCTGTTGTTATTGATGTCGTGTGTTGTTATTCAAGCCTTTTGACTTCAGATAAGATAATGAGAGTTTGTGTATGTTGTTTTTTTCTTTTCGCCTATATCTAACTTACCTCTCTCTCTCATTGTTCTTCGTTTTCCACATCAAGGATGATATCTCTGCTGGTCAGAAAGTGTCGAAAATAACAACCAAGTTGATGTTTTAGTTTAGTGTCAATTTACATGCGCATATGTGTAATATTAAAAGAGACATTTGTTCTTTTTTCTTTCTGTATATTCTACAATCAACAGCTATGCTCCTATGTGTTTTCTTTTCATTTTGAAATTGAAAATATGTATGTGTTTGTTTTTCGGAAAAAGTATGTGTGACATATTCAAGTAATTTGTAATACGTTGAGTGACCGGTGAGCAACATTTGTTGATGTAGTTTCATGGCGTTGGCTTTTCCTTTTCAATGCGCTTGTATATTTTACTTTGACAATATATAAAATGAACAAGATTCTATGTCTATCTTATAAACAATAGTACGACACATGTGAGGTGATAAGAATATAGGAGTAAATATTATCCTTATAATTTAGATATGACCTTCATTGTGAAAAAATATTTGGATAAACATATAAATATTTACATGACAATAAAGTCGCTTACATTGCACTTGATTGACAGAAGATTATCAGGAAAAATAACAAACTACGTTTGCATATTTAAAAATAAAAATTTATGCCAATTCGATCGAGCACCTGCTTTGGGTTCTCAAACCCGAAATCCGTTTTTATCTATATACATGCTATTGCGCGAATAAGCACCTGACAGAACTAGTTTTATCAGATAACAATAGAAACATCCAGTGGAACTTTAAGTAGGCGTTTATGACTGATCTTCCTCTTATTTATCATGAGTTTCTTGTTAACATGTTCGTACCAATAAATTGCTATATGACACTATACATGGTCTCGCCTTCATCTCAGGTTACAGAACTGTAAATGCGTCACTTTTGTCAGGATTGGTGTTGTGTAATTTCAATAGACAAGTCCCATTATCGAAAACATTTAGGAACATATTTTTTTTATCTAAAATTTCTAAAACAACACATCATGTATGTGTCATTCTTGCTCGAGATTGTGAAATCGCCAATAAACATCGACTTAGTCGTCACTATTTCATAATTCTGTTTCGTTTAAATCCAATATGATTAGATATTGCACAATGACAATAGTCATTCGTTCGCAAACGTGTTTGTTCTATTTTGATAGCTTGAGTACATCAGATAAAGACACGTGATCGAGGTCATGTGGATTGAATTGCCGTGTGACTTAAAAATAGCCCGACAATTCTTTCCAACTATTGAATATGCAACAAAATAGAACCTTTACAAAGAAACGCTTGACTTTTGGATTATCAAGTATACTTTATGTGCTACATCACCAGTATATTTCAAACTTAACTCTAAGGAACAATTTATTGAAAGGGTGTGAGTGAGGGTGAAGTAAGATTTCATTCTGAAATGAATGTTCGCTTTTGATAAAGATAATTAATCCCAAATTTTATCGATTCTGTCGGACAAATGAAGTGAAAGTGTTGATACTATTATCGATAACATAGCATTTATTAAATAGAGATCGTGACATATGTTAAGAGCGGTACAATTTTCTCATTATTTTTTTTCATGGTAATTTGAAACAATGTTGACCTGCCGGTTATTTTTATATATTGCGCATTTATATGCGAATTATTCTTGAGCTCGTGAAAAAACTAATTTAGAGATGTTACGAACAAGCTAGAACGTCTCTCAAGTCCTGCATGCTGAATGCATCGCAAATTGTATATCTCGATATTTGATCAAATCGTTTCTATCCTACAGAACGAGACACAAAAATGGCACTCTAATAATAAATACAATCGTGCTTTCTATCCAAGTGAATCGACTATGAAATACCGATACTTAGCGAAGAAACGTGGATGACGTTATTTACAAATTATTTGAAGGCGAAGAACTTGATCGAATGACATCTCATCTCAGAGATATAGACACTGATTTCATCAAAAGTGTTGACTAGACGATTCAATTTTCATTAAAAACTACCGGTATAAAATTGCTGATTAACTAGGATAAATCGAACTCTTTAAGCGTTTATGTTGAGTTTATTCTTCGCTCTTATACGATGTTTTATTTTCTACGAAATGCAAAAAGCATATCGACAGTAGCGCCATCTTTCGAAGAATCCATATATTGTTTTTCTAGATAAATAGTTGACCAATCGATGTTGACTCTAAACAAGTTAAGTGAAGTTCTCCTATCGAATAATAACTTATTTATTATATTCTCTTAGAAAAGAACTTTTCCTTGCGAAATGGATCCGTCGATTGATCATATTGAACGCTTACGTACGATTTATAACAAATTGAAAAAAGTTCGTTTTGGCGGTGTTGTCACTAGTCGTAAGCCGAAATATGCTGAAGCTGCATTAGATTTCCAATCCTTGTCACGTCAATTACGTCAAGAGAACTGTCTTGAATACGCGGGTCTATGTTTGATTCAATCGTCTCGTTGTTTTTCGGAATTAAAATCTTCTACAAGTGAATTACAGATGTTACTCGAAGCTGCATCGATATTCATTGAAATCGAACTACAAACTCATCAAAGCAACACATTATCCTACCATGAAAATCTTTCGCTAGCGTTAGCCGCATATCAATTAGCACAGAAAAATCTCCGCGAACAAAACGAACGCTATCTCGCTGGCTTGATCACCTTTCAAGTTGGTTTACACTTAGAAATGTTAGAGAAATTTCACGAAAGTGAACGACTTTTTTCCATGGCGATCGATTCATTTCAAGACCTCTTAGCAATACAAATCTGTGTCTATCAAAAACTGATTAATATACGAATTGATAATGAAAAATTCAATCTAGCTTTACAAGCAACGACGAATCTAATCGAACGTCTCGTGAAAACGTCGCCGAATGATATCAGCTATCGTCGTCTACTAGCATCTTATGATATTCTTCGACTCTTTTTGTTGTTGATTCTTCAACCACATCCTCAACGTCTCCGTGCCGATTATGCAAAAACTTTAGATGCATACACATGGGAAGTTTATGAAAAACTGAACATTCCAACATCATATCTGGATGAAACACTGTTTTATCTACTACAATCGATAACCTTAGCTGTTCAAGCGCGAGATTTGAAACATATTGATCAATTAGAATACGATTTGAATCAACAATCTCAGATTAGTCCTCGACATATGCATCTATTTCATATATTAAAACAAAAAATATCGGGCCATTTCATCGATACATTTAAATTCGATCAACAGACATCAACAACCGGTGATGTAGCAGATTATCGCTAAAAGAATAAAACCAAAATCGCAATAATTCGAATCTTATCTGTCATTTTCCTTTTTTTTTTTAGAAAATAAAACTATTTCTTCTTGCTATTGTAGATTATAATGACATATTTCTCCTGAATAATCCCGGTGGTTAGCTCTATTTTCTTTCGTATTGACATATGATGGCTTCGACAGGGGGTAGGCAAAATTCGAGCATGTGTTCATATTTGATGATTTGATACTTCTAGTACATCAACAATTCATTTGTCATTTTTGTTTTGATACATTTCCTAACCGTGCTTCCATGGTCGTGCACTTTCCACAATGCCCTGTGAAACATCCGATAAAAAAATCCATGGAAAATGTTCGTCTACCTCGACTGAATAAATCCGAACATGATATTCTTGAAAGTAAAGTCGATTTACATCTTCTCCTTATCATTATTTTTCATCATTAGTGTTAAATCTACGTCGCACGACCGTTAAACGTAATCCGCAAACACCTTCTCTTGATCGATCGAATGCATTCTTACAGATTCCACTATCGACTGGATCGATTTCGTATTCGAAACAATCGTCGTTTGACGATTCAATGTGCCATCATTCAGTTTCCAACGAGCTTGACTCTGAACAAGAACAAGTATCGAATAATCTTAGTATAAAATCTACTTCGTCATACCATATATACAAATATTCCCGACGTGAGAAGAAAAACTTCTATGCGAGTGTCAAACGAGCTCGGTTAAAGAAACAGTATTCACTAGTGAAGAGACCATCAAATCATTCAGCACGATTTAATCATAAAAACTGTTCGATTAGATTACCTACGCAGATCACATACCGTCAACGATTGAACACGAACTCAAATAATTCCTACCCGTTAATATTTGATCCGAATTTTCAGTCATTAGTACAAATTTCAGCGAATAATCGATTTGACAAATATTTATCAAACATGAAGATTTATTTTCATTTATTACATTCAGTAGCTAGTCAAGAATTTCAAATAATTGTAAATAGTAACGATCAACAACATCATGTATCTTATACCGCATTTTCATTTTTCAATCTTCTCCGACGAGCCATGGCGGACTTTTCCTTGAGTTTACAAAAGAACTTCAAGAGAAACTATTTCCAAACATTTCAACTTAATGAGCAGCAGATGTGCGTTCCAACCAAACAGCAACGAATTGAACCTATTCATCTGGATGATGATGGTGACTCACAGCAGCAGCCTGAATCTCGAACAAATCCTATTTTACTACCAAAACCACCACCACCAGCGACGACGACAACAGTCCGTAACCCGAGTGTCACAGAGAATGATTCGCTACAGTTCAATTCAACGAGCATCGATCGTCAACAACCTATTGAGTATGTCACAGATAAATTCTTCTCATCATTGTCTATTGAAACTTTGTAGTCGAACGAATACGGAACCATTTGCTGTTGCATTCGCTCCGGTCATCGAAAGGCAGAAATCGAATCATCGAAGTTCGAGTCCTATTCTACTAAAAAAACAAAAACTTGAGCCGATTCAAAGCGAAGAATCCATTTCGACTTTTGATCCAGTGCGCATTCGTATTATAAACGACATGAACGGTAACGATAGAACGAAATTAACACCATCGCGTAAGAAGCCGTCGAATTCATCGTCTAAACTCGACGAAAATTCTCCAAGTAAACGACCATCTCGTATGTCTACACGTAAAAGTTCGATCAAGACTGAAATCCTTAGTGAACCCGTTCCACCTTATCAAAGTATTCCAGTTCAACTTACTTCCAGTGAGATAACGAGACAATGGCTGACTCGGAATGCATTTTATCGTTGTCATGCCTGTTCACATGAAGAATTTTTTGTTGTTTTATCACGTGAATGTATGAATTTACATATTTCATCGAAACACGGCAATATGGAAGAAAATTTCAAGCAACGTCTATCAACATTTCTCAATAATAAAGGCCGTTCGATAAAAATCTTTCAACATTATCTTAAATGGCAGAAGCCGTGGTCAGACAAAGAGGTCGAACAGATTTTTAAACTATCTAACAAATGAACGGCAAAACTAAAAGATCTGCAAATGTAGAATGATCATTTCTTCTTTTACTCGGTGTTTTCTTCATTTCTTTATTTTGATTCAAATCCTATTCTATACCAGTGCAATGGTTCTCATTCCTATTTTCTTTCTTTGTTTTGTGGTGTTTTCCTAAGCAGTTTTGACCTACTCTATTCGTCCTTTACGTATATACATATACATATATATATTATTTTAAATAAAAATATCACTGTGTCAGGCGAGTAACGTCTCACAAATCACCATAGTCACTTGTTTCCCAACAACGATCGAGTTTCTTTCTTCAAATCAAGAAAATTGGTCGTCGATGATCAACTATTTATTCAAATGACTTCCTCTACTTAATAATAAATGTCTTGTCATCGGAGGTTGCAACGATTATTTGTATTCTTATTGATCAGTGTTACCGGAAATCTAACGCATTCAATTAAAAATTCTATTCGTCTTAAATAAACACATCTACCCACGCAGTAAGAGAAATAAAAGTTTGTTCATAATCGAACCAGTTAGTAGGAAGATTTGCGAGGAACTACTTGTTAACCTCAGACATAGAACTACAGAATCGTCGGTATTGTTTCGATGTCGTTTGCATTCATTGAAGAAAAAACAAGAGAACAAATGATGATTTGATTTCCTGCTTAGCAATCCGGACTGTGTCATATATCTTCGTTTTCTTTCTTTATTTCTTAGAACAAGCACGCCATCGATTACATTCATCATTGTACGATTTAGTAATCGGCAAATCATGGTGAAATCGATTCCGAGTACCATTCATGGATATTTGTCGAACCTTTGCTATGCATTACACAATTTTCTTAGTACATCGAAACGGCAAGCACATATTATCATGTTTATCGTTTGTATTGCTTTACTACTTGATAATATGCTGTATATGGTCATTGTAAGTGATTTTTAGAGGAAATTCTTGTTGTATTCGATTTTCGAATTTTAGGTACCGATTATACCAGATTATTTGAATAGAATTGGTGAATGGACAAATATGGGAAAGAATGTATCAAGTGGATATTTTGTGCATATCAAAAACGAGGATGTTGCTATTGGAATTCTATTTGCTTCGAAAGCAATTGTTCAATTAGTGATTAATCCGTTTAGTGGTGCACTGATCGATCGAATTGGTTATGATGTTCCAATGTGTATTGGACTTGGTATCATTTTTGTTTCAACAATGATATTTGCCTTTGGAAATTCCTATGCAGTTCTGTTCTTGGCGAGAAGTTTGCAAGGAATGGGATCAGCATTTGCGGACACATCGGGTTTAGGTTATTTAAAAATCAGATTTCATGCGAGAGAAAGATTAAGATTTGTTGCTGTTGTTTTAGCAATGATTGCTGATCGATATCAAGACGAACGCAGTCGAAGTCGGCAGCTGGGGATTGCCTTAGCATTCATATCATTTGGATCCTTGGTTGCGCCACCATTCGGAGGTATGTAATGAAAAAGAGACGGAGAGTTAAGATCACAGTTGTACCAATATCTTATTTAGGGTTTTTGTACGAATTCTTTGGTAAACGTGTACCATTCATTATCTTGTCTTTGATTGCATTATTTGATGGTGTACTTATCTTTGCTATCATGCGTCCAACTCGAATACAGTTTGATTCGAATGCACTAGAAACACGACCGAAGGGAACACCCATTTGGCGCTTATTGATGGATCCATATATTATGATATGTGCAGGAGCATTGGCAATGGTATGTACATGGAATAGTCGACATTTGGTTGAAAGCTGGTGCTTTGTTTCTTTGTCTAATTAGGCAAACGTTGGTTTAGCTTTTCTCGAACCGACTATTTCAATATGGATGCGACAAGAGATGAATGCGAGTGAATGGCAAATGGGTTTGATTTGGCTACCTGGCTTTCTTCCACATATTACTGGTGTAATCCTAACCGTTAAACTTAATCAATACTATCCGAAATATCAATGGGTATTGGCAGCGATCGGATTAGGACTGCAAGGCATGATGTGTGTCATTATTCCATTTTGTAAAAACTTTACCATACTTATGATACCAATTAGTGGAATTTGTTTCGGTAGGAACATGAAATTCACTTCACAGTTAAGACTGCCGTTTTATTGTAGGAAATGCGTTAGTCGATACAGCTTTGTTACCAACACTTGCATATCTTGTTGATGTTCGTCATACATCCGTTTATGGGTATTTTATCTGACAGAATATTTTCATACTTTTTTCTTCCACTGTTTAGATCTGTTTATGCTATCGCTGATATTTCATACTCGCTTGCATATGCCATTGGTCCCATCGTGGCCGGTTCCATTGTTTACGCAACGAATTTTCTTACATTGAACATTTTCATCTTTCTTAGCAATATTCTGTATGCACCAGTCCTATATATCCTACGTCATTTCTATGCATACAAGCCAATGGATCATGCTGAGTTAATATCTCTCAGTCAACAATCACTTTATCAAAACAACTTCGAATATTAATAACGGAAAGTTTAACGAGACTGGATCATTTTTGATACTTGTAATTGATTTATTATGTGAAAAAAAAAGCGAACAATAAACACGAATACCTTAAGCAATCTATTTTGCTTGTCAACTAGTTCTTTCGAGCGAGAAAAAAGAAATACGGCGTGAAAGTATCTGTTTCTCCGCCGCGAACCACACCCTCTCGTGCTCTTTCAAGAATACTCAAGGCTGCTAGGCTTCCTTGAGCAGCGATGCCAACTTTTTCCAGTAACCAAACACCATTTCGTGTGAACCATCGCCCAACGTATGTCGTACGAAAATTGCTGGGTGAAAAAAATGGATCTCCACCCTTCAACGGTTGATACCAAGGTATGTCACCTTCAGGAATAATCCGACTTTCCTCAACTGTGAAGCCAACTGATTTCAGCGCAGACACGGAATGATGAGTCGATTTCAGATCAGGTAAACCATCACCTTCTTCAATTAAACGTTTAATCTCTACATGTTCGGAATTTCGTCCATCGTATTTATCCGTCAAGCACCAATCATATCCGATAAATGAACCGCCTGGTTTCAATACACGCATGGCTTCAGCAAAACACTTCGCCTAAAAACTCTATATATAATAACTCAAGCGGAACTCATCGAATTTACCTTATCGGGTGCATGGCATACCGCTTCAATCGTGTAGATATGATCGAAACTTGCATCTTCGAATGGTAATTGCATAAAATCACACTGAATAAATCGACAATTCGCAGGTACGCCTAGATCACAAGAAATCAATCGATTGCCACTACGATTGAATGTGAATAGATGCTTACCGATTTGTTTTGCTCGTTGAATTTGATATTCACTGATTGTAACGCCAGTGATATGTGCGCCAGTTAAATTAGCAATACGTCGCAGTGGTCCACCAACACCACATCCGAGGTCGAGTACTTTGTCGCCAGGTTTAACCTGCATTTTCAATGCTAAATATGATTCATGTCGTTGGATTGATTCAGCTAATGTTTCACCACGAAATCGATTAGCAAAATGAAAACTTTGTCCCCAACCGTACTCGAAAAAATCAGTTGATAAACTGTAATAATTTGAAACTAATGTTTTATACTGATCTTGTCGTTTTTCAACATTTGTTGAATCTTCAAATAACGAACTATAAGCGGCTACTTCCTGTTGAACAGCAGCATGCGAGCGTCGAATTACCAATGTTTCTGACATTATGATCCTAATGATTCATATTACGTACGACACCCATCTTTATATACCGAGAGAGATACGCATAGGTATGATATTGAAGTAAAGCTTGTATCCGATCACACCATCTTCTGCTGTTTGATATTCTTCAATGGCGTGATTGTCAGAAGTCAAATGGCGTGATCTCCTGTATTTGGGTATATTGGTGTATACCGACCTGTGCTAGATGTCGCTTATCATCGAAGAGAATGCGATTATTTACATTTAGACTATAAGATAAAATGCTTGGCAACAGACTGGACGCAAAATGGTGTAAATTTTTATGAATCATCGCATTTACCGCAACATCTTTGATCTTCGAGTTGATATCACAAATCTTTTGAACAAATTCGCATCGAACTCAATTGCTGTTGTACATTAATCTTTATTAGAGAAACCAATGAACGGTTATTTAGTTCTCTAAATAGTATAGGTAAGTCAATTTGAGCTCGATATCGATTCTAATTGAAAATCAATTTAATTTGTATTTCATAAAATAACAATTGAAACGAAAATAATGCGTAGATTTCTATCAAATGTTAATTAAGTGTTGATCGATCGACACACTGTTTGGAATAAAAATGGTTGCTTAGATAAATCTTTCATAAGGTTTCTGTTCGAGTGGAACTTCTTTCTTTAGCTCAATAAGCAACAAACGTACTGCCATTAACAATTTCATTCTCTTCCTTGCACCACTAAATATAGTGCCTATCGAACAGCTAACATTGTCTCCTTTTTTTTTGCATTGGCACAGATATTATGAAATGATGTTATTTTATAATAACATCTGATTCTCTTTTATATTCGAAGACAATCGTTTTTTTTTCGAAATGAACGTGCAACGGATCAGATTCCACACTGTAATTCTCTTTCCTTTTCTCTCTCTTCTTCTTCTTCTTTATTCAAATATTGATGTGTCAGTTAACAGGTAATCTAGTCTGTTTTTCTTTTCACACGAATGTCTCATTTGTGAACATGATGAGTGCTAACAAATCTCCCATATCATTTGTTTCGACAAGTACATCAATGTACACACGTTTAGCTTGCTCGTTCTCGTTTTGTTAATACGAGTGAAACCATAATCAATCGATGCCACCTATTCACCAACCAAGGTTTTTTAATGACCTGAAATTTTTCTCATAATTTTTATCCTTTATTCTTCTTGTTTTATTGACAAGCATGATATTGTTATGACTACGACGCACAAATAAACAAATTCATCTTGTCTTGTCTCAATTAAACTGCTTTACGACATTTTTTGCTTTGTTTTTTAATCGTAAACTTATGAAGTAAAAGAACTCCCTCCCTCTCTCTTCTCTTCGTCTTTTCTCTCGCATTCTCGATCGCAGATTTTTATAACATCATAATGTAACAATATATGTAGAGAAGGACAGACGAACGTTTGTTGTACTATACATGGCACTAAAATTATTTTCACATTATTGATATAGTTTCAATGAAATAACAAGATTTTTCATTTGTAGGCGAAAAAGAAGCTATAGAGTCGTTTGCTTTTAGAGGGATGCAATCATTTGGTATCATTTGGTATGAGTGAAAACGAAGATGCATATCGCTGTTATTTTCTTTTGTTTAATCGTTTCGATAACGATTACTAATGGTAAGAAGCACGAGAAAGATGTTTTCGGTTTAGTTTCACCTTTGCTTTTAGCTACAAATCAATATTTGGGTTGTTTTATCGATCAGATTGGCAAACGAGACTTGACGATATTCATCGACGACTACGAACAATTAACACCCAGAGAGTGCATCATTCGTTGTCAGAAACGAAACTATCCCTATGCAGCGCTTCAGTACGGCAGTGAATGTCGTTGTGGACAACACTATGGAAGCTATGGTCAAGCATCTGAAGATGAATGTGATCATCTATGTTCGACATCAGAAAAATGTGGAGGATACAGACGAAATAGCGTTTATCGCGTAAATAATTCATTAAATGAATATAAAACAAGTAGGATTTACTTGTTTCCAAGGGCGTAATTTGATACTGTTTTCATGTTTCAGTTTCTACCTGTCAAAATAATCTTGTTGGTTATCTTGGATGTTTTCCTACGGTATCTCTACAGATTAGCATGAATGCTGTTGATTCCCTGAAAGAATGTATTCATCAATGTACTGGGAAATATATCTATGCAGGAGTTGCGAATGGGTAGAGAAAATCTTGTCATATTTTCGTCAATAATTTCTCTTCTCTCGATTAGTAATTTGTGCTATTGTGGAAATGAATTGATTGTGCCTTTAACAAATTCCAATCAATGTAATATACAATGTAATTCCAGTTCAGATATCACTCGCATGGATTGCTGTGGTGGCCAGGATGTATCCAGTGTTTATCACATCCCCAACTACCGTTCGTACTGTTTGCAATTGTTCGATCTATGTATTTCTTTGTAACTTGATAGAATCTTCGTTACTCAAAGATCAACCCGAGACAATTATTCGAGGTGAGAAATAGCGAATCTATTTTTTTCCTAATAGTTGATTAATCAATAGTAGAATTTAATATAATAATCTAGTTCGTAGTTCTATTAATAAATCATCTGTCTTCTCATTAATTTCTTTAGTAAAACGAGCTGATGGTGAGTTCGTTTATCTGTTTAGTTCACGTGCTTTGTATTTATGTATGATTGTGCTTGTATTATTGAAATCTGTATTTGCATGTTTAGTACATTATGATTTTTCTATTTCGTTTTCGTTAGCTACAGTAGTAACTAATTACCTGCTTGAAATCATACGCATGCGCATATGGCTAACAACAATGACATTGGAACATCTAGCGAATGACAACAACGTTCACACATAAATTTTCTCTTTGATTTTAGCAATAAATGACAGTACACAAACAAGTCATGCAACTGTGATTTCGACAGAATTCATAACATCATCGCCATCATATTCTTCAGCAGCGATCAGTTCAAGTACACATTTGAGTTCATCAGCTATTTATACTACTAGTAGTACGTTGAATAACACATACAGTTCAATTTATACATCATTGATGATGTCCAGCGTGTCATCGGCTACACTAACATCATCAGGCACAATTCTTACAACGTTATTAACAACTTCGCATCTAAACACCAATACTGCTTCGACAGTACTGGCAGGAACTACGAGTGCTACTAGTATCAGCTCGACAAGTAGTTTCCAATCTTCTACTAATCATGTCACAACCATAGCAAGTTCAATAACCTCAACACCAAGTATTTCCTCATCATTCCATACCGTTACAAGCGAACATACTGGCGGGACAACGATGACAACAATTTTTTCAACTCCTTCCAGCTCTGTTTCATTTGGTAGTTCAATAACATCAATGAAACCAACGGTCACATTCACTTCTACTCACACTGACTCATCATCTTTTTCTACGATCAGTTCATTGACGAACACTCTCTCTTCAACTAGTTTGATCTCGACAGTGATAACAACAAATTCCCAATACACTTCACCTACCATCTCATCCTCTTCTACTCAAATCACTACAGCAGTCCCTGAGCGAAGTAGCTCAGGACGATCAATTGTGACTGCTCTATTTTCGTCTACTAGTACATTTGCGAGTAGTAGTTCAACCTATGTAAGAGCACAAACGACAATGACTTCTTCTTTTCCACCAGGTAATCATATCGAACACTAAAGATAAATATGATTTCTATTATTTAACTCTTCGTATCATTTGTCATTCTTCCTTTTCTTTTTCAACTATGCTATATTTTTGAATATCGTATAGACATAACCACACAAACTACCATCACCACCACTACTACTACTACTACTACAGCTAGCACGACCATATCACTGTCTTTTCTTATTTCTACTAGTATGTACGCTCATATCTGTTCCACGATTCAACAGACGATGCTTCTATTCTTGAAATTATAGTTCTCATTGTCAATGCTTCTCAAACATTCGATCCATATTCGAATACTACTCGAGAAAGTATTCGCCAAAATCTTATTCAAGTTATGAATTTAGCTTTTCTTTGCTACTCTAATCCATCTGCTGTTAATTGCACTCAAACAAAACAGCGCAACAAACGTCAGACATGTGCCAGTGGTTACAATGTTAATCTCGTTTCAAACATAACTGAAGTAACGAAGAAGAAAACAAGGCATCCCTTCTTATGCAAATATTCTTCTCACATTCATCTAGATTTCTACAATTACTCCAAAAAAGTATCAAACTAATTATACCGTGCTTGATTCATGCAATGGAAATCAATCAGTTGCACCAGTTCTAGTGAAATCAGCTACAGATAGATTGTCTCGAGCACAAATCACTAATCTTCTTGGATATGATTATGAAAACGAATTCATTCGAAGCACAACTATAGCCACTACAAACCCAGTATCTGATCAAAAACTATGGATAATCGGTGCTGTTCTCGGGCCTGTAGCTTTTACTATTCTACTCATCTTTATCTTTTGTTATCTACATTATAAATGTCGTCCACGACATACGAATCAATTACTAGCCAAAGTATAGTATCAAACATGTTTTTTTTCGAATAATTATTCCCATTGTTTAAATTTAGCCTATACGAACTGCACCAGCATTAACGCAATCTACCGTAAGTTGTTCGAAAGAAGCAAATAAATGCGGTTTGCTTTGAGTATGCAATAACAATCTTCTACTTGAGTTTGGATTTATGGTTAAAATCGAACGAGTTGTTTTTCTTTTTATACGAATGGAGAAATTCGCTTGCAGCTAACCTATTATATCATTCTATGTTTGACATCATTTGAAATTTAAAGCAAGAAAACGCCGAAGGAATAATTTTGTTACTATTGTTTGTTTACACAATGAAAGCATATTTTTTTCCACTCGAAAGAAATCTAAAACTTTTTATTTCGATAGACTAATCCGCCTGTTCCAAGCGAAGCACTAACTGAATTACCCGCGGCATCCGTAACTGACAAGAGTGTTCACATCTTGACGAAACATGATCCATTAGTTGGCGCAAGTACATCTTTACAACATTTGACACCTACTGACTCAAACGGAAGCACAAATCAAATTATTCAACAAGCAACTACAACTAGAATACCAATGGACGAGATTCGTCGTCAAAACGATGTCGAACGTTGGAGAAATAAACTTCGTTTACAAGAGCAACATCATGTGAGTAATGACTTTATTTAAAACGAAAGAATAAAGCATTTTTCTGTTCGTCTATTTAGCCATCATCAACTGGACATCGAAATTCGGTTTCATCAAGTATGTCATTGCTTTATTCGAATAGGTTCATGTTGATAGCGGAAAGATATGGTAAAGTTGACCGTGCACCAATTCCTTTGATTTTACACATAGCGATATAAGAAGCGAAACGGAGTAGTTGATCTCTTGACCAAGATTCTTTTTTTAAAAGGCCATAAAGTATGCCACCGATAAATGCATCACCACAGCCTGTTGTATCCATGATTTCTTCCTGTTTAACAGGCCATGCCGTACATTGCCACACTAGATAATCTTCACCATCGAGCTGGTGAATTTCTTGTGTAACAAAACTTCCAAAATCGGGATTGTTTTCAATTAAGCGTGAAGTGCTTGTATTTGATCGCTCAACTAGGATACTTCCGTTTTTACCACGAGTGATAATAACGAATTTGCATGTTTGAAGTAGACGTTTCGCTGTTTGTATTGGTGAGGAATCATGACAGACGCGCAGTGAATAGTTTTCTGTTGTTATTATGTAATCCATCAGTGGAATTAATTGATCTAAATGAGGTCTTTCACGTTCAAGATCGAGTGAGCACTGAATTGATTTCGATTTTGCTAGTTTAGCTAAAGAAACAGCCGTCTCAGTTGATCGACTATCGAAATGAATAAAATTGATCTGATCTAAACAGTCAGGTTGAATATCACTAGCCAGTATCTGTTCGTTTTGCGCACTGAACAAACACGTTCGAGTAACTGAAGCTCTATCCACAATGGTATATGTCATAGGGCTGGTCATCGACAAATCGATTACGATCGTTGACGTGTCGATATTGCTTTCATTACGAAAATCTTGAAGAATTCGTTCACCATTAGTATCGTGGCCAATTTTTGTCATAAGTTTAAGTTTGACACCTAAACGACTAAGACATATTGCAGTATTACCGGCATTACCGCCACCACAGATGGTTAAGGAATGAGTACGAAGTTTTTCGTCCGGTTGCGGAAAGTGATCGACTTGAGCTATGTAATCAAGACAAGCAGCACCGAAGATAAGAAGATCAGTCATTGTAGATAATCTAAAATATGCATTTAAAAACAAATCAGAAACGCTCTTGTTTAGGTACAAGTCCTTATCAATATGATAATCGTGTCTATGTGCATGATCATCCTGTGGGCAATAATATACATTCCACTCGTTCCGTTCAATCCCCAGAAGTTGAAGCTGGACGGACAAAACTACATCGTTTATTAGATGAAGTTCTCGATAAAGCTGAAGGTGAGCAGGTTTATAATCCAGATAGTGAAGTAGAACGACAAAAGCGTCGTCGTCAACGTCGTCGTGTTCATTCCACATCAGACGATCAGAAAACTCGACCATTGCCCAGTAGTGTTCCACAAATTCCTCATATACCTGTCGTTGCACAGGTTTCGGAACGCCCTGACCCATCCATTGTTCGCCTTCGCTACGATCCTTACGAAGCTGGTGACCGTGTTTATGATCTTGCACGCTCAAAACCTGTAGATTTGATTCCGAAATATGGTATGGAAGATCAACGTCATATTCAATATAGTTCTCGTTCGAATCCTCCGTTGTTTTACGATGATTCCAATCTTCCTGATCGAGCAGCAACAGCAACCGATGCTTATGCAATGCCAAAACGTATTGCTCGAGCACGTCTTGAAACCGATCAGGAAGCCATGATGCGGCATAATGGTGGACATCTAGAACAACGCCAACATCGATTCGACGATGATGCTGTCTATATTGATACGATATCAAAAAATCGAGTACATATACGACCAGCTTGGGTTGAACCCGAAGTAGACGAAAATCGTTATCGACGTAATGATTATCGAGACGAATATATCATGGCTAAACGAAGTGTTTTGAATACAAAAAATATCATTTCGTCCATCCATGACGAACTGCAGCATATTGTGCTTCCGAAATCTGAAGATTATCATGCTTGAATGTCTTAACCTCTATTCTATGTAGGTGATACTCATCTCATGCTCCTTCTCTGACGCTTTGAATCTCTGTGTGTGCGTGTGTGAACATTCTTGGGAATGAATTTTATTCTTCTTATTTTTTTTGTCTGTTGTTACGAAAATAAATAGCGCTTTTTTTTCTACATTCGATTACTTTCTTTCGAATCGATGGTACATGATCATTATTTATGGACAATGATGCTATTTTTATTGCAGTTGGCAAAGCGAGTGTCCAACTCCTATCGATATTTACATTAACTTATCTGCAACATGAAATAAATGTCATCGCAAACATATGTACGAAAGTTCCATCGAAATTCTTGAGCATAATATCAATGTGCTTAGCCTACTGCTTGACGTTCGTCGGTACATTACTTGCGAATCATTGGATACAAATGATTGTTTCCGTCTTATTGATAATTGTGTTAAGTGTAGGTATTAATTATACATACAAAGATTACACAATAGATGAAGGTACGACTGAATTCCACAGAGAATAAATCATCAAAACGATAGACTCGTTGTCTCACTCAGATGAAAAGCTCTATTCAGAAAAACACAATGTCGTCAGACATTCTATGACTTCCTCACGAACAAAAGTCTTTGTGTACAGGAACATTCCATTCTATTTAGGTTTCTCCATATCCATTCCATACTTTATTCTTTATTCGTATTTCATATCAATCTTTAGCATAACTCATTACTCATTACCTATGCTGAACTGTTCAATTATCTTTCTATCTTCATTCATTAGTTACCTTCTCTTTGCTACTAACATTCTTTTTGGAATTGAACTACATAGGAGCTATCTCAACTATCTTGCATTTATCGGTCTGATCGTTTCAACATTCAATGTAAGATTGATACTTTCACAGCAAGAACATCAGCAAATCGTCGATCTTCTAACGACTCAATTCGTACATATTTATCAATACATAACTCATTTGCTCAGTGTCAAATTCGAATTGAATCCCGAATCTCATGAGCCTCACTAGCTAATCTGATTCTGTTTGAAGAAGTGATCAATGGAATCTTCTGTCACAAGACATACGTTCTGCCCTTGACTAAAAAAAAATACCAGGCAATATTAATTTGTGAAGCAATCACGCGCTTCGACAACATCTCACACAAATGTATGGACAAAATCACTTGAAAACAGGACATTGGTCTCTCTTATTTCGTTTTAATTTTTGCCGAAAGTATCTTTTCTGACTACATACTATTATCGTAAACATTTGTAAAAATATTTGCTCTTTCCAATGTCATTTAATGAAGCTTAATTAATTAATTAGTGAATATTTCTCTAACAATACGATGAAAATTTTTAAAACTTTCAGGATAAACTCGACGACCCAACTCGCAAATATGATACAATTTTCAACAAAATCGCAGAAGTGAAATTTCCCTTAGAAAAATATTCTCTCATGTACTCCTGTTAAGCGTCAAAACAGAAACTTTGACTTTGTCATAACCTTAAGGTATTAAAAAATGATTCGTATTTGTATGGATCTTTTTCTAGTCATACGAATACTTTTTCGCTCAACCCTTCGTACTGGGTGATGTCACGAACGTTGAATGCAGTTAATTCTTGAAAAAAGCTATATGATTTGGGAAGAATATTGCATACGTTAATCTCAACTACAAAAGTGCAAATCGATGTCCTTTTTTTCAGTACTGACGCTTTACAGAAAGCTTTTTTTAAGACATACAGAACAGCTGACCGCGTATATTATGCAAAAAACTCAGCTGCCGAGAAACTTCTTATACAGAGATACACATGTTGAAAGTGTACGGTATCACGTCGTTATTAAAATGCTTTTGTCCGTATATATTCGTCTGCAATCGAATTAAGAAAATCATCTTTCGTCTCATCTCTTTATTCTCCAAAGAAATAGTTTTTCCTAATCGCTTCATCTTCGCTAATCGTATTAGTCATTCTTGAACAAATCTATTTACATAGATAGTTGTAGAAATGTAAAAATCTATCTTTCTTGGGCAAAGCATCGATGCATAGGAGCAAATGTTGCCAATATTGATCATTCTCAATCTTCTTCAAATTCAATAAAACAAGTGTTTTAGATGGTGAATAATTTTTATTTGATTAATTCATCTCTAGAACACATAGATTTGCTGTGCACAAGCAAAAAGAAATGAAGAGAGAAATACGAAGATGCATATTCAATAAATAGAGGCAAATAGGTATGCGAATACACTAACAGTAATAAGAAAAGGGAATATCTCGTTATGAAACACTGTTCGCATGAAGATAAAAGGAGTTTTCATGTATATATATATATATAGATACGCGCGTCCTACACCATAGACAAATGAGAAAAAAAATCGATTGCACTAGATTAGTTTGACGTATGGATGAATATATGAAGGTACGTTTTGATAAATGAATTTTTAGAAAAAAAAGTGAATAGAAGACGAAAGTAAGATATGCGCGTCGAGCGAGCTACACAAACAAACAAGAAGCATTGTGTACAAGATTATGAATAGAAGGAGAGAAGACAATAAACGAATAAAAATGTTGTGTTGTTTATGGAAAAAAAATAAATAAATAAACACAGAATACGTGGAAATCTGATGATTTGCATATTTCTACTGTTCATCTTCTTGGCGTGGTTTCATTTCCAGATCACGTAGGAACTGACGTGGAGTGATCGTGTGGTCGCTGCCTATTCATTTTTAATACAAACGAACGAATGAATGAAAGTCACGGTAATAGCGATTCACTTACCGATGAATACTTCCCATTTCTTGTTATTACTTTGAGTAACTTCGTAAGCACAACGAAGCTCACTGTAACAAACACCTCCAAGGATGAAGACAATCAAACGCGGACCTGATCGTACGGCGCCTTTACGGTTCTGCATCCAACCACCGAATTCTCGAGAACTAGAACGATGAGAGCATTCGCTTAGACATCAGACTAACCATGCCTCTACGTCTCATGACAAACACGATTTCATTTAGCTTTCTTTCTTTCTTGAGATGATCAGATCAGGTAAGACTTACCTTTGTGCAGAATAATTAGCTCCTATGTTTCTTTGTCCACCAATTAATGGAAATTGTCTCGAATCCAATTTATCGTCGATAATATCCTTGAAAATTTCAATTGATCCTCATCTATTCCTTCGAGAAATTTCTTACTTCCATAATATCTTTGATATACGGTGTCCATCTTGAGTTTGTGTAGGTCGTTTCCGTACGTTCTTTTCTTGACTGTGGAATGTTTTTACGTCTACCAGCCTAAAAAGAGTTTCATATTCATCGATTCTTAGTTCAACAAGAACGTTATCCGACATGCATATAAAAAATGTATACTGTTTTTCATGCTCACATACATATGATGATAACGACGAAGAAGAAGAAGAAGAAGAGAAGAATAAATTAAACAGGTAGACATTTTCATAAAGATACTGAACCATGCTCATCAATAAAAGAAAAATGAAAAGATCCAAATCACCCCTGACGGTTTTATGAATAGTTCCGTAGCCATATGCATGGCAGATGTTCTGCCTAAGTCAGCGGACACTCCGCTTTCACGCTGGAGGAGCGAGTGTTACTTATATATCGAACAGAAGTGAACAGTGAAAGTTGTTCACTTACTCGACTTTGATCTTGAATGATTTGTAAATTTAAATGTTGCATATTGGAAATAACCGCTTTCTTCTCGGTTGGAATCAATGCGTGGCTTAGCAGTTTGTCCAAATTTTCTTCGGTGATACCTAAATCAAGAACAGAACCACATTGGATTTCTGAGCGAAATATGAGTAATGTCAAAGTGAATTATGTCGATTGATCGGTTAGAATTAGAAAAAGAGTCAAAACCCTAAACCCAAACGAGCGAGTGTTTCATTACCGTACGAATCTGGTGGCGTCGAACAATAGCCTAAATTTAGATGTATCTCTTAACTTCTCTTCTCGAATATTTCACAAAATAAAATTCGATTTTCAAAAAAAACTACAAGTTCTTTACCATTCTTATGTAAAATGTATAACATAATGATACGTAATTTGTCTTCAATTGCGATGACAGTGTCCAATAGTAGTGGTACAATATTACGCATATGATCTTTGATACGTTCACCTTCGGCATCAGTACCCATTGCCAAATTCTATATAGAGCAAAATTAGTCAGTTCAATTACATGTAATTATTCTGTAGACAAAACCAAGTCTTCTTTCATTTCAACGTGATTGATCGAATTTAGACTGCCGGAAGCAATATTCGATTACTTTTTAAACCGGAATTACACTTGATGCTTTTTATCGCATAAAAAACTACAGTTCTTCATTTCCGGTTTTTACCTGTTCGACCGAGCATAATTTTTCTCCCGAATCCCGATTGTAGGCATTCATACATTGTTCAGCGATGTTAAAATGAAGCGCATATGCATTCAATTCTTTTTGATACTGTGGCATTTTTTTAATCATCAATCTAAGTAGTCATAAAATGAGGATACAAATGAAAGAAAACGAAAGTTATGACGTTACGTACGAAAGATCTTTCATTGTAGTTCGCTCGCCACGATCGGCCTCTTTAACACGTTTTTGTACTGCAAAATCTTTGATTTTCTTGGTAATACTCCTATGAAAACGCAGTAAGGAGGTCATGCATTGAAAGAAGACAAGGATAGGATGACGTACTGTGTGACGACGGCAATATGCTGATGACGAAGTTCAGTCCATAATTCATCATTTTCATCCAAAAGGACTTTTTGTTTTTGTCCTGGATTGACTTTTGGATCTGCGCCAGGTGTTTGAACTTCATTTCTAAATAAAAGAATATACCACGAGACATATCTCCATCAAAATGCGTTTCAATTCAATAGTTTCATACTCGAAGACGTCATTTTCGATTTTTAATAAATCTTGTGCCATTGCTTGGAATGTCAGTTCATGAAGTAATGGTGAAACAGCATCAAAACCTCGATCGAGTAGAAGTAAAACGGATTTTGCTTTGTCGCCGCCCTATCGTACATCAAAATTTCATGCAAACAAACTTTGTACATGTGAGAAAAGGATTTACTTCGCCCATGGTCGCATCGTCAGCTTTGTATTGATTAAGTTTTTGTTGAACAGCATGCGCAAATTCTAATAGTTTCTCGTTTTCACTTCGATAACGAATTGTTGGATATTCGCCGAGTGTCGCGCATAACGTTGCTATTTGTTCAGCAATAACATCTAGATGTTGAGCGCGAACACTTGCTTGTTGCGGATCATATGCGATGAAAAACGTATCAGGTGAATCGAGGGTGAACACCTAACACAAACGAGAAATAACGAATCGACGAAAAGGTCAACAAATGAAATTTTACCTGACGTTCATATGGTAAGAAAGCAATATTAACTTCCCGCAATGTTTTGATATATTTTGCACATTTTGATTGAGTTAATTTGGTAAATAACTCGGAATTACACGCTAAAAGAAAAACATTTGCAATTTGCGGCGAAACGACAAAGTAGTCTAGTTACGAAAAGACAGTCAACTTTGGTAGAACAAACTCTGGAGAACGGAATAAGAGGAAAGACTTGGTCTCCTGTGACTACACTCTAGGGAATGAAGAAAACTCGATATTGGGTCAACAGTTTGTGACCTATCACGTCCCAGTTTTTCAACAACTCCTTTTCAATATCTCAAAGTATATCATGACTACACTAACAATCTCATCACACCATAAAACTTTCTAATTCAATTATCTAGTTCGTGTTACACAACTCGTATCTCTTCTCAGGTAGTCTTCTAATCTTCACCGCACATGTCTAATTACAACTAGGCAATGGTGAAACACTCAATTATTACACAGGCGATTAATCATACTTAGACATTCCCGCTTATCGCATTTTGATGATTCATAATCGACAAAAGAGTCATGACTTCTCATTGTAATCTGAAACCGAATGAATCCAATTTATGTTCCTACCTTCTGTAAAGAAAACATGAGCTGCTTTGTATTTTGGAACTAATGCATTTGCTTTGTCGAAATCATTGATAAGTTCGTTGACGGACTAGGAAAAACAACACATACATCAATGAATGATTCGTAAAATTTCGCTTGCATACTCTTTCGTTCGGTTGAATGAAATAAACAGCTTCCAACATTCCTAACGGTTCACGTTTCTTCATAATATCTTCGACGACTAGAATTTGTGAGAAGAAACTCTAGATATGCATAGTGAAAGATCCTTGCTACGTACTTGTAATCCCTTCTGACATGATATCATGCATTTTGCATGATGCTGATATGATTCTTGTTGCTAAACGATCCATAACGAGAACTTTCCAGTCATTCCGTTCTTTTTGTCGAACGGAATCACACCGTAACATCTCATTAACGAGTTCTAAGAAAAATTAGGAAAATCGATGAAAACATCAACACGGAATAATCCTTACTTGCTCCGACTAATTTTTGCAGATTGGACGTTGTCATTTTGTATTAATTCATATGTATTAAAAATAAAAAATCAGGTATAAAAAAAGAAGAAACCGATCGTCAATTATTCTGAACCAGTTATTTATTTGTTCAATTAGACATCGCTATGATATTAAATTAACAAATAGTGGTATTGAGGATTGAAGAATGCGTCGATGGGTGAAAATCTAATCTACAAATGCAGTTGAATTTCGAAGAAGAGTTTTCATTGGTGCAAAACAACAAGCAATAGAAATCAAACGGTTTATTCATCCATTCTTTCTCTTTGAAGAACGAATAGATCGTAATAAACTGATGATCTCGATGGTAAAAAAAGGCAATAGTGATTCTTTCGTCTAAACTTATTATTGTTATTTCATACTTGTCAAATAAAAACCTTCGATTCAAAGAAAACTTCGAGAGAAAGAGAAAAACACGCGACGACGACTGTATCTCCACTTGTAAATTTGTCTAAAAACTAGTGCTGATTCATTTGTAAAGACACAAATCAAACAATGTGATCATCTGTAGATTACCTGGCTTTCGTTTCAGATGAAAAATCAAAAGTCAAGTGTTATTACTAAACCTATGTCAACCAGTTCAAATAAACAATCGACTAAATCCATGGATATCGAAAACAATCAACAACAAACAAGCGAAGAAATAGTTACTTCGATTGAAAATTCATTGGTAGAACACAATGATAAGGTAAATAAAAGAAAATGGGTGACAACTGTCGATTCGATTTGAAATAGAACAGCTGATGCATAAATAAACGAGAGAAATAATGATTGATCATGGCAATACATCTTCGAGTGTCTCATATTTCCTTTAATCTTATTTTAATTGATCATTGCTATTTTCGCTACACACAAACATAAGAAACATCAGCTGATGAGAGAAAGTTTTTCTGTCTAATGAAAAAAAAAGAAAATGAATGCTATTCAATATCAACTTGATCTAGGAAATGAAAGAAAATGAAATAATTATTTACGAATTTCATTTTCCTGTGGATCTATGCGGTCGTTTGATTGGCCGACAAGGTGTTCATGTTGATTACATTCGTCAAATAACTCAGGTCGATTTAGTTGTACGTGATGATGCGGTTTCCTACGAAAAGCAAGTGGTTGCTTTACATGGTATGCGCACGAATTGAGCGTTGATTTTTGGCCATTGAAAATCCTACGGAAATTTAGGTCGACGCGTCGATGTCGAACGAGCAATTGAATTAATAGCCAAACGTTTTCCATCTGATCGATATCCTCAAGTTTCGTTTAGTCCTATTAATAAAAAAATTATTCTACGACAACGTGCGCCGGAATGTGTACCAATTCCAACGTCTGCTGCTCAAGTAAGACATACGAAAGAGAGTAAAATAGGTCGCTCTACTGCCTATTTTTCCATGTAGCTCTATTTACCTGATGGAATTCCAACTGAAGTTCTTGTTACCAGTGTTGTTTCATGCAATCACATCTTTGTGCAACAAATCCTGCATCCATCATATCCGGAACTGACACGTTTGGATAATTCGATGTCAGTCTTCTATCATCATACGGAAATGACGCCACTCTTGCCCCGACCTGTTCAACGTAAGAAATGTTTTGCTGAAACAATGGAAGTGGTAATCATTGGCTTTTCTCTTTTCTGCAGCCGGAGTGATCTGCGCAGCACCAACGCAAGCGGGCTGGTTTCGGGCTTTGATTACGGTGTATAACAGTAATGATGATATGGCATTAATCAAATTTTTGGATTATGGCGGCTATCTGTACGTGAATGCAGGTTCTTTACGTGTTCTCAGGTAGATTGACGACCAGCTGTCTTTTATGTATACAAATGTTTGTGATTTGTAGACAAGACTTTATGATCATTCCATTCCAAGCAGCAGAAGTGTATTTGGACAACGTCGTACCACCCGATAGTAAGAAAATTAAAGTGAAAAAGAATTTCATGAAGAATAGAAGTCACTTGAAGATTAAGTGGAGTTTATGTAATCAGCTCTAAATCCATCTAATCCATAAATATGTAATTTGATGTAAAAAATGCGTAATTTTAACTGTGTCACTCAAAAGTAAATCTTTTGATCTGTTGCATTCGTTCACCATCAGTGTTGTAAACGGTTATCGAAGATTTTTAGAACTGCAACAGGTAGTTCTGTTCGCATAGGTGTTTAAACATTACCTACTTTTAATTGAAATCCATCGTATGTCTAACAGTTACTTATTTTCTTCACTTGTTCAGATCAAGAGGATTTTACACCGGAATCAATTGAACTGGTTAAACCGATCATACTTGGTTCTTCATTCAAAGCGATTGTGACTGGATATCATTATGATAACACTCCATTCATCCAATTAACCAAACGTCATGGCAATGTAAATTTTCTAAATTTGCCCTGTAAAAGTACACATTTTCTGTTCTATAGTCACGACCAGTCAATGCTGATATCCAGAAGATGATTAACAGTCAACAACAACAACAACAAACACCATTGGCAGTCAATGCAACAGTAGCAAATACGTCTCTTTCATCGTTACCTAATCAATTCGAACAGTCTGTATCGGATGTGTCAACTATGTCGTCAACGTCCAATTCTGATAGTTGATACAAAAAAAGCCTGATCCGACTTTTGTTGTTTGTGTGTGTGTGAGTGAGTGAGCGCGCGTTTGTATGTGTGTCTGTTAGGACCACCGGTTTTGTTCTCAGTTATTCTATTCATAGACAAAACGTATTGTGATTGTTGTTTTTGTGTGTTTTGTATGTGTGGCGGGTTGTTACGTTATTGCGAGGATGATAGTGTATGCAGTTAAATGCATACATTCCTCTTTTTCTGTTGATTTGGTTTACTTTTCTTCTGTTTAGTAGTTTTCTTCCTTTCTTTTGTTATTTCATTCACGTTTTTTTGCGTTTGATTTTGCTAAAACACACAAAAACTCAAAAATACATTTTGGGAATGGATAAGTTATGAAATCCTACAAAACATGTTGATTATCATTTCAAATCTCGACGTCCCTGATGTCTTTTTCTATAAGCGCTGATTCGTAAGAGGCAGTCAAAATCGAACGCAATTAGTCTAATACGTAGACAGGCAACATCGTCTTATCATGAATAGGCGATTTTCACATTTAGCAGTAATCAAGCAAGATTATCTGACATACAAGCGCATAGTTCTTGCGCGAACTATGACCTCTCGGCAACATTCATCTATGTGCACGGACGGAAATGCTCTGAAAATGAATATCACTTTTTTATTCTTGTTATTAATTATACAAAAATAGAACAACATCAACAGAAACATACAACATTTAGAAGTTTGAAGATATGCTAAAAATAGAGATGAAGGAGAGAAAAAAAGTCGTTTCATATTGCAAGCTCGACGTATGAATAAATTGAGCAATTGATTGTGTTGTGATTACATCAGAATCGTTCAAGAAAAGTGTGTTTTGTTTAAAGAATTGTTTTAGTCTCCTTGTTTTGTTTGCTAATGGAGCACCAATGAAGAGAAAACAACAACATGAGGAACATCACACAGTATTTTGTCGTTGAGGGCAAGTCACGGATATAATTGGTAATGGTTGTTGATTGGTCACCAATTGTCGTTGAACATGCGATTCTAAACGTTGCCACAAGAGATTATTTTGTTCATTGACTGCTGACGCGATCATTTGAGGTAGATTTTCCACTTGGGACTAGAATTAAACGAAGGAATTCACATTTCATGATCAAACGATCATGTCTTTACTTGTAAATTCGACACACGCGAATCCAGATTTTGAAATCGTACTTCCAATTCAGTCTGATTCGTGACCATCTGTGAAACAACATCATACACCGACGATTGTAACTAAAACATATAAACATCCCATTTCAATTGTCACTTTCTCCTGCATCATTTTCTAGTTACACGTGTAATACTGGACACAGCACTGATGTTATCGGTTAATTTTCTTTGATCCAATTTAACTTTTCTCAAACTAGAAAGCAAACGTCAGTATCCTGAGAATGTCAAATTACAATTTTAATGACAAACCTATGAATAGCATGCAAAAATTTCCGCTGATGCGTTCGTACTTTTGATGTATTTATACTTTTGACTAATTTAGTATATTTATAAATCAACCATGTTTCCCGCAGAACATTTGCTGCTGCATTTTTCAACTAGACATAATTAGACCGGAATGAGATGATTATGTCGAGAATATAGACATACTCGTTTAGTTAATTGTGTATCCATCATGAAATTGTGAACATGTTTTTCCGCACGTGTTAATTCCAATTTACGCGCAAGTACGGCAACCATCGTAGCTGTACAACAAACACCCTGTCGTAAATGAAAGAAAAAACAAACATGATGATCGTTTTTTCAATGATTTCACAAAAAAGAAACACAGTCGACGACACAATTAGATCAAATAGCATTTTTGCATATGAGTAATGAAATTATTAAACATGCACTATATGCAGTTCATTTCTTTTATGCTAAGTAATTGATCGGAAGATCGAAGAGAGAATTCCTTGATTGCATAGGGACATGCATGCATGCATTGTTTTCAAGAATCTAATTCATACTAGATTGTCTATTCGATTTTGAAATTCTGAACTTGAGAGAATTTCATTTGCTGGAGAAATCTTTTATTTATGAGGGAAAATATTGAAAATGTCAATACAGATGAGAATACTAGAATTGCGTGTATGTACTTATATTGATGAGTTTTAGGGAAACTTTCATATATTTATACGAAGATGATTTATATTCATAAGGTACACAGATCTCCGATGATTTACATATTTATTTTTATTCAATTGTTAATAATAGAAATAATCTCAAGGTAACCTTAACAGTGAAGGAAAGGTTCACTTACCATTACACCTGATGCAACGCAAATTGCTCGGCCACAATAAGTATTCGGAACTAGATCTCCATAGCCAATGGCTAAGAATGTAATCGCTACTAACCACATGGAATTGAGAAGATTTCCATGATGTTTCGGATCGTGATTGCTAAGAACAAATGTTCATAGAACAAAAGTATTTAGTTCGTTTTCTTTACCTTTCACATGCTCTCAGTGTCCAACTTGCAATGATGAATAATGATAGAATAAACACTAATAGAACTGTTCCCGGACATATTGTCATCAACGTTTTCAATACGAATGTTGTATTAAATTTAATTCGATTAAAAGCCCCAATACTCCGCGATGAAGCATCTATTGATCAAGAGAACAGAAGAATTTCGTAGGAGGGAATCGTCATTATCTCACCTGTGAATAGTTTGCTATGTAGAAGCATCACACGACATATTAGGTATAGTCGAAAGAACATTGGTAATGAAAGTAGAATGTCAACGTAAACAACAGTTGTTTTCAGATGTGAATGATAATCTGCTTTGTTGGACATATGAGTAGTCCATTGGAATTGAAAATCTCCGGGAATAGGATGAATAGCACAAACTAAACAGTAAAAAAAAACGTTGTACATGCTTTCTGTATGTTATATAATCTTCAAATTACTTATCACTTCAGCAGCTATTTGAAACAAACGTTGCCAAGTAAGAGCTATTCGCCAATCATCCAAGCAATTATCAATCATAAACAGCTATCGAAAACGAAAATGATTCGATCTAATCGAAATGAAATCTCATCTGTTTTACTTTAACTTCCAACGTGTGATAGAGAACAATCATCGTTACTAAGATCATTGTAGATAGACTGACACAGGATTTGACTAATAACGAGCACCAATGCTTCTAAAAATAAACGATCAATAACGTTGTCGGTAAAGATCACAGAAGAAGGTGTGAGATCATCAAGCGAAATACACGCACAGGAGAGGAGAACAACCGTAAGATATGAGCCTTATTCGTGTTTGGATTGTTTCCGATGTAATAAATCTTCGTTCAGGCGTTACAAATAGTATCCTCTTCTAATTTCATGCTTGATACTATATCTACATAAATCTCTGTAATTACGCATATAGGAAACATCGCATTAACAACAAAACAAAAAAAACTACGTCAAAGTGTTTGAAGGATACCCTGTTGAAAAGATTGATGATCACTTCAGTGTATTCATTGACGAAACACTTTTCGATCACTTCAAAATGCATCAAGAGAGATTATACGTCCTCTAGCTAACGATAATCAGCCTTTCAATTTATCATACCTTGTCATAGACTTTAGCCATTGTTAATTCTTGTTCCAGCACCATCAGGCAAAGTCCGATCATAGCAAAAAGCAATGCGTAATCTGAAGCTTTACGACGCTTTTCAAAGAGTAGTTTTCGTCGTCCTAATCGATAGCATTCTTTTCGTGTTGTACGTTCAACATGCTTTGTTTCATCTAAATCAAACATCGACGATTAGGAGTGCACATACGATCAAGTCTTTCTCACTTGGTTGTGTTAACGGACTGGTTACTGCAATCGACGACAAATCATTTGGATTTGGTGTGTTCGCTGTTGATGTCATCGGTGTTTTTCTGTCTACATTGAGATGTAAACATGCGGGCGTATTTGATTGGGATGTATTTGCCATAAAATCGCCGAGCAATGAACCGTCACATTCACTTTGACGAGATCCTTGTCGAGGCAAACGATCAGGTCGTTGTAATTGACGAAATGGTATAGCTAGAGAAGAAAGAAAGGAAGATCTAAACTTCGCGATCAATTATCAATCGTTTTTTCTCTCTTTCTCCTTCTTCCCTTCACTTCGCTCTAGAAAAAAGCGCAGCACATAAGATGTTGATACCATTAATAACGATGGAATTTTCTTAGAACTCAAGCATAAACCTTTCAACAATAGACAGCGATAGCTTACCTCCATTATATTTCATCGATTCCAAGCTGATATCAACAATTGTATCATCTCGGCGCCGTTTTAATTCACCTACTAGAACTCTTCCGCTACCTGATATGCTCCCTCCCCCGATGGAGGTCGCCGCACCGGTATTTGCTACATCTTCGGTCTGTGTTGCCACATCTTCGCTACCAATCGTTCCACCACGACGCCAGCTATGATAGTTTGTGTCACCTGAATGAGCACTGCTATGTGATTCAATCGATCGACTAAATGTTGGATGGCCAATAAGAACGTTCGAAGTTGCATTTATTGTAGACATGTACGCTTTTAATAAATAATAAGATTTGAAAACGATGGATTCAGATTGATGATAAGTAATAACATTGGTTAAATATACAATATTGTATGTCGACTATTATTGCATTATATACGATTTATCACGCATTAAAGGGAATAAAATATGATGTTGACGTACTTTTCTATTTCTAGAAAGTAAGATGAAAGGTTGTATGATCGATCGGTTGACACTGTCAAAATACTTCTTCTTCTTATAGCAGACCGATTCTAAGTACTTCGAACATCAATTGAAACGTTTTTCTTTCTGTTCGGAAAATCAATGAAGTGAATACGTATGTTACGAATCGTCAATATTTTATTGCTCTCTATGCGATCATTCGGAGAACACGAACGAGAGAGAAACAGAGAAAGGAAAAAAAGGAGAAAGATAATCAATCGTCTTCTCTTCATGCTACCGCAAAATTCATTCCGAATCGCCTTGCTCATTCGATTTCCCTTGTTAGTCTACACTAACTCACCCGAGACAATAAAACAACGTCGACATCAAGTGTCATCAATATCGTGCACTGATTAGACTTATTAACGGTTTCGAACGCGAAAACTTTCATGCTTGTCGCCTTCGTTGTTGCTTTTCTCTTTTCAGTTTCACTCTGCTCCCCATCGTTGGCACATAGGAAATTTGCCGAGTAATCGAACAATAGCAGATCAATGTCTCTATCATATTATTACTATTTACTAGTCTTCTTCATTTCCTTGGGCTTATTTATTTGTCTCTAAATCACTCGATGATTGAATCAATGCCTTTCAGATAGAGTCGCTTACTCTCTCTCTCTCGTTTTCTATTATTAGGAGATCATATGAAGAAATGTAAATATTTCGATAACTACGGATAATAATTGTTCGGTGGGTGTAACTTTAGTTCTTCATAACGGAAAAAGAAACCGTAAATTATAGGCTATAAGTTGATAGTGTGACGCCGGAAAGTGTTCTCATTTCTTGCCAGAACGACTGTCAATGGGAGTAGATGAAAGAGCAAGAAAGAGAGGCAGAGAGGAGGATAAGTCTTTTTTTTTGAATATTGTAACGAAGAGAAAGCTTTTACACGTAAATGACAAGAAAAGGTAATGCACGCAAATCAGCCACGAAAAAGCTTTAGTTCTCAGCGAATTGGCAACTAGTGAATCTTTAATAACGGATATCTTCTTAATAATTAATACGGGGAGGCGAATGAGGTTTGAATATAAGTAATTAACACGCAAACAGACATCCGTTCAACATTTATTAGTCGTTCATACTTTCAATCATATGCTAAAAACAAACATTTCTCTTACTGTGTCTTCAGAAATAATTTGTCTTTTTGCCGACTTTTCTTTCTATATCATTGCCATTGGAAAAAAAACCGAAGGAGAAGGAGAAAAAGAAACGACATGAATGAACAAATTTCACTGCGTTATACCTTTTCTTTTCAGTTTTACAGTTGAATGCTTTATTGCATGTGAACTTTTCTCTAGAAAAGATGAAGAAATACTAGAAGAAAAAGTATCACGACGAAAAGAAGATTAACAAAGATATTTATTTGAGAATATTACATTCCAAGCAAGTCTATTCTAATGGCACTGGTCTCTCAACGATATTTTGTTCTTGATATCTATAGATATCTAACAAATAAACATGTCGATCATAAACTACCCAAGACGAAAATGACAAACGGATAGTTAATGGCGGTATTAAGAGAAGAAGTATTATTCAGTGTAAAGAGATCTTCTCTCAACTTCAAAACTCCCGCATTATCAAGTTTTTCTTGACACCATCACTCTAATCTTACTCAATTGATCCGCTACTATCTGTCTAATTCGGTTTCATAGACAAATTGTCTCTTAGCTGATGTAATATTCTTCTCAAAACTGGAAGACATCGGAATGGTGGTAGAAGTAGCGGAGAATGCACTATCAAGAGAAAGAGCAAGAATGGCAGAGAGATGTGACAAATAATCAAACAGGTCGCTGCCTATGTAGTTCTTCTCGTGCTTCATCGTCGTCATTTTCTTTAGAATAATAGTAATAATAATAATAAAAAGAAAAAAGAAAGAAAACTAAGAAGAGAGAAAGAAAGTTATGCTCGTCGCTTATCTTCATTTGACACTCTGGCACAGATGAACATATTCTAATGAGAATAATGCATATACACAACGGAGAGAAAGCTCCTTGTCATCTATAAATAATTCATTGCCGTATTTCACTTTACTCGATGTCGTGCATGTTTCTTTTCAGTAAATTAAAAGCCGATCAAGAATGAAAGGACAAAGTGAAGTGCTGTATCATGCTATAACGATGAACTATCGATGAAGACGCGCAAGATGAGATCTGTTGGGTGTGAAGAATCGAATGTATTCGTGTAGATAAACTTGTCAGCTCAATTGTCAATAGACCTGGAAAGTGTTTGTTCTATCCTATTTACTCTAATTCAATCAACATCTGCTCGATTACTCTCTCTTCTCATTCATCACATAATTCTAAACTCGTTCGTTTTCTCTTTATTACTATCTTGATTCTATTAGACAGAACAAACAAGTTATTGCTCGACGACTATCCTGCACTTCTTTTTTTTCCTCTGATCAACTTCAAGCATCTCGCACATCGTTGTTTTCGTATTTCAGATCATTGCTTTTTCTTTAGACAACGTTATTTTATGATTGATTGAGGTAGTTTAGATTCATCGAAGTTAATGGTATCTGGTAAACGTATCCAAGATCAATTAGATGTGCTATTTGAATAATTACTTTGACAAATGTGACAAATATTTACTAATATTGCATGATAGCAATGTCGAAAACTGATTTACGAGAAAAATTCTAACATCTGTTAAGGAATGTCAGACGAGAAATAAGATCGTTGTTGTTCTTAGGTTGTCTTGAGCAATAACCTAGTCTAAATAGTATTTCTTAATAAAACAAATTAGTTTTTCTTTGGCTCAAACAAGACTTAGCTGGAAAACATGGTCGAATTGATTGGTAAGAAAGTCAAGTTTTTGGAAAAGTCACTCGATTTTTTTTGTTAGTCTATACATAGACGAGAAGAAAAAGAAACGTGTCAATAGAGACCGGAGGCGGATTTTATTAAAATATGAGAAATGGCATGTCGAATGGTTTTTTTTCCTGGATAGAGATGCGAGAAAAGATGAAATAAATATTTAAATTCGAAGCAGAATCTTTTATAAATCTAAAATATTGATTCGATCCATCGAGAAGCAGGAAAGATAGCTGCATTGACAATTGTGCTTAGGCGATATTATCGATCTAAGTATCTCTCGAAATTGACAAAACAATTATTTACGTCAGACACATGTCAATCCCGGAAGAATACATTTCTATGACTTTATGTCGTTAGATGCCTACATACATAGAAACATGTAAACATGTACTAATGATGCTGACAATTGAGGTATCGATGGTTAAAATAATTGGGTCAGACAGAATTCTTCGAATGTAGAGTGCAATTAGTGTATTTCGAAGAGATTTTTCAAGTATTTTGTAAAAGGATGTAAAGATATGATCGTAATGATTATTTAAAAAAAAACTTTTTAGAAAATAAAAGAATTGACAGCATCTTTTTTAATTGTATTCATTGCATTTAAGAATCTGATAGTGAACAGATTGTTGTGATTCATAGGAAGATTGATTCGTCAAATTACTATTGAACAAATCATTACTATTGATAGGAAGCGTTGTTGATGAATCGAAGACATTCGCAGTAGAATGAAGCTGAAGGAAAAACGAATTCAGATAGATCAGCTTGGTAAATGTATTCATTTTACTTGATCATCTTGCATCGTTGTCCAATTATCTGATATGTTTGTCGATTGTTGAGTTTTGAATGCTGAACGATGGCGAAAATTGCGGTGTTTCTGTAGCGATGATTTACATGTAAAATAAGCTGAGCATAGATTACAGAAGAAATTCGTTTGAATTTGATGTAATTTCTTTTCATGCATCTTCAGATTATGTTTCAAAGAAAAATATTCGTGACAGAGTGTACATTGATATAGATGATCTGTTGATGACTTGTTTAGGTTCGGTTTGTTGTGTTTCGTACGTTGATGACGTTCGAGAGATGAAATTTGACTGAATTGTTGTCCACATTCGGAACACAGACAAGGTTTTTCCCCTGTGTGAATGAGAATATGTCGCGAAAGATGACTTGGCGAAGAGAATGATTTTGAACAATGGGAACAAGAGTACGTCTGTTGTTTTTTATCTATTATTTCGTGTGGAGACGAAGTCGAGACAGTGAAACATGGTTTTTTAATGATGATCGTTCGAATCTGTTCGTTAATAGGCATGAATCAAATCGAATTGAAAGTGTGATGACAGATCTTGACTTTCTTCTTGTTTGTAACAGATTCTTTCATTGATATTTAACCAATAAAAATCGCATGATTGCATAGAGGTCAGTGTCGACAGACAGGGAACATTTTGCAACTATGTCGATTTTCAACTTCTTCATATTATCGATGAGTTTCATTCTCATGTCAGTCGGATAGCACAAAACAAAAGCAATTTCGATATTGATGACCAAATTGTTCATTGATTTCTGTTCTGCTATGCAAATATCTACTTAACTAATGGAAAAAAAACAATCGAAGACAACATCAAACTGAATCCTGAAGAAAATAAGAATATCCGGCTGTTTTTATTAACATTCACTGTGAATTACTAACAGAGATTTTTCGAGAAGGAAAAAGCTTTTTAGAGCAATATTAACAGTCATCGGAAAGGAAACGACGTGCATGCGATTTGTTACTAGTGAAGACCTCGGAACTAGTCAATAAAACACGACGAAGAAAAAAAATTATCTCTCTTCTAATCGATCGGTACATCACATATTAGTTCTACACAAGAATCATAATATGAAACTATCCGATGAACTTTTAGGTATGTTGAATAATACGTAACAACATTTTGAATTCACATTTTCTGTTGATTAGGTTTCGCGGAAGCTTGGCTTCTACTAATCGTTGGTTTAAGTTGCATCGCCATTGTTTCTGCAGTTACCATTCTAATATATCTCAAGTACACTGTATTTCATAAGCCACGTCAAGGTAAGTTTATCGAAATCTGTTCCGCCAAGAGTGCTATATTACCTTTTCAGATAGGCCAATTGATATTGCTTGACAGGACCATCATGGCACGACAAAAGAGTGTCTCATCAGAGGAATGACTTGACTTTATGCGTTTAATCATGGAGATATCTAAATAAAGATGACGTCTAGCGATTCTATCTCGATATACGTAGATAATTTAGCTGTTCAAATCTATAGAATTAGAATTTAACTCATGTGGTTCGATTGAGACTATTATCGTTATATATTCATTTTATTTCTCAATATTGAAAATAAAACAACGTCAATTTACAAATTTTTCGTCACCCGCTTCAGATCTTCTTTGTATTTTTCTTGATATGGATCGTTCCTGGGAAGCGATTCGATCGCTGCCTCAACTGCTAGTTTATAATATTTGGCAGCCATTTGGTACTTTCCTTCACTTTCAAATACACTGCCAATGCTGTTGTAGGTCATGATCGTTTCCGGATGATTAAACCGAAGTGTGTATTTTTGAAGTGAGAGAGTCTCTTTGTAATGCGAATGCGCTTTTATATAATCACCCAACTTGTGATACGTTGCAGCAAGATTTCTGTACGACGAGGCTATTCGAACTTCATCAGGAGGATTTAGTTTCTTTACAAGTGTAGTAATCATTACAAAGTAGGCAAGTGCATTTTGGTAGTCACCCATGCTGAAATATGTTAAAGCGATGTTATTGTAGGACGCACACAAATCCAGAGAATTGGTAGTTGGCAAATCTTGGAGTATTTTCAGCGCTTGTTCATAGCAAGATAGGGCTTGGGAATAGTCATTAAGTGTGAAATGGATCAGACCAAGATTGTTGAAAGATGCGACTAGAAGGAAATGTTTTGGATGGAGCTTTTGAATTAGGATAGCATGTGCGTCTGTATGAGACAAAAGTGCACTGGAGTGATCATTCATACTGTATTGCACTTGACCAATACTATTATAACAACTTGCCAAATTACGATCATCGGGTGGCAAAGTTTTTTCCATTATAGCACGTGCTTTGTTAAGATTTGAAAGTGCCTCCGAATAATTACCTAAGCTATGATGAACAGCGCCAAGATTGTTATAAGACATGATTAAATCGGAATGATCGGAGGGAAGTGACTGCTTTTGAATCTCCAGGGCTTTTTCATAAGATGAACGTGCTTTCGAATAATCGCCCCTATTGAAATAACCAGTACCAAGATTGTTATAGGATGATGCTAAACTACAATGATTGGGAGGAAGTGTTTCTTTCAATATAGCATGTGCTTTTTCATACGCTTCAACCGCTTTCGAAAAATCGCCCTTACTGTTATGCACATTGCCAGTATTGATTGAAGCTAAGGTACAACTACGATGATCTAACGGTAATAGCTTCTTGTGAATTTCCTGGGCTTTTTCATAGTAGAGAAGCGCAGTCGAATCATCGCCCATACTCGAGTAGACGGTACCAAAATTGTTGTAAGACATCATCAGGTCACGATGATTGATCGGTAATGATTGTTGTTGAATGATAAAAGCTTTTTTATAACATTCGAATGCTTTCGAGTATTTGTTCGTACTGGAATACACAGCGCCTTTGTTACTAAACGACATGGCCGCATCAGAATGATGGGAAGGAGATGTTTGTTGAATTTCCAGAGCTTTTTCATAATTGAGCATTGCATTTGGATAATCACCAATATCGTAATATATTAAACCGATATTGTTGTAGGATACAATCAAGTTGTGTTGGCTGTGAGGAAGATTTCTTTCATAGATAGTAAGTGCCTTTTCGTAGAATTTCATTGCTTCTGGATAGTTTCTTGTTTTATATTTGATTAAACCAAGTTGATAATAAATGTTCGCTTCTTCATTTTCGTCGTTCGTTTGATCAAGTAGAGTTTGATAAATCTCTTCAGCTTTCTTAAAATCATTCATACTCGACAGTATCAAACACAGTCTGAGCCATCCTTCTGCATTGAGCAAGCTCTCTTCTTGAATTTGTCGATCGATGACACTCAATGTTTTATCATTATCTTTCACAAATAACAAATCAACTTGATAGAGTCGCTGACTTCTATCCAGACGTGTAATTTTCTGAATACGAAAAATAGCTGGTATCGAAAAGATCACATCAGCTTTGTTCGAACAATGGTCAGAATTGTAAATAGAGGCGAATGGCGTTACGGAATAAATAGAGTCAACTTTAATGACGAATAAAATGCCGATGAGATCTGGATTTTGTATGGCTTGTTTAGCGAACTTCAGACCTACTTGATAACATCGATTGGTTAAGATGAAATTGTTAAATGAAATCAATCCTCCTTGGGTTTTCTTTAATTGCTCGAAATCTGCTTTCGATAAACCTTGACCACGGCAGACTACGTAATTGACGGTAGAAGCATCGTCGGGAATTTGTTCTCTACGTAGGTTTTCTATATATCGATGCAAATCAACGATAAAAAATGCCATTCGTGTGATAATATCTCCATCCAGCAATCTCAGAGCTTGTGTAAGCATAGGAGACAGAAAACTATTACGCGTATACCAATATACGGGCGTTTTTTTATGATAATCGCGCTCGAACTCTCCAATGTTATTTAATTCTTTTTCATTACCAGCAAAAACATCATAACAATAATCGACGAATGCTTTTATGTGCGTTGCTTTGAAATCGATTTGTAAGAAAGTACTTTTCAGAAGATAAATATACATGAAAGATCGATCTAATTCATTTAATTGTATGCTATTCGATATGAAGCTTATCGGTGTTGCATTAATTTCGCATTGGTGAACAACTTTTCTCAGAGGTTTGTATAAACTTGGCGTCGTTCTAAAGATACCTCGGACTTTCGGGAGACTTTTAAACCAATCTTGTGAGTATATTTTATAATTGGAATAGGTTAATATGCATTCTACTTGAGAAAGTTTATGTATAAGAGGTGCCACCCGTTGTGCCAGATGATCTGTTGTCATCAGACAGATCTTGTTGTTTTTGACAGACTCGATAAACGTGATGCATTTCTTCTGATCGACAAAGATTTTGATGTTTGCTACAATATTTTGCAATTGCGTTAACATATTACGATAATTTTCATCGTTATCACTAAGCGTGATATCATACCAAACCACAAAAACGTGCCGTATTCGTTGTAAATCTATTTGAGACTCAATAGAAGCAGATGTGCTCGTTGTCATTGGCTGAATGCGGTTTGTTGATCCAATCGACTGCATACAATTGTGCGCAAACGAGTAAGCGAAAGGATGGTAAATTGAGAAGAACAGACGGTTTTATATAAGAAAAGATGAAAATTTATATCGTAGAAAAACTGCGTAATTACACAAGTGAAACTCGTGGGGGTTTCTAGAGACTATGGTATTCGATCTAGACAAATATGAGAATGACGAAGAAATGTAGGATTACAGAAAACAAGAAAACACGATAGAAACGACAGAACGAAAGAAATAATAACAACGATGACTAAGTCGATCTAAATCACTGTTGGTACAATCGACGCTTCGTTATTGATGTCGTGAAATATGTTAGTTTCTACGTGTATGATCATACTAAAAGCAATATCTTCAAAACCGTAACGTTTATTCACGCTTGGCTAAATCAAGAACATTACATAGAAAACTGTTCTCTTTGTGGTTGCAATCGATGCTGTCATTTTCTTTCTTTCGTCGCAACGATAATCGCATCGATGATCTACTTCTTGTGTACCAAGGATAGCGTACACAAAAAAAACAACTTGCTTAAAAAAGGTCGCGTTACTCTATCGATTCCGCGCTCGTCATACACATCACAATTTCTATTACATCCGTTAGGCTTAGTTAAAAGCACAGCTGATGCATCAGAAGTTTAACGAAACATTTTGATCTTCTGGAATTCATTTTTTTTTGTTTTCATTAATTTATTTTTCCATGGCAATGAGAAATACTATTTCCGTTAACACATAACACAACAAGACACAAAATTCTTTTCTTTTCTTTTGACTATAACATCTCCAAACGAGTCGTTTATGTTAAAAGACATTTTTGACTTCGATGTCAAACACAAGGGTTGAATTAGCTGGAATACCTGCTAATTTTTTACTGCCATATGCTAATGATGGTGGAATTGTTAATCGGCGTTTGCCACCCACGCGCATGCCTAGAATTGATGATTAGATCCTAATCTAATACCTTTTAATTCCTACCTTTCACACCTTGGTCCCAACCACGGATCACTTCACCGGCACCAAGTCGAAATCGAAACCTACAAGAAGAAAATTCTTCAATTTTTGGCAATTTTTTTATAAATCAACGATGCATACGGTTTTCCACTTGTACATGAATCAAAAGTTTTATTGTTACTTTGTAGTCGGCCAGTATAGTAAACGGCTACCTTAAAAATAAGTTGTACGGTATTTTAAGGCAACAATGATTCCTTTGAATGACATACTGTTTTGCCAAGTTTGGCTTCTGGCCCATTGCCGACTCGAATGTCATTGATCTCCAAGGAGTTGGATTTCTTTTTTATTTCGGTCGTTGTACTGGTAGCAGCATTTGCATCATTCGACGATGACGGATCTATTTTTACCTAGAGTCATTAATAACATACCATCGTATTTGGCGTATTAATTTGATCACGTACTGATTTGTTTGCTTTTTTTGGTTCGGTATCGTTTGTCGTCGTAGGTGCTTCTTTGGCATTTTTTCCCTTTTTCGCTTGTGGTTCCTGGAATACTCGGGAGTTAGAGAAATATTGACCAATGAATCTGTTGTCTTACTTGTTTTTTCTGATGACCATTCGATTCTGATCGGGCACGTTTTTTGCCTTTGTCGGCGGATGCTTTTGGCTGAGCATCGTCATCTGATTCATCTGACTCGGATGCTTCTGAGCTCAATTGATCCTCGCCCTGAACATAACCATCTTCATAATCACCTTCTAAATCTTGATCCTAAAAAAGAATGAAATTGACTGGTTGATTTTTGCTGTCAATTTACTTCATCGTCGCGTAGTTTATGACGTCGAGCTGATTTGAACTGTTTCAAGACATCTTCGCCGTCGTCACTTTCATCGTCATCATCATCATCATCATTATCATCATCATCATCATCATCGTCGTCGTCGTCGTCATCGTCACCACTATCTGAGTCGCCGACTGTTTCAAACATACCATGATTTTTACTAGCGCACATATGACCTTCTTCACACACTAAAGCAACCTAATATAGATATTGTTACATCTGAAGTGATCTATTACTCTCATGTGGCTCTGTTTGAAGGACATAACCGGTGAGATGTACTTTATCTATAAAAGTAACAAAGTGATGTTTGAGTAAACGACAAATTTATCAGAAATATTTACGTGGTCCTGTCACACCGAATGTTAAGGTTTGTCCTTCATAGAATTCAATATCTAACGGTTGTTGAAGACATGAAGGATAGTGTAGATTACATAGGATCAAATCTGTTGGTGGTCCTTTATCCGCTGTAGCAGATTTGATTGTCACACGAGTGATTCCGCTTGCCGTTGACGCACTATCTTTGATTATTGGAGCTAACATGAAAATCTAGTTATGAACAAGATCAGATTCTTTCCTTACCATCATCGATTTCGAGTGCAGCCATTGTTAAGCGAACTGGATTATCAATCGTGACATCGGACGTGCTGCTTGGTCCAAAACTAAGACCTAGTCATAAAGATGATCAACTCCTGTTACACAAACGAACGATGCTACTTACCCCAGATTCCTTCTCGAACTTCTTTCAGTAGAACCATCGTCTTGCTATATGAAGTCAATCTGCAATAAACAAGAAAATAATTTTTATTTTTCATAGACAAAGTATTCATTATGTTTTTTTTTCAAAAGTATTTCTTACATGTAACAAGCTATAGACAATATACAAAAAAAAATGAGTAGAGAAAAATAAAGTAAACAAAAGAAAAATAGTTCAACTACATTCTCTAGAAGAATAACAAGATAAAGCTATGGAAAAATAGAAACAAAATATAAGCAATTATTCGCCGAATTCGATCAGTTTCTTGTCAAGAAACTCATTCAATTGTGCCATCGTTAATTTTGCTCGATTCATTTTGATGTATTGCTTATTTCGTAGTTTTAACGAAATCAAATAACCAGGTCGACATTCTTCCATAGATTTCACAATGAAATCTAACATTTCACTGGCTTGATCTAGACGACAAATGCATCAACTCGGAACCAGCGATATAAAATGTCGACATACCTTCATTGTATCGAGCGGAATGTATTTCAATAAGTTTAGCACAAACACGATCACATTCTAAAGCAACTTGTCGTTCTGTAGTAAACAACTGATCGATTATCTCGACAGATTCTCGCATGTGATGGAACATTTCATAGGTTTTTGAACGCTGTTTCTCGTTTTGAACAACACCGGTATTTTCCAAAGAGATTAATTGAGTACGTGACTCTTCCTTCAAACGTATTTGTTCAAGTAAACGATTATTTATACCGGCAATACGTTTCGATGGTGTCGTTGGTAGAGATTCAACCACTGATGGTTCAACTTTAGCTAAGACTTTCTTTAACTAAAAGAAAATTTTAATTGACAGAGAACATGTTTTCTTGCATGCATAGAGACATACTCGTTCACTTTCGGTGACTTGAACATATCGACGGATATCAGCAGGTGAAGCAATCTTTTTGATTGGTGTCGATTCGGTTATCGAAGGTTTTTCAGCAAGAAGATGAGCAAAACGTTCGTGAGCAGGAACGAATTTCGTTCTAAATAACATACGCTCAAAAACCTGATCGACAAGGACGATCGCTTACTGAGCTTCATTTCCGATTTCATTTGATGATGTTGTGGTTGTACGTTGTTGTTTGATTTCATCAATATGAGTTCGGACAGCTTTGAGATGTTTTTTCAATTCATCGATATCGGCTACTTTAGTCAGACACTTCTTCTGTCGTTCGAATGTTCTGACTTTTTTCTCATCTTTTCCATCATCATAACGATTTTTTCTCGACAATGGTACTAGAAAGTTGAGTGAATGTCGAAATTTTTGGCGTTAATTTCATCATTACGTACATTTATCGATTTGATCTAAATCGCAACCTTGTAAATAACCGTCGGTTGGTTTGGATGGGCCTAGAAAATGCATGAAAAATCAATTTAGTTGGTGATAGCTTTCGTTTCATCTTACTAATTCGTCGTTTTTTGCTGGATGATGAACAGATATTTTCATTATTTTCATCATCGACTCTCAACTTTCGTTTTTGGGACTTTATGGATTCACCATTAGCGAGAATGGTTGAAGAATGTCGGGATCGTTTCGGCGTAAAATATTGGGTTAAGCAAGCTTGAGCCATTCTCTCTCCTTTCCTTCAACAAAGATCTAATGAACAGTCAGAACGATATGTGTGTATACACACAAAGACGTCGACCCTCATTGATCCGCTCGGTTCACCAATAGAATTTCATTTTTCGAAAAATTACGACTTTTTCTTTGTTTGAGTCGAAAACAAATTTTCTTTTAGAAATTTTGAAATCTAAAAATTAAAATCTGCAAATTTCGGTTACGATTTTCTTCATCCAACTTGAAGCGAACGAACAACTGCATAGACCTCTTTCGAAAATTACATTCGCCAGTGGTGGACATACACACAGTACATCTATTAATAAGGAATCAACAAACATTCTGGCTAGCTAACTAACTCATTGTTCGCTATATCATAAAATACTTCATAATTATAATTCAATCGAAAGTATTCGCAAACATACTATACAGAGGAAGTCATGTCCGTAACAACCATTGATTTCATCCAGATTAGATTATCTTTACAGAAAACAGTCTATCACGACTGTCTGTTCCACTGAAGAGACATTCCATCCGAGGTCACTATAGATAGACATATGTGTCATCTGCTAGTTAGATTATTTATATAACATCTATGATGTCTTCATATCGTGAAAAATAAAATTGTACTATAAATGGCTACAAGAATTGTTTTCTCAATATGCAGTTGATTGACAAACGCTTGAATAATTGGTTAATTATGCGTAAATCCAGGCCATTTCGTTGTTATCCTTCACATAAGCCATTTCTATCTATATTCAAAGTATTTATTCGCCTTCCCATGCACACATTTCAATGATATATAAAAGGCGAACATTCTCGATTATGAAATAAACTCATCATGAACTATACAAAGGTTCATATCATCGCCTCCTGGTTTCAGCTCCTACGGTGCACGACTGGTGACATATGTTCATTATATGTATTTTACATTCTGTGCACATCTGTTGTTTAGTACATGTTTCAATCTTATACCGCCATCTTTCTTCGAATGCGTGTTTTACTCAAAACAACAAAAATCTCTTCAATCGTACACTTGAGTGTGAGTTTTTGAAAAAAAATCACTCGATTTGACCTTTGAAAAACAAGCAGATGTCGCTGATGAAAATGCATAAAAGCACTGATTCGTATATTTTTTTATGCTTTATGTTGCCAGACCACGCATCTAAGGAGCGAGAAACAAATCGATCGCTTAATGAGTAATCGTTTTCAAAAACAAAATGCAATCGTCTACTAATGAACCGTGTGATATCTTCAGTGACGATGAAGATGAAAATGAATCTCGTCTTAGTTGTTCCTTACGTTGGCTAATTAGTAAAGCATATCCTCATGGTTCCATTCCTGATTATTTACCAAGCGAACATTTTTTCCAAAACGAAAATAATGAGCGCTTTCTCTCGCCTGATATCGCCCTTGTTTTACTATCAGGCGACTTATACATACGCGCATTTCAATACATCACTAATCAACAAGATCAATTAATCACATACGAAGATTTAGTTAATTATTTTTACTTGCAAAATGTTATTATCGATATTAATCTACTGAAACAAGATGATCCGTTGAATGCTCATGTTCATCTGGAACTTATCGACAATTTAATGAAAGTTTATTTTCAATACGTTCTCGATCAAAGTCTTCTTGAGCAACGCTTTGAGCATCTTCAATTACATGGTGTTTTATCAATATTGAAGAAATCTGCACACTTAAACATCGAATCTCTCTTGATTATCTGGCTGAATGGTATATGTGAGCATATGGCTAGTCAGTGGTCAAAACGTATACCGCCAGTCATCGATCTGCGTAGTGCATTAATCGATGGAACGTGTTTACATGCTCTTGTTTCTTATTATGATAAAGAATACGAAACCAAAAATGATTTAATCTTTCTGAGAAATTATCTTAATCATTATCGTGGAAGTAAAATGACCAATATATTTCCATTTACAGTACGAAACTTACAGGAGAATCTCATTCCGGATATCAATCTTCAAGCTATGTTAGTCGATCTCTTTGTTTTATATGAAATCGAAGAAAATTTCGAAAAGAAAGAGTCGCCGAACATGACTGATGACAATGAAGATGAAGAAAACTTGTGCACGATTAAGTCGAATCAAACGTATTCGATCAATGGTGATGATAATGAGGATGATATCAATGAATTTTTTATTTTAAATCATGACAATCACGAACCCAATCTTACCGGTGGAATTTTACAAACAAGCACAAATCACGAGAGACAAACGGTAAGAGGAGATTAAGGAGAAAACCTTCGCGATCATGTAAATTAACCTATTCGAACGATTAAGAAGGATTTCGGTTATCTAAAAGGTCATTGTTAGAGAAACACTACGTAATGATTCCCAGAACTCATCATCAGTTTATAACAAGCCACACTGAACAATAGAAATGAAGTGAAGCCTTGTTAATGGCAGCCATAGAATCCTAGATTTGCTCGATAAGAGATTTTCTTTCAGTCAAAATGGCTAGGAACAACGTTGAATTGATCAAGGTTATTCATTTAGGTTGCTCCTGTGAAAAGTAGTTTGAAGAGTTCGGTATCTTCGTCAACAGTTACTCATACATCTCCGAAAAAAACCACGTTTAAGCCAACGACAACCACATGGCAACGACAAGCTTTATCAAATCAAACCACTCCGATGAACACAACCCGTACGAATGAAATAATGCCTGTCGATGATCATCAACTTACTAATGAATATCTCACCGTTAAAATGCAACTAGAAATGAAAAAACGTTCGATCGAACGTGATAAACAACGCTTAGAATTGATGCGTGATAACAAACGTCAAACAATCAGTCAAGAAGCATTTAAACAATTATTGCAACAGAAAACGCGGAATACATCAACTTTAGCAAATGAATTCTTACTTTCACCACAATCGACTAACAACAATCAAATTCGTAAATCTCAGACAACTGCAGAATTCCGTTCACAATCAAATACACCAGTTGCACAACAACCGACTATAGCCGAATCGAAAAAAGAGGAAACATCAATCATAGACCTTTCGAAACCTATGACACGTGACGACTTTTTAAGTACACTCGAATTACTAAAACAGAAATATTTGGAGGCAACACCACCGCCTGCGCTCGAAGAGAACCGAACTGATGAAAGTCGCCGTATCGAACAATTGAATTCGAACATTGGAGAACTACAACAGGTAATGATCAAATCATTGGAGACATGTACATGATAATCAGACAAAGCAGAGGAGCGTCGATCGGACTTTATTTGATTCTATAGATGCGATCGCACACGTTATGATTGTTGAAAGTAAATGTTCGTGTTGCTGCAGGGTATTTTTCTTCTGCAATTCTTGTTGTTTCAATTGATCGAAATAACAATAGAAAAACAGAAACAAGCACGATTTCATCTTTTCCTCCTTATTCCCCTGAGGATTAGTGTATTGATGAAAAAATTTGCCGTCTATTCTCTTGATAGTTCGAACTTCTCAGCCGACTGTCTATTATTAATTTCATCTGTTAATCTTCCATCTCATGAGTTCACATAATTAATCATATTTCCGCATAAATTTAAATGCATTAAACTGCATCATCAATCTCTGCGTTTTTTTTTCAAGGTTTTAACAAGTTTATCTGTGAAACAGGAAGAAATACATCATCAGGCAGTTAACGCCAATGGTGGTAATATATCTCGCAATGCAACATTTTCCACGAAATCGATGACCTTTCCTCGCCGATTATCGGCGTCATTATCGCACGAAGAGCCCGTCGACTCGCCGGCAATTGAAAAGTTAGCTCGAACAAACGGTTTAGTGCTTGACATCGTCGAAGATCCGTCAGTGTCAACAGCGCTTGAAATGGAACGTAAACGTGAACTAGTCTTTCAAAAACAACAGCAACGTCAGGAAGCATTTGAACGACGTCGACAAACGCGAGAAATTGAAAATCTAAAACGTGACGACGAACGACGAAGGAAAGATCACGAAGAATCAGCGAAGAAGATCGAACGAGAACAGAGACGGGACGAAATTTATAAGCAATATTTGATGAAAAAAGACAAACAGCCATCAAATAATAACGATCATGCCAATGCAGAACATCCCATCATCAAAATGAGACCGAAAAGTTCAACACTTCCAAAGCCACCGATTGAAAGACGGCAAACTGGTAAGCAAAAAGAAATGGGATTTCATTTCATCCTCTTGTACCGAATCCGATCTAATTTAATTCTTGTCGATCGATTAATCGATAGCTTCCGACGGAGAGGACTTGACAAAGATAGAATCATTTGTATCGAGTCAAGTCATTTATAAGAATTGTCATTCGCCAATGACGTATTCGTCTCTACGATTCCATGAATGATTAGTGAAATATGATCTCGATAAGCAAAACTCTTACGTAATTTGTCTCGGTCCTCGCCATTTAATCCATGTTTATCATATTGATTAATTAATTGAATGTCAATCAGGACTCTCAGTTGGTTTCACAAGTCTCGAAGCAAAATTCTAACAAGAAAACATCTTGACACTGTTTTCTGTACATTCTATACTAATGAGACACCGCCCAAAGCTAACACCGTTGACATTATCCTTTGAAATATATAACCTTTAATAACAAAATTCAGTTTTTGATGAAAAAGATCGTTTAAACGGCTGGTCTTCTTTCTTTTTTCTCAGGTCCAATAGTAATTTCTGCATTTGGAACTCCAGTTGATGGCATACCCTCAAGGGACACGTTTGACAATACCAATCTCAACGAGACTATCACTACTCCGTTCACATTCATCCAAGTGGGTGATCAACGTTCTACGAAACCTCCCACTCCACGTATTAAAATTGATTCACGAACATTGCCACGTTCATCCGCACGTTCGACGGCCGACCCTGCATTACCAATCATTCCAGTAACTGAACCACGTTATCCCCTAGCTAAACCCCTATCAGGTAAAAGTAACAAACAAACCATAATCAATTCATTGACACAAGCTATTCTGGCTGGTCGAGTCAATGATCGCGTTCGTGAACAAGTCTGTGAAGAGATCGAACGTAACTCGGAGAAAATCAAACATTTCGTTATCTTATTTCGTGATTCACGTCTACAATTTCGTGGTATATACACGTTCATTCCAACCCCAACATCAGATATTCCAACACGTATTGAACGTTTATGCGGTCAAGGTCCACGCGAGATCACTGAATCAATGGTAGAAAACTTTTACAAATACAATAATGGATCAAAAAAGTTCACTCAAGTGCCGATCAAGTCCTTTAGTGTTCAATGTGATGCAGTAACGATAATGAATCAATATTGGACTCCCCAATCCGCGGCTTCAAAACGAACAACAGCAACTACTAATACTACAACTTCTCCTTCAGGCCCGTCTGATTAACAATTTGTTTTCCAGAACAATGTACATAGAGAAAATGGACATTACTTTTTCTTTTTACAAATAACAGTGCTTTTTTGTACAGTTTTTTGTTCTAGTTGTTGTTATTCATCTTCATAACTTGCATATTTGTATTTACTAAAGACAAATAAATTGGTATTATTAACAATATCAATTCCTACAGATGGAAGCTTCCTAACGCCATGAATATTTTTAGAAATCTTTTAAGAAAATTGATTTCCAGCGTGGGCCTTGATAATAGAAATATTTATAAGCATCTTTCGTCACAGACAATTAACATTTCATGATGGAGGAAAAGAACATATGAATAGTGCAACAACAATTCTGCTATTGACTGGGTATGCTCTCAGTGACATTTCAAAAGTTTAAATTAACATTTATTTTGATGAGAATGTTCCTTGTCTTGTTACTCATTGTTTGTATGAGTTCTGTCCTCAGCGAACGAATCTTTCCTGATAATACAGCACTCATGACTGCTCCAATTAGATAGTTATTCAAACAATTTACGCAAGTTTTTGAGAAGTATTTTTATATGTCAGCTAAACTGTTAGGAATAGTAAACATATTTATTTCGCATTCGATAAATTCGTATCTTTTACGCAACTTTTCTGACATAACTTAATATACAACCGGCAGAATCCTATTGGAATGAATGTTGTATTTGAAATGTTCAAAAGTCTCGATTGACTGCAAACAGTGTAGAATTTGTATACGAATGAGCTTTCCTCATGGGAGACATGACTTCGTTTCGATAATGTAATCAAGAAATCCGACATGCGGATTGAATATTATGTAACTAGAAGATCACAATCAACCTGATACGGGAATCTTTTTGGCAGACTCTCTGTTTATCATAAATTAATCATAGTTGAGCGAAGACATCTCCGAAGAATATATATCATGTGATGTAGTTCAAAGTTTCTTTATCAGCGAGTATATTCTCTTCTGAAGATTTACTCTTGGAATACTTCGTATGTATTGTGTTGTTGATGAGACTCTTTCAACGAACAGTCAACATGAGATGTTGCATCCTGAAAACGACTTGAGGCTATTGTGCGAGCACCAGTGAATTAGTATAATATTACTGGAGGTCTTGATTAGTGTATCGAAAACCTTGAATCGAAAGATGATTCAATCCAGCTCGCGCGTGTCAGATTTACAGATAGTTCGAACTCGAATTGCTGGCTATTGTTCGATAACTCCTACTAGTCGTAGGTTCCAGACCCACACAAAGATGACATGCGAGCGCGCGTTCAATTAATCTTCGTCGTCTTTGTGTTGCAATCAAAAAGCAAGACAATAGACTTTCTTATTAATTCATATCTGGTAAATGATGTATTTGCGTAAATTTAGAAATTAATTTAGATGAGATGGGATTTATAAATAGATAAATGAACTTGGTTGGTGAAATATGAACAAAGGAGTTTGATTTTGAATGATAATCAAAGTTTTTTGTTTGAGAATACAAGTACTTTGCAGTGACGTCACAATTATCGTTGTTTATTTACATTCATTTCCTTGTCTTTATTGAAATGGTTTTCAACAGATGGATCAACTTAATGTCTTTTTCAGAATGAAAATATTAAGCCGATTTCCGATTTGACTAAGACTTTTTTCCCCAGAAAGCTTCGAAGATTAGTCGACCTACCCACTATTTCCGAGAATTCAAAAGGTCGATGTATCATTTCAAATCCTGGTTGTATCAGACACTACTTGGTCGACGTACTGATCTTGAAATTGATATTTTATTAACTTCAAACAGGGCCAGTTGTTATCCGTATTTAAAGAGACTATGTACGTCACAATTCTCCGAGATGGAGTCGTAAAAGCTACCATTACGAATTCTTTTCTCTCCGATAGATTAAATTAGAATTGCAAACGTGCAAAATTCTTCCTCTCTCTCTCTCTTCGTATACAGCGAGTTCATGCTTGATATATGACCCGGACTTAATCTATATTTCATTCTTTAATGTAACAAATTCGGTTCGAAGGAATCTGACAAAATAAATTATCTTCGCGAAAGTATTCAAAGTCAATCAACAAAAGTAATTTCCTTGACTAAACATACACATGCCAATTCTACTTGTATTTATTTATATACTAATAGAAAAAAAAAACCGAAAGTAGCCCGAATGTTTATGTAAGATCAAAGACAACGATTATACACGAGAAGTGAAATATAGAGACGAAGAATGTTGCCGATGCACTATTAACTTTAACAGAAATCATGCTTGGTTCAGAGACTAGAAAGGAAACGGTTGACTATTGAATTTCCCGATATATCTATTACCTTTATTTCTTTTAAGTATTTGCATACGTGATGTTGTTACTTCGTTTGTGTCGAGTAGATGTGACATTGATGAACGATGATGTTCTAGAAAATGAGAAAACAGTTTATTGTCCTTGTTTGAAATTTACATGAGAACAGTTTACCTCGTAACTCAATAGTGGCATGATTTTGTCCCGCTTGGGATTCTGCAACGCATACATAAAATCCAAAATCACGCAATTCCAGATCGGAGAGATATAAACTTGTTTGTGTCACATCGTTATGTATTTGCCTTTGTTGGGTGGCGAATTTGGATAGGGTAGAATTATCCAAACGTCGCCAATAGACTTGGGTGTCGAATGGCGCAATCGCTGAACAGCGCAATTCCGTTGTTTTACCAACAGTGCTGTAAACCAAAGTAGATTCAGCTCGAATCGATGGTGGAACTAGAATTTCATTAATAACAGTGTGATACATTTTCATAGACAACGTGTCTACTCTTGTTCGAGGTTAATCTTATGTATACCGAGATCTTCAAGGATGAACAAACAGAATATAGTTTACCCGGTAACCTTCCAAAGGATAGTTTCAAGAAAAAAAAACAATTCCCTCGAAGATTGAAGGCGAGCAGTTCGAGTTATTCCTCAGTTCATCTTTTAAGAATATTTCTCTACTTTGTGATCATCTTAAATGTCTCCTCCTCGTCGATTTATAATTCACGATACTTGACTAAATATATATGTATATATTTCGTGTCGAGATAATAGACTAAAAACACATAGTCTGATCTGCTTTTATCGGTAATAATAAGAGACACAGCTACGAATATTAACATTTAATTAACCACGCACTCGCGTCCGATTAACTTCTATGTAGGTCATAAGAGAAGCGAGATTATATGAATTTGATTTCTCATTCTTATTCATTATTTGCTAAATTAACTTCCGCTTGGTATTCAACTATTGTCGTAATTAACACTGGTATTTATCAAGTTCGGATGGCGTTGGCTGAGATGAGATATCAAATTATTTTTGTTCATCGAATGATGACGATGGTCATGTTTTATCAACATACATGCAGACACATACACTTACATAATCACGCGCACGTGTAAAGGAAAATTTGAAGAAAGATGAGAAGAAAAAAAAAACGATATTATTATTTGTTACACAAATGAAGAGACAAAAAATAACGTTGTGGAATTTGTTCAATAAAGTGCAAATAACATGAGAAAAGGAAAGAATGAAAATGAGACAAGAAGTAGATCTATGCATGATTAACAATAACAAATCTTTATCGTTAAAACTATGCATATTAAGCGAAGAACTCTAATACGCAACAGTTCAATAGAGAAGAAAAAGCTTACAGCGGCTGGCCGATGGAACTGTTCGTCTTACTGCATCGAGATTCGATTGGTCAAGAAAAACAAACTGACCAGCAGAATATTCGTATTCTACATTTTAAACGAACGTTTTCTCTCACTAAATGAGGTTTTGAAAAAGAAAGAGGTTCGAAAAAAAAAGAAATAGTCAAGTTAACACGTACACGCACAAAAGACAACAATAGTGTTAATAACGAAAAACAAAATGGCACAAAATGAAAAGAAAAGTTCAATCACCGAGTTCGACGAAGAACGAGAAAGAAAGAGAGATATAGATAGAGAAAGAGAAAGTTTTCTGCAAAGCTGTCCGTGAGTCTTACCCTTCGATCTCCGGTCTATTTTAGATGAGATGTGTATCACAGAGGCGGATGGAGACAACAATAAGGACGACGACAATGAACTTTCTTAGAACAATGTCAGTCTGTCTCTAGACTTGTTGAATTGTAGCCGGTAATCCACATCTGCATTCTTCAACGATTATACCTGGTATAAATTTACGTAGGATAGGTCCACCATTTGTAGTTGAATACATAAGTTCGAGGCCACCTGTGCGCGAATAAGAACAGCAGTTTGACGATTGTTGATCGCTTTTGTTTTCATGCGACGTTGTATTCTTGTGATAATAACCATTGTGATGTAGTAAGAGAAGGTTATGTGCTGCATTTTGTTCGTTTTTCACCTGGGCATTTTTAACATCAGTAAATTTAAGTGATGAGCCACTTGTGCCGCAGAGACCAACGCATTCTCCGATATCAATCTTTCGTGGGTAGATGACGAAATTCAGTGCATTGTTGCCTTGATCGAGGTCGATTGTCAGTGGACGTCGACAACATGGACTTTTAGGATCACATGTTTGAGGTGGACGAACCTTTCTAACTCCGCGCGTTGCGCGATTTCCAGGAGCCGGCGCAATCTTTTCACCATATTCAACCAGCATATATGGCAATTGTTTAGAAGAATCTTTACCATAATCTTCATCCGGATTTGAACGTAAGAAGCTATCGAAACTCTTTTTGGAGTAGTATCGACGATAGTAGGATGCCCATGCTTGTGACGATGATGGTGTTTGAAGTTCACGATTGATTGCCAAGCCATACCATGGCATGATGAATTGCTTATAGATTTGTTGGATGCTTATTTGTCCATTGCGTGGATCGATAGTCAACTCGAGCCATTTGTCATTCAGTTCTTTGACTTCGCTGATAGCTAAACGGATGGTTCCTGTGAGACTTTGAAATGGATTTGCTAACGTTTCATTTGATGTTGGTCGAAAAACTTGGTAGATTTGAAACATGTCTCCCGTTAATTTATCTTCCAGTTGCGGATTGTTGTGAAAGTAATTCTTTTTCACGTAAATGCGTAATTGTGTGATGATTTGATTTGTTGGTAAACTTTTCGACTCCATAGGTGATTTAGCAAACCGAAAACAGTCGATATTGTTAGCTGTTTCCTTGTTCAAACTGAATTTGACTGATAGTTGTCGTTGACAAGTATGACTTGGGATGAATTCGCCAGGTAAGATAGCACGTTCCGTTGTTGGTTGAATATCATCATGATACTTCTGTTGAGAAGATATACGGTCTTCTTCGTCATGATGCTTAGGATGCTCTTCAAGTTGCTTGACAAGGGGTGATGGAATGCCAGTACCATCATGAACATGCATGGTGACATTAGGTGGTTCTTTTAAGTTTAGACGTTCGAAGATGAGACGAGTAAATTGTTGAACTTGTTCATCACTCGCACGATTCTTTGTTCGTGCTGTTGTCGTTGACATTGTTGTTGAGTGCGATTCTGTCAAAGAATCATCGTCTTCAGATGCATGATACGAGTTGTCATCGAATGGATACGGTGGCGGAACAAAAGGTTTGGTTGACATTGGGTATCGCCGTTTTGAATTGATTCGAAAGCGAGCTTGTAAAACAGTTGATGATAAAAGAAGAAGGATATTCAGAGTAATAAACCAGGACGACATGGTATTACGCGTAGTGTTCGTTAGCCTTTGTCAAAAAGACGTGTACAAATGGTTCAATCAATGATAATTGTGTGAATATAATGCGCTCGTAGGAGGTTGGACTTCACCGTTGATCAATCTCTGTATGCTGCGTTTTGAAATCTGAGAATGATTTTTATTTGAGATAGAAGTTAGCTAGTGAGCTGATGACGTCAGTAAACAATAGTAGACGCGTAGGTGGTATTGGTAATCATCTGTGTTTTTGACGAAGCGAGAAATAGCCGAGCGCAAGTAGGAGAGGGATAGAGAGAGAGAGAGATGAAGATGAACAACAACACAACAACTGGAAATGATGAGAGAAGAGAACGAGAACCCGGGAGAGAGAAAGGCAAAGAGAGAGAGAGAAAGAGAAAGAAAAACTGTGCAATAGCTATCTTTCTCTCTTATTTTTTTACTACTTTCTCTCTCCTTCCCCCTCTCTCCCTCTCTTATTTTTTTCTACTCTATTGCATACATTACATCCTTCTACTTTTTCCCTTATAAAAAATTAATATTCAGTGCTAATATGAATTGAAGTTATTATAAGGAATGAACAATTAATTAAGCAAAGTTCCAAAAGAAATCTAATTTAACAGACAGCACTCCCAGTGAAAATTTACAACGTTAAATATTGCTGGTTTTGTGTAAATTAGGAAAGAGAAGCTCTCATGAACACATCTTCGAAGAACATTTTCATCGTTCTTAAGGTCAATATTAACTTAGATCTTTCTTGAAATATTTTCCCCGAATATCGGCTCTTCAATCAGCGCATATTCAATGTGAGAAGTCAGGCAATATTTCATACAAACTATCATGCAATATCCGTGTGAAATCGAGTTTATGATCGTGTGTCTACCTTTCTATGCATATTCAATACTTTCTGTTCCGAACTTTTCAAGAATGTGTCTTTGTAATAGCTTTGATCTGTTTAGGTTTCTTTTTTAAAAAGGAAGAAGAAAAGAAGAGTAAAGCGAGTGCTATGGAAATTATTGCATAAAATATAGATGTTTAAATTATGCTCTTTACAAACAGTGTCTTTCTTCTTGCACTTCAGTTAAAGTTGATTCCTTTTTAACCATTAACAAACTACGTTTTTTAGTCTTCATAAAAGAAAAACATAAATTATTCACTTTGTCTTATTAATAAATATTAAACATAAGATTCTGCGTAGTAGGGGGATTTACTTCTGATGTATTATTTTTGTTATTCACATCGGTCAACTTGAACGACGGCGCGCCGATTATTTTCCGGTTATGTTCTTTTGTTATTGAATACTGTGGATAGACATAGGTCAAGTTCTTTTCTTCGTTCTTTTCCATGGCTGTTATCGTTCGCTGGCAGGCACTGCTAATGAGCGTGATTGAGGTCAAATGCAATCTTGCATACTGCCGGTCGATGGTCGGCGCTTCACCCTTTCTTTCAAGAACAATCGTTCATCATCTTTTCCCCTTATATTTATACATTCACATCTGCAAATGATGTGAATTCACGTCAGGAGAAGAATTTCTTCTGCTACGTCATAACAATGAATGTTCACATCATAATTACTAGCAAGGGGATCATTCGGTTGGACGAGAGGTTATGTCTGTTCGTTGAAGGGCAACATGTTGGAGGCGAGAAATTCTCGAATCATAAACGTAATCAAACACGAACACGCTCATCGCTGATAAATTATTTAACATTTTGCTGTCGCAAACTACTTCGAACTGTTATTTACTTACAGAGAACACGTAATTCAATATTTTTGCTCACGATGTGCTCGTTAACGCCATTCGATGCTCGGCATTCATAGTGTCCACTTTGATAACGATTCACATCGATTATATGAAACAGTCCATCATGATGAGTTCCCGAAATTTGATTGCCAATCTCTGTACGATCTGATTTATCTCCACTCAATCGAAACCATGAAAAATATGGTGGAGGTCGACCTCGAGCATAACATTCCAATGTTACATTATCATGTTCGTTGACAATAAGAGGTGATGATGTACCATTATCAATAATTGTTGGTATTTCTATTAAAAAAAGGTGTTCCTTATTGATTTATGTTCCATCGGGATCATTAAGACACACACGCATGCAACGTTGCGTTCAATGTGTTATTTTTGGACGTCCTTTTTTTCGATGTATGAAATAGATCGTATTTGATTACGAAAGGTACCCGAAACAAGTGAAAACATCTTCTAATTTTAATAGATTGATTCATGAGCGGAAAATTTTTCCATCAGTAATTCAAGGGTCGAAATTTCTGCTTGAATGCTATCACGTCAATTCTTATCGTATGTACTAAAATAGTAACAGAAATAGTCTGAACCTCGTTTACGTCATTAACATTTTTTATAGACTGATATTTAACTATTTCTATCAAGCTCAATTACTTCAACCTATGTAAATGAAAGAGTGACAATTAAAGCGCAAAATCAGGAGTTGTTAGACAGGTATTTAACAAGTAATTATTCAAAGAAAAAAATAATTAGTTCTAGTCAGACAATCTAATGAGAACAATGTTATTGATATTTGCCGTTCAAGTACATTTGTTTGCAGCATGGTAATTTTCATGTTAAATATGCTATTAGATAATCAACTGAAGATAGCACTTAACTGGTAACAGATCTCTTCAATGTTCTAGAGTATTTATGCAGTATGAAAGAAATAGTGCACATAAAAATAATGTCTATTTACATTCCAACCTAGTCTCGAAAAGTCCCCTGGAGCAAACAAGAACGAGAGCCTTGAAAAACATGATATAATTACGGTACAATGAATGTTTGAAATCATATATTTGCTATTAAATACGGATGAAATTCTAGCAGGAAGTCAAGCTTGTAATGAGTTTGTTACTCGCATATAATGTTGTAGTAAATCATCGTGTTGTTTCAATACATTAACATGTACTGCAAATCGTATTACTGCGCGGCGATTGACAAAAACTAATCTCACACAAATGTGTTAAAAAGATCTTTTCGGTGAAAAGTTTCGAAGGAAACCTGTGAATAATTTGTGACTTGTTTCATTACGACATCGAATAATGACGCTGATTAGACTTGTAACAAAAGCGAAGCAGGTGTTTAATAACTTTTGCTAGAAAATTGAGGCAAACGCGTACGATAATTTCATCAATCTGTCGGAGAAAACCAAGCTTCTTCCTAACAACATCGAAAGCAAGAAAATATCCGTGGATACAAGTGTCAATAATTAAAGTACATGACACAACAAACACTCCACACTCTCACCCACACCCTCACATTTGACATGCCTCTTCACGAGCAAACTCAGGTTCACTAGAATCAGCGTACGCGAAGATTATTTATTGATTCAAAAATAACAAACTCTCGTTTCGGAAAAGATTCTATTGCTCACGCGACTCGGACACGTTTGCTGCGACGCTATTGATGAGATTGTTTGCCGGTGTTTAGTTTTTCTTCTCCGTGAAAGGAAATTTTGAGGAAAAAATTGCATCACAATCAATGAATAACACAGACAAGCAGCTGTCAACTCACATATCGATGAGACAATTTCAAACCGATGCTCCCGCTTGGCAATATGTATCCATTCGGTTGCCACCGATCCTGTTACTGCGATAACAAACACATACAGTGTTGTTTTGATTGCTAAGCCACGAAAACGATGGTAGTATTCTGCGAAAAAATCAAATAGAATGTAAAATGCGATATTATCCTTAGTGAGCGTGATTAAACGTGTATCAAAGAAGACGGGAATGAATATCGCAAGAATCACTTCTAAGCGCGAGATAAAATGGAATAAATGCCGTTGTTCGATGGCCATATGCACACGTAAATGATGCGCTTTTGGAAAGACACGACAGTAGATTAAACTGACGAAATAAATCGAGTCGATAATGCCCCAAATGGAATAGAGAATTACATGAAATTGATCATCTCGTTTGGCATAGGAGATCAAGTGACCTAATGTGCCGATCTCTGCCAGAAACCAAAGAAATAAATGATAGAAAAAGCAAATCCATCGCGATTGAATCGGCACGCAATATTGTAAATAAGCGAAGACACTGAGAATCGACGAAAGTAAACCTTCATATCCATTATTTGTCTTACCAGTTGAATGGTAATAAAAGACATCGAAGATATATGCAACTTGAGCAACGATGGGCAAGAACATAGTAGCAATTAGGAAAAAGCGATCATCTGCTCGATTTGAAATCGCGAGAAATTCTTCTGAATCAATTCGATGCATTGTCAATGACTCACACAACAAATGTCCACCGATATATCTCTCCCTATTGTTCAAATTTTGAGTCAATCAACCGTAAACACTCGAATGCGCTCGAACACGAATAAATGAAGTCAAACATTTATGATCAGTTTATTAGAAAACACATATCGGTTTTCTTTCGCAGATTTCTATCAATCATGTTGCATGATGAGAGCAGAAATGAAACAGATTATTTTATTAATTATTCTTTCTTGATAGAAACCAGTGCTTTCTGATCAAGTGCATAGGAATCGATTTCTTACATTCGAAAAGTGAATATCCGCTAATGAGATCTTGTTTTCTTCAGTCCTCTAGAATCATCATCATTCAAGGCCACTTTGCAAAAAGCTGAATACTAATTAGCATTCAAATTTTCGATGAAATTTACACATCCATCAAATCATATTAGCGAATTCTAATTGATCTTCGAACTTCTTCTTAACGTGCATATCTATTATCGAAGTGTCAAACGAGCCGCAGAAATTCCACGCATAGATGATAACAAACAAAAGAACTTATTGACATGAAACGTACGCTGAGAAACCAATTTCGAATAGGTTTCTGTTCCATATATGTATGTCGATAGACAACAAAATATCATCACTCGTTCAAATAAACATTTTCTTTTTCTACTCTTTCAATCTAGCTCTGTATAGAGAAGGAGATGAATGTATCCGTCTGCCAGAACTTCCGATCATCATATACCGATTTTCTTTTCATACTCGTTAGAAATATATGAAAAGAACATTCTCGTTTCATTTCGTCTGGCATTCTCATTCATATTTTCCTCTTCTTATATAAACAATTCGGCTGAGTTCAACTAGGTTTTCTTGTTGATCAATCTAACCGATGCATTAGAGTGAACTATATATACATATATAATCTACTCATAATAAGACGCATTTGCAAGAGAATTCTTACCTTGAACATATAAACTAATCGTAGCTTTTTGCGGTGGTTCTGTATTCACTTCACAAACATAAAGTCCTTCATCAGCAATATTTACATTAGTTATGACTAATGAATAATCAATATCAGTACGTTGAATAGATAAACGATCATCGGATATTAAGGAATCTTGATTATGTGCAAGAATTAAATCAGCGTCATATGATGCATGACTTTGCCGGATCCATATTAATTGATGAGTTGATGAAATAGACAAATCATGATTTATACGATCGAATACACATGTTAATCTTGCTTTTTGTCCACTAGTTACTGTTACATTAGACTGTAATGGTCTAATTATTGCTCGATTCTCGCCTAGAGTAGAAAAGAAAAAGATGATCCTTCGATTGCCTGAAGAGGAAGAGAACAAATCAGTTAACCTTGATTTATTCGAGCTGTAATAGACAATTCATCAAAAATGCAAAGATAGAATAAAATGAACAAACGATATGTTATATTCTCTATTGAATTCGCCTTTTCTTCTTTCTCTCTCTATCTCTCAATTTATAAGACACATCTCCGACTGAACTTCTCAATGTGTCCAAATGCAAATGATGTATATATGCTCAATTGAAATTTGCATAACGAGCAGAAAATCTAATTGAGAAATCGTTCTTTATTGTTCTGGTCAGCGTTCATGATAATAACGGACAGATGATCCGTTTGAATTCTCCTAGTTAGAATTCCGTTAACATCTTTCCTAACGATGATGATGAATATATGACATAATCTTTCATCACTCTCCTTGTCAAGGTAAACAGATCATATAAGAGCGAACAGAATAGTTCAACACTCTGACCACCATCGGAGAGACGCTGTGTGTGTATGTCTTTATGATGTAAGTACAATCAAGAGAACTTGTCAACTACTAAAGTGGGCGGTCGCTTACAAGTGGATCGATAAATAGGTGATGAGGCTCAAAAAAAGTTATGGAATTCTACAGCTGGACAATGTCACATCTTCTAATTATATATGTATAGAAATTATAATTGACACGAATTGCATCCGAGTTTAAACATTATCGTAATGTACGAACGTATGGTAAAACAATTGTTTACATCATCATCACCTTTTATGCACAGAGATGCATTCGAAAGGTAACACTTGTGACGGTATATATTGTCATTCGTGTTATGAGAAAGATGTTTCATTTCTGTACAATCGAAAACATCTCGTTGGTTAATCTAGACAGTCGAATCTTACCATTAGTATCTTGAGAAGACGATATTTGAAGAATCAATAAGAAGGCGATCAAATGTGTCCATAACATTGTATGTTTTTATTTTTGTTGTTGGAAGTTTGTGTTAACAAGACGGACCGTGAATGAGTATGTTCACTTAAATAGAAAGAGAGAGTACTTGATTGTCGGAACGATAAAACACAATTGAGACAACAACGGAGATAGAGAATAAGATGAGCTTGTATAGTATGTGTTGCTTCCTGCTGTTGCCGTTGAGCGTTATATGATAGTAGGAGTTGCTTGAGATTTTTTTTTCTTCATCTCTCTGTTGTGTCTCTGTCTTTCTCTCTTACTCGCTTTGCATGTAGTAATCGCACAAAAGAGAACATTCATTGCATTGAGATAATCGTACGGCTAACTTTCTGTTATTATATGTTTGAGCGAAAAAAGAAGACCTTGGCTCTACTGAACGAACAACGAACGATGAAGTTATGGACTCAATTCATTAGGTTTTTTGAACGGCTATAATTATATCAACGGATTCCAAGTCGAGAAAAACAAGAAGAAAATCTGTTAGATATTAAACTCGTTTTAGGCGACAGAAAGAAAAGGGAACAAGATAAGATTGCTTCTACAATTGATCATTTCGAAAGACAAGAAAATGAGAGTCTTTCATTGAATTTAATCAACCATATAACAGACATTTTATACCGAGATAATCAGAATGAATTGCGCATCCAAAAGTGCTAGTTCTTCTCCAAATACGATAGATAAAGTCAAGTGATATAAATTAAGCATTATTTGACATTTCAATTCGATTTCATAATCATGTGCATTTTAATACAGATCAATCAAATCAGCAAGATATTTCAATGTGTTAGTTTCGGATACATAGCAATATCTACTATTCGAACTCATCGATTTTTCCACTGTAAATATAATTACACATGATGCATCGTTTTTCATCAGAAAGACAAAAAAAAAGGAAAATCCCTGGAAGAGACTTACCAGTGCGACTACTCTGATTTTGAATAAATACTTGACTATCTGTTTTTCTAATGCATTGATTAACATCTCTTCTTCTCCCAACATCATCTCCAGTCATGCTATCATTCTTCCAATCAAATTACACATATTAGAAACATCTTCGAATGCATACGAGATAAATAATAAAGTATAGAGCGAGAGAGAGAGAAAAAAAAGAAACAAAAATCAATCTCGTAGATGTTTATTCGGATGAATTTTTCATCGTTCGGTTTTGTTGATTGATACGTATATGCAGAAACTATATCTGTCGTTTGCTATTCAAAGTTTATCAATACACATTGCACAATGAAATTGATGGAATGTTGAGAGAAATATATATATATATATATATCGTAAAAAATATTGTCGTTCAATGTTCGACAATAAAATAACAATGTTAAACAAAACTCATATATATGTATATGCAAATAAATTCTATCTGGATAAAAAAAAGCCAAAACAAGCTCATTCACTTTTTACATGTTCTTGTTCGGAGAAATTTTCGTTTGTTATTGTTATTGATGATGATTGATCGGGCTAAGAAAAACAATAGAAATATATGTATATATACATAAACAACATTCTTCGTTGAGTAGAAAACTTACTTGAGATAATAACTTGGTTATTTGAGCGACGAGAATAGCACCAGCAAATGTCAAACAAGGTACACATGTTTTCAAGTAGAAATCCGAATAAGTATATCTGAACGAGAGTTTTCATTGAATTACAATGAAATGGTGAAAGATATACTTACTCGAATGCTCCAGCACGTAGTAAGATTTCGGTAGTCATGGTTAATATAAACGAAACAAGACTAGCGAAAACGAACGTGACTTTCGTACGATCGAACCACCACCAAAATGCGACACATAGGAACGCTAATGTAAGAGTGAAGTGTAGATCGCTTTGAAACGGAATTTTCTATTGAAAGAAGGTATTTGTTATTTAATCTACTTTTGTTATCAGACAAAGAAAAAGATTAAACTTACTGCGCATAAATGATTGATTCCAACAAAGATTACAATTGATTTACAAACTTGAGATTTGCGAATAATATTATCGTTTTGCTCTGAGAAGAACGTTTGATCAATTGTCGTGATAAACATTGGATAAAGTAGGCCGATTAATGCTTTAAGAAAACAAACGAAGACTAATCGGTAAAACAAAGAACAAAAACTGATTTGTAATCTTTATTTACCAGCACCAAAACCACATATAGATATGAGACTCAATGCGGGCAAGGTCAGTATCAATCGAGGAGAATTGAATAATCGGAGTTTATGCTCATATTGAAATGTCATAAGTACAACAGCTAACGTGCAACCAAACGTAAACAGCTTTATAGATCGTAACGGATACAATGAAGCGCGATCAACAAGCATGGTTGTCATTGGTTGGTTTCTTGAGATCCTTTGACGTATGCTTATAAATATGTATATTTATATCTAAATAAAAGATAAAAAAATGAAAGTAATCACATATACGTATATGTATATATATATACATTTGCGTATGTATATCGGTAAATCAACTTAAACAGACCAGAATGGCGTGATCGAAAAGACTTGTCTCGTATTTTTTTTGTCCTTTATTCGTAATCGTAGCGAAAACAGAGGAGGGAGAAAAGGGAAAATGACATATACTCGAGTATAAATTATACTTAAAGTCCTTTTTCTATCACTCATCGTACTCGATTGTAAAATACCTTGACTAGAACATATCTTGACTTTTATGAGCGGTATTTATTGATGAACAGTATCGTCGTGGAGAAAAATGTTGTTGTTGCTGATTTTCCAACACAAGTAATCTTCAATAGAATAAAGAAAAAGAAAATTTTCAAATCAAATATCTTTCTTTTCTTCTGTTTTTCATCGACACACATGCGCACAGGTTTTTTTTTTGACTTTCACTCAAAACCATCTTGGCTTAGAAAGAGACACACAAGAAGAAAAAGAAAACGCACATTCAAAGTCAAGTTTTTCCACGAAACAATAAACATATGTATATATCTATATATGAATTTCAGTCTTTCGCGTTCTGAATGGAATGGTGACGCATTCTATTGGTACGAAGTCGTCAGGAGTGCTGTTGCTGAACTTGAATCAGGAAAGAGTTTATGATACGATTGAATTGGGATATAGTTTCCAACAACAGTACGACCGGAAAAGTATCGACCATGAAGTGAATTGACCGTGTTAATAGCTAGAAAATAAAACAATAATGTTTAAGACATTGGAGAAATACGAGATACTCAAGAAGTTCGATAAGTCATGGATTTATTCGAGAACACTTACCGCTAGCAATGGACGAACATTTAACATAAACATTTCCGTCTGCACTTTTTTCATCAATGTAAATATGAACAACACCACCATATTTATTGCATTCTTCTATAACTTCATCCTTGATTTCCTGTGCCCATTTAGGGTTTTGTCTGGCTTCGGTAACAGGATCGAACATATTTGATAACATAAAGCATTGTGTACCAACCGCAGTTACTGTAGCTAATTGTTGTGGGTTTGGCGCTTCCGGTATGCGAACATGTTGAGAGCTAGCGGCTTGCTTATGAGCTGCTTGCAAAGCGTCCATGGCGTGTTTCGGCATTTGTAATCCACTGCCTTCACTTAATTTGGCCATCAGTGCTAGCCGTCCGGTTGCGCCTAGATTAACGCCACGATGATCGAGATCATCAGAGTCAAGATTTGACATTGCAGCAAACGAGGAAGAGATGCCCGGTGTATACGATGGATAACTTACACTTGAACTAATTTCACCTGCTCGTTCAGTCACATGTCCAACTTTCATTGGTCGACCAGCCAACTCGAATCCATTTAAATTTTCCATCGCTCGTTTTGCATCCTCGGCATGCGCAAATTGAATAAAACCTGTTCAAACAAAAAAATCAAACGATCAGATTAATTTTTATGACGAAACTTTCTTATTTTACTTACCGTATCCTCTCGATCGGTTCGCATCAGGATCTCTCATCAATGTAATATTATCAATCTGTCCAAACGGTTCAAATATACCGCGTAACATATCTTCTGTAATATTAAAATGTAATGAACCAACGTACAACTTCATTGGCCCATGCGTAGGTATTACCGATCCAGATTGTGGTCCAATTCCGTTCGTCATGATAGCGTTTTGCGCTTGAGCGGCTGCTGCTGCTTGTGCCGCTAGACGATTTTTTTCCGCATTGGACGGTTTCACAATAATGGGTATGCCAAGAAGTTTTTCGCCTGATAGAGCAAGACCTGCTTGCACACAAGCTAGATCACGAAATTCAACGTAGGCAACGCCTTTGGATCGACGTGTTCGTGGATCGGTTATCATTCGGACATCACGGATTTTGCCAACTTTTGAAAAGAACTCTTCGAGATCACGTGGTCGAATCCTTGCTGCGAGTTGCATGCCTAGAACAAAAGAACATTTGTTTACAACGCAAATATGATTGTGTTTATATTTGTTAAAATATAACTTACAGAATACAGTTCGAAGATCTCGTTCTTCGGGCGTTAATTCCGGCGATTTGTCTCGTCGATGTGATTTCGATGATGATGAACTATCTTTTGTGTTCTTGCTTCGACTTAATGTTTGCGCTAGCTGGTGCAGTTCCGAATTGACATTCGGTCGTTTTCCACTCGGTACGATCGGTGGCGATGATGACCGGTGATGACGATCGTTGCTTGGCGATCGGCTTCGTTTTCTATCGTGTTTTTTCTCACTTTTATGAGATTTGTGATGTTTGTGATGTTTGTGTTTCTTGTGCTTTTTTTCTCTGTCTTTATCCCTATCTTTATCCTTCTCCTTTTTGTCGCCATTTTGATGCTTAACGACTTGTTCATCTTGTTGCATGTTTTCTTCAAGCATACGTTCAATTTCAGTATCGTCAGCCATGTCCTATCTAAAACAAAGAATGAATGAGTAAACTCAATAGCTGATCGACACGATTACCCTGGCAGAATTAAGTGATTATATAGAGAAAACTTCCTAGAGAAAAGAAAACAAGAATGAGACACTCAAATCTGATATGAAGTTATGTAAAGAATACAGAATAGGAATTGATTGTGCAGAACCACTCCTAGAATAATAAACTACGATATGTTCAAAATACAAAATCGAATCCATGGAAAATGAAACGTCTGTTTGTATACGAAATTGAACTTGAACGTGTGGACGAACTTCTAAACAAGGACAAGTCTTTCTTTGTTTTGTGATTATTTCAATCAAAAAGAAAAGTGCAATTTTGAAGCTCGATATTCACTCGAGTAGAGGCTTTCAAGTAGTTTTTTTCTCCCTACTATTACAAAAAAAAACAAAAACAAAAAAAGGCACTTACGAATGAGCAGAGTTACTGAATATGCGACCGGCTTGTCTAATGAACAATTGATGAAATAATTCGAATGAAATACGAATACGTTGTGATATATGATGAAAGAATCGACGCCATCTTAAAAGAGAATTTGGTGTCCTCCAAAATTGACCAATGAAATAACGCCGTCATGAATTTGACCACCTTTCACAATAATTTCAAATTCAACACCTTAATGAGCGTTGCAAAAAAACAATTTAACAGAAAATTGTTGCCTGATCATATTTCCGTCAATTTAAACTGTTATTCACGATTACTTTTGAACGATCGTTTGCAAAATTCTCCATCAATTATCAATATCCGTTCGATTTTATATCTTCTATCTGAGTAGAGCATATACAAGAATCAGAGCATCCTACGCCGACAGGAATATACGCCACTTTGTGAAATATTGTGCTCTGATCAATTAGTTTTCTGCAGAATGGATTATTGTTCACGCATCAAAGACTTATCATCAATGCGCATTCGAAAAAGATGCTCCGAATGATTTCCTTGCTGATAAGATTTATTTATTTTTATTTAAGAATAAGTGATGTGATAAGAGAAGGGTGAGCAGGTAAGATGTAAGTCAAACATGTACGATATTAAGAGAATAGAGTAAATGTATAGAGATGGACAGAGCTTTGAATGTTGTGAAAAGGAGAAAAAAATAGTTCAAATTGTCTATTGCAATCATTTAAGCGTGTTGTTCTTCTTCTTCACCTTCGACACCTTCACCTTCTTCTACAAAAGATGAAAGAAAATGTATATTAGCACTCCGTACAAAAAGTATTTGAAATCGATCAACTAACCTTCGGCTGTAGCATCTTGGTATTGTTGATATTCGCTGACAAGATCATTCATGTTTGACTCAGCTTCAGTAAATTCCTACAACAATAGAAATTCATACTAATCAATTCCATTTCGATCATTACGTACCATTTCATCCATGCCTTCGCCTGTATACCAATGCAAGAAAGCCTTTCGGCGGAACATAGCAGTAAATTGTTCCGAAATGCGTTTGAATAATTCTTGAATAGCTGTGCTATTACCTACAAGACATGTTACAAATCAGGCAACGTTCTTTCACACTTGAGCTGTGATCATACCAATAAATGTGGCTGCCATCTTAAGACCACGTGGTGGAATATCGCAAACAGCTGTCTTAACGTTGTTTGGGATCCATTCGACGAAGTACGATGAGTTTTTGTTTTGAACATTCAACATTTGTTCATCGACTTCTTTCATTGACATGCGACCACGGAAGATGGTGGCAACAGTCAAGTATCGGCCATGTCGTGGATCACATGCAGCCATCATGTTCTTAGCATCGAACATCTGTTGGGTAAGTTCGGGAACGGTCAATGCACGGTATTGTTGTGAGCCACGTGATGTGAGTGGTGCGAAGCCAGGCATGAAGAAGTGTAAACGTGGAAATGGAACCATATTTACAGCCAATTTACGTAAATCAGCATTCAACTGACCTAGATGGATCAATCAGATAAGCACATTAGAGTGCATTACAGAGTCATTAGCCTCTACCTGGAAATCGGAGGCATGTTGTAACACCTGACATTGTGGCCGAGACTAAGTGATTAAGATCACCGTATGTTGGCGTTGTCAATTTCAATGTACGGAAACAGATGTCATATAATGCTTCATTATCAATACAGTACGTTTCGTCAGTATTTTCGACGAGTTGATGTACACTAAGTGTGGCATTATATGGTTCAACAACGGTGTCCGAAACCTTTGGTGATGGGACGACACTGAAAGTCATCATAATACCTGAACAACAGTTTCGTCATGACAATCGAATTTCGTTTTCATCAAAGATTACGTACGATCTGGGTATTCTTCACGAATCTTTGAGATGAGTAAAGTACCCATACCAGATCCAGTACCACCACCAAGTGAATGGGTTAATTGAAAACCTTGAAGACAATCGCAGGATTCAGCTTCTTTGCGGACAACATCCAAGACTGAATCAACTAATTCGGCACCCTCAGTATAATGACCTTTGGCCCAATTGTTACCAGCACCCGATTGACCTAATCAAAAAGATCATTAAACAATAGGCATATTATAAGCGATCGTCTTACCAAAGACGAAGTTGTCTGGTCGAAAAAGTTGACCAAAGGGACCGCTACGAACTGAATCCATAGTTCCTGGTTCGAGATCGACAAGAACAGCACGTGGAACATATTTGCCTCCTGAAAAGAAAACCTTCGCCATGAACACTTGAGCAATGCTAAGCTATGTTTTTTACCAGCAGCTTCATTGTAATAAACGTTGATACGTTCAAGTTGAAGATCTGAATCTCCATGATAGGTACCAGTTGGATCAATACCATGTTCATCGGAGATAACTTCCCAAAACTAGAAAAAAGTTGCAACGTATTTACAACTGCGTTATTACCGAATTCCTTTTCTTCGGTGTCTTTGTTTAAAAATTAGCGTTTTACACCAAACAAGAGATCTTATTCTAGTCTACTGTTTCAGTCGGAAACTTTCGAAAAAGTTAAAGATAGTGTAGAATTTTGACGTACTTTGGAACCAATTTGGTTTCCACATTGACCAGCTTGGATGTGAACAATTTCACGCATTTTGTTTTAGTTGTTGTTGGATATAGGATTAATCGAAAGTGCAAGAGAAGACGGCGATCTGCAACGAGAAACACGCAGTTATATTGCTTGTCGGACGACCAGATAGTATGAAAAAAACAAGAGAAGATGTGAGAGAAAAAGAAACAGCCGACGACGTTCGTTCGTCTTTTTCTCTTTCTCGTGCGCGCTCTTCTTCTCGCTCACGCTCACTCTCACTCCCTCTCTAGTTAGACAGACGGACGGACGGATAATATAGTCGCTTTGCTTACACAGCAAAATAGACGCACACACGCACACTGCCTGACGAAGTGACGACGGCTCATATAGCTGAATGAATCATCACTTCGAGATGTATAACCCATAAGTGAAGAGAAAGAGCGTATGATGTAGGAGTTCAGAAATAGACGCACACGTATCAAGTCATTGATTGCACGCCTCACTTGCTATGAGGGTTACTAGCTTTACTTTTATTCGTCAGTTTTTAAGCGGGTTAAAATCGAAAGAACAAAAAGCAAGCAAGACTGATGACGAAGAAAGAGTATATCTAGGACAGATTTGATAATTATGGACGGTTGCTACAACAATTCTGTCGTTTATTTCAAAGAATTATCTCGAATAGTTCAATTAGACAGGGATTATTTCTCTCCAAGGAGATGTAAAAACGCATTTGACGACAATTTGAATGCCTGGAAATGCAAAGAACGTACTATAGGAGAAACTTTCCTTCGTTTGAAAGTAAATATCGTAAGAATGTCGCTTTTTTTTGTTCGCAGATTTTTATTAAAGAAATTGAAAAAGAAAGAATATCCTTCTCTGCAATGTGAATATTTGACTGGTAGTTAACAAACACCGATGTGCGAATCTTTCAATACTATTTTTCTGTTAACGAAAAAAAGAGTCTAACGATATACAAAGAACTACATTTATGCATCATATTCGAAAGGGAATGTTTGATCGTCATCGTCACTTTGTAATCTCTGATTTTGTTGATTATCTTCGTCGTCATCATCGGCATCATCCTCTTGTTGATCAGTCTGAAATTGCTCGTCGTTGTTATCTGATGCCATGGAATTGTTTGAACTTGAAGAAGTCGACGTTTGATAATAAAACAGTTCATTGGATCGATTGAATGTTTCTTGTAAAACTTCTTCGTCGTCTTCGTCATGGTGTAAATTGAAAAACGGTGCTGGTAATGTCGGTTTAGTCGCATTTGGTAACTGTTGTACTGGCACAGGTGGTAGTTGCCGAGTAGTGTTAATTGTTAGTGGTCGCGGTTGAGCGATATTTGTTGGTGGTAGTTGATTTTGAGTTGGTAGTGTTCGTTTTAATGTCGGTGGCAATGGGAGAATCCTATATGGGAATAAATCATTTAGGATGTTGAACAATCAGAAGGACTCACTTTGGAGCGGCAGACCAATTGTTATTCATGTCATCATCAGAGTTATGCAAATCAATAGAATCGTATCGATTGCTTCCATTATTGTCATTATCTATCAGTGGTTGATGTGACGGTGATTGATCTGCATTTCCTAAAAGAATACACATACATCGTAATCAAAGAAATAAATATCCGATGTTTTGATCTGCATACGCGTTGTTGTAAAAAATAATGCTGTCCGTGGTCGATTGTTGACTTGCTTCTTAGTGGTAACTTCGCTGATCATCTGATGACTGTTAGTAGCATTGGCCATGGTTGGTATAGGCGGTTGCTGTCGTTGTTGCTGAACTGGTGGAATTGGAGTTAACTTGCCATTCAATGGCAATTGACGATTGTTAGGCGCTGTAGTTGTTTGCGGTTGTCGTTGATCACTTCCTGCTGTGACGAGTAACGTTGGCCTTGTTTCTGCCGGTGGTAAATCCAACGAGAGTTTTTTCGCGGATGTTGCCGATGATTTCGGTGTTGACATAATTGCAGGTCGTGGTCGCACGGTTGGCGCTGCCGGTGTTGCTTGTGGTAGAGCTGAAAGGACACTACCGTCAGGAACGTTCAGAGTTCGACCGTAGTGTGATTGACTAGCAGAGCTATCAGCCGTTTGTTGACTTGTTCGTTTTCCATCGTCGAAATTGATCAGATTCGGGACTTTGCTTGCCGACTGGTTCACAAATCCATTCGCAGGCGGTGCATTTGGTCGAGCGATCGGAGTGCTTTTATTTTTATTGGCAAAAGCATTGTCCATATTCTTGAAAGAGAAAGAGGTTTGCAGTTCTTCATAGTTCAGCGAAGGCGCTCTATTAAAAAGAATTACCGATGATCGATTCGATCCATGACGTCGGAAACTGCCTGATGGACGAAATGATGGCCAGCGTGGATCATATTCATGATCATTGATACCTTCTCTTGAATGTGCACGTTCTTTCAACGCACAAACAAGTCGATTCAAATTGAAACCCTATGTACATGGAAGAAATAAACAAAATGATTTGGCAGGAAGCTAAACAAGCATAGAGTCATGAAGAAAACAACAAGAAAAGGTAGAATCACATTTGAATCAAGGGAATAAATCATCGAGTCTAATCAGATGGAATCTATGTTTTGAATGGAATTGTTTAACTGATTAGTCTTTCGGCATGCTGCTATTCATGCAGAACTGACCTCATTGTCATTATTCATTGATCTGATACTTTCACGTTCCGTGAGTATCTGTATATATGTATAACGAAAACAAAAGATTTCATTATGAAAACTTACCGTATCGTTTCTATGACCCTGTTTATATGAACGGTAATTATCTACATATAGACATATAGCGTACACTTTTCCAACGGTTAGTTTTGGAAAGCCAGGAATGCCGTGTAGTTCTGAAAAGGTGACAGAAGAATTGAACGATAGATAAGTTGTCGACTACTGACCAGTTTTAGGTGGAACAACCAGATCGAGTAATGGTTTAGTACCGCCTTCATAAAGTTTAATAGGTTTTTTAGCTAGATTTGGCCATAGTCTACATAGAACTTCACGTAGTTCGTTATCAGCTTCATCCATTTCTTCCGCAGCTAAATGAAATTATTAGTTAATGAATAAATGCGGAGAAGAATTCTTCTATGACTTACCAGTCCGCATTTTTATACCGAGGGATTCACGAATTAAGGCGAACAGAGTTGTGGTAAAATGCACTTGACGTTTATCATCAATCGGCATATTCATCCGAATCAGACGCTAAAATCCCATATCAGTTATTAAGTCTATCGTTACACCTCGTATACATACCTTATAGGCTAGCTTTGACGGACATTTCGTTCCAAATCCAACCGGCGGAGACATCAGCCGAAGCATTTCGAACATCTTTGTGTATTCTAATTTTCCTCTAAAACAAAAATTATTTTTGAAAATAAACCGAATATCATCATCGAAAGAAACATACGTTCCATCAGGATCGTATTCTGACCACGAACGTAAAAATTCATCGAGATGATGTGCACCTAATATCGATGAATCTCTTGTTAAATAATCAAAATTATCCATGATAACTGCCACGAATAAATTCAACATCTAAGAAAACATTATAAAACATCGTCTCAACAGTTAGTTCGAACACTTACCAAGAACGATGAAAGAAAAACGAACGAACAGAAGTAAGGATACGCGATAAATGATCCACATTTCGGTGTCTTTGGAGAATGTCGTTCGTTCGTTGTTGAATGACAGTCCGCACCGCCTTTGCACGCCAACATCACCGCTTGCCAACTTTCACCTGTCGCACATCTGTTCATTGAAATACAAAGAACAACAACAACGAGTCAATATCTTTTGATTAGCAAAGATTTTTCGACAGACAACAAAAGCATAAGTGAAGCAAACAATATCATTACGAATACCTGAACAAGAGCATCAAAGCAGAAAAAAAATTGGCGAAATTATTGTGTCGATTAATCTCGGTTTTGCTCGAGTCATGACGAACGTTACCAAAGACCTTGTTTAGAAAGAAAACATAAGATATAAAGAAGAAAAACTAAATGACATGCAAAGAAAATGGGAAATGATAAAATAAATGAAAAAGAAAAAAAAAACGATAAGGTTCAAAACTTTCACCATTACCAAATCACAGAACGAACTGTTGAGGGAATAGTAAAGAAAAAATCAAAATAAAATATCATTCTATGTTTATCTAAAGTATCTATATCGCTTCGGACATTCTCTTGCCTGAATAGAACAAGTGTCGCTTGAAAAATGTTCTGAAAATTATTGTGATCGTGCATCGTCGATGTATGATCGACTTTTATATTTCCAAACATCTGTAGGGTAAATGAAAGTGTATAATGTGTGTGTTCAATACTCATTAGATTTTCATAACTAGTCACTTGAAAAACAAAATTATCTAGGAGAAAAGAAATACCTGCATGCCAATGATAGCATAAATGAAAAACAGCATTCCAATTAGTAGACAAACATATGGAAGTGCCTAGACAATAGGGGAAAAGATGGATCAGTTGATTTATTAAGTAGATGAAATTCACTTTAAAGGATTGTACGAATGTCCAAAGTAGAATACGAATGGTATATCCTTGCCGTAGAAGTTTTATCAAACGAGCAGCACGAAATAGTCGAAGAAAACCCAAATTGAGTAATGTGTTCTAAAGAAAAACAAATCATCATTACTCTAACGATAGTGATATTCTTTCAGATTAGAACTAAAGGTGATGGTCATGCGCAACTATCTAGAGTTTACTGTGACCTTTCGTTTTACTTCATCATTCATTGCCGGTTCATCGGACTGTCTTATTACCTTATGCTTTTGACCAGTAGGCATAGCTGCAAGATTGACTTTACCACCAGACTAAAAGAAAATTCGGTTTTTCATATTGCAACTCAAGTATTATCGACTGATAATCGTACTCGGAATTCCGTGACAAGTACATCAGCAATACTTCCAAGAACAGTAATAAAATCAAATGCATTCCATTTGTCTCGAAAATAGTTCTAAAATTTATTCATAAAAGTTTGACTTTTTTGCCAAGTTAATTGTTCGTCACATACTCGCAGTCCAAATGCAATTATTTTCAGGATACTTTCCACCGTAAACAAAGCAGTGAAGGTCGTATTTGCATAGGTTAACATATCATTATACGCTTCTGGACTTCGATAATACTATAAATACGAAGATGACGATGGATCTCCTATAGAATTGAACTTACTTTAGCCATTAGTACGCATGTATTCAATGCGATCATAACCATGATACAGAACTCAAAATAAGACGAGGTACATGTTTGCCAAATTCGATAACGTAATGAGCCTTCTTGTTTCGGTTTACAACATTGAATTGGTTTAGCGTTCAGTGCAAAATCAATACATGATTTCTATAAAGATATCTATAGAAATAACATGTTCAGTTCTTTATAAACGAAACAAACTTGATTTTTGTTGATTTCCGCTTCTTCTAATTCTTTTTGTCCTTGATCTTGAAATGTAATGATAATTAAAGCAACGAATATATTCACGAAAAAGAATGGAAACACGATAAAATAGACGACATAAAACATTGCGATTTCTAATCGATTGCCAGGTGTCGGACCTCGGTTGATACCAGTAGCATCTATTGAATGTTGTAAAACACTAAAATTCACGATCGGATCACTCCACCATTGATCAAAAGAATCCACTTACGTCGGCCATCCTTCGCCCGTTTGAACAGTGAACAAGGTGAGGATAGCTTGCGGAACGCTATCATACGTAAAATCGTATGGTTCCCACGCTCTTTGTTCGCGTTTCGGTTTGTCTTTGCCATTTCCAAAGTCGAAATAATGCCCTCTAAAAACAATATCCAGGATCGTCGATGATCAGCGAACACATGTTTTTGATACATACCGACATTCGTCAGGTGTTAGTTTAGATAGATCTGTGCATCGATAAAATTTGCCTTTGAATAATTGTACAGCAATAACAGCAAAAATAAATTGAAATAGCATGTACACAATTCTAGAATTATCTCTATCAGACAAAGAACTCTAGCGATGAATGACTTACAAGATGGTTAGCACATTCGATAGAGAGGTAATAACACAATCAAAGACAGCTTTCAATTTCGGTACTCGATTGATGGTTTTCAATGGACGCAGTACACGAAGAACACGCAGTGATTTAATTGTATTAAGATTTTTTCCTGCGCCATTTTCTCTACAAAGGATATCCTCGGTTATATCTTCGCATCTGGTCAATTCATATATCTTACGTAAAGCCAAATGCAACCAATGCACAGACGACAACAATAGCATCTAGAATGTTCCATATATCACGGCAATAAGCGCCTTCATGAAAAACGACACCTAGATCAACAACCTAGAACGCAGATGAGTTCAAACTGACTATTTGCAAGATATTATTTTCGAATACTTTGAGAATCAATTCAACGGTAAATACACCAGTAAATGCGTAATCTATGTAGCTAAGTATCTTGTTGCGCATCGAATTTTCATTGATAGGATCCTCAGCAGCTAATGAAATTGAGCTGAGACATATAACAGTCATGATTAGGAAATCGAAATAACGAAGAGTAACAATAAAATGACAAAAGCGACGAATTCTAAAAATACAAATATTTCGACGAATTATCTCTTCCCACGAACAAAGATTCATATTATCGAACTTACGGATTAGTATTGCTGAAGATAAACATCGAGCTGGCTTCTAGAATCGGTTTAACAACACGAGCTTGTTCTTTTCGTTTTGCTTCTGCTTCGGCAGCAGCTTCCGCTTCTTTCTTGCGCGCTGCTTCTTCGGCACGAGCTTTGATTGCTTCCGGACTATTAAGTCCCGGTAACTTATCCAATGAGGCTAGAAAAAAAATTTTTTTACTATCAAATCATCGCTTCGAATGACAATTCTTGCTTTACTTGGAAGAAGAACTGGACCGAGATCGTAATCTAACCCAGGAATGTAATCCAAATCGGCTTTTTGAAAAATTTGTCGGTCTAAATAATCGTCCGCTTTAGAATTGCTTGTAGGTTGATTTGCTGGTGTGTCAAAAGCTGTTTTCACTGCGTTTTCAACATAGTCTTTCTTTGTTGTCTGTTGAAGATTATTTCGTTTGATCAACGGTTCTTGATCAGGCTTTTTCACTTTTGCATTCGGCGTATTTGTTGTTGTCGTGTCTAATTTAAACATTGATTCAACATCTTTGGTCTCACGTTGACGTTTCTAAAATATAGTATAGAAGTTATTTGTTCGATATCAGAGTGAAATTTTCCAACTACTTCTTCTTCAGCTGCTTGCTCTTCTTCTTCATCTTTGGTCAATTCATGTGCGTTTGCTAAATTATCAACAGCAATAGCCAAAAAGACGTTAAGTAATGTATCTAACAAATAAATGCAGACATTCCAAGAATTGAACAAAGAAAAAATCATTTACAGTTGCCAAAAAGCACAAGAATAACGAAGTAAAGTGAATACACCATTCCTTTTCCATTCGCTCCACCTTGGGAGTTAATACCATTGTACATAATTTCATTCCAATCTTCACCAGTTAAAATCTAAATAGGAACAAAACCCGAAATTCGTCACTCCTCATCATTAGATTGTTTTACTTGAAAGACAGTAATCAGTGCCGTGGCGAATTTGTTGAAATTTTGCAATGGAGTTTCATCTTCGAAATTGAATCTATTTCAAACGAAATCGATAGATGAATTTCGTTGAAAATTAAACCGTAGTGCACATACTCGCCACCAAATAATTGCATACCCAACAGAGCAAATATCAGAATAAACAAAAACAGTAGAAACAGCAAACTGACGATCGAGCGCATACTGCTCAAAAGTGAAACGACTAGATTACGAAGGGATGCCCAATGCCTAAAACACAACGAAAGAGATTTATTACCAATGACTCAGTCAACTCACCGTGTGACTTTGAAAATTCGTAATAAACGTAAGGAACGTAGAACTGACACACCAAATGATTCTTCAGGATTAAAATACGTCCAAATAACTTCGAATATTGAACCAATAATAACCTGGATCATTCTTTTTGAAAGTGATTATTCGCTAAGCAAAACAACTTACGACAAAATCAAATATGTTGAACGACGAAACAAAATATTGATTAACACCAAGACCATACATTTTGAAAAGCATTTCAAAAACGAATAGACCAAGAAAAACAAATTCAGCATAATCTTATCAAGAGACAAAGGATGTTAACATAGACTCTTGTAATACAACTGACTGAGACTTACATAAAAATTCGGTTAAATATTGTTTTTGTCCATCGTGTTCAATGGCTACACACGCTGTGTTAAGAAACACGAGCACGATTACAGTCCAATAGAAAGCTTGTGTTTTAACCAAAATACGAATTTTACTCCTAATTAGTTCGACCGAATATAGTAATCGATTTCAATCATCGTTCTTACTTAATGACCCGTTGTTGGATGTGCCAACGATGTGAAAATGTTCGTGGTCGGCTTGGTCGTTCAACGCCAGTTCCACGGCCGCGATTAAATGCATTATCTACATATAGATTTAATACATACGATCGGTTATTGAAAACCACTTTTATCTAAACTATCGATCTATATATAGTCTACAAGGTACTTTATGGAAGTCTTTTCACACGAATGCTACATAGGTTCCTACTTGTGTATTTCCGTGCAAATGAGCGAGTTTTATGAACTGTCCGAATGACTTATTTACGTACTTGAGAAATCAAGTCGAGTTTCGGCAAAGTCGAAGTGAATTGTACCGTGCAAGAATATATCTTTTCACTCCGAGTGACACAAATCAAATTGGATTTTTTTTATTAAGATGATGAATCTCTTCAATGAAGAGTATTAAAATCCGTTGACAATATTAAATCTGCACTCATCAATTTCAGTCAGTTTGTATTAGAAGTGATTTTTAACCACGCGATCAAAGACATGACATTTCTTTTCCTCGTTAAACTATCTCTAGGCAATGTGTATTATGTATCGCATTGAAAGAAGGCTCCATTCACTTCGATTTCTCAAATAGCTGCAAGCAACAACGCGTCCCACACGTTGTTCAAAACATTTTCTTTTTCCTTGTAATAATGAGTAACATTTTCTCGGGATCAAAGTTCATTTGTTCGCATATTCTCTAATTACTATTGGATGAACGAGTCGTATGTCAATGTTCGAATAGGCATTTTGGATACTTACCAATATCTTCTTCGTCATCATCGAGACTTTGCTGTTTTCCCGTCCGAATGTGTCGAACTTTCTTCAATGCGGCATATTTTCGAGCTACAGAAATCAAATTGAGGAAATAAAGTAAATCGGTTTAATATTTACCTTCATGTATCGCACGCCTTTCCTGTTCAGTAGTTCGTTCTTCATTTAGAATTACATCCTCTATTAATAAAAATAGATAAATACAAGTAGAGCCGATTTCCAACAAACCTGCTCGATTAATCCACTCGATGTAATTATTGTATTCCCTTTCGATCTGCTGCTGTCGACGAATCTTGACAAATGCTCGGCGATTTTCTACACGTTGTCTTTCCTTGGCAAATTCTCTGCAAACAGATACACAATAGAGAAGTCTTTTCTTTCTCATACCATTACCCGCTCAATACACCAAGAACAAGATTGAGCATGAAAAACGAACCAAGAATAATCAATGGCACAAAATAAAGCCAATTAAATAACGTTCCTACTGCATCATTTGTCTATGCACAAAAACAAATCAATCGTCTAAACCTTTCTTTGCTTTCCTTGAAGATTTGTTTACCCAGTAAAGCACTTGTGTCCATCCTTCCATTGTTATGCATTGAAAGACAGTTAACATAGCAAAGCCAATATTATCAAAACTCGTTATGCCTCTATTTGGACCCACCCAATAGTCTTTACATATAAGTGATTCATTTGGAATATTGCATGTAAACACTCCATGCTTCATGTTTAACCAACCCCACACGGGCTCTGCAAAATGAACGTACTCGCAAACATGCCAAAAGAATGAACGATTTATTTTTTATTTACCTCCGGGTATGCCACACGTTGTAGCGAGTTGCCCTTCACCTTTGTAGATTACTAATAAAAGCAAAGAAATTGTGCCGATGGAAGCAAAAGAACAGACTGATCAAATCACTTACAATCTTCACTATTCATGTCTGCAGCTAGAAAAGAAAAGCAAATTCATATTCTAATGAAGTGCGACTTTATTTATCGCTTGAGTTTCATGTAAACATGTATGCTTCTTCAATTCTCATGAGAAAATGACTTTCTTATCATAAAATCATAACGCAGATTTCTTATTGGTTGACAACACGGAAAAAAAACACCCTGAGAAATGATGCAGAAACGTCTCGAACGAACATTTGGAGATTCCATGTGTCATCATCTGTTCCTCTCGATTCGAATATTTGAACTTGATGGTGACAATCAAGCGAATCATGTGCACATCGATTTATTTCCCATCTAACTTTCATCCACTTTAAATGATTACATTTACTCTGTTGATTTTCTGGGAGAAACTGACATTGGATGAGAGATCTTTCTTTCCTAGACGATGTCATGTTTGTTAACTCGAGAAGAAAGATTGGTTTTGTTTTGCACTGTGAACGTTCGAGTCGATTTTCATAATAACGAATTTGTCTTGTGAATCATCATGACATGATCCGTTTCCGACTGACAATTATTGAGATTTATCGATGCATGAAATGATTCATCACAGTCCGAAAATATTTCATTGTTCGTGGACAAAAAAAAAAGACATCGAACTAATTCTATCAAAAAGAATAATAATTGATGTTTTTATACCAGGAAAAAGAAATCCTGCAATTGTTCTAATTCTATAGTTTTCCGTTTTTCAAACCGGAACACGGTGAGGAGGAGGAGAACAAGAAGAAAAGATCGATAAAGGACGTATATAATCAGTCTGGATGAATATCAAAATAAGTTCATTTCCGATAGTTTTCATGCTTGAGCATATCATTTCTTTTTCTGCGCCTGTTACTGACCTGCTCGATTTACATAGAAACACGTTGTATGGAACACGCCTGAATACAGCTCAAGGCCAATAATAGCGAAGATGACAATAGCAAAAAGAACTAAAAGAGCGATTTGAAACAATGGAGCCATGGCTTTTAATATGGATTTAAGCACCACTTGAAGACCTAGATTAAATCAATGAACTGTTTTAAGGGATTAGTTTTAATGACTAGGAAGCATTACTTGGAATGCCTGAGACAAGTTTAAGTGGTCGAAGGACGCGTACAGCACGCAATGTTCGTAAATTAAATGAAGTATTCTTCTTAATACTAATCGTCGCCAAGCTAAATCAACGCAGAAGAAAGACAGACAAAGCTCAATGAAAATTAATCACAGCACAGGTAAAGCATCTTTTATACCCGGTAACAACAACAACAAAATCCATGGCATTCCAAGGACTTCGAAGATATGAACCACGGTGTAAAACAAATCCTAGTGCAATGATTTTCAGAGCGGCTTCAAAACAAAAGATTCCAATGAAATAAATCTCCGTTTTCTCCTAAACAAACAAGAATTCATTTCATCATTTATGTACGCTAGATCTGTTCGAACCAATGATCTTGCTAATGTGGTTTTATCTTCATTCGGTAAATGTTCTTCAAGTGCTAGAACAATACAATTAGCAATAATTGTTAATAGCACCATATATTCAAATGGACTAAATAGAATTGATATTGATATATGAGAACGAGAATTGAATCGCACTTACTTCCATTCGATAACATCATTTGCTCGTCTTCGTATCCAATTATTTTTCGAAAATATGAATAATGATCGTTGGTTGGACGCATTGATTTTTTGAGCATAGTTTTTCAATTTAGCTTTGAATGCACCAAGCCGACCAGAATGAAGATTATGTGGATCGCCGCCGGTGATTGCTTCCAGATTACCGCCCTCTTTCAGAGCCCTGATCATGGCAGTTACATTATTAAAATCGCCCATGACTTAGGCCTTGAAATTTATATGATTATCTTGTATTTTCTCGTGCTCAGCGCAAAGGAAACATGGGTGTTGTCATATAATGGTAAGCAACACCACACATATACAACAAAAAAAAAGAAAGAAAAAGGAGAAGAGAGAGAGAGAGAGAGGGAAACGCGGCTAGATGTAAAAAGAAAGAATAAACGCTATTGACATACACGACTTTACCATGGGTCCGGCTGACGAGAAAGAGAAAAGGCATTCAACAATCTCTCTTTTTCTTCTTCTTCACCATGTCAGAAATGTAAAACGGAACAAAGCCAATCTCTTCTCTCTCTCTCTCCTTCGTCTTTTTGACGTGATTCCCCAACAGAATTGAATGAACAGAACTTAAGCGCAAGAATGAAACTAAGATTTACATGAACATTCAATGTCGATCTGAATAACGAGCAGGATGATCAATTTTATAGTGTATAGAAGAAAAGAAAAATGAGAGAACGTAACAGAATTTTTCTCGTCATTTTTTATTATTTCATAGAGCAACAACTAAGTGTAGAAGGAACGAATTGATTGTCAAATGATAGTTAATCAAGAATAGCAGCACAGAAGAAAGAAAGAAAAAGAAAACTTTCTTGTTCTATTCTATTGATCTTCCGGAGATGATCGATGATCCTCAACAAATCTTCTGATCAATTCCAAAGACAAGAACAAGATCAGATTATTCGAATAGAATATTTGATAATTAATCAAAGACTCTTATTGAGCAAGAAAACATACGAGCAAATCTGCATTCTTCTTCTTCTTTTCTTTCTTCGAAATAATATAAAAAACAAATGACATGCCGATGAATGGATTGTTTTCATTATCTTTATCATTTATTATGTATGAATGATTAAAGAAATCGACTTAAATTATTCTTTTCTTTCTTATTGATTCAATAATCTAGCTGACAAAGATGACTCAAGTTGACTATTTTCACGTTAACTGACAGAAATAAACGGTATACTCCTGGGTTAATCGTAATTTAATTTCAAATGATTTTGCCGCCGAAACAATGAGTTAGTTTTTTGTCGAGGTTAAGCCGCATATTGATTTCTTCTATCAATATAAATCTTCAATCATGGCAAACATTTACAAAAGACTTGTTACTCGAAATCTGTCATCGATATTCCTCGGAGATTCCTGTGTGCAACTAATGACACGTCGTTGCAAGTCAGCGTTCATTGCAAGAAAAACTAACTAATAAATAACGTTTATATATTTAGAAAGACGGCATGCAAGCCTAGTTTCTCCTTGTCCTACGTTTACCAGAAAGGAAAAAAATGTTGATTCATTTAGACATTCGGAGAAACTGAAGTTTGTTCTTTTTTTTCTAACTCAGTTGAATTCAATGTATCTAAATTGTTGTCGAGAGAATAGAATAGAATCGATGTTACGAAGTGAAAGTAATACGATTAAGTATTATTACCATTGAACCTACTACTAATGGAAAAGGCTTTTAATACAATTATCTCAACATAAGCATTTATCCAAAAAACATCAAGTAAATGGAGAGAACAATTTCTTCTTTTACACTTTCAACAGTTCGACTCTTCTTGTTTGATCGCATCGACCTGATTAATAATTGTTAACCTCTTGGGAGACCTGCTGACCTCTGAAAATAGACATTTGACTTCTTTTTTATCTGATATAAAAGGTGACATGTTAAAGTATCTGTCGATTATAAAACATTCAAACATCGACATAAATCGATAATCTGCTAAAAGCTCTTTTGAAAGAATATTTGATGACATCTTTTCGTTAATTATTAATAGACTTTTACAAAAAAGGATTCAATGTGTTCATTACAGCAACTAAGACTAGAGGATAAAAAGAGAACCCACGTCTTGTCGATCATTTCTCCTTCGTCGAGAAGTAATTGATCTAGAGCGATTATTCTTAACTTGAGGGCATGTAACTAAATGGAATAGATGGGTTTTCTTTTGCTCTCCTTTTCTCATTATCTTCATATAAGTTTTTCCTCGGCAAAACAAGAGTAGTAGAAGTAAAATTAGATATAATCATCTATTCGTAATGATTACTCACCCGAAGAGACTAACGCTCTTGGAATTACCAATAGATTGTGTCTTTTTCATCTGTTCATGAGTAAGTAAGACATCTTTCATTCCGTAGAGATCGAGAGCTCGACGCCGCCTCATATTCGATACATTATCACGTGCCCGACCGACAACGATCGACCATTGCATTGAAGTCGCTTGTGACGATTGTCTTTTCGCTAGAATAATTAATACATCAGACACAACGATCTTGTGATGAATGTAGTAAAACAAGAATATTTACACATAACTATGATCGCCGCAGATTAGTAACTAATTTTCAATCTGTGTAAACGATGGAATCAAGAATTTCCGTCGAACGGAAATTCAAGCTAAAGATAAATATCATTTTTTAAGAAACGCATGCTAAAAAAAAAGAGAAAACGTTTGATAAATACCCTCGGATGTCAAAAAAAAGACGCTGTTTGCCGTTAAGAAAAGGAGAACCTACACACATTTGACAAATCATTCTACAATCTATACTCACGATGTTAGTGTTCACTTATGGATATACCTTTTTACAAAATTAACAAGTACGTGAAAGAACAAAAAAAAGAGACATGTTGCTCAAGCAGGTCCCCTTCATCGTTTTATCATTTGTGTCGAACCAATGAGATGATGACATTGAATAATTGTGAGAAAAACATGTCATAGAAAGATCAAGTTATCAGACGTATGACTGTTGCTTCTGGAAAGTACACACGTCATACTTTTCAATTATGACAGAGCAAATATTAAAGCAATTCGAGAAAACAAATCTGAGAACATTTCGATCAATTTCTTTACTAATTTCCTATACTAAACATAATGTGGTAATCGACCGGTGATTGTACACATAATTTCCGTTAACAAAGAGTTACACGCGTGTTATTGATGTCAATTTTTCCAGCATTCCTCTTAATTACAGTGTCTCTCCTCAGGAAGACATTAAATAGGCGATGAATACTTGCATGTGGAGTACTTGCAAACCTCAGAAGTCGATTGTGTTTTCTAGTAAATTTTACTGATTAAAAAAATTCATCAGTCAATGCCATCTGTTCTATGATGTTTGTACTGCTGATTAACAACGTCTGACATTGGCATAGAAACACACGCATGAATGTCTGCAAGCGTGCTCAGGAAAAAGAAAAATTGTTGTTGGGTTCTGTACTGTTGTTAATCAACTAAAGTGAAGGAATTTATATATAAATTATGACTAAATTCGCTCATCCATCATCACTTGAAACTCGGTATGCTGCCATTGCTGAAAGTAGCGTTTACACGTACGACGATGATCTTGTTAATTATGCTGATTTTCTTCGGTAAAATGACTTTCGGTTGATAGTTTCTTTATTTGATGATTACGTTTACGTAGAAAACATGGTCGCTATATGACCAAAGATGGTTATGTCGATTCCTCACGACGTGTTCGTTCACTCCAACGACAGCAAGATGAATCAAGCGTACCTTTACGTAACAATGTGCCTGCTACAACTAACAAAGCAGCATCGACATCGAAAAAGCCAAAGCAAGCGGCTGAGAATGAATTGCCATCAGTCATATCGATTTCGACAAATATTGAGCATAAGGGAAAGGAACATGATAAACAAATGAGACTTATTGAGGTTCGAATGTCACGGCAAACGAAGCTTCTAGTGTCATCATTGTATTTAGGAACAAGTGATAAGATCTAGAGAACATGAACGGGATTCAAAACGTTCGGAAGGCGATGTTAGACGAGAACAACGGTATTTACATCATACATTGAAAGGATTAAGTACTGCTGGTAAGATTCCAATGGAATCAAAACTTCTTACTACAGTTTCAATTTTAGACACAATCAAGAAACGTTTAGAAGCAGAAAATTATCTTTCCACGAACTTCGATGACAAAAGTCAAAATGAACGGGAAGCTTTGAAGAAGAAAGAACAGGTAATTGAATCATTTCCGGATAGAATTTGAATGACTGATAGTTTCGTTTCATTAGCAAATGAAACAACGAACTGAACCAGTTGTTGATTTACTTCAAACTAGTAAAGATGCTGACCGTAGGAATGTTCTTGTTTGCACCGATCTAGCACGACAATATCGGACAAAAGCAGAAGAGCTTGAAGCTAAACATGAACAATTATCTCAAATCCATCAAGAATTTCAAGATAAACTTCACGAGAAAATGGTTGGATTACTATTTCCGGCAAATCGATTGTATACGTAGTTCCTTATATTTCATTTAGTCCAAAGAAAATCAAGCTAAGAAAGAATTGGCTCAAATCGCCATGGCTCTTCACTTGGAATCTCAAAAGGGTAAAATCGATAAAAATGAACTGGCAGAGTATGCACAGGACCTAACGAAAAAGTAGAGAGTTATCTGTTGTTCGCTACATAGTTTATCAAGTCGTGAACGGATTCAAACAATCAACCATGATCTTAATCAAGAGCAAACATTTGAACAACGATTGAAGTAAATTTCCATTCTGTTCTGAGAAAGGACTGAAAATAACAGTTCGATATTTTTCTCATCACGTTTCAGTAAGACAAGTATCTATGTAAAGAGCTTCGATCTTGAACGAAGACGTTTGTCGGTCGATGTTACATTGAACCGTTCTCTAATTGACCTTAAACAACGTGAAGGTAGAAACAAAGCCTCCTTGTCTTTTGATCTTCACATATTCCACATTCTCATTTAGCTGCACGTCGAATTATCGATGCGAAGAATCGTCTTGAGACGATTTATGCTAAACAACGTGAGCTTAATCAAGACGCTGCTATTGCTCTGCAAGATCGCCGTGCGGCTGAATTAATGGCTAAGATAACAGTCTGTTATTTGATTTCGTATTGGGAAAAAAGGCAAATAGTTGTGTGTTGTTAAACTAGGATGTTGATAGTCGTCGAACACAGTTAATGACCCAATATTTACGCGAAAAAACTGAACGAGAAGAGGAACGCGAAGCGGAAGGAGCAAGTAAAGCGAAAATTCACCATGCTGAACAAGAAACACGGCACCATGAAGATCATTTGCGACATTTTCAAGTAAAAAATTTTGATTAGATATTTCAGTGTTCATTTCGTTTGTTTTGATAGAAAACTGCTGGAAAAAACGAAGAGACTGAACATGATTTACGTGAATCGTTGAAACAAGCTGAATACGATCGACGTAAAAAAGAGCATGAAGTACAAAAACTTCAGGATGAGATAATCCAAAAGAAAAAATCAGATGCTGTTCGCGTCCGAAAAGAAATCGCTCGTGCGCAGCATGAAGAAAAAGAATTAGAAGAACAATTAGTTAAGGAAAAAGCCAAACTAGATAAAGTATGAGAACAAATGTTTTCAATTGCTCGATCTTCAAATTTCTTGCTGTTTTGCTTAGTTACACGCCAAACGTGAAGATAGTTATTTACGTTTAATCAAACATCGTGATCAAATTCGCGAAAATCAACTTTTATTGCAAACACATGAACGAGAATACGAACGCTTATTACGTGTTCGTGCTCATTCACGATCCTTACAATCACTCAACAATATTTAATAAACTTCATTAGATTTACCGGTGTTTTTCTTACTAATGAGAGTTTTTTTTTCAGTTATTTTATACACAATTTACTATGGTCTTTTCTTTTTCGGTGAAATAACTAACACTCGTCTGCTTATATTTTGTATATCCAAATAAAATTGAAGGAAAAAATGACTTCCGCTATATAAAGAAACGCCCTCTTTTGATGTAAAACATACTATTGGTCATAGCCAATCATCGAATCCGATGTTACTCACAACTGATGTGAGTTCGTCATAAAAACAACTCTAAAAAAACTAAACTAATGTATATTTGTTGACTGATAAGATCATTCGTTCGTTGGTTCGAAATATTATTAGTTTGTTGTAGTTTTATTTAGATAGATCGAATGACTACTTCTTATTTAAGTAAAGGCGCTCTTAGCGCTGGTGTCGGTTTAACAATTTATGCCGGTATGGATCATTTTCTGACGCGAGGAATAGATCTCGACGATGATACATGTGTCATTTTAGGTTTAACATATATGTTAACAAACTATGGCTTTCGTTTTGATATTGGTTGGTTTCTTCTCTCTATTTCACCTTATCAATGGGCGTTAATTGGTATTGCTTTGGCTGTGTCGTTATCTGTTCTCGGAGCTGCATTGTAAGTCGGATAAAATGTCAGTCCATCTTCACAAGATGTAGTTGTCTTCGATAGAGGTATATTTGCTACTGGTGTCAGTATATTAGGCGGTGGAGTAAAAGCACCGCGTATTCGAACGAAAAATCTTATTTCGATCATCATGTGCGAAGCTGTCGCTATTTATGGATTGATTATGGGCATTGTTATATCGGGTTCAATCACGGTGAGTGAACAAAACAATGATAGTAGAGTTTATCATTTATGTTGTTATTTAGAGTTTTATGACAACAAAACCGGAAGAGCTAGCTCTCAAATATCGTGCCGGTTATAAATTATTTGGCGCTGGTTTAACTGTTGGCCTATGCAACCTATTTTGTGGTGTTTGTGTTGGTCTCGTTGGATCAGGAGCTGCATTGGCTGATGCACAAAATTCATCGTTATTCGTTCGTATACTCATCATCGAAATTTTCGCTAGTGCAATTGGACTTTTCGGCCTTATTGTCTCTATTCTTCAAGTAAGAATTATATATTAAACTATTTCATAAACATAACTCTGATTTGCGTTTTAGTCGAACGGAGCCAATATGTCTGATTAGATAAATCTGACAGGTGACTCATTCCAATTCCAAATAATCATTCTATTTTTATTGGCCCCATTACTTAAATGTATAGCCATCTGTATTTTCAGTGCATTTATCGCGTCAACGTATTTGTTCATTGTCATCGTAAATAAAGCTGAAATGATCAATTTCTTTTTCGACCTCGACAAGAAATGAATGATCTAAGCTGTTGCTTTTTTTGAGAAAAGAAAAAAAATAGACAATGAAAATAAAACAAAAACAAAACTGGGTCGAACTGTACACAATCATATTGTTGGTATCAATTGAAATGGAAGCGAAATGTGAAACCTTGGTTGTTTCCACCACCGAAAGGATTAAAACCTTGAAAGGGATTGTGTTGTTGAGCTTGCTCCTCAGCATCAAGAGGATCATCACCAGCGTCGAATTTAGCACGTTTTTCTAAAAGAGAAAACGAATCGTTGATGATCGAACAGTTTAACTCTTCGAAGACATAACAAATACAAACCTGGATCAGTTAAAACTTCCTTTGCTGCTGCAATGTCGATAAACATCTTCTCTGCTTTCTTCTTATCGTCACCTTCGTACTTATCTGGATGCCACTTGATTGCTAATTTTCGATAAGCTCGTAAGATCTCTGCTTTATTCGCGGATCGCCGTACACTCAAGATCTTGTAATAGTCACGTTTCTTCGATTGTTTAATCAACTTTTGTACACGTTTGATACCGTCATGTATACGATTGGAATCTTCAGTTTCATGTGCACGTTGATAATCAGCTAATGCCGCTTCGTAATCTTCATTCAAGATATGTGCTTCAGCACGGCTAACTAACACTTCGGGATCGGCTACTTGGTAAGTATCTAAGAATGATGTACATGCTTCGACTGTTTCCTTGACAGGAGATTTTCCACGAGACAAACATGTACACAGCGATGAATGAGCACGTTGAACGAAAGCAGCTGATGATGGATCTGATGAGAGTTTCATTACTTGACGAGCTTTTTCCAAGCAATCATTCCAGCGAGATTGACTGGTAGCATCACGAATTGTTTCCAATTGTTTGGCTAGTTTTTTCACTTTTGTGTAATGAGCATGGCATTCTTTGTGATCTGGATCTAATTTAAGACATTCACGAATATTTCTAGAAAGATACAAGATGCTATGCTAACAGAGTAACGCAGGAGATATACTTACGCTAAGCTATCATCAGCGTCACCCATTGAGTAGAGCATAAGACTGATTTGAAGGAAGGCATGAGTATTATCAGGAACTAATTTTGCCGTGGCTTTGAGATCATTGACAGCTTTCGAAATGTCTTGTAGCTGCAAATAACTATCAGCACGTAACTCACGCATTTTAACTGCCCATGGACAGTGCTATGAAAAGAATGGAGCGTCGAGTTCGTTTGAGAAACATGAAACGAATAAACATACTTCAATAACCGTAGAAAACAATTCGGCAGCTTTGGCGTAATCTCCACTTGTGTATAATCGCTCTGCTTGTTGAAATAGTTGCTCCATTTGTATAGTCGTTTCCAATTGACTTTGAGCTTCACTATTGGAAGATTCCGATTTTAGCTAAACAATTCCGATAGAATCAACTGATGAAATTCAGTTAAAGAGCATATACATACCACAGTCTGGTAATCTACTTTCGCTTCTTGGAAATCACCTTGTTTTAGGAGAACATTACCTCGTTGCATACGAGCCTATTTCAATCCAAATCATATATTACAGTATGACTATACTACGCAAGAACTTACCGCAATAAAGTCTGGTTTCAGTTCGATAACTTTAGTTAGATCGGGCAATGCCGATTTCGATTTACCCATGGCTAAATAAACTGTAGCTCGACGAAAGTAACTTAGATAATTTTTTGGATCCGCCTCTACAAGAAAAAATGTCATGTCAACATCGAATTACATTGAGAAGTTTCACTTACCAACTGCCGAATGAAAATGTGTTAGAGCATCGGACAATTGTCCTGCCGCTAACAGCTTCTTTCCCTTCTCTAAGTGATCGTTTACAGCATCTGCGTTAGCACCTAAAAACACATCAGAATATATGACAAAATCTTGTGGTGTTTCGATCCTACCAAGCGAGAATACATCTGACAAGGTTATTAATACAAACAAATACGTGAAGAATCTCGTGCGTCGGACCATCGAGTGCTCGCCAATGAAAGAAAATCTAGTTAAAGGCATAATATCTTGCTTTGACTATGTGAAATATGTAATATTCACACCATAATATCCTTCAGCTGAAAAAGTACAGGTACAGATGCATGCCGGCGACAAACGTTGAAGATGATGAGTGGTGGATTTCATCCAATGGAAGATCAGCAAGAGAGACCTATAAAGACCAAAAAGATCATTTTTATAATCCTTGGTTTTCCTATGAGTTTCTTATTTTTCTATGTATTTTCAATAAATACACATGAGATTTCCCTGGTGAACCAGCGACCTCTATATGACAAAAAGATAAGAGCTAATGTTAGACCTTCACTCATATGATTTAGTTCAACCAACTAGAGTTCCAGTCCCAGTTAGTTACATTCCAAACGGTGCAAACTATTTTGAAGGTGAAATACTGATATGTATCACGCTTAGTTTTAATCTTCAGCGTTTGCTGGTCAAATGATACATGTGTATAATAGTACAGTAAGAGACGAAAGAGAAACGTCGACACTTGCGCTTATCTCATACACAAGAGTATTTTCATTTATTGACTTAAGTCTTATTGTATTCTTTTTCTTATTTTTTTCCGATGACTTCAATAACGACGAGTGATTGTCGAACAAATCAGAATAGTAAAAACCATTATAACGATGAAAGCACATCAGATGATAGTCTTTTATTGATGGGTGATGATATGGAAGAAAAAGCACCGTTACTAAACATCCTTACCGATGATTTAGACAGAGATGCTTTGATTTTATCGACTGATATTCCTTTACGTCCACGCTCAACTAATTCGCATTGTCATGTACCTGATGATAAGTTTGATTACACCGCCCGAAATCGTCTCATTGCTGTCTTGATTGTCTGTGTCGTTTTTATGGTCATTGAAATCATTGGTATGTAAATACTACGTATCAAAGTAAATTAATTGTCTGCGCACATACATTTTCAGGTGGTATACTTTCGAATTCAACGGCGATCGCAACGGATGCTGCACATATGTGTATCGATGCCGCCAGTTTTCTTATTTCGTTAGCAGCCATGTATCTAGCGAGAAGGAAACCTACGAAGAAGCTGTCGTATGGGTATATACGAGCAGGTGAGATTCAGATATCAATCTTTTAAATAAGTCATTTTAATGGAATAAAACTAGAAATACTTGGAGCATTGGTGAGTGTATTGACAATATGGGTGGCAACCGGTATTCTTGTATATATGGCTATTGGCCGTTGTGTTGATCAGAGTTTCGAAGTGAAACCATTGGAGATGATCATTGTAGCATCATGTGGCGTCGTTTTCAATATAGTGTAGGTACGAAACTTGTACTCCTGCCATTTAAAAACTAAGAAGCAATTTTTTTTTTGCAGAATGTTTTTTGTTTTACATGCTAATGTATGTGGTAACTCACTACCGCATCACGGACATTCACATGGAGGTGGCCACGGTCATTCCCACAATAATCATTCTCATACTGATAACGATGACGTTCTATCGGTTGAGATTACATCGCCCGATCATCAGCACTCGCATTCACATTCACATTCACATCATAAACCATCAAAGTCATCCAACAATATCAACGTCCGAGCAGCCGTCATCCATGTCATCGGCGACTTTGTTCAGAGTGTTGGCGTTCTCTGCGCTGCCATACTCATCAAGCTCAAAGTATGCACACTACTTCCCCTTTCTCTTCTTCTTCTTCTTCTTCTTCTTCGTGTCATCTACAACCCGTCGTCTCTTCTAGCCTGAATACAAACTAGCCGATCCGATCTGTACTTTCATCTTCTCGATCTTGGTTCTCATCACCACGATCACAATCATGCGTGATATTGTTGTCGTTCTCATGGAAGGTAACATCATTTCTTCTCTATTTCTACTTCTCTGACCCACCGATGATGCGATAGGTGTTCCATCACATGTCAACTACAGTGGCATCGTAGACGATCTTCTTCGTTTGCCAGATGTTCGAAATGCTCATAGTCTTCACATCTGGTCATTGTCAACTCAAAAGGTGGCATTATCTGTTCATATAGCGATAGGTGAGGGAGACGGTTGAGGAATGGTGATGTATGAATGTGTTTGTTTTGATATAGAAAACGAAGGTGATTCGATGAGAGTACTGACTGAAGCACAAGAAATGCTTCGTCGTGATCATGGAATCAGTCGATCGACGATACAAGTGGAAATGTACGATGCGAATATTATGAACTCATGTGACAATTGTCAGCGTCCTGATGTTTAGCAAATGACATATAATAAGATTAAAACGAGAACCGTACTCTATATAGGTATTCTTTACAGCGGCATGTCTAGATTTTAATGTTTTGAGCATGTTAGTATTTTCAATTGATTGTTACCTTTTTTCTACGAGTGAAAGATAGTTTCAAACAAAATGTGTTGCTAATATTAAATCGAATAAAATCCACCGGTATATTTATAGTGGGCACATTGTATCCTGATGTCACCATTAGCAGCATAAAAAGACAGTTTAATGGAATATTTAAAGAAAACAAGACGGATGTTGACTTGACAGGATTAGTATTATTGAAGAGACTGATTACATAGGGAGGAGAAATTGATGAACGTTGGATAATTAATATTGAAGAGTTGTCAAGATTAATTTCAAAGGGAACGTTTCTTGTGTTCAGCAATAGCTCTGAAAGACTTTTTATCAGTGGAACAAAAATTATTGGAATGAAAACAGATGACATCCCGCGTTCATTTAACGAAAGCTTTTGTTTCATAGAAAAGTCCATGAGGATCAAATGATCTATAAGAAAGAAAAACAGTCTGAATGTATATCATTTCTCAAATGATTCTGTTTTCTATAGTAAACGTTTATTGACGGATGATAAACAGAATATTAATGATATAACTTTTTAATGATGCATTCTCTTCTCGTGCATGGAATAATGTTAATCAATATGAAAAGTAAATCACAAGTACAACTGGAATATATTTGGCATGCAGAATCAAAAATCTTTTATTGATTATATACAAAAAAGCTTTTTTCTCTAAGGTGATACCCTTGACTGTTATTATTTTCATTGCTTTTGGCTATATATATATATATATACGGTATATATCATCAGCAATTGATCATAAATATGTCTCCATACATATATCTTTCTCCGCTTCTTTCGCTCTCTTCGACTTTTTCTTCGTTCTTGTTATTTATTTTGGATGACAAGAAGACAAAGCGTACGACAGGAAAGATGGCGTATATAAAACCAATATAAACGCTCGAAAAACTGGTTGACAAATAATCCTCCATCACGACGGATTTATACTGTCTTAGATTTGCAACACTACTAATTAGGTATGATTCGAATTAATGAAGATCAAGTCCGAGTGACCAATATCGTGGATGTCGACTTGGGAAAGGATCATGCAACGGTATTACACGATGTAAATCTTAAAACGCGTCCAACTCTATTACACTGTCATCGACATGATGATACATTCGATTTTGCGGCACGAAATCGTATCATTGCTGTACTTATTCTTTGTATCGTTTTCATGATCATTGAAATTATTGGTATGTCGTACAATACTATCTGAAAGAAACGTTTTGATATGGGTTTATTTTAGGTGGCATGCTTTCGAATTCTACGGCAGTCATGGTTGACGCTATCCATATGAGTATTGATGTCACCACCTTTATTATGTCATTAGCTGCCATGTACTTAGCGACCAAGCAACCAACGAAACGACTTTCATTTGGTTATCACCGAGCAGGTCTTTTTAATAGTGAAGTGAATGAATCGAGTTCGTATATCTAATTTAGAAGTTCTTGGAGCGCTATCGAGCGTTTTGATTCTATGGTTTGGTACCGGCTTTCTTGTCTATATGGCTATTGGCCGTTGTGTTGATCAGAGTTTCGAAGTGAAACCGAATGAAATGATTGTGATCGCTTCATGTGGTGTTCTATTCAACATTGTGTAAGATTTAGCAGATATAATCTTTCTCTGCATATTGGTGCCCTTTCTTTTTATGAAGGATGTTTTCTGTGTTGCATACCAATATTGGTGATCACTCCATTTCACATCATGGGCATTCACATCGAAATAAATATGAGCATTTAGAGGAAAACCATGGTATTCAAACTCCTAACAGTGACGTTCTATCGATTGAGATTGCATCGCCCGACCATCAGCACTCGCATTCACATTCACATCATAAACCATCAAAGTCATCCAACAATATCAACGTCCGAGCAGCCGTCATCCATGTCATCGGCGACTTTGTTCAGAGTGTTGGCGTCCTCTGCGCTGCCATACTCATCAAGCTCAAAGTATGCACACTACTTCCTCTTCCTCTTCTTCTTCTTCGTGTCATCTACAACCCGTCGTCTCTTCTAGCCTGAATACAAACTAGCCGATCCGATTTGTACTTTCATCTTCTCAATCTTGGTTCTCATCACCACGATCACAATCATGCGTGATATTGTTGTCGTTCTCATGGAAGGTAACATCATTTCTTCTCTATTTCTACTTCTCTGACCCACCGATGATGCGATAGGTGTTCCATCACATGTCAACTACAGTGGCATCGTAGACGATCTTCTTCGTTTGCCAGATGTTCGAAATGCTCATAGTCTTCACATCTGGTCATTGTCAACTCAAAAGGTGGCATTATCTGTTCATATAGCGATAGGTGAGGGAGACGGTTGAGGAATGGTGATGTATGAATGTGTTTGTTTTGATATAGAAAACGAAGGTGATTCGATGAGAGTACTGACTGAAGCACAAGAAATGCTTCGTCGTGATCATGGAATCAGTCGATCGACGATACAAATCGAAATTCATGATGTAGAAACTGTAAATTCCTTGACCGGCTACCGGCGATCTGACCTCTGACAAGCTACAATGAATTGCCAATGAAAATGTGTTTTTAGTCTTTTTTAAACAAAACAACATAGTATAACAAATAAAGTCATTCAATACTCAACGAAGACGACAAAATTGATACCGGATTAACTAATTGCGCTCCATATAATTCTACGTCATTCGAGTATAACGGCTCTGCTGGAATATTTTTAAATAACAATGTTTCTGAACGATCTTGATTCTTCCCCTTGTTCGGATTATCATCACCATCGATCGAGTTCATGGACGAATCGGAATATGTTCGTTGCCGATCATTCCTACTGGATAACAACATCGATTGATGTTCAATTGTATTGTCATTTACTCCATCTTCATGCATATCTTGTTTTAGAACGTCATCAAATTCGAATATTGGTCGCATGTAGATAGCTATTTGTCTCAATCGTTGTTGGAAACTAGAATAAAATGTGAACATTTCTCGAAATTCATTGACAAAAACGTAATACTTCGCTTCGAAGGTTTGTCGTAGATGCTCGAAATAACGTTTTCTTTCCAATGTATGCAGTTGTTGTGCTCGTAATTGTTTTCTTGTATCTAACTGCATAATTTTGTCAATACGTTGATTACACTGGCGAAGATTAGCACGTTTTAGTTTAGCTTTCATTAAACGTTCTTCACTTCTTTTCACTTCCTGACGCAATTTCTGAACTATGTCAGACATGTGTCTTGTTTTCGACGCATAACAAATTTGTTCATGTTGATTCATTCGAAGTGATGAATTGATAAGACGGTAGGAGTGTTCGACAGAGTAAAGTAATGAATGTAATTTTTCAATATCAGATGATGAACTATTGAATAGTTTCATCAATGCCAATATACGACGATCATCATTTCCATGATCACCTTCGTAGAGAAGACGAGAACGAATGATATCATCATCATCAGAGACATTCCGATGACGTTGAGATATACATTCCAACTTAGCAGATGGTAAGGAGATTTGCATTATTCGCTTAGATGGCATCGTATGTCTGTCACAAACGAAATCACCTCTGAGAAGGCTTGTTAATATGAAAAAAAGAATACAGTAGAACTAAGTGATTCATCTGTAAAATCAGTTTCTTCGAACTAATCATAAGTGCTTTATGTTCGTTTGCGATTAGATGGCACTAGAATACTTTATCACGATTTTGTGGAAAACATAAGTTGCATATTTTCTGTTTCTTTTCATTTTTTCATGGGAAATACCCACGTAAACATTACTATTATTTATTCCCATGTCGTCAATTAGTTGGAAATGTTAGTTGTGATTGGAAATAGGGTATTGTTCTCGTTGACTAACCATGACTTCGGTACAAGGACAAACTTGTTAATATTGTGTCAATTTACCGATCTAGATGGTCTACGTTTTATCCTTTGTTCGTCAGTACTGAAATCGACATTATTCAGAAATGTTCTTTCGATTTGCAATGTCACGAACATGAAACGAGCAATATTAAATCTCTTGCTAACTAAAGTCTAATCATATTCAGCTATTGACATAGACTTTAAACGATATCCGTATTCGTGCAGCCATTGATCTGTTGACATTTCTTTTTTGTTATGTCATTTTTCAAATAATAATGACGGAGCAAAGAGTATAATATAGCAGTAGACATGTGCGCAATGTTTCTCTCTTAAATATAGATGCAGTGATTTGCACATGAACTATTCTGATTTTTTCCTCAAGTTTCAACAATGTCAACATACAAACTCTATTATTTCAACGCTCGTGGCCGTGCTGAAATTTCTCGTTTAATATTTGCAGCTGTCGGTCAGAAATTTGAAGACGTTCGTTATGCATTCCGTGACTGGCCAGCACATAAAGCCGAAACACCACTGGGTCAAATACCTGTTCTTGAATTCAACGGTATTAAAATAATTCAATCAACCAGCATCGCGCGTTTTCTTGCTAAACAATTCCATTTAGCTGGAAGAGATAATGCCGAACAAGCGAAAGTCGAAGCCGTTGCTGATACAATCAATGATGTTGTCTCATTGATTATGTCCATTCGTGGAGAACAAAATGAAAACAAAAAACAAGAACTACTGCAAAAATTTAGCAACGCGTTGCCGCAACATGTAAGAAATCTGGACGTGTTGGCTAAAATGTATAGTAATGGTGGTTATTTCTTTGTTGATAATCAATTCACATGGGCGGATTTGTTCTTTTATGATCTTGGAGAAACAATTCTTCAATGCGATCCAAATGGTCTGCAGAATCATCCTTGGCTACAACGAAATCGTACACAAGTAGAGAGACAACCCAGAATAGCAGAATATTTGAAGAATCGACCAAAAACACCTTTTTGAAATACTCAGTTAGTTGCTTTAAGTAACAGATGAATATTTGTAATCAATGTCTTTTACCGACCTACATCAACTTCTGGCACTCTCTATCGGCTACTTTCGACTATTGGTTTACATTTTTGCTTCTCACTTCATCTACGTTTTTTTCGTTCTATAATTTCTTTTTTAATAATTACTTATTTTTGAACATTTCCCTAATTAATATCAATATTCAAAGTCAACTGATCCTAGTTCTTTTCAAATTTCTCTCTGCATACGTATGTTAGTATATGTTTCGAGAGCAGCACGCTCAGTAAATGTAGAGAATCGAGACTGATAATTTTGCACTTTTATCGTCAATATAAATAGAGGTAACATCAATAGAAAATGTAGAACATTCTATCTTATCATTTTCAGATGCGACACACTTTTGTTATTGTTTCTCTTTCTCTGTTAATTCTTCATTGTTACGGCTCTGCCAACGTTCATGTGTCGGATAGGTTGATTGTCGACGATTCAGGTCGTGTCAGATTGTATCATGGTGCCAATTTTGTTATGAAAGGGCCTCCATGGTATCCCCCTGAATTACTTGATCCTGTCAAGGTAGCCAATCTTTCGCAGTTGGGTGTGAATTTTATTCGACTAGGGTATGCTGCCTATGAGATTGTTTTCATTGCATAGAGATTCGTTCTTTTCCATTAGAATGATGTGGGCAGGAGTGGAGCCTCAACCGCAACAGTACAATGTCACTTATCTAAATGTGATGAAACAAATCATGGAATTACTTCGTTCATATGATATCGTTGTTTTGCTGGATATGCATCAAGACTTATTATCAAGTCGAACGGGAAGTTACGACGGAATACCCGCTTGGTTATACGATCGATTTCCTCCACCGAAACATCCATGTAAGATAACGAGACTTTGAGTAGTGCAGATGACTTTTTATTTGTATGTATCTAGATCCTTGGCCATTCAAATCGACTGTTGGTATGAACTGGTTTGATATGTAAGTCTGTCTACAATTTGTATGAACAACCCAATTCTTTTTTTTTTGAATGTTAGTTATCTAACCGAAGCTTGTTCACATGGTTTTCAATGTTTATACGACAATGTAGCCGGTGCTGTTGAATCAATGAGTAATTTCTGGCGACAAGTAGCGAGTACATACAAAGATCAGCCTAATTTAATCGGGTATGAAAACTATTTGTAAGTTCGATTTGTATAAACTCACTTTCATCGTTGAAGGTATGAAATTATTAACGAACCATGGGCTGGAAATTATTTTACAAATCCAACTTTATTTCTGCCGGGTATTGCTGGAGCTACAAATCTGCAACCATTGTATGAAAAAATAGCTAAAGCCATTCGTTCTGTTGACAATGACACACTTATTTTCTACGAACCGGTTACATGGGGTGGTATGTTAAGATTTTATCATCATTCGATTTTCATATTTGTTTCTTTTAATATTCAGTTCGACTAAATGGTAAATATTTTGGTACTGGTTTTACACATGTACCGGGCGGTGATGACTATCGTAATCGAAGTGTTCTCTCCTACCATTATTATTGTATCATATTGTCAGTTATACCTGTACCTGGCAACGAAACAATTCCTGTTTTCGATCGGCTTCTTTGTGATGATGTCGAAGGACCTGCGTTATTCCGTTCAGTTCAAACTGATCTTCAGCAACTAGGTGGTTCCGCTTTTCTAACTGAATTCGGCGGTTGTGATGGTTCACAGACATGCGATGAACAACTCGATTGGGGCCTCGATGCCGCAGATCAATTTCTGCAATCATGGGCTTTCTGGGGTGACATTTTCGGTCATACATCAGCAACTCAACGTATATCACGTGTCTATGCACGTGCTATTGCTGGCACACCGGTCAGCATGCAATACATCGCCAAAGAACGTTTGTTCTATCTGGCGTATTACGTTGATCTAACAATGAGACAACCAACCGAAATTTTCATTCCTCCATTACAATTTCCTTCGCAAAGTTACAATCTAACAGTGAATGCTGTCTTAAAATGGTCTGTTGATCCGACAAATACAAATATTATTCTTGTAGAACCAAATACAAAATATGTAAAAAGAACAGATCCGCCTGTGATCGGTGTTGTAGATATTCGTCCGAAAGCTTAATAGTGATGAAATTTGATTCCTTTTTCAGTTTTTCAATTTTTTTGTGATGATTATTTTAATTTATTAAATTCCAATATTTCCTATTTTTTCAATCAATTCCAACGTTTATTCACGTTTACTCTCGTGATGTACCTCTTGTCGAATGACAAAATAAATCTCATTTCTCTATTTGATGAAAGTCTCGTATTACGTAACACGACCGTTGAAATGAGCATTAAATATCGTTCACGAGCGACATCAGTCACCAAAACGGTCTTGTTGGTTATTTAAAACCAATAAGAAACGAGAAAAATTCTTTAATGTCACGCATCTGTCTGTCACACTTCATTCATATATATTTTTTTCTTTCTTTCCTATATATCTGTACGTATATAAAAACTACCTTGAAATTATTTCATGAGCGTTGTATAGCAACAAACTAATACTAGATATACAATTTTTTTTCTTCATGTGACCTTAAAATCTCTTTCAGATAGATACTTTCTTCAATGTCTTCGAACATCGTTAACTAAATACCTGCTTGAATATGCCGACAGGTACGTTCGTAAACGAGAAAAAGAAAATAATAATATTATATTAAGAATAGGAAAAACATTCCCTAGAAACAACGTTGTTTTTCTTTGTTTATCGTTCGTATTGATTGAAGACTGGAGAGCAAAATCGACTAGCAATTTCATCGAGATATCAATCTCTCTACTAGAAATCAAACACATGACTATCGCCGTTGAAATATTAATTTTGATCAACTGAATAACATAACACGAAGGACTTCATGATTATTACTACCTGCGCATGACTGCCTTTGCATGCTTATAATGATGTACACTTTTCTCTTGCCCATTGACTTAAAATTTCAGAATGGAGCATAACAAAATAGTGTACGTTAGTTTATTATGATGAAATGCGCTTGATTATTTTCTATTTATTTGTAGTGTGAAGACAACGAACGCAATATGAAACGATTTGTCGATTTTTTCTTGAGAAAAACAAAACAAGGTACAAGCCGCGTACCAATTAAGCGCAAATCTTGTGAAGAAAATCCACCAAATCAAAACATGCGTTCAATTATTCAAATGTTTGCGTTTGCGACAATCATTCGCTTGTTCATTCAGTCTAATCTGGTCTGTCAAAATGGCGACATCGATTGAACAAGTGGAAAATGACGACGAATCGAGTTATGACTTTGACGTGCATCCAATTACGTTATCCACATTCGCAGTGAGTTCCCAGCAATCATTAGCTGCGTCCTTAGCTAATTCAGAGATTTCCAATGGTAAATTAAGACATGGTGTACGAAGTTTTCTACAGAAACTTTTCCATCCAACGAAAATTTCATTCGCCAATCAAGAAATTACGTCGACGAATCATGAAGCATTGAATATGAATTATATCAATGAAACAGCTTATCCAATTGTCAGTCCATTACCTGTCACACAAGGTCCAATTCGTTTGTTCATATTGCGACATGCCGAACGACTTGATTGTTATTACTCGTCACAATGGGTACGACAAGCATTTGACAAAGATGACAAGTTCTGTCGATTTTCACCGATTCTACCGTAAAGTTGTCAAAGAGCAAATGAGTTTTGATTTTAAGCTTTCTTTCTTCTATAGAGAGACGATTCCATCGCGTACTTCGATATGTGATTTTGTTGCTGATCCGCCGCTTACTTTGCAAGGACTGAAAGATGCTTATCGGACGGGTAACTTGATCTTCACCTTCTTTCTTCGATTTCATCATTGTCGTCGATTGAATAGGTATCATTTTACGAGAGAAGAATATCGATATTCATTATTGTTATTCATCGCCATCATTGCGATGTATTCAAACAGCAACAAAACTACTCGAAGGATTACATTCGAATCATAAATTGAAAATCAGGTAAGATTCACTATCAAAAAACGAAAATAAAACATCCGATGATCATTGCAGGATTGAACCTGGTCTATTTGAATACACAACATGGTATGCGAATGATGAGACTACGGATAGTTTAGAAATGCCTCGGTTCTTAACAAAAAAGGAACTTCTCGAAAACCAATATTCCATAGATAAGAATTATCACGAACAAATGTCGATTTCGGAAATATCTCGATCAGAAACCGAATCCGATTATTACGAACGAAGTCACCGAGTGACGACAGCAATCTTGAAACAACACGAGAATGATTTAATTACGCAGGTTCAACAAGGACAAACATCTACACACGATCACTTGCACGTTTTATTCATCGGTAATCATTCTGGTCATTTTCTAGACGTGCAAGTCAGTATTGTTTACTTCAGCTCATGCTCCAACACTGGAAACATGTACTCGAAAATTATGCGGTGGGAAATTTCGTTCGGATCGACTCAGTTCGATTTCTCGTCATATTGATTTTCTATCGGTAACTATGACCAGATAATTTTCATTCAAATGTACGCAATATGCTTCATTTAGATGACTGTCATAGAGAAAAAAGATAACAACTGTGATCGATGGATGTTTCGACGAAGTTCGATTTTCAAAGAAAATACTTAATTTTAATCGTTTACCTCCTAAACTGTTGCAGATTTAGTTAATCAAGAAGAAAAAATATTCTTGTTGTTGTTTGGTCTTCTTTTTTGTAGATATAATGCCGTCCATATATCTATGTGATAAATAACCGAAACAAGATGAGCAGTACGATGAGCACCGCAAATACATCAATACCCATCACTAAGATGGTTAATGATCTATTCTTACAATGGCTTTCATTACCAGACACACGCACTACTCTTTCTGCTGCTTTACATAGTGTTCGAACGAATAGTAAAATGCCCGAGCCTATTGCTTATTCGAAGGTATGTCGTTTGGGTGAAAGGAAAAGATTCTATGTCTATGTGAATTTCTTCTAGATTCAGACAACGCGCGGAGGAGGATTTTCAAAATCTCAGCATTTCGATTCACCGCCCGTTTCACCCGTGCCACGAACCCCTTCGAGTCCTCGTTTTACGTCCTCCAATAATTATTCCATTGTTGAAAATACATCTGGTATAAATAATAATAATAACGATGACAAAAAGTTGCGTACACCGAAAAAAACATTCGCAGAGAATACCACTCCAACAAATATTGATCAACAACCAGTCTGTTTCTCGTTCACACATCAACACTTTCTTACCTTTTTTTGTCATTTCAGGTCATAATCGAAAAAGTTTCAACTCCGTCATCAGCTAAGCCCGAAGTTATCGCCTCAACACCGATCATATCAGCTAGTATCAATTCAAATCGTTCGACAACCTCCACTACGAACACAACTCCAGCAAGGCCATCGCAACAAACTCCTGTTCTACAACCACCTTCAACTGCTGTTCGTGAACAATCTCCCCGAACACCAAATACAACTGTTCTTTCTCCAAATGACCGACAGGATAATAACAAATCCTCACCCGTTGTCAACGCAGCAAAAACTCCCGTTTTATCATCAAATGAAAAACCTACTCGACCCATGCCATCAACAACAGTTACTCCACAACCAACTCCCATCAATGTTCGAATAGAGTCCAAACCTAAACCAGTCGAACCCATTCCGAAATTTTACTTTCCTAATGGAAAGGTAACCACTACATCAACCAATGAAACTGTCCTAATGAAACATCTCCGACAAGCCAAAGACGAACTATTTACCCCCAAACACGATAAACTACATCTAGAAGATTTTGGAAAACTTGCTCAAGTATGTCGAAAATTCTCTTAACATATGTGCAAATCGCTCATCATTCTTTTAGATAATCGGACTGAGTTTATATTGGAAAGCACCTCTATTTCGTTCGTGTGTATACGAAAATCTGGGTGCCAAAGCTAGTATAACAGCAACCACAACTATAAACTACATTCAATTCGAATCATTTTGGACTAAGTAAATAAATGTGCTATCGAGATAACACGAAAAAAAGACCGTATACAATCATTTAGACTTTGTAAAGCAAACCATGACCATGCTTTGAAATTTATCTATCTACTCATACATTCATCATCGCCAGCAGCTTCAACGTTACCCATGAATCGACATTATCTAACAACGGACGATTGGGATTATCTAGTACAGGATATAATCGATACACATCCGGGTTTGAAATTTCTTCGCGAAGCCAAAGAATTTCATTCCAGATACATCAAAACCGTTGTTGCGCGAGCTTATTACAACTGCAATCGCTCGTGGAGTGGAAAACTAACTGTACAAGAAATAAGACGATCGAATTTCATTCAGGTATATCGAATCTATTCGATATTTTACATAGCACTCTTTCGATTTTCATATAGACATTCGATCGGCTTGAGCAAGAAGATGATATTAATCGTATACATGATTACTTCTCTTATGAACATTTCTATGTTATTTATTGTAAATTCTGGGAATTAGATTCTGATCATGATCTCTTTATTAGTCGAGATGATTTAGCTAAACATTGTAATGGAGGTGAGTTGATTGTGTGCTGAGAATTGGCAATGCAATGAATTCTCTTTTGTTTATGTAGCAATTTCGAACAAAATGATCGACCGAATATTCTCTGGTGCTGTTTCCAAGTAAGTCACATCAGTTCAGTCTGATCGAAATTAAAATCGTTTGTCCGTATTGTAGTACTCCAAATATGAAAGAAGGAAAAATGTCTTATTATGAATTCGTATGGTTTCTAATATCAGAAGAAGACAAACGTTCACCAACAAGGTACGTTTTCTACACACGAGATTCTCTTGTTGATTGATACACATCTCTGATCACTTTGATAACCCTAAGGTTAGTTCATAGTGATCAGAAGTTAGACAGTTAAAAGTCGACTGGATGTAAATGGCGCTTGTTCCAGCTGTCTTCTATATTCGTATTCTTTAGTATTGAATATTGGTTTCGTTGTATGGATATTGATGGCGATGGTATTCTTTCTATGTATGAATTAGATTATTTCTATCAAGAACAAGTACATAAAATGGAAATCTATGGCATTGAATATATGCCATTTGAGGATTGCATATGTCAAGTATGTATATGATTTGAAGAAGAGTTAGTGAACAGATTGTTCGATATTGATTTAGATGTTGGATTTGGTTAAACCCGAAGAGCAAAATAAAATACGATTAAAAGATTTAAAACGATGCAAATTAACCAATGTATTCTTCGATACATTCTTTAATTTGGATAAATACTTGAATAATGAACAGAAAGATCCATTTTCAAATTTGAAAGTACGAAGAGTTTGATTTGTTTCACTTGCGATTAAGAGAGATTATTTAGGATCCCGAAGCACCTGATCTATCCGATTGGGTCAAATTCGCTGAAGCTGAATATGACAATCTAACGCACGAAGATGGTGGTAATGACAATCTCGATGATGGGTAAGTCGAAGCGAAAGAAAACAAACGAAATTATTGTCTGATTTTTCTTTAGAAATTATGATGAAGATTTTGAAGATGAAGATAACGAAGTTGAAGCAGTGACCAATCGAAAACTAGGGAATAATGCTATTTCATCACCGCAACGACATCCTTCAGAGCTAAATAGCAAAATCGATGATTTAGAAGACGAACTCAAACGTTGGAAAGATTGAATTGGTCGTAACTAAATATATCTATGCTTTACCCGAACGTCTTTCTCTCGTAGATTTGTACTATTTTTTTTCCTTTCTCTCTTTTCCTCAGCAATTTCGCTCAAAAAAAAAACAACAAACAAACTTAACTCGTGTCAATGTAGTTCATTCATTGTTCTTGTCGATAAATTGAACAAGATACAACCGAATGGAGCACTTTAGAAGTTCGTATTTTATTATAAAACTTTGTATATGTGATTATATTGTTAATCGAATAAAAATTAATATTTATCGAGAACGATAATTGTGTTCAACAATGTCTATTGCATTCGAATACACACCACTCGGACCACTAAACGCCATCTATTCGTCCCGATGACGACATTCTTCATGTTATCCGTACGTTTGTTTGTTCATCTAACTAATTTTTAATTGGTAGTTGTATTCACAAAGACGTAGTATATAAACGAACTTTTCAGTTAGTTATTCCCTCTCGAACTTGGTCGATCCTACTATACTATGGAAAATCGGACGCCTACAGATTTTAAAGCACGAGTACAAAATCTAATAACTTACCAAGATGTTTTAATGAAGAATAGCCTACAAGCACAACGTTCCTGTGATCAAGGTAGACGAACATCGAGATTGTACGTTTTCAGAATAGGTGAAGAAATCTTTCTCGCATAGAATTTGATACATTTTTAACATTCTACAATGATCTTCGTCGTAAATACAATGAAGTACGTGTCTATGCTAATCAGTTGGAGCAAGATATAGAACAATATCGGGGAGAATTAGAACGTAAAGAGAAAAAGATGCAATCGCAAAGGTAAGTTTTGTTTGTGTAAAGATTTGATTCTTTAGAATTTAATCATTGGAATTTAGTGCACAAATTCTTCGTTTAACTCAGCATAATAAACGAAGCAATGAACGCCTTTCTCAACTTCAACAATATCTAGATCGAATAAAAGGTTCACTAGTTGAACAAAATACTTATGATCAATTATGTGATATGCTTCGGTTTGTAAATTTTCTTCACGAAACCAAGAATTGTTGATTGCGTCTGTCTAGAGATTCGCTCATGTCTGAGAGTGAAACAACCGCGGATCTATCCGATAAGAATTGTACTGGCGATGAGTTAGAATATGAAACTTCACACATGCCGAAAGTTGTTAGTCAATCAACTGGTATTGGTGCGCCAAAACGATTAAATGCCACGAACCATGAAGTAACTTAGTTTGCAACAAAGAAAACAAGTTAATCTGAATGTATTTTAGACATCAGTTATTCATCGAACGACGACAGCTACATCGAAAGTTGATATGAACAACAATGAAATCGAAAATGAACACATATGCACTTCCCCATATGCGAATATAACTGTCGCACGTTCATCTCGTCATTCCATCTCAGTTCATCAACGAGCCAAACAAAAGAATCGTAGACCATCGAAAGAATTTCTTCACAATAAATCAGGTTTCGTTCGACCTTCTTTTGAAACATATCAACATACCGCTTTTTCAATCTTGTAGAAGAATCCGAATTGAGTACGGACGACGTTTTCTGGTCGAAACATCCTGATATTCCCCATCCTCCAGAATACGACGTACCTCATGCACCTCCTACCCATCCAAAACTATCTCAACTAACAAGTCCGATAGCCGAGCAAAAACCTCTTACCCCCTCAACGCCCAATGGATTCGCCACAGCAAGTCCATGTGTTCTCGGCACATTGCGTTCTAGAGCGCATCACTTTGTGTCAAGAAATATTCTCATACCCGAAACATGTTGTGTGGTATTGATCATTGAACATATTCAATTCGTTTCGATTTCATTTCTCTCTTAGTGTCTCAAACGAATACATTTTGGTAAATTAGCTTACCGTTGTCAGACATGTAACGCTTTGTGCCATACGGGCTGTAAGGAGAATTGTAGCACACTTTGTTTGCCAAATGTGAAAACACCCAGCCGTGGTGTTGTAGCCAAATTCACTTCGCGAGAGACCAATCAATTACAAGTGCCACCATTACTTGTACATTGCATCAAAGAAATTGAACAACGAGGATTACAAGAAGTTGGCATCTACCGACTGAATGTGTATGTCTGCTGATCAACATCAGACTTGTCCGCAATGTTTACTTCTCTTCTAGTGTCGAAGGACAAGTCAAGGAACTGAAAGATCGTCTGCTGAAATCTCGAACGGGTTTATTAGATTTATCACATTATCATGATATACATTTAATATGTGGTGTTGTCAAAGATTTTCTTCGTTCACTTTCCGAATCGTTGCTGACCGATGCATTATGGAAATCGTTTGCTGCTGTCGTCGATGAACCGGCTGACTTAACTCAACAGCAGAAATTCGATTCGCTTATTCATCAATTACCAAAACCAAATCGTGAGACATTAGCTTTTCTCATCTTACATTTACAACGCGTAGCAGAATCGCCACTCTGCCGCATGCCGATTTCAAATTTGAGTCGAACGATGGTAAACTACGAATCTGAAATATTTCTCTTATTTCATCGAATGAAATTTCTCTAGGGTCCAGCAGTGATCGGTTATTCAACGAAACACATCTCCGATGCAGACATCATCGGTGAAACGTATAAACAAACTAAAATACTCGAAGTTTTCTTGAAATTATCTTCCGATTTCTGGACAAAATTTCTTGAAGAGAGCGAAATCAACGAATCATTATCCTCGATACACAAGCCGCAGCTTGCTACACCTACTCTAGCACGTCAACAACAGTACCATCATACACCAATCGCAGCTTATCCTGCTCCTTTACACACATTTTTCTCTCCTATTTAAAATATTATCCTTATTTTTTTCACTCATAGCTGAATTTATAATCTATGCAAGAATTTCTTTTCTTAGTTGTATTTTATAGTAGAATTTCGAACATGTAATAAATTAACGAATTATTTTACATAAGATAAACTCGCCTTCCGTCGATTGTTGTTATCTGACAGTTGGTAATCATAACATTGTCACCGCTAGCACTATTGTTTTCCGTTAAGAAATAGGTTACAAGTACCATTGTAAGGCGTGTGAAAGTCTCATCTATATCGTCAGGATCTTTTGCTTTCGTAGAGATTCATGAAATATGTGACGCGAGATATGGAACTGATAATAATCCTTGAGCATGACATGATTATGTCTACAGGTTTATGCTTCTTCTTAATAACTTGATGAGTATTAACAGTGTTCTTATAGTAACAATTATTTATTCTCTTCCAATGGTTTTCACTCTTCGATAAACAGTAATGATAACAATAATCATAATCTACTTCCAGTTCACGATCGCTGCTTGATCGAAAAGACATAAAAAACCGATGATATGGTAACTCGTTAGAAACAAAGTTTTCATGATGGATGAGTTTCTCCTACTTTCTCTCTCTCTCTCAGCAGTCTACTCTATCAACTTGCTCGTATTAGTTATATAATATTTTCCTTTCTCTGTGCCTTTTGTCTGTTTGCCCATACCGGATAATATCGTGGCATCGTTATTATCGAGTTTGACGAAATATCAGTTTGGCTGCTTCCTGATGATTGTACTATAAGAAGTATGAGATGATAAATAAAGCGTCAACATCATTATTTTTGCTATTACCAACCGAGAAGAGAGAGAGAGAGAGAAAAGAAAAGGCGTACTTCGATGTTTTTTCTCATTTCCTGATAGTCTTTTTTTTCTTCGTTTCCCCTTTTTTTTCAATAGAATCTGTTGCTTTCTAAGATTCAGTAGTTGTCAAGAGTAACATGCTTGATGCACACATCCCTGCCTGATGCGATTAGAATTCTGCGAGCAAAACCAGCGTATCGAATTCAGATGAAACATCGATTTTGTTAGGTACGTTTATCTATCGATCAGCAGAGACTTCTGATTGTATTAACTCGAATCTTTTCACTCCTTGTCAAATACTTGCGAATATTAATCAATCACATGTGATAATTTACAGTCTCTTCGTCTTCTCTCGGAGATTTCTATTCACAAGCACGGCGAAAACTAATTATATCGCAAACAGTTCTATTAATTGTGATTATACATTTTTGTTGACGAATATCATTTCGAGTAGAAGAAAAAGACAACAGATAAATTGAATTTGCCTTTCTGTCTTTTGCATTAGTGATCGCATATTCTTTTCTTCTCATCGATCAAAAGAGATTTGCTGTGAGTGATCGAAGATACATGATGAAATTTGATCGACAAGCTATCATTGCTTTTACACTTCTCATGCGTAGAAAATCCGAAAGTTTCAAAAACAAAACCAGCGTCAGTTTCTTCTTTCATTTTCTACTTTCAGATGAGAATATCTGTCGACCATTTTGCGCGTTAATGAACATTATCGACCTTGTTTGATCTCCTCGTTGAACACAATTAAACAATATGGATACGACAAATCGTGAAAAACTACTTCGATTTCAATTGAGTGCTTCAACGGAAGAACAAGTATGTGAAACAATGAATATAGCTGTAAATATACATAGAAAAACCACATATAAGACTTTGTTGACATAGGTGGTAGTTAGTGAAAATATCTCCTCTCGTGTAGGCTTGTTCGTCGGATTTCCGAGCACATGCTGACAGTTTTACTTGAAAGATGTTCAATGTAAAACATTAATTATAAATCATTCAGAAATGTTTTTCTAGAGAAGCGAATATTATCGGGTGAGTATTTCATCAGGCTTCACCTATACGATTTTGACGAACAAAATAAAATCAGTGAAAATTGCCGATTATACGTCTCAGTCTCGGCTGATAGGTTGTTAACGCGAGAACATGGATTATTCTCGTAGGATATAAAGAGCATACATCAGCAATTAAAGACATCAACTGATTATTTCTGACACATATCAGAACGTTGCTATTGACAGAAGTTGTCATTTAATTTCTTCCTCATTATGATGATTTTTCCGACGAACACAACGAAAAACATCATTCAATTTCTCTCTCTCATTCCTTTGATTTTAAATCAACACATCATAAAATACTTTTTATCTAGTAAAATAGTGCGTGTATACATTTTACACTCTCATATAACATGTGTTATTCATAAACGCACTCTCCACTTTGTCCTCTATGTTTTTCATCACGAGATTTCATCATTTTTTTTTCTGCCTCATACATTGCCTTGACGTTTCTTTAGCGTCGGATGTTGTTTGGGCTCGAGCGAGCAAGAAAGCAAATGATGTCTTCACTAACGCGCTACCAGTCTCACTATTCATTCTGCATAGTGCCAAGAAGCATACACTATTATGTTGAAGAGAAGGAAAAAAAGAAATAACGAAGGCAGAAATTACGGCATCTGCGAATGCATAGACGATTTTCTTCTTTCATCCTTTTTTTGATCGTTCTGTTTTCGGTACTTTCTAAAAAAAACACGAGACCGTATATGCGCAGGCTCTCGAACAAATGCCGATAGGAGAAGGAAAAAAACCCGGCAATCGAGACCATGCCCCTGTATACTGTTTAACGCATACATACATTCATTCACTTGATTATTTATTTGTACCAAAAAAACAACGTAATTTAACAAGATAATATAAGAACGAGAATGTTCGAGCTGCACTGTTAAAAAGTGTTGTCTATCAAATGGCATCCATGTATCTTCTCATACATTTTCATCAAATTGATTTTATCACCTTGCTCACGATTGATTTTTCTTGTCTCTTTCTCTCTCTCTCCTTCTCTTTCTATATATCAGCCGAGAATCCGATTTCAACTATTTCTCTTTCTCGTCCTCTCCATCTATGCCCGTATTTATATAAACATGCTCGTTTTTCTATTCATTTGATCGATAGTCATTCACTTTATTCTCCTTCAATAGTAAACTCATATATAACAATTGACTCTCATTTTTCTTTCATATTACAGAAAAAAAAAGAACATATAGATTTTTGTATTCTTATTCATATCGAACAAAATGAACGAGTCGGAACGCGCAGATTTACTTACACAACTTTCAAGTATTCCACAAGGCCAAGTGAGTTGTTGCGAACAATGCTATTTTCGTGTATTTTTCCGTTGGTACATTCATTTTCATTCTTGATCATATTTCCATTCAAATATGAAGCTTCTCTCTCTCTTTCTTTAATCGAATACTCTTGAAGCTTTTGTCTTTGAGAGCCAATAAAGGTTATCATCAAATGAAAGAAGATAAGGAAATATCGCTTGCTACCTATCTCGAACACTTTTTTCATGAACCATACAATAGAATTAATTCGATTCTTTTTTTCCTAAAATAGAAAAAACCTCATGCAGTAAGTTTTTCTTTCGCTTAACATGACTGATCTGTCCTTTGTGAATTCATTTTATCAATATTAATCAAAATTCTTTTTTTTCCGATTTAGAAATATGTCATTCGATCTGAAAAACTCGGTCTTGATTACACTGTATGGGTTCAAGTAAGTTTGTTCTCTTCGCTAGATTGGATGATAACATCTTCTACTTGTATAATTTAGGATGACACAGGCACCAATGCGAAATGTTATGTTATGACTATTCATGACCTTGGTTGTAGTCGTGAGTACTAGATATTGGATTTGTATGTGTTAAAGAACTGTTCGGCGTCATTTTTAGATTCGATTTTTACGGAATTTGTTTCTCAACCTGAAATGCGTGCACTGTAGATATAAAACGCATTCTGCTATTTCGATATCAGTTTTCTTTTTTTAGCAAACAACGTATTGTGTGGGTACACGTGGATTTGCCGGGTCAAGAGGACGGTGCTGGTATTTTAACTATTGAGTAATGCATAGTCTTTCTCGCCCGAAGAATTTCGTACCTATTTGGGTTTTTTTCTATGTAGAAAATATCCGTCATTGGATGATGTTGGCAGCGAATTAATTAATATCCTTGATCATTTAAATATTCCACAAATAGTTGTCTTTGGTGAAGGTGCAGGTGCAAATATCGGTTGCCGTTTTGCAATCGAACATCCTACACGCGTTCATGGCGTTGTACTTGTTCATCCAACTGGTACTACGGCTGGTTTCATGGAAATTATGAAGGATAAACTCAACAATTGGAAATTGATTCATAAGGGAATGAATCCGGATGCAGAAGCCTATCTGATTTGGCATCGATTTGGACGTGTAAGTTCGCAATTAACAAATCGTCATTCAAATGCATGATTTAACCTTTTCGTTTTGTTTTAGGATGCAGCGAAAGTACGTAATAACAAAAATCTCGATGGACATTTGTCAGGCATAGAAACTAAATATAATCTGCAGATTATCACAACCGGATTAACTGATAAACATATGTAGTATGTCAAACAGAAAGATAAATAAGCGAAGAAAAGTTATTTCGGATATTAGATATATCTGTAGTTTCGAAAATCAAGAGAATTAGATGACAATACGTGTATGTAGAAGATCTAATTAGGAATACGACAGAAAAAGAGTATCAGCATAGGAGCGTAAACTCATGCACGTTGGCAACAAAGAAATAATCATCGTCAACTCGTTGTTCTGCTTTTTTTGAAAGGATTTTCTTGTGATGTTCGTTATTTCGTCTTACTTTTCAAGTTTCGCATCGGAAAAATATGAAAAAAACGAATGCATGTTTTTCAGTGAATGTTGCATTTGTGCCTCGAGGACAAAGGTTAATCTAATTAGTGCGAACAGAAGACCAGTTCCTAATAAATCGGAATGTTTATGTTTGTTTGTACTTCATGTCTGACATTTCTAATCCAATGCATTTTTTCCTTTTCAAATCAATTAGGGTTATGTTGATTCACAAGTATTGGAAGCCAATATTCGTGAATTTTCCGAAAAACTCTATCAAAAACGAACAGCGAAGAACCTGGCACTCTTTCTCGATGCATTTCTCAAGTGAGTATTTCGAAATGTAGTCTCAGATTTCAACTTCACTTTTCAACTGTAGTCGAACAAACCTGGTGGATAAACTGGACAAATTAACGTATGTGACTTGAGAAAAGAAAACAACGTTGATGATTTCATTCGTTCACTTAGGGTTGATTGTCTGGTTGCTGTTGGTAAAAAGAGTTCGGTGTTGCATACAACAGAAAAATTCTACGAAAAACTTCGCGATTCACGTGATCCACAAAAAATGGTTAATTCACCAATACTCATCGCCGATAATGCTGGTGACATACTTGGTGAAGCAGTGAGTAGAAGACTAATCCTACATTACGAAATTAATTGCTTTCTGCTGTTTCTTATTTAGCCGGATGTTTTAGCTAAATCAATGCAATTTTTCTTACAAGGAATTGGTTTAAGTACGTCTACAAATATACATCTTTGGTTTGACTTTCAAAGATATCGAAACTATGTTCTGTTTAGTCTCTGGCTTACCAATGGATGCCGGCTTAGTTGGTTTAGGTCGTTTATCTCGTTCAATGTCCATGGAAGAAGCTGATCGTCCACGACGAAGTTCAGTTCTTAATTCAACATCATCACCCGGTACTGGTTCCCCGCCAAATGTTGGTTCACCACCAAAATAGTCATTTGAATCCATAAATATATGTACATTCGTTCGTCTTTTGTCATGTGTGTCGTAGTTTATGGTTTTTCTTCTTTGTTTCACTAATGTCGAATTGATTAAGGTAATTCTATACATGATTTGGTTTGAATGACTCGAATTTTGCCGTGTTTTCGCTTTTCGTTTTATTCGTCAGAGAAACAAATGCTTCAATGCATTAGATTTAGAGTACACTCAATAAAAGATTCTCGAAAAACGACATCTTCCAAATGCACTGAACTATCAAGCATTGATAATTAGTTTCAATCTCAAGGTGAATATGCGTCAATAGATGTTCGCTGATTAGAATGAACTCCTTTGCACATAAACAACACTATCCGGTAAATGCGTTTAATCGTTGGGAAAATTGCGAGAGTTTTTTCCTCATACACCAACTATGTGTTAGCCATAGCCTTGAACAAATCGTCTAATTATTCATTCCTGGGCAAGATGTTTGGAAGACAGACGGTGAAAGCGATTTTTGTTGATGACTTGAATGCTTGCAAAAATTGACACAAGTATGTCGTTGGGTTCGCTCGATCTTTGCTTTGAAGTCATTTAATTTGTGAGACAACGAGAGTAGTTTTAGTTCTGTTCATTGTGCAATGTTATTGATAATTTTTCTCATAAAAAATTTAGTAAAACAACCTCGTGTTTTGATTTAGTTATTTGATCTATTCAATTATTCATCCTGTGCCAAATCCGATTTGTCGCAACACACACTTACAGGTGTAGAAAAAGGAGAAATTCTTAGTTCTATATTAAGAACTATCCTCTTTTGTTTAAGAAAAAAATGAATTTGAGGAAAAGATTTATTCTCCTTCTTCTCATTATAAAAGATCGAGCATGTGCGTCACTAGGTTTTTCCATCGGTAAGTAACAACTACCGTGTTGTCACCCTCGAGTGACGCGAACAGACGAACATGCACATCAGCATCGTCTAAAGAGAGAGAGAGAAAAAGTAAAAGAAGACGAGGAAAAAGTGATGTAAGTGAGAGAAACAGGATGAACGACGTCATTAACTCCTTCAGTCAAAGCAACAGCTCAAAGAACTGTGACAGATTGTGGCACATACATGAAGCGTCAAAGATAGAGGTAGGTAAAAAAGAAGCCTCTCCCTCCTCCTCTTCTTTCTTTTCTTCTATTTCACTCTTTTATATATTTTTTTTTTCAGAAAAACCTTGTCGTTGTCAAAGTAGCTCTTCTTTGTATTCTTTCTTTAGAAAACAGAAACAAAATATAACATAAGCACGTACGTCATCGCCGTGCATTTTTGTTCACCGAAGTAATGCACTGCTGTTAATCATTCTAATTGCTCAAGAGCAGATGTGCTGATCTTTCTTGCTTTTTACATATTATTAAGAAATACAATCTTCGCGTTGAAATGATGCATAGTGTGATTCGTCGTTCTCCAAGGTGAGTAGGAAAAAAGGGGGAGAAAGAAGAGAAGAGAAAACTATTTCTAACAGAAGATAAGATATGTAGCGAAAAAAAAAGGAAAAGATTGATTTTTTATTAAAAAGAGGGAAAGGGAAGAAGAAGAAGAAGAAGAAGAACATAAAATATTTATTTAGTATTACTTCGTCAACAGTGGCTGATCCATCGACAGTAACTGTGCGCATTCAAAGCGCCTCAACAAGTGATCTAAATGTTCAAGATGTCGATACGGGATCGTCCGATGATGACGAGGATGCCGATGATTTGCGGCGCAAATGTGACCGAAAGAAAATTCGTGAACGTATTCAAACACGACCATCGTCAGGAAATATTCGTCAAAATCCATCAGCACTTGTGACTAATCATAATCCTTCCTTTCAACAACGTACCGGTAGGAAAAGTGCTGACGTAACATCTTCAATGCGTCTACCACCGACTCGTCCCACAACTGCTGTCTCATTACCAGCAAATCCATCGGCATTTGATAATGATTGGGATCTCGATATAGCAGAAACATTCAACTCATCGAACCCTCGGCGAAACCCATCGTGTCCATCTATCTCTCCAATTATCGCCCGGTCAAAACCGCCAACCCAATCAATATTCGCTCATCAAGCAGCTCCAGCCGTATTTACGACTACTTCCGAATGTCTAGGTAAGTAGATTATTTTCATTAGCAACGGTCACAAACAAAGAATCGATCATTTTAGGTAAAGAGTTTCATCCACAACCACGCCGTGATGCGCCAAGACGATCTCAGTCGTTAGCAAAGTCTCTTGTACTCAACAATAATCCAGCATCGCCAACAACTCCAATTGTTTCCTTGACACAGAATATTTTATTAGGCTCAATACGTGCTTTACAAAATGAACGACAACTATGTAAATATTCAGTTGATTATCTTATTGATGCAACCAATATGAGACCGAATGAACTAGCACGTAAAGCCAATGTTGGTGCTCGTCTTCCATGCCATTGCGGCCATACGCATTCACGTTGTACTTTAACATTAGAATTCGATCAACCATATGTCTCATCCACAACAAATTCAACATTGCTTAGTACTGATCATAATAATCAAAATAACAGCAAAATGCGTGAATTATCTCGGACATATTTAGGTCAACTATTTTCAGCTGTTAATCGGTTCATATCCAAAGCTCAACAAGAGGGCAAACGTATACTTATCTATGGATTTGAATTGACACCGAACTCCCCGCTAGCAGTCATAGCTATACAATATTTAATGTTAACCGAAGAACTGTCTTATACTGAAGCCACACATCGAATTCATCGACTATTTCCCATTATTCCTTTACAACATCAGCAGTACCCCATCATGGAAAAACGCTTTCAAGATTATCTTAAACAACTAGATCGACGTACATTTCCACGAAATATCACCGTTACTAATATCAGCGGTGATGGAAGTAGTAGTGGAAATGACTATCGACATTCGCCACATGAATCATCTCGAGAATCATCTGAAATCACGACAACTACAACAATTACAAATAGTACACCAGTTACGTCATGGACAACGATTCCAATGCCTATTGGTAATAATAGTGCTGAAACGTCGCGTTCCCTATTCGTAGCACGTGCAGCTTGGGACAGTTGAATACTCTATTTTTCTCCTTCTTTTTCTTTTCTTTTTCGTTTATTTTATGTCAACAAATGCTCATTCAGATGAGATTGCGTTTTTTTTTAAAATTCATCAACATCTGAAATTATTGACATAATAAATTGTGATTAAATCTTTATAAATCTCTGCTAAGACTTTTATTGTGACATTTTTTTTCTCTATCAAGAGAGATGCCAGGAACTATTAATGATTCAGAACCCGAAGCTGCCCATAATTTATTACCAATTATGCTTTCATTCGCCAGTGATTTTGAACTTTAACAGTGCAGTGCTCGACACGGATATACATTTGTCATAGCATGTTTTATAAATAGATGAACGGATAAAATATCGATAATAATCAACAAATTGCTCATCGGATTCATGAAGAGATTATCCGATGACGCATGAGAGAATGAAGTTCGAATTGGTGTTATGTCGAAGTTAATTTTCATCATGTGATAGATTAACACAGAATTGCATAAACTTTAACAGACGATAATCTTACGACTGATCTAGCATTTACCTCAATCGGAAGAGTATGTTGGTCAAATTGGCACGTTTCCATTCAAATATTATCCAACGAAGGTACATCTCTCCTCTCAACAATGAGTCAAACGGAACGTGAATATCATATATCAGGAATCGTTCATAAGCTAATCACGCGCAAGACAAATTAACTTTGTTTTCCCACGGAATTTACAATTACTGAGCGGAAGTTTTACGTTGGCTTTTTCACTTCATCCGCCCACACTGTCGGCATACGTGCCATTTTAGGCGAATAAATTCTCATATCAGCGAATTGCATAGGTAAAAGTTTCTTCCTCTTCTACTGTGAAACGCATTGAATTCGAGAATCAAAGAATTTGCTTTGAAATATTAGTTCATATTAACTCGAGATTGAATTACTATGTAACTACAACGTCTTAACATAATACTTAAGGGAAATATTGACTTATTTTCTCTCCTTTTCAACCTCTGTTTACCAATTTTAGCGGAGTGAAAGAAATTTGACAATCTCATCTGTGGAACTGTTTGACAGACTAAAACGCGCATATCTTTTTCATGTCTGTTTTTATTTATCTTGTCACAGAAAACCATCGTTTTGAACCTATTGAAATAAGAATGTACAAGTTTCCATTAAGCATCGGTCGGTTTAGTATACGTTGGCACCGGTACCGTATAAGGTGCCGATACAGTCTGATACATAGTTGGATAATTTGTCATGTTCAGTGCATTTGATGGGTACTGATTCGACCAAGTTTGAGGATAGGAATATGGATATGTTTGTGGCGGTTGAAGAATCATTCCTCCTGCTGGCACATGTCTTGGTCGGCTGGCATGTTTGATAATACACACGATAGCGACAATCACTGCAATTAGAAGAATCAGACCAATAACCGATCCAACGACGATGGCGATAATTGCACTTGTAGTTAATGCACTGTTGATCGATTCGAAATTGGATGAAGACATAATAAATGGAAATGTATGTTAATATAATGTTTATTGGCAATATATTTTTTCCGTGTTTTTGAAGAAAAAAAAGAACACCGACGATGATGACAAACACACGGCAATGAAGTAATGCATATTGATTTTTACATAGCCTTATAAGAGTATGTAGATCGTTTTTCTTTCTTTTTCTTATTTATTCTGTTTTCTTTTTACTTTCACTTGAAATATTACTTCAAAAACAATTAAGATGTAAGAGGAAAAAAGAAATGAAATTTCTAACTAATTACAAGAACTCGCACAATTAGTTTGGCAAACAAAAACCGAATTTGCATACAGTTTTCTTCTTTATGTAGGATGTTTTCGAAACATTTTATTGAACGTTTGTTTCCGTAACGACCTCGGCAACAAAACATCGGTTTACTCGATGGTCTTAGCGAGAAAGAATGCTTTTGTCAATTGTCTAATGAGCAGCTGTGTTTATGCCCTAGGAACTCGACAGTAAAAGAAAACGGCGACGAACAGACAATTTTGTACTGGAGAAAAATAGGCTCATTATGTATAACAGGAAAAATCGCGCGTGCAAATCAACAATTGATCCATTAGCGATTTTCAATGAAACTTCATAATAGATGAATATCATTTTCTTTTAACAGTCAATTCCATAGTAGAAAAGACACACGATACTCTAGTCGTATATAAAGAGAAAAGTGACGTCAGCGCGTGTTATTTTGTCTGAAAGATAAGGTTTCCGAATTCTCAAGACTGGTACTAAATTAAAGCCTCTACCTTTCATTTCAACGCCCAATTAAAGTAAAGTATCTGTTTTGCACGACTATAGACCACTATTTTTGGTATGTTGATTAGAATAACAGTATTATCCATGAGAAAACGGAATTCGTCGAAAGCACTCGATCGTAAGCTATATTTTTTTTCATAAGAATATCATTATTTTTTTATTAGCACGTTCGAACTAACATCAAGGTATAGAGTACTCCTACAAAAACAGCTTCACGTCGAGTCATTTACATTTAAAAACTCTCCGATAGATGCCGTCATAAAAAACGAGATATCATGTTCATACGCATTAAGAAGATTCTTCTTAATCTCTTCCGAAAAGACTTCCTTTTGGACGTGAATTACATCATACAAAAATAGCTACCTGTTTTCTTCTCTCTCTCTCTCTCTCTCTCTCTCTTTCTAAATACATACGCTCAACATATCAAAAGGTTAGTTCATGTTGTATGAAGAGACCAGTGCTGACAAATATTCAACGTGATTATTTATACATATATGACAGGAGTACAAACGAAACGCTAATGTATTCAGTGTGTCCTATAAGGCAACATGACTCTTTTCAGTTTGTTTAGGTTCCTTATGTTTCTTGTATGTCCGCGTACTTGATCGTGCTGAACTGTTCGTTTGTCGAATACTGCTCTCCAATGATCTTTCGTCATAATCGATCATTGCGTCCGGACAAAAGATTCGATAACAACATAGTGAATTGAGAAACGCTCTCAATTCCTGCCGAAAAAACGTTCCACTTGCGCAAAAAAGAATAAAATTAACTGAATGACATAGGTAGAACAATAAACGCAATGATGTCCATTGTACGCGAAAGCCAGGTTGTAATTGATAGAGCGGTGGTGCAACAGCAAGAAAAATCGATGCTGGCGAGGTTAGAACTGTATAGAGAATACTGACAGCGTATAACATTCGTGTGACTGAACGTTTTTTATGCGTTGTCGAACGTGATCGTCTTGATGCTTGTCGAACAGTTCGTACAAGTAAAGCATTGCCGAATAGAATGATTGCTAATGGTATAATTGTATACGCTACAAGTGACAGTTTTGGATAAATTTGACTGCGAAAATGATAGTATTTTTTATGACGAAATTTATTCACAGTGCATTCTAATGGCGCTTGATCGGTTAGTGGGCGTGTATCCGAATCAGTTAACTCATAATAGATGAGTAGGTGTAGTTCTGCTAAACAAGCGAATAGAATGCAAGCAAATAATTGGATGCAAGTCGATTTTAATGAGCATAGAGCAATTTGACTGACATATAAATAACGTTGTAGTGTCACTAAAGCTAATAATAATGGTGCTAGACGAAGAAAAACATATGTGAGATAAATATGTGTTCGACATGTAAAGGAGTTGATGGTTCGAAGGTCTAAATTGAATGCATCGATTAAAAATTGTCGTAGTAGGCCTGTATAACATGTGCCCATTTCCGCGACGCATAAGACGGCTAAGTAGATTGATGTTGTTTGTTTACGAAGTCGTGGTCGAATAAGAACCAGAAATGAGATGGCATTACCGATACCACAGCCCAGTAAGATGAGTGGTGTTACGATACTTGACACCCATCGGGTTAAATTTACATGCGACTCGGTTAATGAGTTATTCATAATCATCTTGAAGAAAATCCAACTGAAATCGCGAGATTCTTTTCAAAAGGTGTCTATCTAGAAAAAAAAGAATGAATGTTCACATATCACTGACTAATCCAAGGATTAGTTGGTCTGGAGTGCAATGAAGAAAAAAAAAACGATGCGCTGTACTTAAAAGATAAATGATCATTGGTGGTCTGCTCTTCACAACCAGATGATGGCAATGTCGGAAGCCTACCTGCAGATGAATTTTTAATAAATATGCTAGTTATGCACGTAGACGTGGCCTAGATAAGCGTAAAAACAGGAATAGGAAATTGTAATTCTTGTTCAAAGTGAAGCGTTGACTATGCATATCTATTTTACTGATAGTCACCATCTGTAATTAACCATCGGAAGGAATTTCGCCTCGTGTATATATTGATCCAAATGAAGATTGGATGACAGCGTATTTCTAATGCCGAATGTTCAGGAAAATCTCCAATGGAAAGCACAAATAATACGAATGACATTCACCTCGAATGGCAGACTTGTGGACGAGGTATCCTTATTTGCTGATCAATCACATGAACCTATATAATCGAGCAAAACGCACTAATATGTAAGTTTACTCATTCAATAGATTATTCCGTACCGAGTTAATAATGTACGTCGATCATTTTATTTGTATTTTCCATAGCGAAACAAATCACCGGAAGCGTATTCTTCTCAGAATGACCCTATGCGTGTGTTTCTTTTCTTCCGTGCAAATATGAATACGGAATGTATGTAAACTTGAGAAGTATGCGGAAATGCAGTTCAGTCTCACATATTAGATCAAACTAACAACTGAACGTCATCTTCTTGATCAATATAACCCAATAGAGTCTTTCGTGGGAGAAATTGTCTCTGACAATCGTCACTATTTTGCGGATAAAAGAAGAAAAAGCAGAACACTAAATGATGGATTTCTTAAATTTGATGAGACATCTTAATTCAATACTGACAAATCACGCCAGCTGTCTCAATTGATATAAATTCATCATAATAGAAGGAAAACTCTTCAAGAATATCTCTCGACGTTCCAGTGCGAAAAAAAAGATGGAAGTCCAAATAATGACTTAGCTAGTATCAATAAACTAAGTACAACGATAAGTCAAGCAAACTGTGATGATAAGAACGAAATCATAACTGAGCATAAAGTGCAAATTTGTATAATTATCTGTAATCAGTTGTAAATATGTACGGAAAGAATCCTAGTAATTATATCACGTCTTTAACCCTCCGTGGATGTTCTTATTTTGTGTCCATTTTCAATGTCGAGAATTTTGTATAGATACTATGAGTTAGTGTTGAGTATTGTTTTCTGTATTTCAATTTCATATGAAGTTACCAAAAGCATTACATTCGCAAAAAAGTTAGAGTTCTAGCAGGGTAAACTAAATGAGGTGTGAATCTACATGAACCCCACAACATCTATGGAGGGTTAATCGGCGACTATGTTTCGTTTTTCCCTAAGAATTTGTACGATTGTCACAAAACATAACATGTACTTACGATTCGGACCGAGATATATGTTTGGATGTCTTGTCATTTCTTTTTTCATTCTCAATGTTTTCTAATAAAACTCATGAAAACAACATTGTACGAGAGTTCTTTATTGAAGTATTCGCATATCTTCCTGATTGAAATGACATATGGTTTAATAGGTAAGAAAAAACAAAGTAAACATAATGTATGTTATTAGACGCTGTACTGTGGTATCAAATGAATGCTAGAAAAGAAAACAAGTTCTCTGTCTCTCTATAGTTTCTCTCTTTCCATCTCTCTATCTCGCTGTTCTTAAATTCGGTCTTGTCTTATTGTTTTTTTATTTCTTCGGTTTGGCATGCTAACGTTTTTTTTTCTGACGCGCTATTCAACTAGTTCCAGCTAGATTTTTTTTCTTTCTTTTTGTGATGATAATAACAATTACTAGTGATGCTGCGTAGTATTATTCACAATTGAGAAGCCGCTCGAGCGTCAATTAAAAGTGTGCTTTTCGCGTATTTTGTATTCAATCGAACATGCATCGCATTTTTCTCCAGCTCGATAACGAGCAGTCTCAATCACTCACATTTCTCGCTAAACATGAATAAAAACTTCACCAAACTAACATTCACACGAATGAACAATGCATTCGCCGTATTTTTATCTTTGAGCTTCATAAATTTGTTATGAGAAAGTATGACGCATTGAAAAGAGTTCGTAGTACAAAGAACGCTTAAAAATGCAAGTTAAGGTCATCGTGATTTGTCACACACACAAACAAATCGATCGATACTCCATAGATTGATCCTTTTTATCCTTAGTAAAAATATAGATTGCATGACTTATACAATGAATCTAAAGCTCATTAACGTTGACATCTATAGTTTTAGTCTTCTGTCTGGAAAATCATATCTGACATCTTGATTTGAGAGAAATATACTTTTCAAGTATCACTGACAATCATCTTACAAATCAACTAAAGATAGATACATCCCGGTGATTATCATAAATGATATACTTTGAATAAAATTCATTTTGCGTAAATAAAAGCACGTAAGGAACTTCCATGATCTTATTCATAGTTCTTGAAGTTCGTCACGCTCATAGAATATTTACTGATATTAACCAGAAATGTGTCAATTATAATGCATGAAATTTTCATGTTTTTTCTCGATACTTTCCAGAATATCAAAGCAAATATATATTTGGTATTCTTTTTTTTGTAAAATTTAATGATATGGCGACCTGTCGGTGGCTCATTGAGAGGAATCTGCAATCTGTTGTAATTAAGAAATGAAATGCTCAGCATAAATTTTCGAGATTTTCGAGTTCAAAGTAAAACGATGATTGCAGGAAGTGTTCTAGGTCAAAAACATCTTTTCATAATTTGTAATTTATCTTGTTTTCCACGAACGAAAACATGATGTATTCAAATTACTCCTATTGACTGCGAGCAAATAGATGATTACATTAAGTAAGAATTGTATCAAGTGACACATTGTGTATCTGTTGATGGTCATTAATAGGCAAAGGATTTTATCAAGCAGAAATGCCTAGCTTTTGGAAATGAATAGACGAAGTTCCCTCTAGTCGTTTAATAGATTTATGTTACATCGGCTCGAAAGAAAAGAAAAGCATAAATTATCGAATGGGCGCGGGGTTTTCTCTGCCCTATTGAGAAATTCATAGGGAAATGCCCTCTAACTGGAACGAACTCTAGCAAAGTCAAGTGAGATTAATCAGTAAATAGGAAACAGCTTATTGAATTTGCTTATTGACTGACTCATCAAGAACGGTCATGCAAGGATTAGACGAAGAGCGTAAACACGCACTATTTATATCGAGAACTCATTGAAACAGTTCATTTATATGCGATTCATGGTGGATGTAAGGTGTACTCAAGCCAAAACGTCATCATTACGAAATTGAATTTACTTTAGCTAGAGAGTAATTCAATTAAATCGAATGAGAAATGACATTTCCGTTACATTGTCATGATATATTCATTCGAAATCGATACGAGATGACAGAACTCTTTTTGCGATCAAATCCTATTTATTTACAAAAAATATTTACAATCGTTGGGGGGCGTTTGGTGTTGAGACAAGTTTCAATTTGATATACTCATATTTTTTACTCGAACGCTGTTTCGAAGGTTTTGATACATGAACAGACACTTCCGATGGCAACGTATTCGGTTCTTCTTCATAGTTCTTTCTTCGAACTTTTGAGTGTTGCCATTGACAATAGCATGACAGATGCTGTCGTATGGGATGAATCCAACCTTTCAACATTCGTTCTAGCTCATGACGGAAACGCTTTGCCGCATAACAGTACAAGAGTATATTCGACATGGAATTGAGTAAATCGAAAAAGGCTAAGAATGGATGATAACGACGTAGAAAGTCGGGACAATCATCACCAATTGCGACTGACCGATGGCAAAAGTTGATACTCAAAATAATGTCGACGAGCCAAGAGTTGATCACTGATAAAAGACATTCGATTGTGATAATTAGGATCACTCGGTGTGTTTCGGCCGTTCGGTGAAATACCGCCGATTGCTTATGAACAGAGTTTCGTATGTTCAGTATCCAACGGAGTGATATGGCGTTACTTAAGATAGTCAAAATCGATGGAATAATACTTCCGATAACTAAACAAATCGACATGTATTGAATTTGATGAACTGATTGAAATTTTCTCGAAACTTACCCAGTATGATCGTGTAGCGATTGAACGCGAGTACACGTGAATAGAGTAGATCGTATAAATTTAGAAATAAATCTGGCTGTAGTCGTACGAGACATGTGTGATAATGGTATTTCAATCGGAGCTCATTCCGAGCCATTTTACTGTTAAGAGTAGCTAATTGAATTTTTTGAATGAAAGATACAATAGATCGTTGGTGCATGTCAAAATAATGACCTAATAAAAAGATGTTTTTTTCAGACTTTGAAAGGATATTTCTTAACTAGACTGTGAAAATGCTCTGGTGACAGTCTTCAAATATGTTTACGATATCGCGAGAAATCGAATTGAACAGAAAGGAGTCTCTAAGTAACAAAGGTAATATGTTTGGACATCTCAGAAAGGTCTCTCAAACCTAGAATCATTCGGAGCCCTTTTGAAACGTTCTTTTTCTTCTTTGTGACAGGTTGTGTATCAGAAAACTCAACAGATACTTACGAGCTATACGTTCAACTTCTTCGTACGAACAAGCTGAGCGGTTGTTGATCAGACAATCAATTTCATATTGACTTGCTGAATTGCTCTGCATGAAACTCATTAACAAATTGGTCTCATTGGGGAAATGCTTGTATAAATAATCATACCATTGATACGCGGTTGTTGAACTGAGTGTCACAGAACAGAAAATGCTTAAACCGAAGAATTCCAAGATGTATGCGGAGAGAAAAGCGATGAAAATAATCACAAATGCAAATGATCTTGACGATGAATTTCGTTGAATTAAACGAAATGATGTTCGACCCATATCATAAGCACGTTGAATAGCCAAGCAGGACATAAGTATCAAAGAAAATCGGATATATAATTCATAATGACACAGAGGAATGAAGATCTGAGGTGCAGATTGACTAAAGTATGCGTAAATCTTAATGAAGAACGTCGATGAACATGAAGATTGAAAAAGAAATTGTTGAAATAATGTGTCTTGATAATATAATAGTTTGATCACACGAAAGTTCAAGTAAATACAATCCACAACTAGTAAAGTCACGAAGAATGGTGTTAAAAGTGATGATCGAAAACGTTTACGCAAGAATACGCAAATGCACAAAACATTTCCTAGACAACCCATAAATATAAGCGAAAAGATGATCCACGTACATGATTCAAAGAACATTTTGACTTGAAACTAAAAGCAAAAGAAGGTCTATAAATATGACGATGAGAAGATTGGTGAAAGGGAAAATTACAAACGTGATAAAGACTAAATGAGACTTATTACAGAGATTCATTAGTTCTGAAGACGATTGTTATCAACAATGTAAATTTTGTGCCGAAGGATTGAAATGATAATATTTGAGCACAAATAACCTATTTTAATGCAAACAATGAGAAAAAGGATCTGACTTAGAAAACGCGAATTATTCAGATGCAACTTAACAAATGGCTGATTCAAAAGAAATCTATACAAAGCGTTTATCTGACAGGTAGACATATTGCCAGACCTGTAATTCAGAAGATCATAGCTTACATTGAAAGATTTAACTATCTTTGTCGGTTAAAAAACATCGCTATTAATCTAGTATGAGCTTTTTAATAAAAAAACGAGCTTTTCTCATTTAACTTGCCCGTCTGTGCGACTAAAACACCTGCCTTTGTCTTTGAAAGGAAAAAAGTATCTTTTCCAATCTCCGTTTTTCATTAAAAAAAGAAATATTTCATTTGACGTAGTTACAATAATAGAACTTCTTTGGCTTGAAAGATGCAAAGGAAAACGATAAGTTCTTCGACTAATATGTTGTAATCGATATCGCATCAGATTTATTTTCAGATTACGTGAATGTTCATCCTTACAATCCTGCACATAATCGCGATAACTTTACTAGCGTGCGACAGAAAGTTGTTTTCAATAATGACGAAGGAAATGGAAAGAGCTCTTGTATGAAAAACCTAATTAAACGTATTTAGATCTTTTCATGTAGAAACAAGAGAAAAATAGGTTTACTGATTGAAATCATTGTCATTCTGCTTATTTTACACTGTCAAAGACAGAAGAGAAATGCATTGTCTGTATGGGTACAAACGGGTTTCTTGGAAAATCTTGTATTGATACTGACGAGCGAAGACAAAGTATTTGAAGATAGATTAGTTCTTAAAAGGAAATTGTTGACGCGCTCATTTTATATGAAATAATTCGATTGATACAGACTTATCCTATGCCTATCTTACCCTCCAAGTCGACCAATTTTTCATGTTGCACTTATATTTTTAATTAAACTAAGCTAATCTCCACTGACTACGGTATACCCGTTCTCATAAATACATACTGGATCTAGTGTGTGAATATACCATTTAAATTATTAATTCTATTCAGATTAAGATACTATTACTTAAATTATTACATTTATAACTCTATAGAAACTATAAATAATCATTCAACGGAGAACCGCCGATTTAAATAGATGTTTTATACGCCCGTCGCATCTCGTGACATACTTTTTGTTCTCATATTCTAGCAAACGATCGAGTGTTTATATTCTAGAAGACTATGAACTTATCGGGTGCCGTGTGTCTCAGCTTGTGGGCAATTATTCATCGGAAGGTAGCATAGACTCGGCTGATCAATTTCAGATGATATTTTACGTGATATATTTTTACACACGAATTGGTAGAGATTTTGAAAACAGAAAGATAACGATCTTATCAAGCAGGTTTCACTAGAAAGATGTCCTTTAAGTTTCCAAAGTGCAATATAATGTCATCTAAAGATAAATATACGTACTCATTAAGATATTTATTGTATACAGTTAATGGACTTCAGTTTTTCAAGGTCACTAGGATATCTCTTGCTAAATAATTGAAAAAAATCGATATGAAGAACATTCTGCAAATAGCTATGGCCTCTCAACACATGAAATAAACATCCTTGTTGGAAAAAGTAACCCGTAGAAATCTAGGAAATCGTGAAACTAAATTAATAAATATTCATTGAACTTCCCATGTGTATCATTTGTAAGTTCTGTTACACACAGACATCATGAATTCGATCATGTTGATAGTGTTTTTTTTTGGTCTCATCGCATGTTAATGTCTACAAACAAGGGCAACCCTTTCTGTTTTATGTATTTCACGAGAGAATTCCTTTCTTGTCATAAAAATACGTTTTTGAAAAGTTTTACATATGCTCGAAGCGATGTAAACAAACAAAAATGTACTGATAGCATTTCACGGAAAAAGGAAAAGAAAGTTCACGAAAGTTATGAAATTAAGACTTCAAACTTTGTGTTAAATTACGTTAGTTACTCAATATCCGTGGTACGAAAATGAGCAGCCAAATGCGTTCCCTCTCAGCTATTTCCTCTGTCAAAATAGTCGCACGAGAAATATATTCAGATCGGATTAAAAAAGCAATCAAACGAATGCAGATTTCAATAGAATTAGCCGTAATATGATTGATTTCTGTTAATATACAGTAGTATCTAGTAGTAGCGCCATCTATCGATGGTTTTGCATTTGTTTAATATTAAATTTGAAGTTTTTTACTCGATCTACTAGTTCGTGGTTCAAGGTGCATCATTCAGATGTTTGACGAGTAGGGATAAACAAGTTTTGCGGATAAATTTTTCGGTCAGTTGATCATTGAAGGTGAAGATAGTGCTGATGATTCATTAGTTTAACGCTTCACATCAATTCGATAGCAAACGAACACGAAAAAACAAGAAAATAGCAATATCATTTGTAATTAACGTTGTAATCATGGATAAACGAATTACAAAGGTTTGTAGTTAATCCCTGTATATTTCTATGCTTAAAACTCCCTCTAGGAGGCAATGAAAGATCACTTACTAATCAACAGGTAGCTCTTGTGCTCTATGCTGATAAAAAAGCTCAGATAATATTTCTTATTTCTCATTGACATACATTCTTCTTTGTTTTTTCCCCCGAACAGATTACATTCAGAGATTGATGAACATGCAATAACTTGTACTAATAAGAGTTACCTGCCAGATATTCATAGTGCAAGCAGTGAACATCGATTACTTCTACATTCTCCGTCATTCTCAAATCAAATGGAGGCTTCTGATACTCATATCTTCACGCCATGGACAGCCAATATCATCGATGATGATGAGGAATACGCCGAGATTATTAAACAAGCTGAAAGAGCTATCGAACATGGAATATTACCGATACGAATATTGGCGGGTTCATCCGGATCCTACTTTGTTCGAAATCCTGACGGTGTATGTGTTAGGGTGTCTATAGTAATTCCTTAACGATTTGCATTTCTTTAGAAAATTATTGGTGTATTCAAACCGAAGGACGAAGAACCATACGGTCGGTTTAATCCCAAATGGACAAAATGGTATATTTACTATGATTTTACTTGTTGAAATATCTTTTCAATTTACTTAGGTTTCAAAAAACGTTATGTCCATGTTGTTTCGGCCGAGGATGTTTGATTCCTAATCAAGGTTACCTATCCGAAGCTGGTGCTAGCTTAATCGATCAGAAACTCCGGTTAAATATCGTACCAAAGACACGTTCGGTACGTTTGGCTGCCGAATCATTCAATTATCCTGCATATCAACGGCATTTGGTCTCAGCCAGACGTGAAATTAACTATAATGTTGGACGGCACATGCATGGCAAACGTGTCTTTGAGCCGAAAGGATTACGTCCAAAAGTAAAACATTGAACATAACCTCTCTTGTAGAAAGGTTTAAAAGATACTTATATTTAGCTTGGCTCATTTCAATTATTCGTTAATAATTATATCGGTGCTGATGTTTTTCTTAAACAAATCGAGCAAAACCCGTTGCCAAAAGAAGTTATGGATAAATTTCAAAAACAATTCGAAAAGCTTGTCGTCTTAGATTACATTATACGCAATACTGGTAAACTTCAAATATAAAGTCTTATGATAATTACCGTTTTGCAATATAGATCGTAATATGACCAATTGGCTAGTGAAATATGAAGTACACGAAGCTCCTGAACGAGATAAAGTAACTAAATTAGCCATATATCCTGTTTTCATTTCTATTTCTTCAGCTCCTCCAAACTTTATCCAGTCCTCACCTACAACCTGATACACAGGTGATTGTTTTTTTTTGCGATGATTAGTTTAAAAAACCATTTTCATTCATAGGCTGACAATAACGATCTAAATCCACAGGAAAGCAGTACAAACACCAATGAGATACTTATCGCCGCGATCGATAATGGTCTAGCATTTCCATTTAAACATCCTGATGAATGGCGTGCTTATCCATTTCATTGGAGTTGGTTACCATTTGCAAAAATACCGTTCTCTGATGAAATCAAATCTAATGTGCTTCCATTTCTATCTGATATGAACTTTGTTCAACATGAATTATGTGATGAAATTCAGCGATTGTTTGCTCAAGATAAGAATTATAATCGTCGTTTAGTCGAACGACAATTGTCAGTCATGCGTGGACAAATCTTGAATTTAGTTCAAGCTATGCGAGATGGCAAATCACCGTCTCAATTGGTGCAAATGCCGGGTGTTCTTGTCGAGCATATTCCCGCCGATGAGTCGTCGGGACGAAAACTATTCAGACACAAATTTTATGATCGATATCCGCTATTTTCATGGTTTTAAGCACATATACATGGCATTTATATATTTCTCTTTCTATATCTTTGTTTTAGCAATCATCTATACAGTAAGGTTTCTTCTATTTTCTTGTTTATGTGTGATTTGTCTATTTTTTTCATCGATAAAAATAGTATATTTTAATAGTTTTTTTGAAATCAACGGTTAAAGTATTCTTTCTCATCGATAACCAATCGCTAGGATAGTTAATAGAATACGAACATCAACGTTTAACATTTGATTAGCAATTTTTTCTCGATGTAAACAAACCAAATTACGCAGTCATGACAATCGCTGATGATTGATCTTTTTCTTAAATCCACAAAAAATCATGAGGAAAACGTCTCTCTACGCCGAGAAATGTTAATTATAATGAGACTTATCTATCGAATATAGAACGGTTGTCCTCTCTTCTTGTGATGCCAAGACTCTATTCTAGGAATCAATCGTTCAGCCATTTTCAGTACTTGAGGTGTTGATGCATTTGAAGTAACAATGATATCATACGGTAAATCCGATCTGCGATAATATGGTGGTGTTGAACTTTTTTGTAACGGAACAGGTGCCGGTAAGGTCAACATGGATGAATATGATGCTATCGGAGGTGACGGTACTGATATTTGTGAGTCACCTTTTACCTGTATTGTAGATTGCGATGATTGGATGTACAATGCACCTATTCTTTCCATGACACTAAGAAATCGTGTAAAAATACCAATGGGCAACTTGACCTGATATGCAAGTTTTAATTCATCACTGAGTAGCGTATATGTGCTCTTTGAATGCGACGTACACATCTTATAAAGTTGTATTAACGCTCGACCATCCATTTTCTCGCATAATGGCATGAGTTCATGAACACGATTATGGAACAGAAAGTCTAAAACATCTTGTTCTGTCCAGTTGTAAATATGTTTACGATCGAAGTCAAGTCTTGCTTTTCGTTCTGTATAGACGTTCGGTAACTTGCCCGATAGTACACTTGCAGGTGATGGTGGTGGTGGTAATGATACCGACGCTGCCGATGGTTTTTCGACGACAACTTGGGTAATTGCAGGTTTATTATCTGGTTTTTCGTGTTGACCCATTTTACCTTCTTTAGATGGCAATGGTCGTTTGCGCTGCAGAGAGATCTCATTCATAAGTTTTTCACATGCTGTATCAAAGTCGAATCGGCCAAAATCAACATAAATTCGCGATCCAATCATAAAGCCTAACCAGCCATCTGGTCTATATCCTGGTCTCACAATCAATGGTAACAATCGTCGTTTACATCCGAATGCATATTCGGCTTCCGCTTGACAATATGTACTTTGTTTGTACGAATCTGACATACATAAAAGTACGAACTCGGAGTTTTCAACTGCTTCCGCCATGGCACTCATTGCTAAGAATGATAGAATGCAATATTTATCTTTCGGTCAAATCATTTCTACCTGGTCCGAACATATTATTCAAATCTATCCATATTTTAAAGCCTTGATCAAGAAGAAACTGATGAATCTTGTAAATTAGATCTTTATCAGCGTGACAATACGAGATCATCATGTCATACTGAAAGGTTTGTTCAGCTGGTGCAATATCAACTCGTTTCGTTTTCGTTACAATTTGTTCTTTACCATCAGGTCCAATGATGACTTCTGTTGTTTCTATTTCTTGTTGTTGTGAACCTTCAGCCTCATTTTGTTGATTCTTTGCAACTTTTTCCAAGAATGCGGGTTCTGAAATAGTCAACGTTATCGTGATCGAATGAACTTTCTTTTACAATGCAATACCTTGAACAAGTTTCCAAACTAAGCCATCCGAAGCTTTTTTCGTTCCTTCGTCATTGGAGTTTTTTGAAATATTTTGAATTTTTTCAAGAAATTCAGGATGATTTCGCAGTTGGAGTGCTCCGTTTTGAGAAAATGACAATGCCCATAGTGTTTCTAATAATAATGTTAATAAATCTCCTTGAAACTTTTTCGTACACTCCAATAGAAATGTTAATTCATTTTGTTTCAGTATTTCTTCTTTAATTTGATCATGTTGACTGAGACCTTGAAAAACAAACCAACATAGTCATGTTTTTCTCATTCTGATGAGTATTTACCTTTGAGTATCTCTAGTAATTGTGATACTTGTGATTCATCATTCGATTCATCCCCGAACACTACTTCTTTCAATGATCGGGTGACCGTTGACAAGAGTTTACCTGGATTTTGCATTTCTTTAATATCTTTTTCGGAAGTTGTATATGCGAGAATTGTATAGATATCATAAACTAGTGGTTCGTATTTCGCGGACGTCAATCGTAAGAATGTCGGTGCCATATTCTTCTGTTTAATATGTGCTAAAACAGTCGGCTCAGCGATCATGTTTGCTAAGAAATGAACTGCTGAGTTCATTAACATTGTTTCTGGATTAGAAATGTTTTCAGCAAGTTTATTGTATAATGAAGATGTATTGATGATTGTCAGGATGTGATCAATAAGAGGTAAATGCGCAACGAGTAGTTTTGGTGTAGTTGGGCCGTGATTGATGAGTGTGATTAACTGTGCAACAGCACGCTTGGTGAATGGTTTCCATTTCTGAATAGAAAATATTAATTCGTTAAATAAAGTTAAATACTGTGGTAACATCGTTGATAGTAAACTTTCCATAGTTTGTTCTAAACGTGAACCTAGTAACAATCATATCGAACTGTTTTTCTTTTGTGTCAAGGCGGTATAAAGATACGTACCGTGATACGAAGTAAGAAACGAAGGACATTTGTGAAGAAAAAATCTTTCCTGCATTTTCGTTGTTTTATTGCTGCTTCCCTGTTTGCTGAATAGATCAACATATTGATCGGATTTTAGACATTGAACAACAGGATCGATGAGTTGATTCAAAACATCTTTATTGAAGGTTTTTTCTTTTTCTAAGCACGTTCCGTATTTTATGTAAAGATCAAATAAACGCATGAAACTTCTTGATTCACGTTGATTGTTTTTCTTGGAGAGCCGATCGGATTGGCTGATATCTGTTAGAGACCCTGCGACCATTTCTAGCAGAATAGGGTTGAGTAACCAAGTGGGATATTGATTCAATTGAGTAACGTTTCGGAGAAGTTTTGTTAGTAGTCGTATTATCGAACGAAATAGAAAAACATCGTTTTCATTCAGTGATGATTCTCGTCGCCATTGTCGCAAATATTGGACCAATGGTGCGCGTAATTGTTGAAAAATACTATGTCGAGCAACTGTTGCTAATGTTGACGTTTTTACGGGGATGAGTGCTGAGAGAAATTCTTGAATATTGTTGGTATTCTGTTTGGAGTTCTCACCAGTGTTCAATTCATTTTGAATTTGATCGAGTAGATTTTGTAATTCCAGCGTGGAAATGCTCTGCGCCTTTTGCTTAATCGTTTGACAGTGTTGTGACAAGACGCTCGATGTTGATTTCTCTAGTTTATTATTCTTTGGTGTCACTGTCCGATAATCCCCGTTCATATTGTTACGTTGTGCAATGGGTCGATGCACGCTCCCTGACAATTCGTACTGCCTGGAAGGTTGCTGAGAAATTGGAGCAGGACTGTATGGTGGAGTTGCTTGATACTGTTGAGGTGACGGTGGTATGACTGGTACAGGATTATATTGTACATTTGGTTGGTAGATCGTTGGCGGAAGTACATACTGTTGAGTTGGTTGATATATCATTGGCGGAAAACTGTACTGCTGAAGTGACTGATACGGATTAGGCATCGGCATGTACTGCGGTAGTATTTGGTACATATTCAACATCTGACTATACTGTTGATACGGTTGTGGCATATACTGGTACTGGTACATGTCGTATGTATTTAGTAATGAAAGATATTACAACTTAATGAGCGATGATCGGATAAGAATGCGAAATGCGTATAACAAAGTATCTCTACCTTTTATTTTTATTTATACGGTTAAGTACGAAACCTTGCTATTGATGATTAAGAATGTTTTTTTTTAAACATTTTTCTATTATTGTTGCGTCAAATATATGTTATTTAGGTGAAGCTCGAAGAAACCAATACAATCACTCTAGTTACATATAGCAAATCATGATACAGAATTTATCAAAGAACAACCTTGAAGGGAACATCATGTTTATGTACTCATTATAATAACTACAATGCCATCAGTATTTAAATTCGATTCAGTACAGAGATTGTCAACGATTATTAATTTCATTTAGAAATTTTCTAAATTCCGTTTTTTCGAAAATAAAATTCGTCATACTCTACGATACTCATATACATCCTTCGCATCGAGGCGTGCATGTTTACGCTCGAATGATCAATATGATGATGATACTATCACTCAAATGTGTATAATATGGATTATGCATAGGAAAAAAAAACGGACGAATGAATAAAAGGTAAAAAAACTTGGCTTGCTAGGATTCGCGGTCGTGTTTTGTGGTGATAGTAATAATAATAATAGTGGTAATAATAGGAAACAGCAATACATATTTCGATAATAAGTATACACAACGTTACGGGCGATAGAGTCGATATGTCTACCGCAGAAAACGAGAAATCCACTGCGGCAGTTGTTAATATCTGGTCACGTTTTCGTAAGAGTCTCAAGAAAGAAGAAAATGAAGCATCTAACGAACAAGATGATAAGAATTCCGTTTTATCGGCAGTCGAACGGCAAACTGAAAATTCAAGAAAAGGCGGTACTATTTGGGAAGCTGTGCGCAAAGCTGACGAAGAAGCATTTAAACGTCTTGTCACATTGGATCCGCAAAATGTCAATGCGCGCGGACCTGTCGGCGAATGTCCCGCTCATATGTTGTTTTTGTATGGAACTGACACTCATTTGAACATGGCTCGATATTTGATCAAAAACTTTCCTTACACAATAACTCAAATCTACAATCAAGCTGTAAGAAGATTCATTCGATCTCATTTGGCGATTCGGGCTGTTTTGTTTTTTTAGGAATACTATGGCGAAGTTGTTCTTCATATTGCGATTATTAAACGAAACCCGACTATGGTTGAGTGGTTATTAGGTGAGGACCATAATGTCGCATACCAAGAACAACAATTAACGGCCGCTGCGAGTGGAAACTTTTTTAAAGTGTAAGCTTTTGTTTATCATGTAAATTCGTGTGCTAAGACATCGTTTTCTAGAGGGCGACCATGTTATTACGGTGAGACGCCATTGGCATTTGCTTGTTGCACAAACCAATGGAATATCGTGGAAATTTTATTGAAATATGGTGCTTCGATGGATGCAGTTCGTTCTTTTTTTGTCCCATTTATGAAATTGAATGAATATATTTAGGTTGATTCTAATGGAAATACTGTCCTACATTTATTGGTCATTCACAATCTGCCAAAAATGTACACGAAGTTCAAGGAACGTTGGATAGCCGAACAAGAACCAGATAATTCCGATGATGAAGAAGATGAACTTTATCAAATTGAAAAGAAACGCATTGTTCCAATATGGAAACGTCTGAATAAAGATGGCTTTACACCGTTGACACTAGCAGCAAAATTAGGTCAAGCCGAAATGTTCTCATTTTTACTTGAAGAACGTAAGATTGTCCAATGGAGCTTTGGCCCAGTCGCATGTGTACTTTATCCACTCGATCAAGTTGATTTAGAATTTCGAGAAGATGTAAACTTGTAGTTGTCTGAGAAATTCTTATGATTTCTTGAGTTTTCACTTAGGAACTTGAAAGTACGGCGGGCGCGTTGGAAATCATCGTGCAAAATGCACATGTCGAATTGATTATGCATCCTAGGATGATCGATTTAGTGAATAAAAAATGGGAACGTTTTGCCAGAACAATCTTCTTCAACCGATTTCTAGTTACATTTTCGTACTTAATGGTCTTTCTCGTTACGACTATTCTCGATCAAACACGAATCGAAACGGTAAAACGATCTGTAGACTTTAAGTTAAACGCGTGAATAGCTTATTTCGTTTAATTGTTATATAGATTGAAGGTGACGGCGATGACGCTGTGGTCACAAATATAGAACCTCCAGGAATGATTATACAAGTCATCTGTGCGTTTGGTCGTCTATTTGTTTTGGCTGGGGCGATATGGAAAGGACGAAACGAAATAAAAGAAATGACTAGTTTAGGTGTGAAGAAATACTTTCAAACAACGGTAAAATTATTCTTTGATTTTTCTCTCATTGACTATTCCGATTGCAATACAGGGTTCTGGTCTTTTGGAAAACTGTCTTTCACTATTATTTTGTTTGTGTATATACATCGTGAATATTCTACGAATGTTTGGTATGCGAGCAGAAACAGCTGCTTTGGCATTTGCATCAATTATTGGCTGGGGTTATATGCTTTTCTTCGTCATGGCATTCCGTTTAACTGGACCGTTCGTTGTGATGATCTACGAGATGTTATTCAATGATGTTCTACGTTTTTGCGTTATCTACGTCGTGTTTCTGGCAGGATTTTCACAAACATTCTTTGTGCTATTCGAACAAAATGGTAAAAATCAATTTCCAATAGAAAACTCAATAACTCGATCGTCATTTTAGGTTTTGGCGGTTTTCTTGTCAGTGTGAAACAATGTTTTCTAGGCATGTTAGGAGATTTTGATCTTGACGCTTACACGGAAACATCATATCGATATATCAGTGTAAGCTTATTGATCTTCTATATCATTGTCGTCACAATTTTATTACTGAACTTACTTGTCGCTATGATGGGTGATACATACGGAAATATCATCGAAGGTGCAACACAAGTCTGGTTAGTAGACCTATGGGTTGTACTTCGATGTATTGAAGAGATTTTTGTGAATGTTTTAGGCATTTGGAACGAGCACGAATTGTTTTTGCTATCGAAAACGAAATGTCCAATGAGGACCGGAACTTACCATCGAATAAATACTGGACAAATATTGATGGTGAACGTTATTTACAAGTCGAGGAAGTGGATGACAAAGCTTTTCTTGGAGATGGTGATGGAGAAGGCGGAGAAGAAGAACAAAAGAAAGAAGAATCAGACTAGAAAAAGAACTTTGTCAATATCATTTTGCATTAATTACAATAATAGTTTCATATTTTTCTTTTCTTATTGGCAAATAAATTAACCTCAAGCAGAGATTAGTAGTGTGACATTTGAAAGTTGAAGTTGAGTAGCTCTCTTTCCAACCTGTGCAGCGATAAATTTCTCGCCGAAAGCACTCAAAGAGCATCAAATAAAACATTGCTTACTCAATGAATCATGAACAAACTCAAGTAAGGAATTAAAATTGGAAAATGCCGTCCAAGATTACTTCAGCGACCGAAAAATGCGCATTCTGGTCATTGCCAACCGTTCTTCCTCGTTAAATAGGGAGAAACCAACTGTTTCAAAACAACCTGCCCGTATTCTTCCTTTTTCTATCGTTTGACATTTTGCTAAACATACAGGTAATTCTTAGTTTGATCATACTATATATGCAGGTGCAAAACTAGTTTAGTCAGAGATAAAAACGACTAATGATGATGAGTGTGGCATATTCCGATACAAAGCAATGGACATGTAAGATATGTACATTCTCAAATTACATATCAGCATACCCAGAGTGTCATGTGTGTCAACGAATCGATCCGCTGCTGATTGAAACCAGTTACTTAGAAATACCAGTGGTAAAATCTTACTTATAGAAAATGTATAAAAAAATTTTATTATTTTTAGAGAGACTCGAAAACAGTGACGTCTCTGGCGGTAGGCAATCGTCAAAATCAAGATGAAATCGATGCAAGAAAAAGTTTCAATGAAATTATCTCATATTGTCGACAAGTATTTCTCGCCTGAAATTGTTGTTCAGTTTTGTGATAGGATTCTTTTTCTAGGTGAAAACCAACTTCGTTGATGATCAGTTTCTTCCATCATCTCGTTCGATTGGCTATAAGACTGAAAATGATCTCCAATGGTTACGAGTTTCTCAAACACGCCCATTATCATTGCGAGAAGACAAGTATTTGACTTGGACCGTTTATTCATCACCTTCGCCTGCTGATATTCAGCAAGGAATATTGGGAAACTGTTGGTTAATGGCAGCGTTGAGTTTGATTGCGGAACAGCCGCATATTGTCGAACAAATTGTCTTAACTAAGATGATCAACGAAGAGGGAGCTTATCTTGTACGCATCTGTTATAATGGTGTTTGGAAAATAATACTCGTCGATGATTATTTTCCGTGTACAGTTCATAATCAATTAGCATATTCTCAAGCAAGTCGTCACCAGATATATATTCCATTAATTGAGAAGGCATGTGCGAAACTATTTGGTTCCTATGCAGAATTATGCAGTGGATTTCTCGAAGAAGGTCTGCAGCTATTAACAGGTGCGCCATGCGATTGTATCAATATTAATCGAGATAGTGATGAATTCCAAAGTCATACTATTTGGGCAAAACTTCTATCAGCTTGTGAACTTCGGTATGAGCGTTGATTTACTTCCCTAGTTTGCTTATTCGATTGACTTGCTTTAGATTATTAATTGGTGCATCAACGGGTTGTACCAATGTGACCGAAGAGGAATACCGTGAGGTAAATATAAACCCTAACCACGCGTTTTCTATTCTTGCTGTCTGTGCTCTTTCAAATATCTCTATGCAATTTGTACTCGTGCGTGATCCACATGCAGCTACAAATTATTGTGAAATACTGATAACACCGCTAATTCTCGCTCAATTAAATTCTTCTATTCAATTTTCTCCACCGTCAGGTGCCTTTTGGATTTCGTGGCCACTCTTTCTTCAATACTTTGCTTCAATTACGATATCATCTTATCGAAGTGACTATTATGATGTACGACATGTTGCTCAATTTACTCGCTCATCAAAAGAATCCATTCCAACATTTCAGTTCTATGTACCAAAGTAGCAAAATTCATGGAAACAAACGTTGAATGACTTCATTTTGTCTTTCAGAAAATCATTGATTACTATTAGTCTCCTTTATCATCGTCAAAGTCGTTGGTTACCTTGCTCCCACACACAATGCTTTGTCTTATGCGATATAAACGATCGACAAATGAGAACTCTTGGCACCCATTTATCAATCCTACAAACAGATCGTCGTTCGTTTACACAATGGACCGGTTCATTAGAGTCAGGCTATTACATACTTATACCATTCTCCACTACCTTTTGGAATGAAGAAAATTGTGAACTTCAACGAGATTATACAGTTGTTGTACATTCGAATGTTCAATTCGATTTGCAACTAGTTATTGAACCAGCAACAGTTCTCACCGATTGCTTTATTAGCGCTATATCAAAGCGAGGCAGTTCAATAACTCAGGTTAGTTGGTAGAGAACTTTCGTAATCTAAAGAATACTTTCCCTTTAGGATCAATGCTTTAATTATTATGTCATACGCGGTCCATCGGATTTTTTTCTTTTTATCGCAGAAAACTTGTCTACAATCGATTATTTAAACATTGAATTGGACTTGAGCGATTCAGCTTGTATACAAAGTTCTCGTCAAGCATTTATCACTCACGACTGCATTCCACCGCATCACCGACAAGTTATATTTTTTATGGAATGGACTGATACGCACAACAGAACTCCCCGTTTTCAGTATACTTTTGATTATTCCTACACTAGACTAGCAAGTCAATCCATACCAGTCATCGATATTTATCAGCATGATTTTCATTCATATCGTTCGATTTAGTTCAAAACTGAATCATTCGGTCATATTTTTTAATAAATGGAATGTTAAATAAATAAGTTTGTCTTCCGCTGTTATCCAATCTATTTTATATATCAGAATGACTTTATCTTTTGATTAATGCTTCAAAGTCTAAGACATTACTAAACAAAGTTGATTACATCAGTCTGTTCGATCTTTAATTACAAATGAGAATGTTCTCGAAGAGAACTGATCTTGTTGAATGGCTTCTTGATGTTCACGTCAAAAATGTATGAACTGTATCAGATCTTCAAAAGCTCATTACTGTCATTGCATTGATTTGCAAATGAGGAAAACACATATGCCTCCTACGCATGTCTTTTGATAAAAAAGAAGAAACCCGAGAAAGATACATCTCGAGTTTGTTCATTCTATTCCCATCACTTATATATATATATAAGTAAAAAACGACCCGTCGGTAATATTGTAATCAGCAAATGTCGTACAAGTCCTCGTACTTTCGATGTCTTGAAGTGAGAGAAAATAACGTTGTGAATTTGAATGAAACATTGAACTTGTCGTTTCTTTGTTTAGCATCGATTATCAACATTACATGAAGATATGGATGACCAAGAGGCGCTCGCTGTTATCAATAATGACATGCCACCGGAAAAATTGCGATCGCTCGTTCAACAAGGCAATACAACATCGTTCATATTTTCAATTAAGAATCGAATCGGAGGTTTAGCACGAGCTTTGCAAGTGTTTCAGGTATGCTGATCGTCTTATTTCTATTAACATTACGATTGCTTCTTGTTTCAAAAGGATAATGGTATCAATGTCGTACATATTGAATCTCGTCGTTCACGTCGTACCAATTCCGAATATGAAATCTACGTTGATTTGGAAGCGGATCGTGCGCTTGTTCATGAGTCCATGCAACAACTAAAACGCCAGGTGTCATGCGTTCGTTTCGATTTGAACAACCTTTCGGAATTAAGTGAAAACCTTGATAAACTCAATGATGAGGTTTTTAATGGCGATGGGTCAACAAATGGTAACGAAAATCTCGAACTACCACCACCATCACCTTTTCTCGATGAAAATGGTGAACCAATCCGCCGTAAAAGTAAGTCGTCAAAAAAAAAAACAATCGACAAAGTAAGGCATCATATGTGTGCAAAGTCATTTGCGTGAGAGTAGGACAAACAAAAGACCGTTAGACTTATTTTTAACCAGTACAGAGTCCATCTGGAAAACATACTCGATGATTGCCTTTCGAAACAAATTGATTTACATAAACAAATATGAAATCGATTGGCAAAGTCAACAAAACGCTGCTCTTTGTTCCCTAAACGAAAAGAATAGTTGTGACAATATTTTCTTCTAAAAATAAGATCACGCCGAGAATGCCTGTCATACAGATGATCATGTCTACGCCGTTTTTGTCACCGGTAACTACGAGTATGAGTACAAATAAAAAATTCAAATTTTAGTCTATGGCGCCGATACGGCATCAGTCGTCTCTTCTCTACATTCGAGTATATCATATTTAAGCGATATCTAAGTACTTTTTGATATTTCTTTCTTCGTATAAACGTTATCAAAACTAAAAAATGCTTTCACCTGATAAAACTGCTCGTTCAACGTATCCTTTGGATATTTTTTCACTTCCTGTTAAAAATGCTCTCGATCGACAATTGTACATATCATTCAAAAGTGATTCGACATTATCAACACTCTGCTACGACGAAGTTCTATGTTATTTATCGAACATTATCAGTCAAGGTTCGTTAGCCGAAATCGAAGATAACCTAAAACGATATTTTACACCCGACCAAATCCATCAGGCGTACAAAAATTTACAATCTGGTTTAGAATATAGCTTATCTATCATGAATAAAAGTAAAAATCAACATGTATATGATACTTTACAGCAATGTTCAATCAATTTAATTGATTCGACATCAATCTTATTAGTTATCGAAATTCTGCATCTTCATCAATTATTTTCCTATTTACCCGTATTCGTTACCAACGATTGGCTTCATATGATACGTAGTGTACAAAATCTTGAGAAACTTGATCTCACACCTTCATCATCCGTGTCCAGTCTGGTCAAGCAAATGTTTCAGCTAAAAGAACATTTAAATATCTTACATAATCTTGTTAACAAGTATTATTCGATTTCAACAGTTATACAACCAACGCTATCGTCAAATGAACAGTGTTGTTTACATACATCATGCAGTCATAATCCAACAGTGTACACGTCGACGCCAATGGTTCTAATTGATTCACCATCATCATCGTGGTCATCGATGGATATGGAGGCAAATCCAGGAACAACTATGACTGGTTTCATTCGAAATCCTGTAACAAATTTTATTATGCCCACCACGAAAGCGTCGGATTCGGACATAGAAACGTCTTTTCTTCCCGCTGATGACAATTTGAGTAGCGATGACGAAAATGAGATAGAATCATTTTCGTGCGCTCGACGATCTTCCGATCAATCCGTATCGAGTAAAACAGGCCCAGTAATCGTTAGACGTGCAGATGTTTTATGGATGTATCCAACTGGAGTCTTAAGAGCGAAAAACAGTTCACTTTGCTCTTCTATTCATGAAGGTTTAAATCCGAATGAATTCAAACCTCTTTATACACGAGCGAATAGTTGTAATATTGATTTATCTACTAAGATTACACAGGAACCCGCACCGAAAATAAAACCGAAAAGACCTTCGATAAAACAAAAGCAAAGAAAAGGTTCGAAGATAGTTGTTTTTCTTACATGATGAACAAATTCTCTAATCAATTCATATTCGACTTATTTTCCTTTTTCGTTCTAGTTGAAGCAGAAGAAACGCCATGGTTTCCACATCGTATTGAAGATTTGGATCAATGTTCGAATAAAGTCTTGTTGTATGGAGCAGATCTTGACGCTGATCATCCGGTGCGTATAAACGCTGAAACGCTTAGTTTATTGTGACATAAGAGAACAGCTAATGAATCCCAACGTGTATGTGAATAATCTTGAAATATCTTTTTCAAGATACTTTTACAGCTGTCGGGAAAATGGCAAGAATGATTTAATTAATGCACCAGCTGATGAAGAACGAAGGCGTAAACAAAACATTTTCTTGCTATATGTTTTCTAGGGGTTTACCGACCAAGTCTATCGAGCACGTCGTATGTACTTTCATGATCTGGCTATTGCATACAAACAGTAAGTCATTCATGTTCATTTCTCCTTTCGGAAGAGAAGAACAGCGAGTCTTTGCAGTGGTAATCCAATTCCTCGTGTTCAGTACACGAAAGAAGAAATTGAAACTTGGTAAGTTTTATTAACCAAAAATAAAATGAAAGTTGTATTAATTGAATGAATGTAGGGGTGCGGTATTTCGTAATTTGAATAAAATCTATCCAACACATGCTTGCAATGAATATCTGGCAAATTGGCCCTTGTTAAGAGAAAAATGTGGTTTTCGGTAGAGTAGAAAGCACTTTTTTTCTTGGAAATATTTTTTTATTCGAACAACATTCTATCTAGAGAAGACAATATTCCACAATTGGAAGATATATCACGTTTTCTTCGCGAACGAACTGGATTTACATTACGACCAGTCGCTGGATATTTATCACCAAGAGATTTTCTCTATGGTCTAGCATTTCGCGTATTTCATTGCACACAATACATTCGACATTCATCAAACCCAGCATACACACCCGAACCGTATGTTTAACCTTCGAGTTTAAAAAAAAACCAGTTCGAATAATTATGCTCTTATAGAGACTGCTGTCATGAATTATTGGGTCATGTACCACTTCTAGCAGATCCTAATTTTGCGCAGTTTTCACATGAAATTGGCTTAGCTGCGATTGGTGCATCGGAAGAGGACATCAATCGTTTAGCAACGGTAAGATGACCCTTTAATCGATTCGTACTCTTTCTATAGACATGTATTAACCCAGAGAAACTTTTAACCTTTTTCCATTGATAGACATCACGGGATATTTATATTTAGTGTTATTTTTTCACCATTGAATTTGGTCTCTGTCGCCAAAATGATGGTCTTCGTGCTTATGGAGCTGGTTTACTTTCGTCATGTGCTGAGTTGCAACATGCGTTGAGTGATAAAGCAAAGAAGCTACAATTCGATCCTGATGTGGTTTGCAAGACAACATGTTTAATCACAACGTATCAAGATCAATACTTTGTTTCGGCAAGTTTTGTTGAGGCGAAAGAGAAAATGAGGTAAATGAAAGAAATCCTTACTCCTTTTCTATTTCATTTGTTCTTCTGCTAGAGAATTTGCTCTGTCTATTAAACGTCCGTTCGCTGTTCGTTACAATCCGTATAATCAAAGTATTGAAATCGTTTCCAATACCCAACATGTTGCTCAAATCATCTCGGATCTCAAAGGTGACATGTGTATCATATTCGACGCACTGAAGAAAATTGAAAATAGCATTGGAAATGAGAAATAAACAACACGTACTTCTCTTATCTTTTCATCTATCTATCTATCTCTAAGTATTGTATTCGTGATTTATTGGTTCAAAAAAAAACAGCATATTGAAAAAAAGTTCGTTCCGTTTTGTGGTTGTTCTTGTTTTCATTTCATGGTGTTTTGTGATTTTGGTTTCGTTTTTATTATTAAGAGAGAAAAGAAAAAGAGACAAGCCTATCAGTATATTTCTGGCATTTAAACATCAAATGTTACACGTTCATCATTTTGAGTTATTACATTCACTGGTTTAGAAAACGGATTAAGCCACGTTAAGCCGACCTGAGAGCCAAAGACGACTTTTAATGATGAAATAAATGAATTATTACGTCGTCGAGAATTTCCTTCGCCTTTGAAAGATTCGATACCCTAGCAACGAGAGAAAAAAACCAACTTGAAAGAAGACGTGCTTTCACAAAGAGAAATACATACCGTTGTATCAGTGTATATTGAGTATAATTGTGTACCTGTCATAATGCCGGTAAATAACGAGAATGAAATGGCTTCGAACGCAAGAAATATAAGAAAAATGATCGTAGCCGGCGGCGACCAAGCTGTGCATACTAAATGCAAACGATGACAAACGAACTAGTACTACACTTCAGTGCACTTACCAGACCAATCTGCTTGAATGCAAGTTGTAACATGAATACCGAGCAGAATAAGTGCATAGATTGAAATAATACATGTGTAGAACTAAACAAAAGAGTGTTAGTAGTAAGATTTACAAAGACGGAGAGGACGGTGAATGATATTGAAATGAATCTTACCGTAAATAGAATGAAATATTTTTGATTGTTTTGACCTACGCAATTGTTCACAAACACACAATGATGATCCATTCGTTTCACGCATCGTTTACAAACACTAAGCATGTTGAAGAATTTTTATATACGAGATAAATAATTAGTAATCAATACTTTAGTACCTACAGTGATGGGCTCGAGGTGGTTTGATACTTTGACACATAGCACATCGGTAAACAACGGTACCATTAGCGTATTTCAAGAAGTTTTCTGGGGTTGCATTATTCAATGGAACAGTACCCTAGAATAGCGAAATTCTGCTAGGAAAATTCTTTGATAAACATACTGGATTTGAAAACATCGTTCGAAAATGTGATGACACAGCAAGAACTTCCAACGCATGAAAAATAATCAAATTAATAAAGTTGAACAAAGTTCCATGACTTTTCGGTATTAAAATAACAAAAATCATAACAAATTGTGCGTAGACAAATAAAAACCAGGTGGTAAAGCCGCATGACAATCCGTAAGGATCTCTGACACACCAGTCCGACACAGTTGGACAACATTCACAACGACAGCATGAGCATGTACATAAACAATCATCATCATTATCTCGATCATGATAGTACATCGAACGTGGTACAACATCTTTAATAACAACTCCAGTTGTTTCGGTTGATTCGGTCGTTGTTGTTACCAGTGGCGTCATATCTGATGTTTGTGTCGGCCAATTCGTGTCTGTATTATATGAATGACGATTGATTCTAACCGCTGATGAACCCACTTCCACATCTTCATCGTAATCATCATTCGTATGTGCTGTGGGTAACAGTTTTGTCAACGACATTCTTCTATGTCCTCTTGTGATGCGATGTGTATTCATTCACATTCACACTTCCTTTGACATAAATAATGCCACTAGCGACCCCTAATAAATATCAACATTTTCTTTTCATAGTTGATTTATTTGTTGATTTCAATGGAAACAGAAAAAAAAAACTTCTTTTGAATAAATATGGATTATATGCTATGAATCAGTCGAGGAAGTGTTGCTAAGAAACGTGCGAGGCGATGGCTGATGAATCATCATAGGACATGAACTCAGCGGCCGCCCTTTTTTATTCTTTTATAATAATCAACCTGTTAGACATTCTCTTTTTTTTTCCTATTCTCCTTTCGTTTTATTATTTTCCGGATGTAGAGAAAAAAAAAGTTTTTATCCGCGTAGATCGTCTGACAAAGAGAGATTTGAAGCTCAGGAAATGATGAGAGTATTTATTGTGATATGAGACAGAACAAAAAACGTTTTAAACGTCGTTCTCTTTTTCTATTCTTTCCAAAGCTCAAATTTTGCCTTCTGGTTAAACTGTGAGCGCATGTCTACCATCGCCCTTCCATAGACGTACTTTTTAGAAACCAGCTACCTTATCATTTGAGATATGTAATTCTTTCTTGACATACAATATGCTAATGCTTTCTTTTTTCCTTAGTTGCCTGATATTAGTATGGAAAAAAAGTGCACTGAGAAAGGAGAAAAGAATAGACGATAACGCGAACAATAACACTTTCTTTTTTTCCATGACGACTATCATCAATTTCTTATTTGCGATCTGAAACGGAGCGTTCTTTTGCAGATCTATGTACATATTGTATTCGAACAACCGACGATAAAATGATCAATGGCGAACATGTCCCTGGAGTGTAAGTGTACAAATGTTGTTGTTGTTGTTGTTGTTGTGTGTAAACAAGAAAACATGTGTTTTTACAGAATTTTGGAAGAAGATGATCAACATTCATCAATCTCGAAAAAGTTCGATCAGAAACGAATCAATCAAAGAGTAATTATACCGATAGTCGACATAGATAAATTCATCCACTTGTGTTTAGACTGAATTGACAAGACGTGCTGGAGATGCTCGAACTACTCGAACGCCTCTTCGAACGGATCAGTCTCATCCAGATGTAATCGGAGGTAAAGGTCCTATTTAACCTGTAGTTGACAGCCATGAACAAAGATTTGTGAAAGTGCTGATTGTCTTCATGTTAATTCTTTTCTAGGATTTGTAAACACTTCATTTTATCCCGATAATGATGAAGGAAACTCATTTAATGGTTCAGTACCAATATCAACTCAACCATTGCATCCGATACGCTGGAAAAACAATAACTCAGTAATGCATTTTTATTCTTTTACGAAAAAAAGTATTGATATTTCTCATTGTTAGAGAGACAGTCCGAATGATTCTCGACCATCTACTAGTATGTCGATACAAACGAGAACAATCAATGCTTCGAAAGGTCCAATCCAACTTCTGAATGACGCGACTACAACGCATAGTACTGATGATGGTCTTGGTAGAACTGGTATGTAGAATAGTTCGGAAGTGAATGTGCTTTTAATATTGTTGCATAATTATTTGGACGAAAAAGTCATGTGCTTTTGTCTGTATACGCAGAATACAATTCCCTAACTGTCAATAATGACGAGCATCCACGTTCTGCGAAACAAGCTCGTCGTCAACAGCGTCGTGCTCGTAACAAACGAAATGCTTCTCCATCTCTGTCGCTTGATGTTCTCGATCGTAGCGATGATGTTGTATCTCAGACTGAAAACGAACCGGTATCTAACAATTCTCTTCGTCGTACTTCAGATTCAGATCTTGAAACTGAAACAACAGCTATCCGACCATGGACATCACATTCACACCAGGATAATGAAACGCCAATGCCTAATTCGGAAGATGCTAATAATAATGATGATAATAATCAAAATTCTCCGGCATTAGCACTGGCTTTACGATCTCTATTTGAAATGGTTAACGAAGATTTAGATAAATTTGTTTATACACCAGCACCAAACGGTATCGGTGATGTTCAATGTCGTATTACGCGAGATAAACGAGGCATGGAAAAGGGTCTTTTCCCAACGTATTACATGCACATTGAACGACCCGGTGATAGTAAAAAGGTATGTACGAATCGGCAAATTAAGCAAGCAAAAGATGAAGTTGAATTTAGTTCTTCGTTTTGGCGGGACGGAAGCGGCGGCGTAGTGCAACATCAAACTATTTAATTTCAACTGACGCAACAGATCTATCACGTGATGGCGAGAGATTCATTGGCAAATTGAGGTAGATACAAACATTCATGAAAAAGTAATCGTGTATTATACTACTTCTCTTTCAGAGCAAATATGTTGGGCACACATTTCACTGTGTATGATCAAGGCTCTAATCCGAAGAAGAATATGTAAATAAAATTTCGATTACTGAAAGAAAATGCTTGTTGACCATTGCTTGTTTAGTCCGGTTGATCAACAAAGAAGAGAATTAGCAGCGATTGCTTACGTAAGAAATATTAAGGGCAAAAATAGTCTCAGTCATTACATTTGATTATATTTAGGAAACGAACATTCTTGGTTTTAAAGGTCCACGAAAAATGACAATCATCATTCCCGGTATGAGTAGTGATCATCATCGAGTAGAAGTCCGACCGAAAAATGTAAGAAAACGATGGAATTCATCAGCAACAGATACTTATTCATCTTTTCAAAGGAATCGGAAAGCTTAATCGAACGATGGAAACATAATGACATGACTAATCTACTGGAATTACATAACAAAGCACCTGTTTGGAATGAAGGTAAGACCAACACGAGGAAATTTTCCATGTAAATCATTTCTTTCTTGTGATTAAGAAACTCAATCATATGTACTTAATTTTCACGGTCGTGTTACACAAGCGTCAGTGAAAAACTTTCAAGTTGTACATGATGACGATCGTAAGTCTCCTTTGCATTACAAACTAGAAGATAAAAAGCATTCTTACTTCCTAGCTGAATATGTATGCATGCAATTCGGACGAGTTAGCGATGGTAAGTTAATGACTATTCTACTTGAAACATCGATACGCAACACAAGTACTTTTAGTTAAAGACGATATGATAGCAAGACACTAATTATGTATGATAGAGTGCATAGGAAATGAGGACCAAGTAGATCGTTAGCATATCTTATTTGAGAGAAGAGTTTTTACAATTTCTTTATATTCGAACATGTTTAGATGTTTTCACTTGTGATTACAAATATCCGCTATGTGCTGTTCAAGCGTTTGGCATTGCATTATCATCGTTCGATGGTAAACTAGCTTGTGAATGATCTGCTCATCTCATCTTCAAGTCGTACGCATTGTTTCTCTTTATACTTCTCGAAATATTGGGCTTGGACATTCGCACACATGTATTTGTTTATTATTTCTCTTGTTTATTGTTCTCTATTTATATCTCTCTTCATGCGAATATTGCTGTGCACGCTTTTAAAATAAAAATAATAATAAAAATAAAGTTTAATTGCATAGATGAGCACGACACAGGCAAATGTACTTCTCTGTTATTGTCTGAGAACGTTTTCTTCACCAATGAAGATGTTCCGTTCTGTTTTCCCTTCTTTTCTCCGCCGTCATTTCACGATTCGTCTTGTCAGTAGAATAATTATAGAGGGCTAAGCAAAGAAGAGCTGAATCATCGAATGTCTCCGTTTTCTCTTTTCTTGTTGATGGAAAACGAGGAAAAACTCACAATATAAAACTCTAAGGAAAACAGCCAGTTGTCGACTTTTCTTTGAACCCGTAGAACGATGGGAGATTTCTGTGCCAAAATACTTTTATTAATTCTGAGCGTCTTTATTCCACCGGTAGCCGTATGGATTGCCCGGAATAAAGTCTGTAGCTGTACTGTGTCTGTCAATATTCTGTTGACATTGCTCGCTTGGGTACGTATCTTGTTTTTCTAAGAAAAAAAATACAAAATAAATCAACAACTCATTTCTTTTCAAGGTTCCCGGAGTGATTCATGCGTGGTGTGTTATATGTTGTTGTGATAATCTGGATGGTTAATATTGAAGAGACGAAGTCAGCATTGCAACTTTGTGTTCATTTTTTTGCTTTTGTGCTCAGTAGATGTGTCTATGAAATAAAATCTCTTATTCTAATTGTGATTTGTCGACTAAAGGCATGACTGATGAGATTAATAGTTCCTTCGAAATTGATGAATATTGATTATTATATTAAACTATCTGCACAAAGTACAAAACAAAAAAAAAAGAGTATTTATAGATAGGTTGAAGTTGAATGACTACGTTGTCTTTGGAAAATCTTGTTTTTCTTCTTATCTTTTTTCTGACTTTTACCATTGGAATTTTCTTGTTTCGTGAGTGCATGTTCTTGCTTAATTTTGTCGAATCTCATTAAGATCTCTTTACATATGTCAACATTTAAGCCTGATTCATACGAAGCTCGATTTTCAGGCGAGGTACCATCGTAATCTACTGAGGAATGATCCGACGAGCGTCGACTTTCACTGGTATTCATTACCGACACTTGCCAATCAGGATGACTGCTACTACGACGATGTGTCACATTCTTCGCTCCAGCATAAACACCTCGACTTAACCAAGTGATTGATGCAAGCGTACCGGCAATGGGTTTGATCACAGCATTCGGTAGAGCAACACATGCACCTCGCGCACCACCAGCAAGTCCATCACGTTGAAAACCAGCTCGAGGTTTACTCACCAAACCAGTGACACCATCTTTAAGTCCATACCAAACAGCTTGTCCAGCAGCTTTTGCGCCGGATTGAAAATCACCGACCTCAGGCCGCCTACGTTGATCAGTATCCGAATACGGATCGTATAATTTTGGCAAACGTTCCAATGCATCGGTAACATCACCATAGAATGAAAGACAACCAATTGAAGCATGTCCTATACCTTTACCTACACCTTTGACTAGACACCCGGCACCATCGCGTGCACCGATGAAGATGTTGTTTGAGTTTATTGCACGTTTGACATCTTTAGGTGTATCGATAAATAGATAGTTGAATGCTTTTTGACCATGTTTGATGATTCCGTGAGTGGGTAAATGAGGACGGGCATCGTCGGATAATTTGTTCCAACTACAAGTTGAGTGCACACTCAATTGTGATTCTTCGATTGCTCCAGCAGCGACAAGTACTTGTGCAACGGGACGTGAAATGCGCAGATCATAATCCTTCAAATAAAAACAAGCAGCAAATGACGGCTCAAGGTCACTACGCATCTTTTTTAATGGCAAATTTGAATGAAAAAAATCGACAGCTACTTGGCAACCATTCTCATGTGCGAACGCCACCCGTAGTTTTTCTGCAGCTTCACGTGCGTCTGCTTGATGTACGATCTTAAATGCTACAGTCAGTTCTTCGGTATTTAAACGTTTACCGGGAATAGGCGGAGGACCAGCACCACTTTTCCAAATCATTGTTCCCCAAAAGAATTGGTCACCAAAAAATGGAACTATAATCGTCGGCTTACCAGCACGAAGGCCTGCAGCAGTTGTACCAGCACCACCGTGATGACATACCGCAGATACTAGAACAAAGAACAATATATATCTCTTCATGTTCTTCCTATAGTCAATCAGTAAGAAATTTTACCATGTTGAAACAACCAGTCGTGTGGACAATTATCAATTTTGAAAACATTTGCTGGTAATTGATCATCTTCTTTGGCTAGACCAGAGAGTAAAGCTCGGTAACCGGTTGCCTCCAGTGATTCTAATACGATTTGTAAAATTCGACGTGGATCATGACCTGTAATTGAACCAAAACCAATGTAGATTGGCGGAGGACCGGCTTTGAGAAATTGTACGAGAGCTTCGGCTGGTTGATAATTTGTTGCTAGATCGAGAAAGAAAAATCCGGAAACATTGATATACTCTGGCCAATCGAACGGTTTCGCAACTAACGATGGCGACCAACAATAAGTATGTGGAACACGTTCATCAATCATCGCACGAACTGCATCACGAGTATGCAATGGGGCAAGGCGAAGTGTTTTCTCACGAAATTCATTGATAATATCGCGCATTCCCGACCACGTCTAGAAGGACATATATCTGTCTATAAATTCTTTGTCGTCAAATTCTTGACTTACCAACATTTCAATAACACTGTACGATAGTAGGTTAATTCGATCCGTCGGTCCAATGTCATAATTAACTCGGCAGAACGGATGTGCAAATTGAGTGGTTGGTGACCACGGCATAGTAAACATGATGTGGAGTGGAATTTGTAATCTTTGTGCGCAATGTATATGCCCATACGACGGAGGATTCGCAATGATCGCTTCAGCTACAAAGGAAACACCTGTTTCATCATCATCTTCTATACACGCTTTCCATGTTGACCCAAGGATGTCGGCAATTATACGACGACTTTTGCCAACATCACCAGCGACGATACTGCTTACTGATGGTAGGATGCCAGCGTTCTTAACCATGAATGACATTAGGTCGGCCGGATCTCCTGCTAACGGATAGAATTCGATTCCATTTTCACGAACGAATTTTCGAAATGTTTCATGTGTAGCAAGTCGCACACGATGACCGCAGGCAAGTAGTGTTTTCGCCAAAGCAATAAATGGCTGAACATCACCACGAGTACCGACAATAAGTATGACGATAGCAAGACGTGGTACATGACCGATATCTAATGCAACTTTCGCCTCGTTGATTTCACCATCTGAAACTTGAACCCAATCGGAATCTTCTTCTTCTTCTTCTGTTCGAGATTTTTGCAATGAATCAATGAAAACATCAATTATTCCGTCAGAATCATTAAAACTGGCCGTATAATCAAGTGTACGTCGCGCTCGTTTCGAGTTGTTCTCTTTGTAATCATCATAGTTAACTTGACCGATGGATACCTTTGGCATCAGAATACGCGCATACAATGAAAGTGGATACCCATGCGTCGAACAAATAACAATGACATTATCCGAATTAGTCAATAGATATGGCGTAATCTCGATCTGTTGTTTCGGAAGTGATCCAGTATATAAGTGAATTTGATTCAACCATAGAATCAATCCAGATATTTTTACGTGTTTCGATGGCTCCTTTTCAGTTTCTGTCGCAGTAAAATTCAGGTAAATATGCTGCTGATTAGTCTCTGGTTTATGTCTCCAATCGAATCGTTTACGATACCAGTACGTTGATGATTCATTTATAGTGTCATGATGAGGTAATTGAATTGTATTCCAATGGTTATCGTTATAATCGATAGGAACGTAATCGTTATCAGGCGATTGATTAATTAACTGTCTGACCTTCCAATCACGATCAAAATGTACAACCACATTCGAATCTTTATCATCGGTATTAATAATCGTCGACATTTTTGTTTTCCTTCTAGAAGGACATGTGTTACATTTATATGGAATTGAAATAGAAGAAAACGAAAGAAACTTTGGATTATATTACGAACTAAAGAACGAAAAACAGTTTTTCTCTTTTTCTTTCGAATCAATTTAAACCTTTCGTCCTATCATTTTCTTCGTCTATTAGTATATAAAGTACTGGATGACAACATATGACTATTTGAAAGAAAAAAAAAAGATTAATATTTTTATCTCTTGTGTACTTTTTGATAAGAATTATCTTTTATACCGATGAGATTCTCAATTCTATCATTTAGAATTTTATTTGCTTTGTAAAGATGAAATCCTTAATCAATCTTTGAATCTACATGCCTGGCAAGCGTACAAAAAGTAATATCAGTGGAAGGAATTAGACTTGTCATGTCGTAACGCTCACGCTATTGTATTCTCTTTGAATAACAAATATTAACATTAAGCAGGATATTGATGATAATGCGATTCTATGCGCGAAGAGTATATACACATCTATTAAAAGAATAGTAGATGGAAAACAACACGCGGCTTATATTTCTGATGTTCGGTGCCATAACGTTAAGTTAATGAACTAAAATTTTCCATCGACTCGGCTCATTGGGTTTATTTCCTACTGACGATGTGTAGTGGCCCATTGATGTTAATATAACACATGAGAGTTCATATGTATCATGCCACGGAGTACAGAAGAAAACAGAGTAACGTTTATTTAGTATAATATATCAGCATATCAAGAAAATATGTCAAGTACGCATATACAAATGCACGGTAAAGTGTAGGGATATATTCATAAGAATAACAAGAAGAGAAAAAATAACATGAAATAAGTTCTTCAGACAGGAGTGGGGCAAAGCATTAGTCACAACTGCAGCTTTTGTAAGTATACTAGTGCATTAGAAATGACAAATTTATGTTTCTGAGCTTGGATAAGACGACTTTTAGTCATGTATTCATGTTTTTTGGTAGGTCAAAACCCGAGACAAGCAGTTAGACAGGAACATCCGAAGGGTAGCATCAATTGAAGGTGTCTTTTCCACCCTCATACTAAGTACATAGATTCTTTTACAATGGAGTAAACTATTATTCACTATAATAATAGCAGAAAGTGTCTTCTTCAACTATCTTTTATGTTCTTTAAAATAGAGTTCAAATATTCATGAGCGCATATGATATGAAGAAGTATTCTTTTTTGTTGAAAACGAATTTTTTGCTAATCAAGTTCATCAGGTAAAAATAGTTCTACTTATCTATTCACCGAAAGAAGTTAAATCGAAATGCAACACGTTCATACTGACATTTTTTCATTAAAATCTGCGCACAAAAACGTGATACACTGTCACATGACAAATTCTTTTAAGCAATTATCGCATCAGGAAACGAGTATGGAAGGTATAAACCTTTTTTCAATGTTTTAATTTGACAGAAAGTCATATTTCTCATTTGGAAAAGTATATTCAAGCACTTAAAATTTTCCCTCATTACAGCATTTCTCGGCAACAAGAATTGAGGTTTAAATTAATCTATTTACATGCCACAGCATAGGAAAACATAATTTAAGTAATTAGCTAAACTAAAAAATGAAACGACGTTACTTTTCTCTAAGCACATTGCTTATGAGCTTATCAGCCTGTTAAATAACCACAATACACAAGTAGAATGAATAGTTACCAACTGCAGAGGTTTTATTAACAGAGAACATGCTCACATGGTTTTCTTCTCTTATGTTGAAAGTACCCGAAAAGCTTCTTTTTTTTAGAATATAAATATTTAGTGTTTTCACGAAATTCCACCGATACGTAGTTCCTTTTACTACAGTATATCAGTCTATGTACGATATTGATACAATGGAAGTCCGAAATAACTATTATTATTCTGTAATTATTTATAAAAATAGACGAGCTAAAACACATTCTCGTTCGTCATCTTATTAGTGTTCAATAAATTTATATGTTGTGAAGACGTGCTTGCACACTTGCTGTTCAAAGATTATGAAAAATTGACGGAAAACTCATCAGTTTGTACACGTGTTGATTTTGGTTAATCATTAAGTAATGGAGGCGGCCTTCACTTTCATTCTTTTGAGATCAAAGTTAGAAAAATGATTAATTCCCTGTCGCATAATCTGCGCTGTGTTAATATTGACTGAGCGCATTTATTGACATTTAAGCGTAGTAGATGAGAAACTCTGCTCGTCATCAATTAATAAATGAGAATCTATAGAGCAAACGCGTGGGCCTATCTACAACTTGTCGGAATTTAACCAATTATTGAGAACAAAATAGAGCACGTTGAATATTTTCTAAAGAAAGAAAACGTCGTTGGAAATAAGTGGTTCATTGTCAGGAATTTAACCTGCTCATCAGGTGTTTTTTATCAGGTATTTTGCAGTAACTATAAATTATTATTAAAAAATAATGATTCTTTGTTGAAAACAGCACAGGATTCAAACGTGTTTTTTTTTCTTCTAATTTCCTATGCTGACATTCCGTAGATGACTATTGAAGCGAAAAGCTAATTAGTTGGTAGGTTAACTTCTCTAAATTAGATATAAGAACGTTAATTTCTAATCCGAATTCAATGGTAAACATCCTGTTATTGTTGAAAGTTTGCAGCAAACAACTTTGTTTCAGACATTTTACTCGAATGGAAAGCGTAAGACTTTATCTAAGATCCCTTTCATTCACTAAACTTGAAATCAACCTCCTGGCAGTCTTCAGTAAAGAAATAATTGACGCATATTTGTATTCGAACATGCTTCATTACATGGAATCAATAGAAATCTTTTCTGCAATGAAAATGTTCTGAACGAAACGTCTGCAAATGATGTGATTAACATATTAGAAGACGTTGTTTATTTGACTGGGTATTTTTCATTTCCGTTCTAGTTTATCTCTATGCAAAGAACAGTAATCACCAACTGTCATCATTAGTCGTGTTTGTTTTTATTCATGATCATGTGAAACAGATTAATCATCTTAAATAGAAGAAAATAAGACTTCAGACCCAACGTCATACTTTACTGAATGAATCTACTTTTGAATAGTTTTCTATTTATACGTGTACGACTGATGCTTATTTGAGACTAAATTCAATCAAGCGGATACCCTTAATTAGATTTCGGGGCGAATAATTGACCTAAACGTGATCTTTCGAGAATTAGGAAAACGAGATGTTCTATTTCTTTTATTCATCGATCTTATCAGAAATTCATAATTATCTTCGATGGCGTCATACGAGACGCAATATTTAATTCCTGCTTGCATCTGTTGCGACCATAAGTGCCGTCTGAAAAATGAAAACCTGTCGAGTTTTATTTTTATCTTATACGAACAAAAAAATCGGCTAATTTTCTACTTTTTGCCTAAGTTACTATACGATACGACGATGTTTTCGAAGTTTTATATTTAGAAACAAAAGATATTCGTGGATTAGTATTGATAATCAATGAAGACATGCACGCATATGTCAATAGGGTCTAGTAGTGCCGTCAGTTTCTTTGAAATTCTCAGGCGTGTATTAAAAATGCGGCTCATTTCTTTGCGATTATCTTCAGTTAATTTCAGAAGCTGAAATCTTCTTCTTAAAGCACATGAAATCGCTCAAGACTCTTTCTTTCTTTCTTTCTCTCTCTCTCTCTCTTACAAAAGAATCATTGAAACCTAAATAGAATATTATCATTTCCTAAAGAAACGCAGAAAAGAACGCAATAAAAGACAAGAATTTCTTTTCTTTCTTTCTTTCTTTTTTTCATTATCATTTTATACTTCTCGTTAATATTCTTAGCACAAAGACTTCATCATGGAATACCTTACTAAAACTATTGATTGGATTTGCGTTATTTTGTTTACCTTGGGCTTCATCGGCAATCTACTCGGTCTAGTCGTATTTTCGTCGCGTCGTTTTCGGTGTTGTTCGACGTATGTCATATTAGCACTGTCATCATTTGCAATCAACTTAGTATGTATCGTACGTTACTCACTGCTGCTTCATTCGACAGCTCGACTTTGGTTGACAGTCAACGTTGTCGATAGTTATTGGTTAGCATGTAAATTCTTTCGCTTGTCTACATCATTTCGTGTTCTCTCTGCATGGGTGACGGTATTTTGGGTTATTGAAAGGTTTGTGTATGTGTCATCACGCCTGAATCTCTTACCAAATCCTGGTGAGAAGTTTCAATTCATTGAAAAGTACAAGTACCTGTGCATGACGTGTGCTTCATTCATGATGATAATCATCGTGTCAGGGCCGATAACTTATTTTTATGCACCATATCCGAGCGGGTAAAAAAGAGATAGAAACCTTTTTTCTTCGTTTCATTTCAGTGTATTCTTTGCTTTTTATTCTAGTCCAAATGTAACAGAGTCGTCAACAAAATGTACGTTAGATATGGAACATACTTCAATCAAATGGAAAAAATACTTCACCATTGATTCATTTGGTTGCAATTACCATACAATAAGATTCTTATTTTCAGAAATTATTCCGTCGATTCTTGTTGGACTGTTTAATATTTGTATCATTATCTGCATCCTACGCACGACTGCTCATGTTCGTCGACGACAAGAATTTCAGCATAATCAAATCTCCATGTCAATGGTAACAGGCACAACATCGAAATTATCTCCATCAAACATTTATGATTCTAATCAGCAACGTCATCCTGCGATGCGCCGTTGCTCATTCAAAGGCCCAGGAGCAACGATAGCTCCTATGACGAATGCACCTTTCGGAAAAATGTCCTGGATGAATATGATTTTAATTTTACACTCAATTCTGTTCTTTCTGTCATTCAGTGCTTCGTCGTTAGTTCATTTTTGGACATCCAACAAGGAACTTTCATACGCGACGAGTATTATTATACTAGCAAGTTGTTCATTAAATTTCTATGTATATTGTCTGAGTGGAGCGCACTTTCGTACGGAATTAAAACGTATCGCCAAACGTTATATTAGAAATTTACATAAGAAAATCCTTCGTCATTGCTATAAGCATCATCACCGCCGCCATTCAACTACACCAAACGGAAAAGAACAACTCTACTTTGAACTTCCACTCAAACAAGATCCGCTGCCAACACATCTGCGACAGTATCAAACTATCGAACGTATGCGATGATCATTTGTGAATATACTTTTTGCCTATCACATTGTAATTAAAATACGAAAACGAATCAGAAGATTCTGTTCGACATATTCTTCAAAGAGGATTTTCATACATTTTCCAGATAAGAGCATGCGATATTCCGTGATCTATTCTTCTTGTCTATCAACCTAAGACATGACACCTCTTGACGGAAGTCTTATTTTCTAGTAGGCATGATAACTGTTGGGGTTTGAAGAGGAAAGATCATGGTCGGATAACGGATATTTCCACCTAAATGAGTACAAAGCATTTTAGTCTGACAAGTGAAATGGTTTATCTGCGTTAAACATGTCTGCCGGCGATTTCCGTTTGGATAAATGTTTACGTACATGATAATATTTTGTAAATCCCAAACTTGCTGAACTACTGACGTAACAGCTTGTATAAGCAAATGATTATCTGTTAGAATGTGTTCTTATTGTAAAGAAATTTTATTTCAAAAACTCGAATGAAACTGTTTTATATCATTGAAAGACAGAAGTACATCACTGAAGAAGGTGAATATTTTATTGAATAATAACATATGTTGCAGCTGTTGCGACACCACAGTTGTTGTTTTTACGTGACATAAGTACATAACCATCGTTACCCCAATAAGTTGACCATGAATTCTTGACAAGCCAGTAGTCTTGACCAAATAATGTACCATAACCAACAGCAAGTACAGCATGGTCTAAAGCTTCGGGTGTATTTCCTAAAGAACAAAAATGAATTTAGCATTGTTAAGCGTTCGAGAAATGTCAGTCGTACCGCAATCAGGATCGTAGAAAACTGAAAACAAAGACAAAGAGTAGAGAAGATCGAATGTGTAGTTAAGAATTCTTACCTCCACTAGCATAAAACAAGAAACCCTTATGAGCAGCATCAATAGCTAAACGAGAAAAGACATTCCTGATTTCAATTGAAGACATATTGATATTCTAGCGTTTACCAACTGAAATTGGTCCTTTCGTCGCAATTGCAACTCGTAATGCTTCTTCATCACCTTCGGTAATGTTCACGTATCCAAGAATTTTCGCACCTTTGGTAGTATTGTCATGATGACAGAAACTATCTTCTTGTAAATATGGTCCATAAGCATCTTCTAAAGCGATGCCACCATGTTTCATAATATATTGATACGCACGGAAATCTTCGCCACCATCACAACCATTGTTACCAAAACCCCATGAACAATCGATTAAATCTAATAAATATCAACATAGAAAACGATGCTTCTTGTACTGTTTCCTCTGAAATATCTGTTCGTACCTTGTTCCGATAGACGAATGATTGTTCCATGCTAATGAATGGAAAGAGTTAAATTGTGTCTTTTTCAAATATCCGATTGAAAATAGTGTCGTATTTACTTTAACGAAATAGGCACCTTCGATTGTACCAGTTGTACCAAACGACCAGCATGAGCCACAGATACCTTGATCTTTAACAGGTGTTACAGCTCCCATGATACGCCAATCAATAGAGTCTGGAATAGCAACATTGCTCTTGGCGAATTCTTCTTTTGGAAATGGAAGACCACCATTGTAGCCTGGTGTATAACGACGACCACGAAGTGCACGTAACTCATCATCCTGAATGCAGAAAGGCTATTCTTTTTCATAAAGGTGCTTTATTTCGTATTTACTGTTCGATCAGCGAATTTGTTCAATTTCATTTTGTAAGGCAATGCTGCACGATTGCCTGTGTTGATGTAACGAACATTACTTCGGAAGATTTTCAAACGAAGACGATGTTCATGTTCACTTTCATATTTATGTCCATGTTTATTTTTGAATTGTTCAAATGACGATTCAAGATGTTCTTCACCATGACGATTGATATATTCACTCATAGGATTGAACAAAACACGTGGTGATGTATGTTCAAGACCAGGACCAGGGAAACCAGTGCAAGTTAATGCTGTAGGAAAACATCAATATATTATCGAAGTTAGTCTACTCTGAATACTTACAGTCAGTAATATGAAAAATACTGGGATCAATTGTATCTTCATCGTAATTGTAATAGTCAATGGTATATTTATCGAAATGTGAGCCAATCAACGAATCATAACCGAACATTTCATAGTGAACTGGATGTTTGGTAGCGGCATTGATATAATAGGTATAAGTAGACTTTTTATCTCCAACTTGATCGATACTTTGATAGACTTGGCATTTTATTCCACGCCATTCACCTGGACCTAAATTCTAGAATGAACCGTTTCTTTCTATGAAATCAAATCATAATATAACCCATTACTTCGAATGTTGTCCAGTCAGGAAGTGTGTGTTGGACATCAACTAAATCTTCTTTTGTGCCATTGGCTTGAAAACAGCTGATCTTATTTAAAACTTGTTCATCTAATTTAAAAACAAAATCCAAATGATATTGAAAGTTCACATGACGTTGCGGCTTACCAGACATCGGGACGATTTTGTAATTAGCACCAAAATCTGCACCGCCACGTCCTTTTCGTTGGACAGTTTTGGCTGCGCCTGAGAAAACAACACGTTTCTGTGTCATCATTGAAGATCACTGACAAGAATGTCACTTACCGCCATAGTAATCAATACGTGAAAATCCTGCTTGAACATCGATCCATGATTCGAATGGTTCATTGATTTCAGCATAAGGTAATTGAATAACACCACTAACATGGTATCGCGATGGGAGACCATCGTTAAGTACTGGACTTGCATGAATCGAAACGATCACAGCCAGTACTAAAGAAGAAAGAGCATCACTTTGCGTTCTAAAGAAATCAATTTTAAATTCAACACTTACAAGCTGAGAACAGCATTATGATTTGTCGCATCTTACTACTAATCTAGAAAGAAAGAAGCACGTAGATACAGTTCTCTATTGTTTTGTTAGTTTTTCGTCTGATTTCAAGTTATTTTATGTGCTAAAGTTCTTATCTCTTGTTGTATGACCTTGGCGAACAGCTTCATCATGATGATAACAAACATTGTTATCATAAATGTTATACAAAGTTTTATCGTACATTTTCATTACATCGAAAACTTCTAGAATGTTAAATCATCGACACCTTGTATAAATGTATGCTTCGGTCGAGTAAAGTCAGCTGATAGGTAAATGCATACGTAGATAAATGTGTCGAATGCTTTTGATTTTCATTCGCGAGTAACAAAACCAATCATCAAAAGAAAGAAAAATATGAGTAGATTTAATGTTAAATTCGAACTTCGACTAAATTGACAGTTGATTGTGCACTAAAACTTCTATGATCTACAACATGGATGACATTCAATTCTTTCTTCTAAAATGCTCTAATGAATAAGCACTTTTTCATTTCCTTCTTTCCATTACCAAAACAAGAAAGAATCTCGGTTACTACACAAGACCTCCATCCAATCTTGTATTGAGTCTAGTTGTTGTGTAACTCTCACACTATCAGTTTGATAAGCACTGTCTGTAATTGTATACTTTTTGAAAATAGATATTCTTGTCATTATACATACTATTCATATCGCTTTTAGTTTCATGTTAAATTAATCTGTGTTTTTTTTAAATTCATACAAAAATATAACCTTTCAGGGTCATAGTATGTTATTTCAAGATTCAGTCGATCAAGCATGATATAATCCAAAAATAAACTTTCTCTAGCAAAAACTAATAAATACTTTATTCATAAATTTCACTTGATATTTCTTAATACCGAGAAGTCGAAACGAATTGTCAACGTGTTTACAACTCAAACGATATTTAAAAATTCAACGAGTACTTATACAAAAAGAATATGCATGTTTCTCAATAAGCTGAAATAATTGTTCCAACATTTAAACCCACTAATTCATTGCTATTCACAAGTATCATCCGTACTTTACGCAACAGGATATGGATTTAATGAATAACTTACATAGATGATGTCGGATAGATGCGTGCTTATTTGGATATTTACAAAAAGTTCATATGGGCTTCCAATAGGTAGACGCGTGTTCGACTGAATATGCCGGTCGGAATCAGACTGCATGAAGTATTAAAGTTTAAAAGTTATTCTTTCTCGTAGAGAAAAACAGCCCACCATCTAATCCTACGTATCGTCGTTCTTCTACTCGAATATACTATCTTTATCTTGTGTCTCATATTCCGAAAACACTTTTTTCAGAATCAGTCATCATAATCATACTATACTTTTGAGTAGAAAGTAGTCCGAAGTCGTAGTGCGGTGGTTTTACAAGAGAAAGAAAGCATTGACTATGGTGAACTTCGACGATATATTTTCTTACCTTCGCATTATTCTCTTCGCACTAATCTTCTTTGTTGCACTAGTCTATGCTATTCCAATCATATGTATACCTCAATTTCATCATTCGAATGCAATTCTGACTCTTAACATATGTCTGGCAACAGCCTGTTGTTCTCTCTATTGGTTTCTTTTTTACATCATGTTGCTTGTACAACGTCAGAAAACATACAGGTTCATGGTTAATTCATGCGTATTTGTCTGCCTCTTTCCAACAATCTTAACATTAGCGGTACCTTTCAGTTTGATAACGGCGTCGATCAATCGTTTCTGTTGTGTTATGTATTACAATAAGACTACATATAAAAAGACACGATGGGTATTCGTTTGCATTTTAATTCAATGGATAGTCGCTACACTCTTTTCACTGCCGAGCTTGTTGGGCATTCAAACGGTAAGAGTTGATTTTACATAAGAGTTATCTTATTTTTCTATGTAGGGTTGCTCTCTTGCACGTTGGGTCGATACATATAAACTATTTGTTATCGTTGTTTTGCCATGCATCGTGTTTTTAATTACGAATAGTTTAATGTACCAAAAAGTTCGGTCATCTACACGTCATGTTCAACCATTAGCATCCGTTTCCCAACAGCAGTCTTCTAATGAGAAACAAACAAAAGTTAGTCGACGGGACATTCATTTACTAAGACATATGATTATTATGTTTTGCATTTTTCTCGGCGGATGGATCCCATTGTATGTTCTCCTTTCTGTTCAAAGTCAATTTACCGCGAATCCTGTTCTATTATCATGTTTGACTATTTGGTGTCAATTAGCCCTCCTGTCCGACATAATCGACCTTTTCTTGTACAATCATCAGCTGAGAAAATATCTGCAGATAATACTGTCGCGATGTAGCTATTAAGCATTTCATGTTGTTCTTCTTTTCAATAAATATCGTGTAAATTTGATCTTCTTTAATCTATATTTCGTACAATATATGTAACGCACGACTCGTAATGAAATACGTGTCATCGTAATTCCTATTTTCTTTCCACTTAATTTCTACATCTCACGTAGTCACTAGCAAAAAGCTAACTTTAACATAAATCTATCCTCTAGAATCTCTTCAATGGCTCACTTTGTGTTATTATCTAAATTGGAATTGTTAAGGAAACATGAGTACTGCAGTGCATATCCTCTGGACTATTCAAATAATCATTGCAGTACTGATTCTATGCTTAGCTCTATTGTATTCTATTCCAGTAATATTCATACGACGACTTCATAAAAATAATACTCTGCTGACATTGAATCTGTCTTTAATTACAGCTGCTTCTGTCTGTTATTGGATTCTCTACTTTGCAATGTCCGAACGAAAGTCAAATAGAATTATATCGAAACGAGTTTGTGCTTTTATCAATGTTATCCGAATGTTGGCCACTATCCAAGTGATATTTAGCATCATTACAGTTTCAATTCATCGCTGTTTTCTAATTATATTTCACACGAAAGTGTTCTTTAGATCGAAGCGATGGATTATCACTTGTCTGCTGGGACAATGGATCCTCGCATTGATCGTATCCTTATTAACATTACTTAGTTTCAACAGTCGACCGGTAAAAGATAGATTTTTCTTGACAAATATTTCATTTGTATGAAATTTAGAGGTGCACGGAAGCCTATTGGCTAGTTGTCTATCGACTAATAATGAATATGATCATTCCATTTATTTGCATTCTTGTAATTAATATTGCCATTATCCGTCATGTTCGGTTTTCATCACATCGTGTTCAACCCCAATTACAAACCGATCGAATCGTGCCGGTAAAAGAGCACAAGATAACTCGACGCGAGATTTACCTTCTCCGACATTTGCTTTTCATGTTTTGTGTATACATTGTTGGCTGGACACCACTTGGTCTCATTCCACTGATTACCTATGGGAAATACGTTCCTAAGACAATCTATTTTTCAGTGTCTATTGTGAGTGAGCTGTGTTTGTTATGTGTGGTTATTGATCTGTTCTTTTATAATCACGGTGTGAGAAAATATCTAATAAATTTACTTCTTCGTCGTGCACATTAATATGCTGTAAACATAGTCTGATCGCAGTTAAATGTAATAGCTTATCAACAGGGACCGAGAGAATCTTCAGTGGATTCGAATGGGTTAGTTGTTCGATTTCAGATTGAAGTTTAGAACGAAGTGTGGTCAGTTTTTCGATATCCAACTGTTGAGATGATCTGTAATATTCACATAATGTTAATAATTGTGCTGAGGATAAATAACATATGGAATTTCCTTGACATCGTTGATGCAGTTCGTCAATCATCATAAAATGCTTTTTCAATAGTCGACCAGTTATATCAATTAACTGTTCAGTTGTACATTTCGCGTACTTCGATGTTGATGATGAACTTCTCATTGGAGAATTACCGTTAGCAAGTAGTTGTAGTTCTTTAATCACTTTTCTTGTCCTTTCTATTGCCGATGTCGATTTTATTGCTATTAGATCATTGTTTAGAAGTTGGATGAATGTATACAATTCCTCTACTAGATTAAAACTCTGACAATGAGTTTTCAGATGCAGACAGGTTTTACGAATTTTCTCGATTTGATTTTGCAGCAGTTGTTCAAGTAAATCTTTCGTTTGTTGAATTGTTCTACACTTTTCTTCAGTCGAATCATTTGATAATGTCGGTATCGTGTATTTTAATGTTCGAGAAACCGGCTTAATTAAACGGCAATCGTGATAATGCATGTCGCTTGAACAATGTCCAACACATCGTGTACATCGTCCACTATTCATCACGGTACAACGTCGAAAAGCGTTCGCACCTATTTGTGTCGTTTCCATCAGCGAGCATCGTTCATGACAAACAGTATTGCATTGTAAACATAAAGTATTATGATATGGTGTAAAAACAATTTCATTGACCTGGCAAAGGAATAGTTCGTCTATACTTATTGCTTATCAAGCTCGGACTCACTTGAATAGTTTTTGTTTGTGTTGTTTGTTTTTGGAGATTTACTGAGTGAATACGAGAGGTTTCTTCTAATGTAATCAATTCATCTTCAATCGATTGCAATTCTATCATAGTCAGACGACTTTCATGGAGAATACTTCGAATCGTATCGCGATCACGTTGCATTTCGATCAAACATCGAGTAGCAATCGGTGTTAATAAAAGTAAGCATTTAATAAATTCATTCATTGTGTCGATACCTCGCGTCCAATCATATTCGAGAATATCGAGTGTTTGCCTTGACCATGCTTGAGGATCAGATGAAAATGCTGAATTTTGCATATAGAATCTTGGCACATGTTGAAAGAATTTCACTGTATCGAAATTAACTGTATGCGATGTACAATGAGTCAGAATGACGATTAGATTTTTATGAAATATATCGGGTATGTATTCATGAAAACGTTGAAGAATAGGTTTGATATTGATGGTTAATCGAGCTTGTGTTCCGTTCGCTACAAGTACTAACGCGGTCAGATGATCGAGTACTTTTAAGCATTGAAATATTTTCTCGAGATTATCATTCTCGACTGAATAGCCCGATGTATCATAGAAATTAAAATAAACTCCTTTCACTTTATACTGATATTTTCGACAATGATCTGTTGGATGGCATGCAATGTCATTTGTGCAATGTTCTGCTACATTCGATTGCAAATACTGTGTTGGAATAGAGACTTTGAGATTTGTTAAAGAACCATTATGAAATAAATTCGTTAGATAATTGATCAGTGTTGATTTACCTAAAATAAGCAAGCAGAATTGTTTGTGCTTTATTTTCAATAGGAAATCTTACCGGAGCCAGTCTCGCCAAAGATGATAACGTTGATTTCGGTAGAAGTTTTATCGACGCCAGAAGTCATGTCTGGCATATGACATTGAAAATAAGTTCGTTCGATCAATCGACTAACAGTTACAGTTACATTTCATTTTTTCCTCTTTCCAATGAAAAAGCGAAGCAATAAATCGTACAGAATTGAATAAGGTCGATGACCTTGTCTGCAAAACATGTGACTGATGACGGAGAAAGAGAGAATTGAATTGTATGTGCAAACGAATGCTTTCTCATGAGACCTTTGGAACATAAGTATTAAGTTGCATGATTCTCTACATGTTTAAACCATATCATTGACTTTTTTCCTTTGGATCAAATACAGAAGATGAAATGTACAAACATAAAGAGAGAAGGAAAAAAAATATCAAGAATGACACACGAAATCTATCGTGTAGTAGATCCATCAGTTTGATTTAGTTTGGGTAATCGAACCCAAAAGGAGTGTTGTTCATAGAATTCAATAACAAGATTAGGACATTTCACATTTACGATTCGTGCCGGAACAAGATCAGCTTCGTCCGAATGACGCCATTTGACTAGTAACATGAGTTCACCAGCTGAGTCGGTTGCACCTAACACTTTTTCGGCTTCAAAGCCTCGATCAAAACCACTGGGCGTGTTTGTAGATTGAAAACCTGGCCGTTTTTTCATACCACTATTCATTAATTCGTCCTAAGAAAAAATATTCATCGTTCAAGGAAAAGAAGCACAACGCTATGTAATGTCTCCTTACATTTCGACGTTTACTAGGCGATATATTATTATTATTATTATTATTCAATGGTGGTCTTTGTCCTGAATTACCTAATTTGTGTTGCTGTTGTTTGTTATACGCTTCGTACTCAGCAAGTAATTCCGATTCTTGTTCGCCTTCGATATTACTTGCTAGTCAAATAGAAAAACATACAAAATCGTTCGTGTTTAAATTTAGAATGACTTACAGGGCTCCCACGTATTTTGACTGTCGGGGTAACCTCGCCATTTAATGAGATATTCCAATCGATCGTTACGATAGCGTTTGTCAACAATACGTTCTATTTCGAAACGTTCACTACCTTCATCAGCCATATTTTACAATCTAAATATATGGAACAGATTAAGTCGAGAGAGACATTTCAAATGACTATTTCAACGTCTGCCTTTATACTCCAAAGTATCATTCGATCCTTGTTTATTAGTTTAATATTATTTTCCCTTAAAAATTGATTACAATTTCGATAATATACATGCATTTTTCTCCTCTGAAGTAGAACAAAGAATGACATATGCATACAACGTTTTTGTATTGGACGAACATGTGATAACCAATAGAAAGAAAGGTAAAGATAGAGGGATAATCATACGATGAATGAAAAATGTGCAAAATCATAGAACGAGTTTGAAACTTCATTATTGCTGTGACTAGGTATACTCTCTATTTGGCGCTCAAACAACAGATGGCAAATCCTTCAAATTCGATCGCTAGAGTTACTCAAGAAAATGATGGTGTCCATTCATCGCCAGCTGAAGTATCTATTTATTTCTAATTTCGGGTACTAATGTCGAAATTGTTTCGTCTAGTTTGTTGATACACCATCGAGTAAACCATACAAAGCTCTGCAAACGTTACAAAATGCTCAAATCGGCGTTCGATTGTCGAATCGACTATTGATACAAGCTGTTGATGAATACCTTAGATATCTACAGAATGAAAAAAAAGAAGTTCGTCATACATGTACATATATTGACGATAGAGAACTTCATTTTTGTAGCAGTATGTAAAAAGCAATGAATTTTCCAACGGAATCGACGAATTAAAAACAAGATGTACTCCGCTATCGTTGACGACAGAAACTTCACTCGGACAAACAGTAGAAGATATGTACGTATTCATTCAATTGTGATGAGCTTGCTGACTAAAACGATTTCTCGTCAGGGTAACGTTTGAATTCGTTGAAAAAGTTCGCAAATCGTTTACTGAAGCTGACACGGACAATACCGGTTACTTAGACGTGAGTGAATTCACGGCATTCATGCGGCAAACATATTCAGACATGACTGATCGTGAAGCACAAATCATCTTTATGAAAGTACGAGTTTTCTCTAACGCAAACTAATCAATGGAATTCTTTTCGTTTTATCTAATTAGATAGGTAGATACAAACTTTCGTTGTGCATGAATTTTCAACACGATCAATCCTTGGTTAGATACGAACTGTGATGGTGAAGTGGATCTTTCGGAATACTTGACTTATATCTTATTTGAACATCAAGAAAGAGAGATTATGTACGATATGTCCAAACCAATCCCGTATCCAACGAATCCTAGAGAATTTTCCTTGAGAAATCTCTCGCTTGATCTCTACGTTGACGTAAAATAGATTTGATACTGGACTTTCAAACTTGTTACTTGTCTTTTTTTTTCAAATTAGTTCCAATTCTTTCCAGGACTTTCACGAGCTGGTGTTGCTCTGGATGAAATTGATTATACATACGGACGATGCATATCGATAACGCGAAATGGTCTTGTTTCACATTGGTCGACTTCGCTAAAACTTATCCGAGAGTCGACTATCCAATCAAATCAGCAAAAGAAACAGTAAGAACACATCAAAATCAAACTTCATTCGAGTATTCAATCTTTCGATTAGAACTTTACCATTATGGATCACCTGTATGTGTGTCCTACCGGATATGAATTATTTTGTTATTGCAACAACAGAGCGCAATGTGATCTTTTATGACGTCAATTCGCATCTATATACTGGTTCAATTATGATCAATTATTTTCCAGCGAGTTTAACAACGATATCCTACCGGATGAATATCAAAGACAGTTTTCAATCAGCACTATTTTGTGGAGATTCATTAGGGAACTTATTTGTTTTCCAAGCGAAAGATCAGCATAAACCAATGTTTCATATATCCGATCGAACGTATCAGATGCAAACAGGATCGATGAGATACTTTTCATTTCCGCGTGTGGTTAATAACGAATATCTAACTGTGTCAGTGATAAACTTTTGTAATCTACATTATGATTGGATTGTTCAAGTGAAATGGATTTCCGATTTGGATTTATTTGTGTCATGTGCATTGACATCGAGAAGAAGTTTATACATTGGAGATTTACATAAGAAAACGGAGAAATACGCAATGGCAAAGAAAGGATTTGGGGCGTTCGATTATTGCACGGTAAGGAGTTGTTCCACACGAAATGTTTACTTCGGCTTTTTGTTCAATGGTAAAGGGATATCGGTCGATCGTCACAGGTGGTAACGATGGTGTTATTCGTTTTTGGGATCCATTCGTGACAGAGAGAGCAGCTGCAATCTTACGTGGGCATTATTCTTCGATTACACACCTAGTTGTTGACAATCAGGATGCACACGTTATCAGTATCGATAAGGGAAAAAGTGAGCTATTCTTCTTTTTCTGTGTTATACTCATCAAACACTATTGAAATCACTTAGACATCATCGTTTGGGATATTCAAACATTGAGAATGATTCAACGTATATCTCACACAAACCTCGAGCTACCAAGTCAAGATTTAACTGTGTGTTATCTGAATCCTACTCAGCAAAATTTAATCATCGGCAACAAAAAACTCCTATCACTATCACATACGAACGAGTCCTACGCTCACAATGAACGAACATCACATCTATATGCAATCACACAAGTCCTATACAATTCGTTATTTGATGTACTTATTTCCGCAGACGAACATTCAACTATAAATATATGGAATGTTGTTACCGGTGAAAAGATTATGCATATTTTAAATGCACATGTGACACAATACGATGAGTACAATGAGCATGCAATCGAAATAACAGCAATGTGTTTCGATGAAGCAAAACGTCGTCTGATCACAGGTGCGCATGATGGTTCGCTGGCATTATGGAACTTTAACAATGGTCACAATCTTTACCGAATTAATTCGAATGGTGTTCATGCAAAAGAAATTACAGCCTTATTACATGAAAATGAAAGATTATTTGTAGCAGGATGGTCAAAACGTATACGAGTTTTTCACCTAGGAAAATCTGTTGTTATTCGACAAGGTTTGCTTATCGATTTTTCCCTACGATGTTATTTTTTTCAATATCAATAGTGGATGAGTTTCGTTCATTACATACCGATGATATTCTATCGATGAGTATAGTCATGAACATTCTTGCTACGGGTAATAACTGTATTTTCATTTACCGATTGTCTTTATTCAAACATGCAGCTAGTTATGATGGTGATATTATACTTTGGACAATTGAAACAGGAATGCCCTTTATGAGGCTGAATGCTTCGGAAGATGTCAAACCAAAACTGATATCACTTTCTTGGTTGTACAAACAGACGGTAAGTCTGAGCAAAACGCAAGCTTTATCTTTATTTGTTGTTAAACATAGACAAAGGGAGCGATTCAAGCAGTGTTTCCGAAGTATTTCTCACGTCAACGAACTCGACGGTTAAAGAGACGTCACGCCGATAATACTGAACGGTGACTGCATTTCAATTCCAAAAAAGCACGATTGAAATATTTCTTATATATAGAATTCGTCAGTCATTGCTCACCCGTCTTCGATCCAACTATGAGACATCAATTGAAAATTTCTTGTTGGTTATCTATTTCGTCATTTTACTTTGTATTTAATAGTATCCTAGGAAACCGAATCTCAACCTTCAATCACAGTCATCAACGATCTCGTCAGATTATCATCTAGATCAGTTACTTTTTCTTCATACACGAGAGATCAGCCCATTGACTGCAACTCTCATAACAACAGGTAGTATGGGTTGGGTTTGGTGGTGGTCTATTCATGTGATTGGAAGCTTAATTGCTGTATTCAATGGTGCAAGGAGACCTCAAGGTTAGCTTCCAAAAGCTAACTTCTTGTAAACAATTCGGTATTTTTTAGAACACGTTCTAGCCGTATGTTTGGACGAGAAATGTAATATTTTATTCACATGTATGCAGCACAGAGGATCTACTTAGGAAGTCGTGAATTTGAGTATGTATATCATTTAGGTGACACAGCTGGATATGTTGCACTTTGGTTTATTGGTGATTATGCTTGTAAACCATTGGATTCCAAAGAAAAACAATCGAAGCTATTGGAAGATAAAAGTCGGATATTAACAAAATTCTCCTCGAGCAAACATCCCACCACTATAGGTTCGTAGAACGACACTATCACAATCCATTAGCATTGCTTTCGTATAGATATCCAAGAGATGAAAAATCAATCCGAACAAAAACTACGTGATCATATGGGAACACCACGAATAGCAGCACTCAATCAAGATAGCGCTAGTTTTTTAATGAGCACTGTCGTTTATCCTCAACTATTGACCGCCTATCGCGCACACCTTCGACCTATTACATCGATCTGTTATGCCAATGACCGTGAAATTGTCATCACTAGTTCGATTGATTGTACGATACGATTGTTTACTCTCACCGGTAGATATATTGGCTTTATGGGTCAATCAGTATCTTGGGGACCGCTGAGTTCGACAATTAGTTTGAAAGAGTAAATCCCTTTTTATATTGAAAATAATCCATACAATGGATGAGAATCATATTCTAGTTTACCGAAACGACTACCGGAAGACATACGTCGAAAAGGCTCGGCGGCAACACTCGAAACTCTTCGTGGGGATATTGGAAAACGATGGAAACTCTTAAAACATACAGTTGTAGCATGGACTTCATTGCCCATATTTCAATATTTTTGTAAGTTCTGTTTCATTGCATTGCTTATGACTCATTCAAGAAATTCAGATCACAATAACCGACCTGAAATTCACCAGTTAACGAATCCAAGTCAAGAAGTACCAAATCCATCCAATGAATTCGCAGATTCTGTCAAACTGTCAGCACAAAAACAAGAAACGACCGTCACGAAAGAATGGACGCGGCGTCGCGAACGTATACATCGACTTATTGGCTTAGATCGTTTGGATGCTGTTCAAATAACTAAGAAACCCTCGATTGAATCAATGTTAAAACTACAACGCGATAATTTTGGTGTGACAATGCCTGTTCTAGGCCAATTCACACGAAACTATATGCATCATCGACCGAGGTCCGACTTCGAACGCGTTAAAATTTATGGCGGAAAAGTATGCAAACCTTTTGAATTATGTAAACAAATTGCACAAATATCTATCCTTTCAGGCAATTATTTATTCTCTTTTACCACTAGCAGTGTCATCCGATGTTCTTCCAGAAATGGCATTAGGTGTCAATGACACTCAAAACAAGCTATCAACAGAATATTTCGATATAGATATACGTCAATTAGAAGAAAAGAAAGAAGGAGAGAAAAGTTTAATGGATGATCTAAACGATAAACTATTTCGACTGAAGAAAAAACAAATCTGTTCATCACAAAAAAACAATCTCTTATAACACAAGCGTTTTGATATTTTTGTCTAGGTAATATTAGTACATCTCTTCGTGAATAATCGTCATGAGATGTTGACTAAACGTTCAAGAACGATCAATTACAAACATGAAAACAGTCCTCACACACACACACACATACACCTTTGTTCATGTCATAGGTAATTTGTCAATAAAGAATAACTTCTCATCTTTCATGGCAATTCATCTATGTTTCAATACGTGTGTAAATATCCATAGCAAAGTGCTTGAATGTCATTCGCACATATTGACATATTCACATTGGTTCGATGCTTTTCCCACAACGAAAGAGAAGGGGAGAGAGAGAGAATTGTCAATTGATATTCACACAGTATGTGTGTGTGTGCATAAGCTACTTGATATCGTGGGAGAGAAAGAAGGAAAGAGAGAAAGAGACACATATATATATAAATGAAGAACAGAAACGAGTGAACAATTCATTTGCACGTTGAACTAAAATAAACGATGGTGTTTATTCTTCAAAATATGTTTTTGATCACTGTTCCAGTGTCGACTTTATTAACAACTGTTGCAATGCTATTACCTTATTGGTGGTCATCAGAGACACTACAAGTTGGTCTATGGAGAGCTCGATCAACTTCCTCGTCATGGTTACTTGTTGAACCACAGCTTGAAACGGCGGAAGGTAAAAATTCTATATTGCTCGTCGATGAACTGAATATTCCAAATGCATTTTCTTCTAGGGCGCGTTTTATTTCTTCTACAAATTCTCTCGTTGGCATCCGTTTTACTAGCCGATATCAGCGGTATCATATGGTTTGTCATTCTCGTTCGTCGTTATTCATCATCATTATCCTTCGCATCAATTTTATCACTTCTTATATTTACAATTCTTACTTATTTATCTTTATCGGTCATGATCTATTTCGTTTGGATAACTACGAAAGAATACATTCATTTAATACAAATCTCATATTCATTCTATCTGGTCTTAATCATCGTTGTATTACATTCATTAACGCTAATTAGTCTGATTATTAACCTATTGAGATACCGAACGATGTATCACTCAATTCAACCAACGCTGCTAGAGAAGAAACTTGCTTTTGCTTTTAATGAACCTATTGTATAGAACTGAACTTTATTTGTTTTTTTTTATTGACCCCGGTGTTCAAATATAAAAAAATATAATTATCTTCACACGATTTGTTTCCTGCTGAGAGCATTGCAAGATAAAAGACAAAAGATTAAATCATCTGATTGCTTTTCTCACACGGAGATTTCGTTTCCTTTTTTTGATGATTGTCTAGACATTATATTGATCATAAAAGAAATACCACCAACAGTGAAGTTCAAAGTAAAAATGAATGTGATTGACAAATGTTAGAATATTCGAAATGTGAATGGTTTGCGTATTGGTTAAACACCTAGTTTGTTTTTTTAGGCGATTGTCGACACCTATTTTTTAGCAAATATTGAAGGTATTCTAATTGAGAGTTGAACTGTGAGTGATGTTCATTGAACTATAGATAATGAACAAAAATAGAAGTGCACTTGTGCGTCACATGACGTCCGATAAGAAATTTGTTCACAACAGGTGATGTTCATTTCTAAATTGACTGGTTTGATCTTCGCGCAACTGTCATATGACTCTGATCTTTTGGTGCTTTCAAAAAATAAATAAACGAAAAATCTCTTCGAATATTAAAGAAATGAACCGAAAATTCTTGTCATGAAGTCAATTAGAGTGAACCTATTTGTTTGAAATTGTTTTGCTTTGCACACTATGATGAGCTAATGATGTTGACTGCTGCGTGAGCATCGTATACATATTGTGTAATTGATTCCAAACATTCATTTGCTTCTTTTTGATGGTCACGTCATTGTGAAGAATTGTTAGAAACAACCAAAAACAAAAGACGAACGCCCTTTTCTTATCGACTAGATTCATGCTTCATACAAAAGATAACAACAAGTATATTTTATGTCAGCCAAAGGCAGTACGACCGAACAATATCTGTATAAGTAGAACGAAAAGAAAAAAACACTGGCATACATTTTTATAGATATGTCTTATCTCAACGAATGCGCACATTGTTGTGTTACAGTCCATAAATGACATCCACATCACCATCTGCATTGCGTTTATTATTCTATCTTATATGTAGCTATTCAGCATCGATTTTATCGATCCTAATTGGTCTTACAAGCCAGTTTATATATTGGTTTCTATTCGACTCGTTCGGTCGGCATGAAAAACGAACAAGAAGAAAACTTAATTGGACCAGTCCTGAACGAGATGACGAATATAACGTCATCATCGTTGGTACAGGCTTTTCAGGCATTGGCACTGCCATTCGACTAAATCAACTTGGTATGAGCAACTACATTCTCTTTGACCGAAACGCACACGCCGGTGGTACGTGGTATGCCAACCAATATCCTGGATGTGCATGCGATGTTCCATCCAATCTCTACTCATTCTCATTCGAACCTAATCCAAACTGGTCATACTTTTTCAGTCGCCAACCAGAGATTTGGAACTATCTCGAACATTGTGCAGACAAGTATCATGTCCGATCACATATTCGCTTCAACACAACGGTCACTCAGCTCAAGTGGATCGAAGATCAACAGCTCTGGCAAGTGACAACTGAGTCGAACAATGAAGAAAAAGTGTACTACGGTCGATCAGTAGTACTTGGTACGGGTCCGCTGTCGAATGCAGCCTATCCGACCGATATCGATGGAATCGAAAAGTTCGAAGGTGAAATGTGTCACACAGCAAAGTGGAACAAGAACATTGACTTTCGAAACAAGCGCGTGGCAGTGGTGGGTACCGGTGCAAGTGCCATTCAAGTAGTGCCAGAAGTTCAGAAGATGGGCGTGAAACAACTACTTGTCTTTCAACGTACGCCACCGTGGGTCATACCGCGAATAGATCGACGTGTTACGAATTTTGAGAAATGGCTTTTTACTTGTTTTCCTATGCTTCAACGATTGATTCGACGATGCATTTATTGGTCACGTGAATCATACATACTTTCGTTCGTATATCGTTGGCCATTACGATACATGAGCGAGGAATTGGTTCTGCACAATCTTAACAGAGAAGTTAAAGATCCTCTATTGAGAAAAAAGGTCACACCAACATGGGAACTTGGATGTAAGCGTACACTAGTGACAAGTGATTGGTACACGGCGCTACAAAAACCAAATGTGGAGTTAATTACAAATCGCATTCGAGAAGTGAAAGCACATTCGATAGTGACATACGATGGTGATGAATATCCTGTTGACATTATCATCTGGTCAACAGGATTTGAAACGCAAAAGTTCGGAATTCCTGTCTATGGCAAAAATGGATGTTCCTTAGTAGAACAATGGTCTAAGACCATGGCGGTAATAATATTTTATATATATACACACAGTAAAACCATCATCTTTTTGGACATTTCTAGGCTTATCGTGGTGTTACGATTCCTAATTATCCGAACTTATTTCTTCTTTTAGGTCCAAATTCTCGTCTAGGTCATTCTTCAGTAATAGTTATGCTTGAAGCTCAATTGAAATATCTAGTGGAAATATTTGTTTATATGAACGAAAATAGCGTTCGATCTGTTGCAATCAAACAGAATGCACATGATAAATATAACCAGTGGCTGCAATCGAAATTAAAGAAGACAGTGTGGAATTTAGGCGGCTGTCATTCGTGGTATCAAAATTTTCAAGGAGATGTTACAACAATATGGCCTGATTTTACTTGGATTTACCGTTCCTTGCTCAAACGGTTTGATTCAGAGAACTATATTATTGAAAAATAATACGAATTAACACTAGAACTGATATGAAAAGAGACTTATTTCAAGATTCGTTTTTCTTTTGTTTACTACCGATATATCGAGATTCTTTTTTATATTAAATATTTTTCTGTCATCATTGAATGAAAAAGAAACATTAACACAAGAGATCTGTTTTCATATCGAAAATTTCAAAAATAACAGCACCGAGACCTTATGTATCAGTTGTGACTGTTGCTAAGAGACTATCAACAACAACAGTCTTTAGACATTGAAATCCGATTTAGTTTTTTGATTTCTAAATCATTGAAAAACCAATTAGACAGTATTGCAAATCTCCATGAATTTATCATTTTAGCATTGAAAAAGTATTCTTAGAAAGAATGTTCATATTTGAATTTCTCACATAAATATAATTTATTTCCTTTCATACAGTTAATTCGCATACTCTCTCGGGTGAAATTATGCGTCGCTCGATATAAAAATTCATAATTAATGCGAAGAGCGATTTCCTTTACTAAATACGTTTTGTTATCGAATAGAACTTCTTCTATATAATGATCGTAGAAACCATTTTTGAATTCGTGTTCAAAAGGCTTTCCATCGAATATCGACACCGTACGGACATCTTCGTACATCCCATCTTGCAATTTATTTGTAACATATCCGTAATACTTCGTTTGAGATAGATATAAATAAAAGTGACATTGACCCTCGTTCGACTCGGGAGAGTAATCGAAATAAGCAATGATACGTTCACTTCAAAAATCAATTAACTTTTTCATCGAATTGACAATGTTTTCTCGCAGATAACGACTAGCAACAAATGTTGTTTCAGTATCGACCACAATGTACAAGCCCAGTCGCTCGAGATTCACCATTCGAAAAAAAAAACTGGAAGAATGGCCTTATTGTAACAAAATGTTGACATACTCTGTGATAAACAAAAATGCTTTAGATTCGGTAAGATACCCTAAAAAAAGTTTTGTCGCTTATTCAGGAAAGATTCTCTCGAGTAACTCGCTGGATTTTTTATTTCGTTTATGAAGTGAGGGTTAGGAACATCAACAATGTATGTACGTAGTTGATTGAAATGACCGTCGAGAAGACAGAGACCATCTTCTAGTGATTGTACTTTGATACTCAAATATAAAAGTGTCGATGGACGAATTTTCCAAACCAATCGATCGTCAAAGTTTAATCGGCCATAATTTTTATCCGAAAACTCATGCAATAGTAAATACTTCAGATTCATAAATATGGGAAAAGTTCTTTTGAATACGTTGACTGTCGATAATAACATTCGAAAATCATCTTTGTTCGGCCTATACGCAAGAATGAGTATCGTGATTTGGTTTAAAAATGTAAAAAACGAAAAAAAAGTTCGATTTGAACTGAAGAGCTAACAAAAGTTTTCGTCGACAAATTCCAAGTACTCTTACCTGACAGAAGGCTCCAAATTGACCTAACATCGATGTGATAAGCTACAATACGATGCAAGTTAGAATATTCATCAGTGTGTAAAATACTCTTCATCAATGTTGACACAATACCCAAATATTCGATATTACTACAAATGTTCGGTGAAATCTGCGTACAAAATGAATTTCGCACCATTTTATTTGAGAGAAGATCAAGAAATTCATCTTTCGATCTTTTTAATGGAACCCAAATGAGTGGTAAAACTTTAATATTGAATAAGTAGAAGAATTTCGTCAGGCAAGTCGTTTAGGCCAATAATGGAGTACGCCACCTATTCGATAAATCATTTGATTGATATATTTACATACTCGATTTGACCAGTATCGTTCGTCGATACAAACAGTTACATATTTTCCTTCTAAACAGAATGTTTTTTCATCGGAAGCAAAAAATCACATGATTTCTTTTCTCACTTGCATTTCGTGATGAAACAATCGAACGATGAATTTGACGAAGAAATCGATTTGATTTTTCAGTGATGTACATTCTATCAAGCAAATATGATACTACGAAGATTTGAATCTATTTTGTTCATTGTCAAGTTCACTCGAATGCTTTATGATAAAAATTTACCGTTTTCTTTTTCGATTCTATTGGGGTACTTTCAACAGAATAAAATCAAGGTTTATTATCATTGAAAAATAACGTTATTCTGTGTAGAATAGCGATTGATAGTAGATTAGATCTTTATATCTTCGATAGGTAACTAATCTCTGTTCGTGTCAAGAAAACACATCTAAGTACCGAATGCTGTTCGCCAGTAGGGTCCAGATTACGTTTGAAGAACCTTCACTGATATTGGTTAATGAATGGAACGAAAAATAATTCTCGTCTATTGATATTGAACAACATGTCAGATGATTGTTAGACGGAATGCCTTCAAAACACATGTCGCCTCCAATTTGTTAATATTCAGAGAAGAAAGCAAGTAAGAACATAAAATATTTATAGATTAAATTGAAGCTATTTTTCCAATTGACTTACTCAATCATCATTCAATGGAAACTTTTCGTAAGGCACGTTCACAATTCGCTTCAGCTATTCGACAACCAAATTGGATTGTCAGACAAGCAGAACGAAATTTCGATACCGTCTAGCAAATGAAAGAACATGTTCTGTAATTATTATATCTGAAATCGATTACTGAATCACGTACTAAACCAGTATCGGCAATATTTTCAGTATTTGAAATTATCTTTTGAACTAATCGTGCTGGTTCGTTAAAAATTTACACAAACATACTGTGCACCTATACAGATAATGATAAAAAGCCTGCACTCAACTCAAGATACGTATCTCTTCTATCACCAATCTAGTTCTGATTAGTTTTTACGTAGTCGCTTCATATCCAATAGGTGTACTTCATCTGATTCTATATATGTGAATCATGAGAGAAAACTCAATGGCAGCTGACCTCACATTACTTGAATTCATCTGTGTCTAAAATGTAAGTCCTTCTTCTCAACGGTTCCTGATAGAATATTTACAAAAAACTTCTTATCATTGTTCTAGTCTTGTTGAGATTAGAAGCAAATGCTCGACAAATAGGAGATAAAAGAACGACAGTTTGTTGGCGGTGGCAAACATTTAAATATCCTCTTCTTTTTTGTTTTCTCAGCATTTTATTTATAGGTACAGACTGTGCAAAATGAACAGCACAATACGATTTATAATATATGTGTTACCTCTGTTGTTATGTTCAGCCTCAGTGATGATAACATCGATTATAATTGGTCTCACTGGCCATTTTTTCTACTGGCTTCTATTTGATTCATTCGGTAGAGCTAGAAAACGAGCGAATAGGAAAGTTAAGTGGACCAATAGTCAAATAAATGACGAATATAACGTCATCATCGTTGGTACAGGCTTTTCTGGTATTGGCACTGCCATTCGACTAAATCAACTTGGTATGAGCAACTACATTCTCTTCGAGCGTGATGCACACGTCGGTGGTACGTGGTATGCCAACCAATATCCTGGATGTGCATGCGATGTTCCATCCAATCTCTACTCATTCTCATTCGAACCTAATCCAAACTGGTCCTACTACTTTAGTCGCCAACCAGAGATTTGGAACTATCTCGAACATTGTGCAGACAAGTATCGTGTCCGATCACATATTCGCTTCAACACAACGGTCACTCAGCTCAAGTGGATCGAAGATCAACAGCTCTGGCAAGTGACAACTGAGTCGAACAATGAAGAAAAAGTGTACTACGGTCGATCGGTAGTACTTGGTACGGGTCCGCTGTCGAATGCAGCCTATCCGACCGATATCGATGGAATCGAAAAGTTCGAAGGTGAAATGTGTCACACAGCAAAGTGGAACAAGAACCTTGACTTTCGAAACAAGCGCGTGGCAGTGGTGGGTACCGGTGCAAGTGCCATTCAAGTAGTGCCAGAAGTTCAGAAGATGGGCGTGAAACAACTACTTGTCTTTCAACGTACGCCACCATGGATAGTGCCTCGAATAGATCGGCAATTAACCGATTGGGAAAAGAANACATTGACTTTCGAAACAAGCGCGTGGCAGTGGTGGGTACCGGTGCAAGTGCCATTCAAGTAGTGCCAGAAGTTCAGAAGATGGGCGTGAAACAACTACTTGTCTTTCAACGTACGCCACCATGGATAGTGCCTCGAATAGATCGGCAATTAACCGATTGGGAAAAGAATATTTTGAAACGTTTTCCAATTATTCAGAAATTGATTCGTGCCATGATTTATTGGGGAAGTGAATCTATAGCGTTGTCATTCGTCTATCGGTGGCCACTTCGCATAATTGATCACCAGCTGGCCAGATACAACTTGAACCGAGAAGTTAAAGATCCTCTATTGAGAAAAAAGGTCACACCAACATGGGACCTAGGTTGTAAACGCACTTTACTAACAAATGATTGGTATTCAACCCTTCAAAAACCGAACGTAAAACTAGTCACAAATCGTATTCATGAGGTGAAAGCACATTCGATAGCGACATACGATGGTGATGAATATCCCGTTGACATTATCATCTGGTCAACAGGATTCCAAGTTCAGACATTTCCGCTACCTGTTTACGGTATCGATGGTCATTCGCTAAGCGATGAATGGTCAAATACGATACAAGTATGAACGACTTCGCATCGAAATACATATACTATCATATTTTTCTTGTAGGCCTATCGAGGTGTCACCGTACCTAGTTTTCCAAACTTATACATTCTTCTCGGTCCCAATACAGGTCTTGGCCACAATTCTGTAGTCATAATGATCGAATCCCAAATAAACTACATCGCCGAAGCACTTCTCTACATGGATCGATACAACCTACGGTCAATGGAAATCAAACGAGACGTTCATGTACAATTCAACAAGGAAATACAGTCGAAATTAAAGAAAACAGTGTGGCAAAGTGGTAAATGCCGGTCGGGGTATCAAGATAGTCAAGGTAACAATACTGCCATATGGCCCGATTGTACGTGGTTATATGTGTTATTGATGAACAAATTCGATTATGAAAATTATATTGCTCGTAAATAACTGCTAATCAAACTCTATCTTTATTTCATAAACAAGAATGAAGTAAAAAAAAAGAAGAGATGGAAAGAAAAACATCTATTTTGTTTTCCTATATCAAAGGTTGTCGTTCGTGATGGGCGTTTGAGAAGACGTTTCCGAACGTTTTGTGTTCGTAGTGCACTCATCATTGTTTCATTTTGATGATGAGCGGATTTGAGACGAGGCCAAGAAGCAACGCGCCGTGGCGGAACATCGATTATTTCCGTTAATGGAATCAAACTATCGTCTACTATGCTCGGTCGCATCTCGGCGATCAGCGAGGGCGAATAGCCAATTAGAAACGACGGTTGTTGATGAGATGGAACGAGAAATCGTCGAAAAAAGCGTTGCAACATACGGCGTCGTCGTCGATATGTTAATTGATTATTGGATTCAACTTGCTCACTTATTCGTGATTGAAGAAGACGATGTTGTTCTTGAAATTGAATAAGACGACGTTGCCGCCATGCATCCATAATCCATGCAGCAGTTGCCAATTCATTATCACGTGGTTTTTCCACAGGTAATTCGAGAAACGGTGAAAGAGCCTCACGATTTCGTTCGGCTTCTCTAGCTTCGAGTATATCGACTTGTTTCAACCAGTAATCTAGATCAAATTTTTTTGACGAAAGATGCGGATTGGCAATATCAGATGATGATTCACGTAAACAACGACATAGACGAGAACGTGCTTTCCAGCATAAATAAACAACGACGAATAATAACATACCTATAATATCCAAATATTAATTATCGGAATGTCTGCCACGAGAAAATAATTTCTCGTACATCATCTTTAATTCTATCCAGATAATTTTCTTTCTACTGGAGAATCCGATCGGAAGTTTATTATCTACTGATTCCTATCATTTTCAAGTACATAGACTTCTTTTCTATTTCCATAGAATTCATTTCATTTTGCTGTTTTTCTCCAAACAATCTCAATGATTATTGTCCTATTAGTTCTCAATCAACTCTTTCTCTGTCTGAAACGGCATAGTTTTGAGTTTTTCGATTATATTAAACGGAATATTTCCTTGTCAATTAATGAACATTTCTGCTCGAATGAATTCATGAAAATCTTTTTTTAAGAAAATAAAAGATTTTCTTCTTGCATCTTTTATTTTATCAGAGACAACATACCGCCAAGAAGAGCTGCTGTCTTAATCCCTGTTTTCACGGAATAGGGTTCGTCAAATGAGATGTGTTGATATTCAGTAGTCGAAGCGGAAGTCGTATTTGAAGGCAGCGAAGTAATAGTAATAGAATTTGCTATATCTTGTCGTTTTTTTACTTGTTTACTACTGTTTAATAGACGATAGATAGAAGATGTTGAGATAATATTCAACGCGACGGGTGCTGCTAGTGATTTGTTGATACGATTGAATGGGAGCATGATTAGCGATGTTGATGTTCATCATTGTTGTTTTTATTAATATTAATCGATATTGTTCTTCTGGCCACTTATCGTCATCTACGAACACACGCATCAACTATTCTATACGTGTATAAGAATTGAAAACATACTGAAAGTAAGAGAAAAGGAAATCAACAGAAGTCATTAGAAATGTTTCGAAAGGAAATTTATTAAGATGTAAACACAATACAAACGAGAGAAAAAGGCGAGCGACAGAGAAGAACATGAAGTCGTTGGTATTATTAATGATCTGTTATATGTTTTTCTTTTCTTTCTTGTCTTTGTTTCTTCTATTTGTTAAGAACATACATGTATACATGAACACAAATACTTCGAGGTCTTACTTACTTAGAAGTATTATTCTTTTTTTTTTCTCGACTTTTTCTCCTTTGCATTCTGTGACGAGGAATAGAAATGTTCTATCACAAACTTACAAGAAGAGAAAGAAGAAGAAGAAAAAAAAACAGAGTGAAAGGAGATCAGATTCGCTGTGTAGTCTTTAGTTAATTAAGCTCTTTTTCTATTTTAGAAATAACAACGTATTTATTAGTCGCACACGATCAAATATTGACGATTATTTTTCTGTTCGATATAGTAAAAAATGACTAGACTTGTCTCAGTTACAAAATACTCGGTGTAAGACGAGAGATTAAACAGAATATGATCTTCTTCTCTCATTTATCTCGACTAAAATGGTATTAGAAAGGCAAACTAGTAGGTATTGATAATTATTAGATAGAAATAAGAAAGCGGAGCTAAACAAGACAAAAAAAAAACGAAGCAAACTTCCATCCAGAAGTCATCATTGATGTCTTCTGTCGTTGTTCTCTTTTTCTTTATAGATCTTAGATTAGAGAAAAAGACGATAAGGAGCGAAAATGATCGGTGCGGTTGTCGTTGTTGTTCTGTTCTTCTAGACTGAAAGACGTCGAGTTTTCTATGTGCTTTTTCCAACGGAACACAAAAAACAAACTCGATCTGCTAGCAATTAATGATGTACGTGTTCGTTCAATCATTCTCGATCCGATTTATTCAAACATGAGCGATAAACGCGTGCAGATAGAGAAGATAAGAATTCACGCTCGTAATTCTATTGTAGAACCGAACAAATACAATTGACTCGTTTTCGAACGCATCTCATTGAGAGCAAACATTCTCTTTGTTTCAAATCGATTTTGTTTTTCAAGAACAACTTCTATTTAGTATACTTCATAGAACAGTTTTCACAGCTGAATGAGAGAAGTTCTGCCATTGGAAATTATATTTAACTAATGAGATACTTTTCACAATGAAATTCATTAAAGAATAACTAATTTGACTTGTTACTAACCAATATGATCGTATTGAAACATTGCAATTAATCAAAATAACATCGCGTGATGTGTATTAATAATTTGACCATGACAATGCTTGATAATACACATGAGAACGAGAGAGAGAGAAAGAGAAAACGAAAAAGTATAATTATATTGTGTAAAACAAATGCATGTATCAACTATATATTAGATGATTAAAAATCCTCGGAGAAGAATAACGAAACGTCAAGACAATTCATATGTTTATCTCAACTATTCCTATTTGCTAGTAAATAATGAACAAAAGCATATTTCCGAATGATTTTCTTCAATATAGAATAGATCAGAATTCCTCATAGATGTTTCTCTCTCCATAGTATAGACTGAATTGCATAGTTCATCATACTTGCTCATCGAAGGTCATCGCGTCGAATAGAAATATTTTCACGAGAGTTGAATCTCTAATAAATTTTCCTTTTTATCATAGTTCTATCATATATGAACAATGACTTGCCGATTACGTTTGCTGTGCTATTTGTCAATTATGGAATTTGTTATCGAGTTCTAGTTTGTAGTTAACCACGAAACATTAAAATTAATCAGACTAAGTGTTTCGCTTCTGTTCAACGAACAGATGTTAATCATACATCAATAGCGACTTGTTTTGCATTCGAATAACATATCCTTCATGTGCATACTAAATGTCAGAGACTTCTAAATGATTATTAGAGACATTGTCATTCTTTTCCGAGCAAGTATAATTAGATAGTTAAGATTGTGTCACATTGATCAATAGAAGAATAGATGGATTTACTTTTACTGATAAATAGAGATAGAAAATGATTTTCGACCCAAGGTAGACCGAATGTGTTTAGTTAATAAAACTGAAAATGAACATCTTCGATGCGATTCGTTTATTGATCGGTGGTTTGATTGTATAAATTAACTCGCCATTCATTGTAAGGTCAATATTTTGTATTGGATTGAATTCGGTGAGACAGGCGAGTATTTTTGGTGGGTCAGTTGCAATATCAACAATTAAAATTTCTTGTAACGAAGTCGACTGAGGTGTACGGATAAGAACAACTAAATTCGCGTATTTCGGTACTAACAATACTCGTTCAATACGCGATACACCTTCTCGATCAGTGTATTTCAGTGCATCTAACGGTGTGATTTTGTATTGATTATTTGTATAGATTAATAAACGATCTGTAGTCACCATATTTCCATCATGGATAGCAAAACGTTGTTGTTCATCGATAGATATATCAATCGGATCGATTAGAGCATTTGCTACTGGTTGTTTGTAGTCTAATTGTCGTATTGGACGAATGTCTTTTGTTGACTGGTCTATTTGGAATTGAATACATTGGCGTTGTGAATGACTGCAGATCCAAAACTGATTCTTTGTTAAATAATCACAACGACTGATCATTGTTGGTTCGTACATGAATCGCGAACGGATTAATAGTGCACCATGATATGTATGTAGTGTAATCGTATGCGTGTCACTTTCATAGGTAACCAGATGATCTTGTGTGACAGTAAATGCCGAAACTAAACGAGTTATGGAAAGGTAAAATCGTTCGCTTAGCAATGGTTGTCGATGAAAGCGACTTGAGTATGAAAAAATGCGTATATCACCATCGACATTACAAAGATATATTCGACCGTCGAACGATGCAACAACCCATCTTGGACATATTTCTAAGTCGATTCCATAGAGCTTTTGAATGATCACATTGGGCAATGGAATTTTTGGAATCTTCAACGAACTACCACTTGGCTTTTTCGAAAGTTTACCCATTTGCGAAGTTTTATTTGTTATTTGATCAAGTGACGATTTAAATGGAGACTAAAGAGTCGATTTAGTGAAAGCAACCATATGTGCATTCCTTTACCTGTTTCAATTTTTGTGAGATCCGTCCGAGAACGTTTTCAACATCATTAATCAACGAATCTGTTTCGTGAATGTCCAAACTATTACCTTGCTGTAATGAACTACGAATGAGCATTCAATTTCAAGAGATACATTTGAGAAAAGCTTTGTCAATTTACTTCGGTGTTGATTGCATATATCTGCGTAATCCATTGATTCCAATGATTGATCTAAACCATGAAATATGTGAGAACAAACTCGAACATTACAGAGTGCTTTACTGTTGAGTATTCTGTTTGACCAGCTGATTACGTTTTTTCGATTGATCTCGTTGTTGGTGAAAATCATGACAAAGTTCCAAATAAGTTTGTTCAATATCTTGGATTGTTGCATTGGATAGAAAAGATGAACGCGATAGTTTCCCATACAGAGTATCTAAGGGAGAGAGAAAAAAAGCAAAATTGAGATGTAAAACATGCATGATTTGATGATGATTTCGTACTTGCCCTTTGATAGAGTGCACGCATGCGAACATTATCTTGTCGATAATCACTTCGACTTGAATTCAAGCTGAGACTATTTCTCATATAGGATGTTGCCATTTTCGAGTGAAGGTACTGGAAAGAATAACAAATAAAACAAATTTTCCTTTCTGAAAGAAAAAACGACAAAGGAAAATGTTTTGTTTCTTACATTGAGTATAAAAGTTACTAAAATATACAAAGCAATCTGCCGAGTTTCAATGAACTAATTATGATAAGCTTAAATTAGACGACATGCAATGAAAATGTTCCGGAAAAGATTAGAACATTTTCAACTGATTGAATTCTTTCTCGGGAATAAATCGCATTGTATTCAGATGTTTTGCACTTAACGAAAGTTCTTTTCTCAAAGGATCATTCAAATCGAACAAGCGTACACTAGTCTCAGAATTCAATTTCGTACTGTTCGAGACTTCTGTATGATTTTAATTGATCTGATTTCAAGTTTGCATTTGCACAAGCTTAAATAACAGTTAGATACACAGAAAGAACAACATGATTGGAATTCTACTAAGCATTTCTGCAGCGATTTGTGTTAAATTCTATCGCAAAACGTAAATATTGATCTCAATTACACATTCATAACAAATCTTTCTTGATGTTTTCATCTGCCATGAATTGCTCTTTAGCTGGCATTCAACCAACGATCTTCTGTAATACAACTAAGTAGTAGAGTTCTGAATTTTGTAGTTGCACTTGTATGTTCTAAGTAGCTCAATCCAAAGATTAATGATAATCCATCTAAACAACAGAGGTCATGGCTCTAGTAATGTTTTTACATCAGGGATGACAATTAAAAGTCTTTCTTACACATGTTTTATGCATATCTGCTGGTAGAGAGATACCAAATACAATATAATGATGCTATTATACTCTCTACTAAATGTATATGAAGAACTAAATCATATCAGCTGCTGTGTCAATGGTAAAAACGTGTTTTATGAATGAAAAAGGAGAAAAGCTTTTTGCGTCTTTACATTTTTGTTCCTTCTAATGTTAATTATCTTATCTGAGTCAATGTCGTCCATAGGCAATCGACGAGCTTCCAAGTATATATATATATATTCTAACGATGATTTCTCGTGTTATCGACATAATAAATGCATTTCTTGTCAATATTTTTGATTTACGCCGGATATTTGGGTAAGCAGTTTTTCATACGCTAAAAATAAGGTTACTTTTATTCTTTACATGTAGTTGATTATTCTATCAATGGATTATTATGGAATGAAACTTATCTCAAAGGTGACGTAGTACAAGTAGGCGATCTAAATGTGTATTCAGTTGGAAAGTCAGCGCTAAACTTCGCCGTGATCGTTATTTATGATGTTCGCGGCTTTAATATATCTCAAACGCGTGTGTTTTGCGACCGGTTAGCATCTGAATATTCTACTCGTGTAGTAATGCCCGATTTCTTTCGGGGTGGTGCCGCTCCATCGCGTGGAAACCTTTCAGCATGGGTGAGTATGGCTACTAATTGGTCGCGAGTATCGAATGATTTGACAAATATGGCGGCTTGGTTACAAAAGAATGATTCAACGACTCGAATTGGTTTAATTGGATTTTGTTGGGGTGGACTACAAGTTGTTCGTGCTTGCTCTAATCTTTCTTCGCTCTTCTTCACTGGGGTTTCCATTCATGGCTCATCGATCACCGTCACTGAAGTTAGTCTATTGAAAAAACCGATGTTCTTCATTGCATCGGGAACTGATCCTGCACTTCGTCCGAATATATCCGATGCGATTGAACGAGCAAATCCTCAGATTAGTCAGCAATGTCAATATCAAACTTACGATAACATGGTGCATGGTTTTGCTTCTGCCGGTGCAAACTTTTCCAATCCGGCCAATGTAGCTGCCCTCAACGATGTACATCTCAATGTCACAAATTACTTTACTAAAGTCTTAAACAATCCCGCTCCGTTCCTTTCAATGAATTCACAGCTTGCCTTTTTTTGTTTTTGTGTCACTTATATTTATGTGAAATAGGATGACGACACTACAACAAATATGTTTCTACTAGGGCGATGATGTTGAGACTAACGACGACGATAGAAATGATCGAGTAATGAGTCCGAGTTCCCACGCTTTGATATCGATCAACTGATCAGAATTTGGCAATGTTGATTGGACCGAAAAAAACCATGATTGAAAATTAATGGGTACACGAGGATTTCGAAGAAGAAAATCATAAAACCAATCAGTGGAGATGTTTTCTAAGGGAACGTTTTGTGCATAATTGTCGAAAATGATTTCACAAACACGTTGTCGTGCTGTTTGTTCGCCAACGGCAAGTGATACGTCAGCTGGCAATCGTGCAATTATTTCGTTTGCTAAAGATTTCTCTTCCGTGCGTGTTAATGTTAGAGTGCCTGGATGAATTGATTCCGCTAGTTTGGGAATTTGCGAAGCAGCATTTGGCGATTCCGAGCTTGGTACTGTGTCTTCCATTCTGCCATTGTAAGACATAGGTTCCTAGAAAAGAGATCAGTGTTGTGTAAGAAAAAAAAAACAGATCGATCTTACAAATTCTGATTTCACTGAAGTATATACTGCTGTTTGCGCATCGTCATCAATAGAGAAATAAGTATGATGTGACTGAGAGTGAACAAGCTCAGGTTTGCTCGTCAAACCCTAGAAGAAACAAAGATCTTCAGATAAACAGAACGATAGATGTGATACATTCATTCTTACGCCGTGATATTCAATAACTTCGATTGAATTCTCATCCTCATGATAAACATCTTTCGATTGCACGCGAACTTGTTTTTCTTCTTGTGGGGATGATCGTTCATATTCATTTGATAGTGAATGTTTGTGAGAAGCAGACGCGATCTGTTGCGCTTTTAACGATGGAAAAATCTTATGAGCGTATGTTCGTTTGTATAAATGTGCTTTGTAGAAATGTTTCTGACAGAGAGAAGACCGAAATGCTAGATTTCGACATTCGCACCCATCTATTGATTGACACAACGGTCGCCATTGTTTACCATCGAATTTAAAACGTATACCACGCGAATTGACTCGTATTGTATTCTTCAGAGGACGAGCATGAAGCAATGAATGCTGTTGTTGTTGTTTGCTTATCCAGAGTAGATCGTGAACAACTGGTCTATTCACGGCTGATAGTGTCGACATGGATGAAGATGGAAGAGTAAAACGTTTCATATGTTGACTTGGAATCTTATGCATTCTAGAAAGATATAAAGATTAGTTTTCTCGGATTCCACAATATGTCAAACAGTACACCGTTAATGACATGCTACTATAAAAAGTAACACGTTCAAAGAATTTCTGCTAGGATGACAAGGACATTTATAATGATGTCTTTCAATTAAAACTGCATTTAGTAGGCCAAACTTTCCCACTAACATTTATATGTGATGTTTTTGCCTATTATGGCATACTACTGAATGTTACGCACGAAAAAAAAAATAAGAAAACAAGAGCACTGGAACTTATTTCTCTGACTGTATTGAGAATGTGTCTGAAAATTTCTTGATTTTCTCCGTCAGTGAGCTCAAAAACAGTAATTCGGAAAATGTGGACCTCTTTTTTCTTTTAGCATAAAAGTAAAGACTTGTCACATCAGAAAGGAGTAAAGAATAGCAAATGTAATAAAGTGGAAAGTCTGACCTTTGCCTGGCGTTTCTCTCGACAGTCAAGTAAGAATGTATCTGACTTCTACTTCTCATTTCTCTCTCTCTCATCTTGTACTATTATATTTTACCTCTATGACGATCACTCTTCTCATCATTTTGTTTTATAGTTTCGGCAACGTTCTAATCTCTACTTGAATGCCTAACTGTCTCCATAAGAGAAATCTTTATTTCTATGTCTGTGTAAATGCTAGAGTGAGAAGATGAAGTTTTTACGAGCGTCTTCAATGAAGGAGAAGAGAAGTTTGTAGACTGTTTCAGGTAATTCCTGACAGGTGAACAATTATAGTGCAGAGAAAGAAACACAAAGCGATTATCTGTTATCACTTGTGATCTTTCAATTAAATATTTACAAAATTGTTTCATTGATTCCTTTCTAAAAATAATTAGTTTTATCAATGTGCTGTTGCTCAAATCTACCTGGAGTACAAAGAGTAAAAACGTTCTCTCGCTTTCTCGATGTCATCGATGGTTCAACTAACTTACGTTTGAGACAGAGAAAAAAAAACAAGTAAATGATATATATTAGCAACGAAAGAATAGTCTTCAATACGTCTGTCACACTGAAGAACCTTTCCTTCCGACTAAAGAATAAACTGAAGTATCATCTTTTATGTAACATGAAAAATTTAGAATAGATTGATGCCTATTTTTTGATAGCATCTCAATATTTTACAAAGTAGAAAATAAAATAAATGTATTTCGAAGTAGCAACGCAGCTGATAGATGACATGGCAAGTCATGAACTCTATGAGACTCTCGAAACAAACAGCTTTAGCAAGACTCTGATTAGAAAGATTACGGATGTTTATTTGTATACCTTGCATAATCTGTAGATTAATCTGATGACTTCTATTTTAGATACCGAATACGAGCTAGTCTATAAGAGATATTTATATCTGAATAAAAGAGAGATCAATTCTAATTAGATCGATGATGAAGTTTAAAAGTTCACCGAACGCATTTTCAGACAACCTTAGAACGTCTTGTGAGTTATGTAACCGACGTTTTATTTATTCTTATGAATGATAAGAAGCCAGAATGAACTGAATCCGTATCGAGTTTATGCAGTAGAATTCTTCTATAACGGCTAGCAAATATAAATTGAGCTATCAGTCTTTGAGATTAGGAAGGATTATGTCTTTCAGCGATTTATTATGCTTTATATAATGCTCTGACGCACGCACGGATTCAAGCAGTGCACGTTTCATCACAACTTTTTGTAGCTGTTCAAATAAATTCAATCACGAACATTACAGTGAATGACATTGAAATGTTTTCATTGTCTTCATTACACTTTTACAATTCTTACATAACAAAATTGTTTTTCTAAAGGGCAAAAATGAACTTTATTTAAGCCACTGATTGTCAGTGAAAGAATAATACCATAACTAATGAATAAAGTTTTACATATTAAATGAGCTACCATGATTTGACTCAATCTATCAAAAATTTATCATATTGACTTCATGTCAGCCGACAAAACTGACTAAAGATCGAATCAACGATCAAATTGCATTAATAATATCATTCAATAGCTTAATTTTTAATCAATTTTATGTTCATATTCAAACAGAAAAGTAGTTGCAAAGAAAGCAAAACTCTTATGTGTAAACATGACATTATTCTCGTTGTGTATTCAGCCTACCAATCGTTGAATGTGATTTTTTTTTTCTTTCTTTCATTTTTGTTAACAATTAATATTTTCAGTAGAACAAATATTCTGCTGTTGCTCCATATATTTATTTTTGATGTACTGTCGCGCTTGTTTACGCCGATTATTTGTTGGAGCAGTTCTCCTTCTGTTAATTTACTTTATTGTTTTCCGACGTCGTTCTTCACGCGTGTTTTTGACTGAAAGAGATCTGAATCATTTTTCAAGACAAACGGTTTCTCAACGCCGAATTCCACGCATCATCCATCAAACATGGAGAACACATCGTGTGCCTGAACGATGGAATCGCACGGTTGAATCTGTACGTCGATACAATGCTTTGCAATTCGAATATCGTCTTTGGACTGATGACGATATTCATGAGTTTGTTCGTGAAAACGAAGCAGATTTCTATCAACATACTTTCGTAAAATATCCATTGAACATTCAACGCGTTGACGCGTTTCGTTATGTCGTTCTGTACCATCTAGGTGGGATTTACATTGATATGGATAATGGTTGCTCTCAGTCGTTTGAAAGTCTTTTGGGTGCTTTGGAAGCACTCGATCCTCAATCAACGCATCTCGCAGCATTTCCTCGTACTAGTCCTATTGGTATTTCCAATGGTTTCATGATCTCAACACAAGGTCATCCATTATTCTACATTCTCATTTCACGTCTTTTGCTTTTCAACCATAACTATCTCATTGATTATTTAACAGTAATGATGACAACTGGTCCAACGTATCTCTCAATCAATGAATTTTATTTTAGTTCAGAATCAGCTATTGTGCGCGTCATTGATGAAATTGTCTATTCATCTATATATACGTGGCATACACCAGGTAATTCCTGGCATGGGCGGGATGCGCAATGGATTCTGTATATTTATCATACAATAAGAAAACTGTCTCGGACGAAATTGACTTGTGTCGTACTGATATTTGCTTTTGCTATTCTGTTAATTTTCTGTCGACGTCGCAAAAGTCGTTAGAAATTGTTGATTACTTAAACAAAATCATGATTTTAATTTATTTTCGTTCGAAAGACAGGCTTTTATATAATTAACTCCATATTTAGCTCGACTCGGATCGATACCAATGGATTGTAAACAAACAATCGCACTGCCTTGTTCTGCCAATTGTTTATTTTTCTCCCTAGAAAAGCAACCGATGCTTCTTCACTGATAATTTTCAAATTCAATGCACACATACCACGATGTCGTAGAATAACGTTGACCATTGAAATCAATTACTGTTCGGAATATTCGTTGAGGTTTTAATTCTTCCTGTTAGACGACGAAAAAAAAGAATAAGATGTTCGCTTTTGTCCAAGTACACGAAAATTTACTGTATGGTAAACAGGTTTATCAACATGTGCTTGAATGCAATAGGCATTTAAAATAGATTTTGGTGTCATCGTTGATGTATATTCAGATCTATTAAAAGAAGACAAAATTTAGTATTATAGTAATGACGATTGAGATTGATTCAAATCTCACCGAACAAATTTGGCTGACTTTTCGATGATATCAGACTCAGACGGTTTGTCAGATATGTTCATCAATCGATTCCTTAGTTTTTCACGCCACATTTGTCGTTGTTCATCTGATTGCTGTTCGTAGTCATTCTTCATACCAAACAAATCGCTAATTGATAATGATGATCATTCAGTATTCTAATCCAAGGCAAAAAAAACTATACTTACTAGAGTTCCGCTTCTGTTTCGGTAGCAAGAATCTTCTCGTAAAACTCTATTTCATTATCAGCCACTCCAAACATCCGTTGAAGAACGTATTTCATATTTGGCAATAGATTATCAAACTCCAAACTCTAGACATATCGAAGATTGCACGTGTATTAACATGCTCGAACTGTAAAATATACTATTTCAAGAAATCGTTTGGCTACATCTCGAATCGGTAGGAGTCCTTGGCGTCGAAAGATACTTGGATTCCACATAGCGGCTTGACATAACATTACACCATGAGTTGGACCACAACGCAGTCGAAACTTCTCAATATCTTCGTAGGACGATATCACGGTTGATCCTCCACTAAAGATTAAGGATATCGATCAATGGTTTCCAACGAAGAAATGTTCTTACTTAGAAATAATAACAATATTCGGCAAATGTTCCTGAACGATGGCTTGAATAAATCCTTCGCGACATTGATCATTGTTACGTTCATCTCGTGTTCGACCATGAACTGTTATCGCATGAACGCCTGTTGTTGCAATGACACGTACGAGTGATAATGTTGCTTCTATTATCTATGAATAGCTAAAACGTGGTCGATAGCATAAAATTCGATTTACCTATGGTCGGTAAACAACGTATTTTACATGAAACTGGAATTGAAAGATTATTGACTAAAGTTTCTAGAATCTGAACATGATTCGAGTTAAAAAAATTAGATGAAACATTCTATTTTCATACTTGTTTAACTTTATCTGGATGGTCAAGTAATGCCGAACCCATTCCACCCTGAAGAGAAAACTTTTTTGGACATCCCATATTGATATCAATTCCGGCAACATCTTTTTCTACAAGTTGAGCAGCTTTCAATGCTCGTTGACCGTCTGATGTGCCTAATTGAACAACAAGGTGATTTTTTTCTCGAGTTTTGTGGATCTGTAACATTGCTCGATCTTCTCCCGGTACAACAAAATCAATTGTATCGAACAAGTCTAATATAAATGAAAGATAATCAAACAATTCGTGTATATGATTTGTTCTAAGAATACCATTTTCTACTCGAACACACTGAGTGAGTCGGTAATCGATTAATTCCTCAGAGAAGACGACATCAGCTCCATATTCCAGTGTCAAAAGACGAAATGGAAGACTGGAGATTCGTACCATCGGACCACAGATGATTCGATTTGCATAGTCCATATCTATGAAAAGCAGAAGATGATATGATGATTACAATGAATTTGGCATGTTCTCGTAGGAATTGCAAGATGAAAATGACGACATGTTGAGCAATTTATCGATATTGGCTTCGACCAATTAACCCGTGAGAATTTGACGAAAGAGGGTGCTCAATGCCGGTCTCAGCTAGATGGAAGTTAACGCTACATACATATCATCTGATTTGAAATTCTGTTTACTTCAGCTTTACGTTAGGATACTATAACATCTAAACTATTGAATGCTTGTAAGTCTTTTTAATGACAGATTGAACATAAATCCTATAGACGCTGAAAAATTAATCTTACTAATAAGCATGATTTCAATTTTCTGTCATCTACGACTGAATTCTTCGGTATGAAGTAGGCTTGAAGCTTTTAATCTGTATCCGTATTTACTGCTAATATTCGCATTACTGGATTTATGCTTTGTTTGCGTGATATTATGGCTGTATTCATTGTTGGAAAGTACTTAAACGAGCAATAATAGAAACATTTTGTCATCGTCATACAACAGGAACTGCTACTTCTACCATGTTTGTTCTCGAGTGCTGTAGATAAATTAGATTGAAGTAGAAAAATCTATTTGTCATTAAACTAAAGATAGGTATAAAAGTAGATCGTATTTACGGCAGAGTAAAAGCAATTATTGAAGAAAATCAGGATTATATCCAACCAAGCAAATTCACCACCTACGCATTTGATTTGCACAGATTGTGGTGCATATATATACACGTTAATCTAGATCATAGGTAGATCGATATTTCATAGGCTATTTTGGATCATCGTTGAATCACAATATCAAGTAATATGTGAGTATTCCCTATTATGTAACAAATTCACAGGATGCGCTTAGCATTGAGCGTATTCTGATGTTCGATATTAAAACAAATGATCACGAACATACACTATTGTTAATGAACGTTTCTCATTCTCTAGTTAGTAATTGGTTAGTGAATGTTCTTTATTTCGATCCCGCAAAACTTCGGTGATAATAACCCTTTTTTAAGAGTTAAAGATCCAACCTTTCTTCTTGAACTGTGATCTTTTTATGTTGTTTTTAGCTTTAACAAGATAATTACATCCTTTTGTTATCTATCTATCTATTGGAGTAGTTTATAGTGTCCTACATACTTCAGACAAGTTCTAATTATACGAGAATACACTGACATCAATTAGTCGAAATGAAATAGAAAATGTAGTGAGTTATTACGTACATAAATAAAACTCTGAAAGATCTGCAGATGAAATTAATCTTCATCCATTAAAAAAATTTTCAAACAGGAAGTCATTTTTCTAGAAACATCATGTGAGATTTATTCACGCGTAAAAAACTTCGGAAAAAAGTTCATTGGAAATTATCGTTTCTATCAAATTCAATTTTCTCGGATTTTCCAATTAAGAATAAAATGGACGGGGGGGAGAATCAAGAAACAAGTGAACTAGAATAAACGTAAAAAAGAACTAGTCGAGCTGCCCTTTACATAATACTTGCGCTACCTGAGGGTTTCTCGATACATCTGCCGCTACGATTAACAAGAGGCAATAGTATGACATTTTATTACACTTGACGCTGTTTTTGCTATGTTTCTCACGCGAGGTCTCAGGCGTATATATATAGCTTAATTTTCAATTTACTTAGCTTTTTGGGTTAACCCTGCGTTGTAAGTAACATTAGCGTTTCGCTCTTTTTGTTTTCAGCTTCAGTTATAGAACATTGACAACAAGTTAATGCCAAGACAACTGAGAGTTTTTTTTTCTAATCTCTTGATCATATGTCGTTTCGACTTACCCGCTTTCTAATCGAGGATCGCATTAAAAAATCAGGAAAATAACAATATTTGTCTAGGTAGATTTAAACGTATCAGAGTACGTGGAAGAAACCGCTCATTTAAGAGTATATCGATTACAATCATTTGCCCGGATATAATTATACATGAACGAAGTCATGGTTTCAGCTTATCTATACTCCTTATTAAAGTGTATGAACATAACAATCAGGAGAAAATCATCTATGAAGAATGAGAATCTATGACTTTCACCGAATGTCACTCGATTCGACGACAGCATCAGGTCGATATTAAAGATTAGCATCTTTATTATGAGAAACTAATTACGCCCATAATGCAGAACGAGAAATATCGTAGTATGCACGTATAGACCAAGTGGATGCACTTATTTTTTTTTCATAGTTAAAAATATTACTACATCTATCAGTTAACACAGTATACAACACACCCACTGAAGAACAGGTGATTGTCATCGTGGAATAGTTTTTCTCAGTGAAACGAGACAAAGTTTTTTTAGGTAATATGGACTTGATTAGGTAACGCGTAAGCAATCGTTTGGATATGTACTTTGAGTGTTTTATGATTTATCAGCAGGAAATCCACCCCATTACATTAACAATTGTTCATGTTTTTCACCGTAGTCATTTCTCTTACACGTTACATAAAATTGGGTATGATACCTTGAAAACATGTGTGATAAAAGGTATATAACTAGGTTAGTTTTTCACAACTTAAATTCCCATTCTCTTCATAGTTAGTTATCACAAGAGGCACACCCTCAAGAAAATATGATACTTTTTTCATGAGAATCTTGCTTTTTTGGAAGAATACATTGTTATTTTCATTCTTACCGCATGATGTAGGTGACTAGACGAGAAAATCCTGATATTTAAACTGTAACCGTCTATTTTCGACAGTAATATACGATATTCACTACGCGTCCTTCTTCCGCATAATAGAGTAATTAAAATGCTTCTACTATATATCAATTTGTATATTCCATTCTAACGTCTGTTACGCCAAAAGAAAATCAAATTCGACATCTATATTGTAGATAGCTATACCATCATGATCTCAACGAGCAAAATCACATTAATTCTGCTAATCATCGTTTTGGCCGATTTGGCTCATGCAACATTCACTAATGTGCCAGGTAAAGTCTTGAATCTCAACTGAGAAACTTCAATGAATTGTTGTCGTTTGCTCGTTCCAGCGCCGCCAAAACGTCCAGGACATTTTCGTACTAAAAACGAATTGAAACAATATTTACAAAAAGTAAGATTATCTCTTCCGAAGAGTTGACCGGTGCATGTCGATTGCATTCTAGCTTCATGAATATCATTCTATACTTGGTCGATGGCGTGTTCGACGACATTCCGATGAACAACTGTTTCTACCCAGCTCAAATAACGATTTATTCAAGTTTTTCGATATCAATCACGATCATATCATAACGAAATCCGAGTTCAATCGGCGCTTGAACTCCAGCAACGAAAATATTCAATAATATGCTTATTTCTCTATTCAAAATGGCTAAACAGAGAAGACATTGAAGTACTAGTTGTCTGCAGATTCTGTTCATTTTTAATTCGATTAAAAAAGGATTGAATTAAAGAAAAACTGGTTACTTCTGTATTTTCTCTGTAAAAGAGATTTTTCAGAAAAACATTGTGAATGTTTCGTATGTAGAGTTTACAGGTTAATTTTCATTAATAAAAAATTTTCCAGATGTGACGAAAATGTCAATTACTTCGCCATGTTTTTTACCACTCAACTAATATGTAACTAAAGAGAGTGTTGTTTATGAGCTTGTCTACTTGGTGATTGGTACGTGAAATCACAAAGTAGACAGTCGCTTGAATGTCTTCTACCTAGACGACGAGGTTGTGTAAATTTTGGATAATTGCTGATAACTTTGAGAAAAATTTTTCTGCTCATAGTTAAATCTCGTTTGCCTTTTTTCTCTGATAAATAATTGATGTAATGAAGATCAATTGATTTTGATTAGAAAAGTTCTTTTTTTTTCACGTTTATCCTTGACACAAGCACAATCGTCACGCTAATGAGAATATTGGGCGGCGTCATTATTACCGCTTGGCATCTCCCTCGAGATATCGTCACAATGATTGTTTCTTTCCAACATTGAGCTTAACTCCAGCTGAACAATGAGAAACTTATGTAAAATTACATACGCGGAACGCGACGAGTCTCCGGAGAAACAAACAATAATGAATGGACAAGCGAAAAGACAAAAAAAAACGAGAGAAACTCAAAGTATAACTATGTATGGAAGCAGTACTGACGAAACTAGATTACATCATCTTCAAGATCGATTGTACTTAAGAGATAGAGAAGAAAATTTGTATCGAACGACATTCTCTCGTATTTGCACTTAGTTTTCTAATTGAAGAACATGTATAGTTGAGCAAAGTAGCAAGATTGACATGCATAACAACTGTTCGTTTCTTCTTTTTTTAATAACAACATCATCAATGTACAATTAGAACATGTTCATCTATCATCATGACGAGAACAGCAGCAGTCATTCGCAGTCAGTTAGAATATAGACAACCGAGATCGATTCGGAATGATACATAAAGAACAAAAGGGAATCTTGATTGACTCAATTCATGATCAGAACAGAAATCATAATTGAATAGAAATCTGCCCGATTAATTGAACTTTCTCAACTGTGTCGCCCGATGGCAATGACAAGTAAGTAGACTAATCGGATTTTCATGTCTATTTCGGAGGAAAAAGGAGCGATCGACGGAAGTCGTTGATTTTTTTTCTCTTCTTCTCCTTTCTTGTTTTATTTGTCTCATGCTAAATTGATGATATCGACATTTGTTATTCTTTCTTGTCAGAACAATATAGTCATCGTGACTAAACTTGTCAAGATACAATTACATTCTGTTTTGGTTATTTCATACATTCAATATATATATGTTTTCTTCGAGATAATCTTCTTGTCTTAAGTTGATAGGCGCGATTGCATCATCGGCAATAACGATTGAAAACGTTGAGTATTGAATATCAATATTACAGTTGTTGGCTTTACTTGTATGAAGATATGTTCAGTTGAATCTCGTCTTGAGTTGAGAAAAAAAAACAGCAAAGTTTTCAGATAGTTTGATGAAAGTATACACGCGTTTAGACTCTTCTATATTCTTTGTTGATTCGATTAGTCTTCTCAATCCGAGCAACTATATGTGGACATACAAAAGTAGGTAAGAGTGTGAAAAAAGAATGTTTGCGACATCTTAAAGGCGAAATTTGTCATCGACACAGTCGTCGGGTAGGAAAGTATGTCATTCAGATGTAGATGAAAGAAAGACAAAGTTTCTAATTGAATCGTCTTCATCCTATCGTAGAGAATAGAATGTCTGCGTATATATGCGAAGACGTTCATACTACACACCTTTTTATTTCTTTCTCATTCGTTCGATCAATATTATTCGAGATGAATAGGAAAGAAATGAGGTAGTCGCTTATTGATTGTCGCTCATTCGAGACGATGATTTCTAAATCCCTGAAGCAATAAGTATCATTCTATATTATAGATCAATTAATAATTATTTTCCTTCTTTCTTTCTTTCTTCACTTTAGACTATATTTATGTCTCCGTTTTTTCATTCTCGAGAAGAGATTAATCTGACTATGACAATAGTAAATAATTGTTGAGATAACTACGTCGTTTTTAGAAAAGAAAAACGGAAGACATCATACGAGGACAAATCTAATGAAAGGCAAACATCATCGAATACTCTTGTCTTTGTTTGCTGTTTGATTGATCACATCCGTGCGACATACAATCGAACATCTGTCATNCTCTTCTCGAACTAATAATAATGTGTGTAACATGATCATCGATATGATAGACAAATACGACTGTTTGACTATTTCCGGATAGACAGTCTAATTGTCAATCTCGTTTGAAATGATGAACTTGAGGTATTTTCTTTCTTCTCTTTTCTAGAATATTCAAATAATGGTATGATTGTAGTTTGTTCGATTTCTCTCATCATGCCATGCCTTCGATCGCCTTTAATCTCTCTTTGTTTGCTATCTTGACAATGTTCTTTTGTTGTTTTTGTCAACAACAAGAACATTTCATTATTCGTACATTGGAAAAACTGCCAGTTCACAGCGAAGTTATTAACCTTCGACGTCTTTTGTTATCAAAGAATGTTTCCGACAGTCAAAATGTAGACTTTACTCTGGCTAAACGCGATGACTTTCCCTATATGTTCTTTTTGATCAATCACTCGACACGTGGAATCTTAACCATACGTAAGGAAATCGATCGTGATGATCTATGTCGTTTACGTCGTTGCCGTTGTGATACATGGTGTGATTTGGAACTTGAAATCTTCGTTAATAGTGATCAGTTCAACATCGAATTGATCACGATACGTATATTGGATCAAAATGATCACAGTCCACAGTTTTTAAGTGTAAATAATCAATTGAATTTAACTATTGTCGAAAATGCACCTATTGGAGCGATGATTAAACTCGAACCAGCCGTTGATCATGATCAAGGAGAGAACGGAATTATTGGTAAGAAAATCGAACTGTTTTTCTTGTCGATGCATTGACATCGAAGTTCTTTTTCAGGTTATTCGATTACATCAGCAACTGCGCTTCCGTTTTCACTTCGGTATGATTTATCACGTGGTGATTTATCCCTGGTAATCGAAGAAAACCTCGATCGAGAACGTGTTTCATCGTATTCATTCGATATTATTGCTCACGATGGCGGAAACCAAACAGGTCTTCTACATGTTAATCTAAATATCGATGACGTGAATGATTCGCCACCAAAATTCGATCAATCGATATATACTCTGCAGAATATTAGCGAAAATCTTCCAATGAATTCGATTCTCATGCAAGTTCATGCTACTGACGATGATCAAGGCATCAATGGTGAAATCACTTATCATTTACTCAATCGAGATAATTGTTTTCAGATTGATCAAATAACTGGTAACGTACGAGTTATTTGTCAATTGGATTATGAAATGAAAACAAATTATCAATTAGAAATTGAAGCAAGAGATGATGGTGAAGGTGTGAAATCCGACTTCTGCACGTAAGTTCATCGAAACACTTGTTAACTCATATTTCATAAAACGTGCGTTTTTACAGGATAATCATCAATCTCATAGATGAAAACGACAATTATCCTCTGATCGATATCTACCCGAACGATATTCAGAATGATTCAAACAACGTACATCTTTTCTTAAGTGAATCTTTACCTATCAATTCGTTAGTGTTGTCTCTATCAGTAACTGATCGAGATTCTGGCGACAATGGACGTGTAACTTGGCGTCTCGATCAATCAACGTCTTTACCATTCGAATTGATCCGCCTAACAGAAACGACAGGCGAAATACGTACGAAGCGTTTACTCGATCGCGAATACGTCTCGGAGTATAACGTCAAGTTCGAAGCACATGATCATGGCAAACCCAAAGCGAAATCAAATCAATTGAATATTCATGTGACTATCGTGGATGAAAATGATAATGCACCGAAATTTCGACAAAATGATATTCACGTGACATTGAGTGAACATGTTCAAGTTAATCATCCGAATGGGTATGAAATCTATCAAATCCAAGCTGATGATTTCGATCAAGACCAAAATGGCGAAATCAGTTACTCGATTCTAAATCCAAAGAATAAATTCTTTGAAATCGACTCACAGACAGGAATTATTCGTGCAATGGTTGAATTCGATCGAAAACAACAAGATGTTTATATATTGAATATCCAAGCAAGCGATAAAGGTATAACGAAGTAAACTCATCAAGTCAGAATCACTTGTATCACTATTCTATAGGTACACCGTCATTATCATCAAACGCAACAGTAACATTCATTATTATTGCCCGTAATGAACACCCACCGAAATGCAATATTGAGAAAAACAGTGCCTCGCTATTTCTCAAGGAAAATAGTAAACAGGGAACGATCATCAGTACGATATCATGTCACGATGATGATAAAGATGCAGAAAATGGACAGATGAGTGTCCATGCAAATTGGTGGTTCGATCGCGTAGAAACAAATCAATTGAAAACAAATATTCCATTTGAAATTATGACGAAAAACAATGTATCGGAGGTAAGAATGTAATCGAATTTACTAGAGATTTCTTAATTATATATGATAATTGATTGAGCATTCGTCATCATGCAATTTCTTCTCAAGAATACTTAAAGATTTGATTAATATCTACATATATTCTTCTTGATTATTTGAGCCATGTAAACTATTTCTCTTTTGTATTATAGTCCATCCTTCAAGTGATAATTATTGTCAACGGATCAATCGATCATGAATTGATATCTTCCTACCAACTATTACTTACCATATCTGATAATGGTAATCCTCCTCAATCAACGAATATTTCATTTTCAATTGAGATTCTCGATGAAAATGACAATTGCCCTCAATTGCATATTGAATCATCTTTCATAATGATCAATCGTGATATAACACAACAGAGTTTTCTAATGCATCTCATCGCTTCTGACAATGATCAAGGTCCAAATGGACAAATCACTTTTGAACTTTCATCATCAACAGCACCACCCTTTGTTCATCTGTATTCTAATGGAACTTTAGTTGTGCAGACAAATTCAAGTCTGATCGAAGTTGATTCGTTGACTGTTTTACATGTACAAATCAGTGATCATGGACAGCCAACACCATGTCTGATCGTCGAAACATTACGTATATTTCTAGGTTCGAATCGAACAGATTGGTTAACTGTTTTAAAAAATAACGATCAAATATCATCGGTAGGAAAATTATTCGTACAAATGGACGTTTAAAAAAGCATTGTCGCTGTCTTTTGTTTAGAATCTTATTGTCGAACAGTTTCAACAGGGTAAACGAATGGCTTATGGATCATCAATTCAATCGACTCCTAAGTCTTCTCATATATTCAAATCATCAATATATTCCTTAGCAAGTCGTAAACAACTGTTTATCATAGCTATTGGTTTCGTTATACTTTTTACAATTGTGATCGTCTCCTTAAGTATCTGTTTTGTTGATCGTTTACATAAGAAAAACAACAAGAGAAGGCCTTTGATTCGGCCCAATGGTCTCAGTAGTTGTCCATACAATTTAGCCAACGGGAAGCGTATTGCTAGTTCGTCACCATTGAAGACACGAATATGTTACGAAGATGATTCTCCAACGCATCATTATACGAATTTAAAATCAACGAAACCAATTATCGTTGTCGGTGGCCTATCAAGTCAATCGTCGTCATCCGTAGATTCAACAACACGTTCAAACACAGCTCGAAATCGTTCATTCAATGCCACGTATTCATATACACCTATCGGTACAAGTGAGGAATTGACACCTGTGGATTTTGACGATGAGCCCAACGATGGAGTACATAGTGGTGTTGAATTAATGATGACGACTGTTTAATGTATTGATTTATGTAGAATACTTCCTTCATGAGTGTATTTTTTTAACTCAATTCTTTGACGAAATCAAATAAATTCACATCGAACGATTCATTTACGTTCACATGCCATTGTATCTTGTTATTTGTTCTCAAGTAACCCAAATACGCACTTTAATACATATATTTAACCAAATACGTCTTCGTGGAAATTACGCGCGAATAAGAATCGGTTTAGTATCATCAGTCATGTCTATGCAGACAAATGCATTCTTTGTTATCAGTGATCAACAGCGTACGTTAAGCATTTGAATTATTAAGTTCGTTTATCAATTGTAACGTAATATCAGACACGTGATATAAATGCGGATTATTTATTTTATTTCTTAAAACTGACGTCACGTATATGTGTATATAATATAATGGTGGAACTATTTCATTTGAGAAGTACTAGACTAAAAATGAATGTTACCGCTGGGTACGTTTCGAATTTGATCCAATTTCATTGCGTGACCAGAGACAGATGTAATTTAAATACTTTTATACATTCTTTTGTGTTGATTTTTTGTAATTATTGTTTACATAAGTGTCTTCTTTCGTGCAGTCCGAAAATTCAGCGAACGGTAGATGTCAGGATAGCTCAATCACGTTATATCACATAGATAAATATCCAATCATGTCATTAGAAAATGAAAGAAAATGTATCTCGATTCATCTTTCAATCATTCATCCATTTTCGTATTTCTATACAAGATCGTCGTCATTATGATTGTTTCGTCTCGTGATCAACGAAAACATGTATTGTTTTTATTTTAAGATAAAATGTGGTTTCTATGAAACATATTCTTTGGATGTCTAATTTAAGAAGTACATCATAGCTAAACACGATGGGTTTCTTATTTTCAAAACTTTGGACATTATTCGGTAAGTGTAAAACGGACTCGATGAAGACAAAACTAAACACATTCGTATGATGTAGGTGATGAAGAACATAAAATAATCATTGTTGGCCTAGATAATGCTGGTAAGAAGACAATGAAATAGAATCTTTTTATTCACTTTTTCGTATTGATATTCAGGTAAAACAACGATACTTTATCAATTTCTAATGAACGAGGTTGTGCACACGTCGCCAACAATTGGTTCGAATGTCGAAGAAGTTGTTTTCAAAAACATACGTTTTCTAATGATGGATATCGGTGGGCAAGAATCGTTACGTTCATCGTGGCAAACGTATTTCGCCCACACGGAATATGTTATACTTGTTGTTGATAGTACCGATCGTGAACGTTTGTTAATAACTAAACAAGAACTATTTCGTATGCTTCAGAGTGAAGAACTACGTACAGCGTCTGTTTTGATCTTCGCCAATAAACAGGACATCAAAGACGCAATGACCTCAGCGGAAATTTCCAAACAACTATGCTTGACATCCATTAAAGATCAAGCCTGGCATATACAAGCTTGTTGCGCGTTGACAGGAGAAGGCTTATATCAAGGATTAGATTGGATTGCGTCGCGGGTTAAACGATGAGATTATTTTCCTCTCTTTTCGTTCTTTTTCTATATAAATATACATATATATATACGTTTCTTTGTGAAGACAAACAAGTCTATAGGGGATTCCAGCTTTGTTGAAACGAATCGTTCTCTCTTTTTTTTGTATTCGTATCTTTAGGAGTGCACGCGAAATTGGCAAGAATGAAATAATGTTGCAAAACTTTCTATTTTTAGATATTCATTGTGAAAATGCCATCTAAAATGGTTGTACGTGTGCGTGACGATCTGCACAGAAGAAATGCTGATGGTATTGAATATGATCTATGGCGTCGGGAGAACGATTCTACTCGTGTTAAAATCAAACACGATACGATAACAAATGAGCATCCTGAGGTAGTTCTACATGCAAACAATGAAGACGAACTTGGTAATTTTGAAATAGTTCTCTTCGTCAAAGATTATTTTGAACGTTTCGATGAAAATATCAACGTGCGAGATAGTCGATTTAACATCTCGTTTGGTATGAACGCAATCAATACGGAAGAACAACTGAGTATTTATATTAAACCCGACAGTTATACATGTACTCTTTAGGAATGAAGAGTATCAATGAAAAGAACACTCTTTGCATGCATCAAATTTCATTAAAGCTATTTTTTAATCTGAACATTCTATTAATCTCATAATTTATCTACATCTAATTTGTATACGTTAACCAAGTCACCGCTTTTGCTTCTATTTTCTAGATTAAATGGATAGTTCATTGCATTCGCCGAGAGAACCGAGTACATCGGTACCAACGGTTGTCACAATTGATGGACACAGTTGGGCTTATTGGGCGTTCGTTTGGCTAGGCCTTGGATCTTTATTACCAATCAATTTTTTCATCACAGCTGATCAATATTTTCGTTATAAACTACACGATCCAAGTATGCCGAACTCAACTGCATCGCGTTTGGAATTAGCATATGAGAATGCGGTAACTCTCTCAACATCATTACCAAATTTAGTTACTACAATGTTAGTAACATTCGTTTGTGTACCATTCATTCACAAATATCGTATCTATACGTCATTAAGCGGTATAACCATTTGTTTATTGATATGTTTTTCGTTGATTTTCGTTGATGTTCATCAATGGCGTGAAATCTTCTTCATGATTACAATGATACTGGTGATGTTTCAAGGTGTGCTGTCTGCTATTCTTCTCAATTGTTTCTTTTCTCTAACATCAACATTGCCAAGTCAATACATTCAAGGTGAGTTGAAAATCTCGATTGATTCTCATTTGAAATGTATTTTTAATGGCAGCGTCGTGTAATAAATTTATCTGTAAGTATCGAGCTGTGCTAGCTATATGTTGAACATAAGATAAGTTGATACTTTGTATTTCTGTCGAAGAGAACAGAGGAGTATTATCATATGCTGAATGATAAAGAATTACAAACTGAATTATTAATAAATACTGCGTTGTTTAGGATTTGTTGCTGGTCAAGCACTCGGTGGTGTCTTTGTAGTAATATGTTCCATAGCATCAATCTTATTTTCAAGCGATATTTCAACATCCGCAGCAATTTATTTTCTACTTGCTATATTCGTCTTTCTTTCGAATATAGTCACATATTTCTATCTGGAAAGATCTCATTTACTACAAGTTTATTCGTCATCAGTTCAACAGATCAATAATGAAAACGAACCATTACTTCGTTCAACATCTATCGACGATCCTACTGATACAATCGATATGACAACATTAGCATTGCGTCAACGTTTACTAGTTGCTTATAAATATACCAAATGGAACTTTTTCGGTGTTCTCTTAACATTCATTTGTACATTATCACTTTTTCCAGCATATATGTCGAAAATTCAACCGGCTCATCCGACTACAGATTATCCAAATACAATTTGGAGCGAGCGTTTGTATGCTCAAGTAATGACATTCTTGCTCTTCAACGTTGGTGATACACTTGGTCGTATGATATCATCCAAAGTTCATGTTCCATCGTTATTACATCCTCGCCTTCTGTTCTGTTTATCTGCTTTACGATTTGTATTTATTCCACTATTCGGCTTCTGTCATTTTCCAAACACAAATGGATATCCATACATATTTAAGAATGACTTTATTTATGGTTTCATTGTTCTGTCTTTTGCCACATCACATGGCTACTGCAATTCTCTTAATATGATGTTCGCACCGAAACGTGTTCATGCTCAATTGAGTAGCACAGTTGGAGCATTAATGCTGATGGTAAGTTGTAAGATGAGCTCATTTTCATTTCGCATACACAGAGGATTTTTCTTTCACGATTATTTCTATTTTGATAATTGTTGACTAAAACAAATGTTTTTTGATTTAGGCACTTACTCTTGGCATTTTTCTCGGTTCTGTGTTGTCGTATGGTGTAGTAGCTATGTACGGTGATGCAAAAGCACCTGACAATGAATATTTTCAATAGTTTATTTGATTATTCCTTCAAGGAGCAATAAATTATTCTTGCACATATTTCGTTTTTCTCTTCTTGACTTACTTTGTACTATGTATGTTAATAAAGCATGCTTTAGAACTAAAATGAGATATTTTTATCAGAGAAATACATTGATATTGACGCAAGTTTGTCATTGGTTGAATTATATGCTGTTACTCCATCTTCGAACGAAGCCTCCGATGTCGTAAAAGAGAAATGACTCACATTTTTTTAAAAAGTGGTAAATACTTGCAAGGGCACGTTCTGTTTCGCATCCACTCAAAAATCTTATAGATAATATACATTTTGTCGTTGTCGAAATACCGACTGCAGACAATGTCGGAAGCAGAAAATTCGGCAACAGTATTGATTCCTGACAAAAACAAGAAGAAAACACTCTGTGGAAGTTGTGAAATTGAACTCGAACCCGACCATCCGGGAATACAATGTATTCAAGCTCATCATTATTGTGTCGAGTGTTCAGCTCGAATCGTGAATTTATTTTTCTCTGAACCACAACATTATACGCCTTTACGTTGTGTTCAATGTCATGTAGAATTGATTCCTGAGGTCTTCGAACGTCAATTAACACCAGAACAACTTGAATTCTACCTTCAACATATGCTCGTGCTACTTTGGGCGAAGGAAGTTGTCGGAGAAGATGAACGTTTGGACAGATGCCCATTTTGCAATTATGCTGTTGTTCGAAAAATCGATGATGTAAAATTTATTGATTGTCGTCATTCTGAATGTGGAACTTTTTCATGCTTAGTCTGCCGCAAAGCTTGTCCTAGATATACCAGTCCATATCTAACCGATGAGCAGTTTGCCGAACTCGATCATCACTTCAAATGTAGCAGATTGCATGATAATAAACAAGAATTCGAACGATATTTAGAAGCAGGTCAGAAAGTTCCATGTCCTAATTGTGGCCTTGCTGGAATGAAAGATGATTCGTGTACGCATATGACTTGTCCGCAATGTTCACAATTGTGGTGTTATTTCTGTGGAAAAAAAGTTGAAGATTGTGATAAAGCAAGGAATGGAACGAATGGGATCTACGATCACAATCTACGATGGGAAACGAATCTTCAACGTTGTCCGATGTACCTCATTCAATTGAATGATGTTGATAAGCGTTGGGAAGTTGATGAAGATCAATGCTTAGCTTTGTTTCATCGTCTTCGTTTGTTACGATTACTACGCGAAGCATTTGAGAAAATTGGCAGAGAAGATATTGATGAACTCGATAGGCATTTCAATATCGTTAGCACATGTGGTTTTACAATCGATGAGATTCTTCATGAAGATTTGACATTAATCCGCAATCGACCTGCTCAGTGAGAATCGTCTTCAAATAAACGCAGTGTTAACCAATGAAAATAATCTTGCTCCATTTACTACACATTGGAACAAAGTTTTTTTTTGTATTTATTCAAGATTTTACTATCGAAATTGTCAGAGAATGTCTCATGAAAATCACAGAATTAACTTACAATAAGCCAATAAAAATATTTTATCGATTTATCTCTGTACACGTTGTTGATTATAGCAGCTATAATCACGAAAAAGATGATTAATATTTATAGTTGTTGTTGTTGTTATTGTCGCTATTACTATTCCTTCGTTCTATCTATTCTGTATTTTTCCCGTTTTGTTTTGAGGATAAACTCGGGCTGTCTATTTATCTTTCAGTAATAGTTGGATGTTTTTGTATGTGTGATACGATGATTTTTTTCCTTCTCCTTTCTACACGAGTATGGTTTCAGGAGAAAGAAAAAGCAAAAAAAAAGTGTCATGATGAATCTCGCATCATACAGCATTTCGTTGAAAGAAAAAAAAGGAGAAAACAACGCCGACCTTGTAACATCGTCCGACAAGAAGTTTGTTTTTTCTTATTAAAGATTTTCTAAAGCACAAACTATCTACATGGCACTTCAATTAACTTTATCATGTGATTTGGACAAATCACAAACTGGTCCTACTCTCATTCATTCGACTGGAGTACAACACTACAAGATCCCACCAGAAGTGGTATGCTTTTAATTAGAAAATAAAACAAGAAGGAATTTATACTAGCGTAGATTCAAATTTTGCAACAAAATCTTTCTAACGATCGATTATCGGATGATTCCGAAGGCGTCCTTTGTCAAGACAATCCTCAACGTGTTCTTGGTGTTCTCCGAAGCAATGGATTTACTTTGCAAAAACAAACTACGGATACCAATAAAGCATTGTGGACATTAGTACAAGGTGGCGGTAGCGGCGGCCATCCTGCTCCTCCACCTCCAACTGACGAAAACAATGCTGATACTGGAGCAGAAGATCAAGGTGAAAATAATGAAGAAGGAGGCGAAGGGGAAGGGGAAGGAGAAGGAGAAGGAGAAGAAGAAGGGGAAGGTGAAGAATAATATTAATCATGAATTACAAAAAAAACTCATTCATTCAAAGTCTTCTATTCATTTTCTAAGTACACTTGATGGTGTGTTCGATGAAAACCTTTTATATATTAATTTTATTATTCGTAGTCTAACGCTTTTTCTTTGCATTATAATCATATCAATAAAAACAACGGCGTACTAAAAAAGTGTTGTTGTTTTACGATGAATTTTCGGTTGATTCTATTGTTCTGTTTTTCATTTTCTCGACATCCTTTTCCATAATTTCGACACCTTTACCAAGAAAATTTTCCGGTCCAACTTCTTCGATTTTGAAGCCATGACTTCGATATTTTGGACCTGGCTTGTGGTCATTCGACGAAAATAATTGATTCCACCACGTTTCTTTCACATACCACGGCTCAAAAACATATTTTGTTCGTTGATATCTTCCATACTCATTCAAAGGACATGACGATGGACCCTGACCGAAATCAGACGGATAAATACGTGGCAGCATACAGTGTCGTAAAAGCAAAGCTCGAATATTCATGACAAGATTTATAAAGTATTTCATCCGGTCAGGTGCTTGTTCGAAACCCATTGCCAAGCGAAGTCGCTCGTCAACGAAGGATAAATATGCTTTGCGAACGATACGACTCATAGATTTTGGAAATAGTAAAATCATTAGTTGTAATGTTGCTTCTCCACATATTTGATTATCTTTTGAAAAGATCATATGCTTTTCTTCATAACTATTTGTCCAATTTTCTAATTCTATCAAAGTTGATGGGATACTTGTGATACCCATCCGTATTCCAATTTCTTTATAGTAAACGAATCGAGCTTCTTCTTCAATGGGAACTAAGGACCGCCATTCGTATTTTTTAATCCATCGAATGGGTTCTAGTATGAATAAACTCAATGTGTACAGCATATCATCGTTACTTATACGATTGCCGTATAAACCATGTAAATAATTCATACGTGCTAAACCCATCCGACCCCGATCAGAGTCAAGTTCATGATAAAAAAATTCACCAAGTATCACTCCAGTATCTTCAGCCCGGCGACCAGCTGTATCCAAGTGAACCAATTGATTCGTTTGAGCAAGTAAACGAGCAATGGTAGGAATACCATAGGTGCGAAAGAGGGCGAACGAAAGAGCTGTCGTTATTGTATATGGCATTTCAAATATACTACTTTGAACAACGATATCTTGTGCTGTTCGGTAATCAAGTTGAACATGTTCGTATTTCGATAGGATAGATTTCAAACGACGAAAGCGGAAGTAACGACACAAATATAAGTATATCGAGAAAAATATGATAAAGCAAGTAAAAGTTGAAAGTGTCATATTTTCTATGTATCGCCAATAGACAGAGTCACAGGTATTTGTACTTTGATTTTCAACTACAACATGCACTCAATGTGCAATGTGCAGACAGAACGAGCGTTCTTTGCGACGGTCGAAATTTATTTCTACTGAAACGAAGAGAACGGTATTGATGAGAGCCTATTTGATTATATTTGAAAGTAAAGGTAAATATTATTGGTATATTAATACGCCGTCCATAGGGGACGTACTCATCATTACAACGCAATTAAACAGGTACTCGCTTCTTTTAGCACAAATAGTCACCCGTTGCGTATGCATCGGCGGGCCGGCAAAAAAATTTCAGGGGAGGCAATAAAAAATTTTTCAGTTATTATTACCACAGATATTCGTTTTTTCTGTGGCGAAAAAAATTTACTGCCCTTTCAAAAATTTTTCAGGGGGGGGGGGGGCAATTCCCCCCCTCGCCCCCCTCTGGCCCGCCGATGTGCGTATGAATACGGTCATTTCCAATAATGCAACCGTCTCTGGTTCGGTGTATTGATGAATAATACCGACTTATTTCAAAGTTCGGTTCCTGAATTTGATAAAACTTTATCTTTTTACAAATGTGTTGGTTTCTGTTGATATGATAACATCAACTATTATTCTTGAAGAATATACGTTTTTTAATTACTTTCATTCTGTCAATATGAACGAAAATATTTATCTTTATTTGATTGTAACAACAAATAAGACAGAAAAACAGTAATTTTCTCTCTCTCTAAGCTACTGCATTATTCCATTCTATCCGTTTCTCTCCTTTTCTCATCTCACCACCACATTCTCAAGCACATTGACGAAGAGAAAAACGGTACATCCGCATGAGTTATACAACACCCCAATTCGACGTCAATCGGTAGTGGAAAAACGACGCCCACTGATTCTCTTTTCTATATACAGCAATATCCTCTAGGAGGAAATATTTTTTCTTCGTGTATGTTGGCGTATCTGTCTACTCTGTGTGTATGGTAGAAAAATGTCCATATAGAATAAAAGATCAGAAAAGGTTCTTTCTTTCTTTGTAAGACGAGTGGTTGATTCTTCTGTTTTTGTGATTCCTTGCTGTTATTACTACTATCATCTTAGTCTTTACCATCACATATATATCGTTTACTCGACAAGAGAAATTTCTGTCCATGATTCGAAAACTCGTTGAACTCAATTTTGAATGCAATTAACTACAGTCTTCATGAGTGACGAGCCTGTAATACCTGAAATAAATCATCAAAATGTAGACGATGATGAAGAAAATAATGGTAAAAATCAAACAGAAGAAACTGATAAGAATCAACGTTTACTAACAGCTTCACCGTCAAAGACTAGCAAATCAATTCCTCGTTCGCCATCGCCATCGCCTCGTCCAACAACAGCTGGCCCACCCGATCGTGCCTTAAATCAAAAATTTCATGTTGCTGCGTTGACCGGAAATCTAGATGTGTTACAAGAACTAGTAACCAAAGCCCGTATACCAATCGATTGTCGTGATAGAGAAAACTCAACTGCTTTATTATTGTCATGCGCGCGTGGACACTATTCATGTGCGGAATATCTATTAGCCAATGGAGCTGATCCCAATGCTCGACGTCTGACAGGTGCATCGCCACTATACTTTGCTTCTTCGTATCATCACACACGTATTGTTGAACTTCTACTAAACAAACACAAAGCGGTTGTGGATTTATCAACATTCGACGGTTCAGCTCCCTTACACGTTGCTTGTGAAAATGGCTTTGCTGATATTGTTCAGCTCTTAATAAGTGCACAAGCGAATGTAAATGCAAAAATGAACGACGGAACAACGGCGGTTATGTTAGCATGCCAAAACGGACATTTGCCTGTTGTACAACTGCTCGTGTCAACAGGTCAATGCGATTTAAATTTAAAACGTTTGGATAGTGTTACGCCATTGCTTCTTGTTGTTCAAAATGGCCACGAAGCTATCTTCGATTATCTCCTTGCCAATGTAGACAATATCAAAGAAACAATTGACTTTCCCCGCGAAGATGGTGCAAGTCCGATATTCAAAGCGTGTCAAAAAGGATACGAATCATTGGTTAATAAACTGCTCAAATTTAAACCAAACCTTGGTTTATTAAAAAATGGAGAATCGGTGCGTAAAAACAATTCTCAGTCCACATTTATCTCATACGAACTAAAACATCTCCGCTTCAGTTAGACTGATTGATACATCCTTGCACTGATTGGATGTCTATCTATAGACGAAATGTCAGACAATACAGATAATATAGATGCACTCTAAAACTACTAGTTAACATCTCATAGACACATTTCATACTGATTCAAAGCTATAGATTCATCGTTCGATTTTAATTCTAGTGCTTACATGCTGCAACCATGTTCAATCACGCATTGATTGTTCGTAGTCTTCTTGATAATGGCGCGAATCCGCTGCTGAATAACTGGGAAGGTATGACAGCTGTCGATTTGGCTAAAGAAGCTCAAATCAAAGATATTCTGGAACTTCTAATGAAAGCATTAGCACCCAAGATGACCGAACATGGTCGACAATATCTGTTACACAAGAGTACGCGACGAAGTGATGCTGACTTCGATTTAGATTTAGTTGAACACGAAGAACGTGACGAATGGAAATTGTACAAGAGTTTGAAGTCTGCTGCTGAATTAGAACGTTTAGAAGAAGAAATTGAGCATATACCAGTGCTTCCAGACCTACCAGCTGGCAAAGGAAAGGGCGGTGCGAAACCCCACCGGCCACATCGTTATCACTCGGCACCACAAAAGAATTGAAATTTTTCTTGACATTTCAAATCAATCGAACACCTCGTTTTAGGATAGAACTCTATTGCGAATCTCACCAAGTAGCTCTACAAATGATAATGATCATGGTGATCAAGTGAACAAAACAAAAACAGAGAAAAGCAACAAGTGTTCCATGTTTTTCAACTCCTGTACTTGTTCAATTAGAGAAAATGAAATCTTTTTTTTTTTCAATTCGCTTATTTATTGTATCAAAAAACCTTGCAATGATAAGGCCATTTTCATTTCATTATTAAAAGAAAAACTTCTTTGGAGATTTTTGTATTCAAATGAATAATACACTTGCAATGATGAGCTCCATTGTGTTGATTCTTCTCTGACTTAATGAGTCAAACTGAAGTCGCAACACTGGTTGTGACACTCTCGTCTGATATATGATCAATTTAATGAAGTACAAACTTCTTCTTCATCAATAATAGTATATGTGACAGGATAAAATTCATCAAATGAATGCATTGAGACACAAATGCACTTTGAGCGAGGTTCGATGATTCGCATCATATTTTGATTGGCTGTTCTTGATCAGCCAATGACGAGTGACATATACCTATGTGTGTATGTGTGTTTATTTTATTTATTCTCGTCGTCTCGTTTTCAATGATTTTCGGAAAGTTATTTAGACACATGAATCTCATTGCCGTTTGTTTCAGATAGTTTCTGTCCATCATACAGAAAAATAGTTAATCAAAATGGTCCAACGATTAACCTATCGTCGTCGTTTATCGTACAACACCAAGTCCAATCGGGTTAAAGTGTATGTCGAAATTCTCCTATAAGTACTGTTGGAAAAGCTCGTTTTGTATTTAGTGTTAAGACACCCGGAGGTAAATTGACGTTTCAATACGTTAAAAAGCGTGGAGCAGTGCCCAAATGTGGTGATTGTAAAGTTGAATTACCAGGAGTAAGCTTTCCTCGATTGCACGCTTTCCATGAGAATAAATTGATTTACAATCTTGATGTGTTCTAGATCAAGGCATCTCGACCAAAAGAACGTATGAGTATGACCAAACGATTGAAAACAGTATCACGTACTTATGGAGGTTCACGATGTGCCAAATGTGTACGACTTCGGTAGGAAACACGAGTGATCGTGGAAGTCACTTTTCTTTTCTTGTTCTAGTATTGTTCGTGCCTTCCTTATTGAAGAACAACGTATTGTTGCTATGGTCATGAAATCGAAGAAAACAACCAGTACCACAGACGCTACACCAGCAGCACCACAAGCAATTGGTCAAAAATCGAAATAGAAGAAAGATGTTTTTGATTTGTTGTTTCTCTCATTCGTAAACAACTGCATATTTGAGAGATTTAAGAAAAAATAAAGAAAAGAAACTAACCGATAGATATTCTTTATGTCACCTTCTATCACAAAGAAGAATACTCACAATACACTGAAGCACAATTCATGCTGATCTATGACAGGGAACGATAATCTACAGCATATGTAAACATTACGATCATCAGACCCTCATTTCTATACTCTCTCTTATCCATTGTAAAAAAAGTAGATGATTTCATTGTTCAAATATCGATTTTAACAATACCAAGCTTAATATGTATTTATGCAGGAAGACTCTATTGACAGAGATTTACTTAGTACAAACACAATGAGAATATTTTCATAAGTACGGTGTTAAATCAACATGTTGATATATCGTTAAGTTAAGTTTGTTGAACCACACACATCTGGTGTGAATTGACAAAGGATTTCAACAGTTTCTGTGTGCATTGCCTGTAGGATTACAAAAATTCTTGTCAGATATTTTTTGATTATCACGATAGTTTTCTTTTTAAATTCTTGTTCGAAATTAGCGAGAGAATAGAGCGTTAAAATACAGAGGGCGAGAGAACCGATGAAAATTACGAGTAACAATAGAATAACGTCATGTTAACAAGACGATGAAAATGAACCAGGAAGAAATAATAACAATAAATATATGTATATATTGTGTGTTGTTAGCTACATTTGATTTCACAACAGTCGAAAAAAAAAAGAAGTAAAGGAAAAAAAGACAAACATTTCATCATATACTTTTATGCTGATAGATCAAATGAAAAATACATATGGAATAAATGTCAAGCTTGCTTTTCGAGAATTCAGAGACCTTAATTGAATCTAAAACCTTTATCATTGGCTGCAGCAACTGGTGGCCCGTCAGGTATGGGTTGTGCACCGGCGCGACTTGACATTTCTTCTTTTGTTGCTCTACAAGATAAACAAATCAAGTGAAATCTGTGAAAACATATGACTTGAATTACTTTTTGCCAACGGTTAACATGAATTGAATGGCTCCATTCACGAGTAAACAAATGAAACCCAATACGATACTTATCGATTGACATAGAACAAGTGGAATAAGAGGTGGCCTAAATTCAATCGAGTGAAATTCAATTCTTCATCTCTGACAAAGCAAAGTGTTCGAACAAGAGACTTACAATGAATAGAGCATTGCTTTTTGCCATGCTGGACGAGTCTCGGAAAATTTCGCCACTGGTTGAGTGTACGAAACGAATTGACAGCAAATGGGTACTTCGAACATGATCATTGAAAAGCCGAGAAAACTAAAAGACATTTTAACTACAATTTATCGTCAGACAAAAGATATTAATGTACATCATTATAATGCCAGCTGCGATACATGAAAGCGAGACACTAAGTGCACCAAAGACACCACATATCATTGCAACTAAGAGAACAGAAGGAGAAAAACAAACGAAGTATTTCAAAAACATCCTAGTCAGTTCTTTCGAAAGCTTACGAATGCCAGTGACAACGGCAACAATTCGAATGAGCCAACGAAACCAAAATGTCGTTCCTTCTTGTTGCGGCTGCTGGTTATCAATGTCCACTGCGGTTTGAAATGCATTCATAGCTCCTCCAGCAAACTTTGCTGTTTGTGCTGCTTGATTTGCGTTGAAATTCATATTTAATTCACAATCCAAACTAAAGTAAATCATGAGTCATGTTTGTTCGGTTATTAAGATCTGCCTTCTTACTTTTAAAGATAGTTGACAACAGATATCTAATGTTTTTTCACAACTTGATATTCACGTGTATGTGTTTGCGTATGTGTTTGATACGATGTAAACGAGAAGGAGAATGAATAAATAATAATGGAGCTAACCGTGTTTCGTTTGTGTGATGACTAGTCATGAAAAGAGTGCGCCACAAGCGATGCACATTGCGCCTCGATTGTAGTGCATGACAGTAAGACTATTCTTATAGAAGATTCTCTCATTGGATAGCGTGGCAGGAATTTTACCAAACAGCACGATTTCATCTAAATATCTTCTTGGTTCCAGATAAAATCTCTATTTCACATTTACAGACGAAAATGCTGTTGATAAAACCAACCCGGTGTATACTAGTCTATTTGATAATGATAGTGTTTATTGTTGGCTCTCATTCACAAGATATTTTTGATATTTTCAACAATGCCAAAGATCAAGTCGTGCAGAAAGTGGATTATGCTTCGACAAAAGTCAAAGAAAAAGTTCGACAACAGGTACTCAACCTGGTATGGATTCATTCGAAGATTCAATCTTTCATTGACCAACACTTTGTCTTCGTAGAAAGATGGTGAAACTTGTCCACCAACACATACAACAGAATATCGAACAGTTTTAGCTGCCTATCGACATGTCATTAAAGATTGGCTTGAAAAGTTTCCTGTAAGTTCAGTGACGAGTTTAACCTTCCTTGAGAAACAATTCTTGATTTTTTCCAGTCACAAAACTCCAAAGACTACCGTCTTTTAATTGATCTGTCTTCTGATGATATTAACCGTCTCAACGAGTTCGCCACTTCAAATCAGTATGAACAAGTGAGTTATATGACCAATACCTTAAACTTTAGTTGTCACGAACCGCTCGCTTCTAGAAAGATGTACTTCATCAAGTACACATGGTGTCTGATATTCTGAAACATATGGTATATGAAGTTCAAGATACACCATTGATAAACAGTCTAAGTTGGTCGAATTGGATTCGATCCTTTAATATCAATACAATCATTAAAGTAAATGAAGCAAAAAACATGACATTCATAATGCTCATTTGATCTTTTTAGAGCACACTTGTTCTTCTGGCGATTGGTGTGGTAAGTTTTATTAGTATTCGAACACATCTACGTCGAGGTCGATGGTTCACAACGTTCGTTTTTGTGGCATTCATTGTATCTGTTATGCAAAACTGGTATACACTCTATCAAGTAAATTCGCTCTCATTGTTTCGGAAGGCAAAACACGAGGAACCGTTGTTGATTGTAGGAAGCACAAGCAAAAGTCAATGAAGTGTTAATGAAAAAACTGCCCAAACATTGCCAAGGTCAATCCATGGGATTTTTCGATATGATCGCAGCTAAACTTGGTCGTTTTGTCGAATTGCCATCGAATGAATGCCGCGAGTATCATATAGCAATGCAATCATCGCCACATTTGCAAGTCACACCTATCCAAGTAATGTCTTTTTTTGTTTGAGCGAGTGTATATTAATCGTTTGTTTTGTCATTCAAGGCTATATCGATGACTTTCGCTCAATTATTTACAACACCACTCGGAGCTATCGGTGAAAGTTTATCTCAATTCTTTGCCGGTACAATGCGACACGTTCCCTTTGTACTATGGCCGGTGATTATTCTTTTAATTATATTCATCGCTATCGTCGTTATGTTGATGTACTCTCGATATGAAGTTCATCTGCCATTTATGATGGGCTCTCTTCGACCATCTCCACATCCAGCTTTACCGCAAACAACGCCCATAGCTGAACCGATTGAAGGCTCCACAAAAGAAACAGCAAATCAAGTTCGTCAATTACAGCATCAAGTGGAGTCGCTGAAATTGGAATTGGCAAAGCAAAATCTTTCAATAGAACATCAATCACCAACGTCTACTCGTTCAAGTCGACCATCATCAGTAGAAAATCCTTTAAGAGAACGCGAACGGTCTCAATCAAATCAACGATCAAACAGGGAAGATTCCATTGAAAGTGGACTTCGACAACGATCAACACCGAACAACATCGGATTCAAACAGGAATTTCTTCCTGATTAAATTTTTTTCTTTATTTTTGTGATATTTGTAAAAAAAAAAAATTTTAAATAAGCATAAAGTTAAATAACCAATCTCGATTCTTATGTATCTGATTAGCTGAACGTCAAACAGACGAACAGGAGTATTATTGACAAGTGATACTTGCAGAACATATTCATGACATACTTATGTTAATACAAGCGTTTCTTTCTATTCTTTCTTTTTCAACAAGGAAATTTACAGACCAGCAAGTACGCAAATCTCTTGCGAGTCTAACTCTCGATTATACAATCGAAATTCATCCATCATACCGATGAAAGATCCCGAGGAAATGGGTATACTACCCGCTAAGCAACTAGCAGGAACCGGTGGTCCTACCGAACCAACATTAGCTAATGTAATGTAGGCCACTGGATTTAAATCTTGTAAACTAAGAGTACCAATATTCAATGATGACGTTGCAAATTGTCCGTTGACGAACAAACGTATACCGTTTACATTATTGTAAACTACAGCGATGTGTGTCCATGTATTTGATGGTATAATGGGTCCCATAGTACTATTTACATTTGGACCGGGTTGCATCCATTGACAAACTAAAGCTCCTGACGATGCGAAAGCAAGAAGATCATAGCAAGTGCCTGATCCATTTGCCATCGTAGACAAATGTATTATAGTACCGCTTGGAGTGCTACTGGTCGGATTGATCCATAACGAGAAGGAAAAAGATTGTTCATAATTTCGTAATCGAGGATAACACAGAGCTTGAAAGTAACTGGTACTTGACGTAAAGGATACAGCTTGACCAACACGACCAATGGAAACTGCATTCATTCCTGATGCAACACCATTACACAGATTAAAACTGTAATCGTTCCAAGTGCCATTTGAGTCAAACGGATAGTAGACTACTAATGTCGCGTCGTTGTATATTTGACAGGTAGTGCGTGTAGAACCGGCTGAAATGGTGAACTGATCGATCCTTCTACAAAATAAAATAAGAAAAAGTGCAATACTACAGATTCAAAACATATGAATGAAAGAGAAAAGGCTAGAGCAATGAGCGTACCCGAAATAGTATGAAGGTCCATAGGACACCGATGACGTTTTTCCAATGATTGTGACTGAACCTGTTGACGTTGCTCGAAATGGATTGACAATACCACTTGAAATAGCATCGATCTCTCCATTAACATAGATCTGCTGTTGCAGTCGATTTAAATCGTACACCAACGTCACATGAAACCAATTATTTGTTGAAAGCACAGTCGTACCAATCAATACATTACTTGACGCGTTCATTGCATCAAATGAGAGTGCCACCCTCCCAGATCGTATACTTAACGATAGACAAATAGAGTTTGAATCACATTGGCTAAATATACCCAGATCGTTCCCGGCACTAATTACTGTTGGATATACCCATGTTTGTACCGTAAAACTTCGCAGGGATAGATTGACATACGGTATTTGAATATACTGTTGGCTGCCAGCGGGCAAATAAACTGCTTGACTTATATATCCTGGATTACTAGCCGATAATACTGGTGAGCCATACGGTGTACCTGTTGCATATCCTGTTAGATCATTATAATTGCCGTCGAATTGATAAAGAACAGTGATAATCGTCGTACGGTAGGGTGTTTCTCGTCCAATACATGTTGAATTCGAACAAACCGAAACCGTAATATTAGTGAAAGAAGCTAGTAAATCAAGAAATATTCAACGATTGATATAGAAATTAATTCACTTACACTCCGAGTTTTGACGAATAACTGTAAAATACACAGGTAGAATAATTATGATAAGGATGACTGTTATTATGGAGATTATACCAATTACCTTCAGAAAAAACTTTTGTTTTGGGGTCAACTGGCTAAACGATTGAAATAATAAGTTTGGGTAGAAGTAGAACACAAGATTTATAAAGTACTTACTTATACCAACTCCAGAGCCTATTATTATACGGGATTTTTTTCGCTTCTGGAGTATTGAGATTCTCAATTGGAGGAGATATCGGTGAGACCATGTTAACTGATGATAGGCGATTTATTTTCGGCTTTTTATGGGATTCATCACTGCTTCGTTTTGTCGACGCATTGATTGGCGCTGGTTTTAAAGAAGTCAAAGGCAGATAATCCACAGCAAGTGTGCTGGTCATGTTTGTTGGAGGGGAAATTTGCTCTTGACTAGCAGTAGGCTTTGTCTACAAAGTGAACCTGGAATATCCTGTGTGAAACAGTTGTACACATACCTTTTGAGCAGCCGCATTTGCACGTGGAATATATTCAATACGTGCTCGAATATCTTTTTCAACACAGCGTGTTTTCTCCATAGATCTTCAATCACAACCGAAAGGAGAAGTGATACACACGAAATCGTCTATTGTCCTTTATGCCGTTGATGTATTGCTTGAAGTATTATTAAGAAATTTAGAAAGATTCATTCGCGACATTGTTGAAATTGTGAGCAAAAGTGGAATAATTTATTCTTCGTCTTTTATTTTGTCTAATTTCGAACTCTCCGATTGCTTTTAATTCTATTTATATTCAACATGAATTCTATCAGAATGCCTTTGTTTTCTTTCAAAATAAAACAATACCAAACATTCATCTATGCGTTCGATTTCTTACAATTTCAAAAAGAAGTTCTCGCGAAAGTATTCTATCATAACTGTCCATATTGTTTCTTCAAAGTTAATAAACTTATTGATATTCATGATTATGTTTTCACAAGGATTCACCGTTATTAATTTAGAGGATTCGAACGAAGGAACATTGTGCTTTATGTGATTCCATAGAACATCTAGCGCAAAAATAAGTATTTTTGTAGGAAAAAAACGGACAACAAACATGGAAAGCATCTTTCAGTGTCTAGTAGATACTAGCGTCATCTGCCATTGCTTGATTTATTTGTCAATTAGAACGGCCTGTCCTATTCATTGATTCATTCATTTATCTATATTTGTGTTTGGCATTGGTTGGTAGATGATTTAATACATCTCTGTCCCTCTCTTGTCATCGACCATGATTAATATGTTTACTTCGTATATATTTTATCTACGTTGAGGACAATCATTGACAATCTGATTCTTCTTTTTTATTTGAGATTCAAACATCAAAATGGTATGTTTCTTCGTGTTTTCGAATGAATCAATGAAAATTTTTCTACAAACTTTCATTTAGACTCAAAATAATACATCAATCTTATCAGATGTGAGCACGTGTCTCAACGAAGCTATGGACTCCATGTTCAACAATAGTCCCAATATCTTAACATCTGATCAGACAACTTTTCACTTCGATTTATCCAGTGATAGTAAATTTCTGTCGCCTGAAACACTGAAATTATTGATGAATAAGCGAAAGCTAGCCTCGGATGCAGTTGCTACTGATGGAGGAGCAGAAGAAGACAATGGTAATGTCAAACGTTTATGTTCAATGAATGATCATCATCAACAAGAACAAAGAACGTGATTTAGGATGTTAAGAATCCATTTGTCAGATGAACGCTGTATTAGCGCGTTGCATATCGATTGATCAATCGTTGTGTACATGTTGATAGTAATGTCTGTTCTGGAATTTGTTTATATATTTTCAGAATAATAAAAAGAGTCGAGAAAAACCATGGATCTAATTTCATTGCTATCAAAGAAAATCATTATTGATCTAATCGATCAACTTTATTGTGTATTATTACTTGTTCTTTAAATACAGAAGAAAAAAAACACATATTGCATGTTACAGCAAAACAAATGCTTCTAAATATCTGTTATTGTTGTGTATTTTCCCGTCGTAGTATTATTGCTATTGCTTGAAATGGCCGTTGTTAAGGAGAATGGATTTGTTTGAGCTAACGACATCAAATCCACTGGTAATGGAAAAATGATGGTTGAATTTTGTTCTGTAGCGATATTACTCAATGTTTGTAGGTATCGTAGTTGCATAGCACATGGTGATTGAGAGAGAATATCTGCCGCTTCTCTTAATGCATTGGATGCTTTGAATTCCCCTTCACTGGCGATAATCTAACAAAACACGATAGAGAGTGTGAACAAACAAAACTGATGATAAGGATTACTTTTGCTCTTGCTTCGCGTGCTGCTTCAGCTTCAGCAGCCATGATTCGTTGGAGACCTTTCGGTAGACGAACATCCTTGATCTCGACTCGTTCAACTTTGATACCCCAATTGTCAGTTGCATCATCTAGACATTCTCGCATAAAATTCGATACAGCACCACGATCGCACAGTAATTCCGATAACAAACGTGTGCCCAGAACGTTTCTCAATGATGTCTGTGCAAGTAGATGCGCTGATTCTTGAGCATTCTCAACGTTCGAAATTGATCGTGTTGGATGAAATACTCGATAATATACAACGGCATCGACAGCAACTGTAACACTATCACGTGTCAAGACTTCTTGAGGAGGTACATCAAATGAAACAGTACGAATATCAACGAGATGGAGAGTATCGATACATGGCAAAATGAAACACATTCCAGGACCGCGCGCGGATGCACTATTTAAACGACCTAAACGAAAAACAACTGCACGCTCGTATTCCTGGACGATTTTCAACGCAATAAATATTGAAAATGGAAAAAAGAGTATGATCAAACACCAAGAGCAGAGAATCAATGTTGTTTCACAAAGAGTTCGCTGTTCCTTGAATAATTCTTCGTCAATAACATATGGTACATCATGTTTTCCCAATAAACGACGATGATTTGGTCGGGTATGTTTTAAAACTGGTTCTTCTCGACGACGAGTATCATCAAATATCGCTGCCAGGGACGATTTTCGACGCTCGGTACGTGTCGGGGTCACATGTGATGGCATCAATGGAACGGTAAATGGTTGTTGCTCATCATTGTCATTGAACGCTGTTACATCAGTTGCTGATTCTCGTCGTGATGAACTCATTTATGACTATATAGAATAGGAATCTAATAAAAGAAACGTTATCGGAACGAAATAACCCTTTCAATAGAAGAAATATATTGTGAATGAAAAGAAGCTTTTAATAATATATTTCATGTTCCTATGTATGTAAGACGACATAAGACAGATCATTTTCACAGGAACTTATGGAGCAAACGATAGAGGAAAATTCTACCTATCTACTTATCTGAGAACCCAAAAGTATAAACATCTCTAAGTGATGAATACGTCTCGACAGACGGACTAGAACAATTAAGTATGATACTTCACGTACCAATAATATCGATCATAAAGGTTCAATGAAAATTTCATTATTAAAATCTCGGCAAAAAAAATGCTCGTCTGTACATGAAGTTCGATGCTTGATTGTTGCTGCGATGTCTAATAAAATGTTTGCATGGAATCGAACAATAATTGCTTCATTTGATTGACGAGAACTCGCACAGATGTACTTATTTGATTATGGTCATGATTAATTGATACATGCATCCTTTTTTTCTTTTCCTCTTTTTCTTTCCTTAATGAATAGACATGGTCATTTCAAGAGTTTGTAATACTCTGTCATCGATTTACTTTTTCCTGTGTGTTGATAATTTATTATCAGCATAGAAAATAGACAATAAAGATAATTAGCTGAAGACATATCGAAACCTTCATTTTCTTTATCCTATTCCCATGGATATAACTTGCTTCTAATTAAAAATGAGAATCGTCAACTTTGATTCTATTGAAGAGATAGACATCTATGAAATACCTACGATTGGTTCGATTCGTTTCACCAGTGATTTTTCTGTAATTGCATATATTTTCTTTCAATTTTTGAAAAAGTGCATAAAGACAGACAACGATGTCAACGTCAGTCGAATCGTTCAAAACATTTGCAGCGAATCTGCCCAAAACATTTTCTCATCAACCATGTATGGTTGTTCATGTATCACAATCGAATTTACCACCATCACCCTGGTCCGGGAATACAAATCGTAATACTCAACTTTGTTGTCAACCTCATTTCGATCCGAAGACCAATGGTGGTCAGTATGAAATAGCTTTCTATGATAATGGTTATGCGTACTACGAAGAATTAGCGGGAACGCGTTTGCTTAGACGTTTAGAACGTTACAATCCTCAAATGGAATTTCCCGATCTACCGAAAGTGTTAAATGCAATGAAACAAATCTTAGAGAATTCAGCGACAAATCCGACCGGTAATCAAATCAATGTAAAATTGCTGAATGATGATGAATTAGTTGTTGAAATCAAAGGTAAACACTTTGACAAATCTTAACATTCGATATCGAATTGAACAATTTTAGGTCTTTTACAAGGTTCAATCCTTTTCACATATGTATTCGAATGTCGACGACGTGAAGGTGAATTCTACGAAGCTAACTATGTTCGTCAAATCGTCTACTGTCTTGCTGAACGTAAAAGTCGCGAATTAGAATTGATTAAAATCATTCAAGCTAAAGACAAGGAACTTGATGATTATCGTTCTCAAGGCACATGTCAACTCCAACGTCCCTGGCTTGCGACACAACCATTTGATAAAGATGATTTTGATAAATCAACCTCACAACAGGCTCAACAACGTCATGATGATGTTCTTCTTCACACATTAGATCTTGCATTCGATCGCGAAGGACAACAATTGATCGAGGATTGTTTATTAAGAAATGAATATCGCAAACGTGCGCATTCGTCACAAGGTAGTAATAGTGCATCATCAACGAAGACACCTAAGACGACAAATTCATTACAAAAACGCACGCCAAGTCGACAGCAGTCAACTTCAAGTCAACCATTGAATGATGAAGAAGCAGCGGCTGAACGTCGTCGACACGCAGAGCTTGAAGAACGACTTCGATTAGATAAAGAACGTGATGAACAAATTGCTAAGAAGAAAAAGAAGAAATTTGTCTAATCAATTGTTTTATTTATGTGTGATAGTCCTTTTACTCTACTTTTGTATATGTCATACAAATACATCAATGTTCGAACAATAATATGATTGAATAGCAAAAACATATCTTCTCTAGTATCACAGTAAATTCGACGTTGTCGAGTGCGATATTCATGAACGAAAAAGAGAAAAAAAAAAGAAAGAAGTAATCGATTGAGTATGATGAGAATGAAAGAAACACGTAAGGTAGCAAAAGAAAGAATACACGGGAGATATGGCCTATTGCCAAATCAACGAAGAAGAGACAAAAACACAAAGTGATATCGATGACTGAGCCGAGAAATAAGGGTGAGAGTGTGGATATTTTCGAAACAAGTTTTACTATTGAAATAGTCATTCGATGCGAAGATCACGTAAATATCTCACTTTCGGGTTTCTTTTGGGTACATTTGCATTTAATATTTATCTTCTCTTGCAATTCCATGTGGAAGAAGAACCAGTACTACGCTATGAATCTCAACAAAAACAATTTCTTATTTTGGACTGGACGGCGAAGCATCACATATTCAGAGAAGATGAGATAATACAATGTAAGTCTTTGCGGACGCATTGCAAATGATATCGAGTTCATTCTAGGTGATTTCTCACATATTACTCCTGAATATTGTCAATCAAGATTCGATTCGATCGCGAGTGAATCTCGCCGTTCATATTTCATTCAGCGTTGTTCTCATTTACCAACACTTGCAATCCGTTGGACGGCTGACCAATCGTATCTGAAACAAGCTGACCTTCTTTCTTATCATTCTATCCACATGCCATGGAAAAGATTGCCCAAACTAATCCGAAACGATCGCAAGCAGCAGTTTTCCACTGTGTATGTTTTGGAAAGCGAAGTACATTCATCTAACGGTCAACATTGGCATCATATCGATTTTCCTATGTGGTACAATCTTCAACATTCATATCCCGCGCCAGCAACATATTTCGATCTGAAAATATATCTGAATCAACTGTTCGCACCAGTTCAAGTACCATTTCTGAACAAAACAACCAGTGCTTCGATTGTTTGGATTATTTCCAATTGGTAAATTCATTTCCTATTGTGATAAGTAACAAAAAAAAATGAAAATGACGTTCTGTTTAGTCGTGCTAACAATGGTCGTCAGACATTAATCGAGAATTTAATGGCTTATATTCAAATTGATTCATATGGCAAATGTCTAAACAATGTTCATTCAGACAATGTTCGCATTCGTCAACAATCAAACTCAATTCTATATTCATCCTACAAATTCGTCATTGCTATCGAGAATTCCAATTGTGAAGATTATGTCACCGAAAAACTACTTGATGCATTCGCATCCACATCGATTCCAATCGTTGCTAGTCGAAATGGTAAACCAGATTATGCACGATTTGCACCGGAATATTCCTATGTCAATGTCTATGATTATTCATCACTGAAGGAACTGGCTGATTATTTGAAGTACCTATCGAACAATGAAACAGCTTACAACGAATATCTCTGGTTTAGACGATTGCCTGCAAACAAATATGCGGTGAGGGTTAACAGAAATTGAAAATGAATGAATCATTTCAAATTGTTCTAGACATCAAAAGGCACGGTCACCCGAACGTTAGCAGAATATCTTCAATTAGCTGATGAAATTTTAGGTCGCAATGCAACAATGCGTCAGTGGTTGTTAACTAAAGAAACAAGTGTTAATAAATATTGTAAATTAGCTCAGTTTATCTATACAACTGACTGGAAGGTTATAGACAAACGAAAGAAAATCGATCGTCTATCGGCAAATGAAGTATGTCTACCTCGTGATGACTTGATATCGCATTTTATAAAATAAACTGAATTTACCAGTCAGTTGTTCCTTCAGATTTTCTTTGTAAAAGAACTTTTTCATTAACGAGCTAGTACGTATTGTAATTCAAATGATGAAATTTGACACACTTTCTTTTCAAAGTCATAAATATTGTCTACATGTCGTGACATCCGCAGAAGTGTCGTAGATACTTTGTGGAAGAATGAGAATTGATTAATTGTTGTTCTTTCATGTGAATAGTAAAATGTCAGGATTGTTTATTGAATATCGTCAGGTGCAATGAATTTTATTTCAAAATTTCGTCGAAAAATTCGAGAAAACCCATAAAAAATTATTCTAATGGCAGTTTCCACACAATAGCATTACACATTTATCCGAGTGCAATTTGAATATTTAATGACGAAAGAAAAAAAAAAGGTCTACCATAATATGGCTTTTCCTCTTCTATTTAATAAATTAGTTGAAGAAGAAAAGCATAGAAACTATTGTCGTCACAATAACCAGCGCCTACAGATGCATCTGTCTGACTTTTATGACTAAATACCGGTGCATATATATACTCGTCTGAACATTTTTCTCCAGAGCAGTTTTTCAAACTTCGATTATTGAAGAATTAAAATGTGGTTTCGAACATTTTGTTTATTAACACTTACAATCTACTTGGAAGTTCACTGCTATGTTCCTGTTCCAAGAATCTACCGTCAAGTTGAGCTGGCTCTTCGTCATTATTCAACCAATACAGATCACAATCCAATCATACATTCGTTACTTAATGTTCTGGTTCATGATAAACGAGCGAAAGCATTTGTTACCGATCAAGCAATCGAGAAATCCTTAGAAGATGTGAAAAAGTTCAATAGAAAAGACGAACATGTTCTACGACGACTTCTGTATGGAACAAAAATTTTACCATCGAATAAAAAACTGCCGACTGTTTTGGAAGAAAGCATCGAATCAGCATTGAATACATTTTTTACATATCCACATGTTGATGATAACCAAACATTTGAAATTATAACTCGTGAAAGAAAACAATTTTAATCTCAATAAACAATCCGATATACTCTGACTCATTGTCTCTTGTTAGTGTATAAAATATCTGTATTGTTCGTTTTTATATAAATTCAATGAATAGAACACTTCTTTTAATCTCATTTCTTTTGACACAGATTCTAAGAGTTCATGTTCAAAATATCGAAACGATGAAATAAACACATGTACTACAGCGCATCCATACAATGTCTCTTGTCACCTTTGAAAAAGGAGAAGAAAAGAAATGCAACATGAATCTGACAGTATCATTTCGAATCGATGATTATCAGTATATACTTCGGCGCAGTTTATAATAGAAATCTATTTTTGTTTTCTTTAAACGAGACTCTGACGTCAATGCATTCTTAAGCACATTTATGTCAGTATTATTGGTTGATCCATTCTTTTAATTTTAAGGATTAAACACGCCACATACATTGACGTCGATTATCTCAGAGTGAAAACACGTTTTGGTCAATGCAATTGTATAATAGATTCTTATTTACTATCTTAATATGTAGGGTGCAAGTGCATCATTCGACAATTGACGTCAAGAGATTTACCAGCGACAGAATGTCAAATATTTACAATTCGAGCATCAAATGACAGTTTTAGAAAACTTTTAGAAAAAGAAACCAATATTGATCTAGCCGATTCAATATTTTTATTAAAAATATTACCTTATATAAGCACCCATAGACGTAATCATCTGACCGATGTAAAAAAATACGAGCAGCTCGACTGGTAGATAATAAACTTAATTATATTCAAACAATAATGGAAACTATTCTAGTCGTACTGTTCTTGTAATTGTCGAACGAATCTCACGTGTGTTCATAATGAGATGAGATTGTTCTGACGTCTGTATTACGAATAGATGACGTAGTAAATTGTTGATGATTGATGAGCACTGAACATACAGCACTAGGAGATTAGTATTCAAAAGTCTTTACTTTCGTAGCATTATAAAGATGATAACTGAATCAGACAGTAAAACCGGATGATGAACCATCATTGAATAATAATGCATTAAAACTAAAAAACCAAATGCTGTATAGCAAAGATACGATGGACCTTCTTTTGTCTTTATTTCATCCTGGTTTGATTACGTCTATTCTGTACCATCAAAATTGTCGGAAAAACTTCATTGCTCACGAACCATTATTAATATCTTGTTCTAATTGTTGAACACTTCAACTATGAAACTACTCAGATAAGATGCTAACTTACTATAAATATAACATTGAAATGGCGTATCTCGATACTCTAACAAAATTTTTACGTCATGGACGTTATTTTTACACTTAAGGGTATATTATCTATACGATTGAAATACGGCTCTTGACAATAACTGTCGAAACAAACAACACCGATCAATCCCTATGTTTGCTGACAATGTATGATTTGAACATACAGCTCTATGAATAAAACATTCTTGCCGATACCAACAAAGTGAACCTATGCTATGGTTAATCTTCAAAATGGGAAATGTAGTCATTGTCGTACTTCAAAATAAATTCATTATCTGAATCCTTTCCTTTCCTTTATAAAGTCGATAATACATTCACGATCAGAAAATATCGTTTTCCATACTGTGCTATGTTGTTGTCTCGGAGAAACACTTCAATCAGCAGGCGAAACAAAACGTTCACCAAGTTAGTTCTTCTACAAACTAAGATCGTTTAGGATCTTATTAATGATACTTACGCTTCATTGAAGAATTTGATCAAATTTTGTTGCATAATCTATCGTTTTGAAGAATGAATGCATGTTTTATGGCGCATGGTCACGTATTGTAATGACAGATGTTTAAAAGCCAATATTATCATAGAAGTTTTTCTTTGAACTTTACTTTATCGACAAAGCTATCTAATGCTGGTAACCAGCTATTATATTGATAAAAACGAGGGATATAATGGTATTTCTGTAGATAAACGTACTAGATGGGCTAGGACAAACACATTCGTACGTGTTAGGTAATTACAAAATCTGACAAAGAGTATTACGTCGACTAGGGAGTCCAAACAACTTTTACTTTGGTAAAACTTCGCATTTCTCCAGAGAAATCTCAGCAATCGGTTAAGTCTTCGAATATTCTACGTGTAGAAATTACTACAGAATCCACATCCAGTTCGTAATAATATTACATGAAACGTAGAAAATGAGTCATCTTATCTTACGCAAACATGAAACTTCGTTCTTATAGTTGATGAGCGTAAACGAAAAACGAAAACGTATTATTTACTCCGTCCAGTTCAAAACCACAAATATATCTAGCTCCAATTTACCAGGATTATACAATTCATCCAACCATAGACTCGCATTCTCTGCTTATGGTTAAGTATTTGCTTTTGTTGCAACTTTCAACAGTCTACTACCTCACCTGTTGAATATTTACTAACAAATATCACATTATTTCGCATACAAACTAGCTGGATAAAAATAAAAATAGGATTTCTGACTCATACTTTCTACACAGTACAAATGAGAATGATAATAGTACATGTTTCTTCGCTCTGTGTCGTCCAAACACATTTCAATGAACTTCTCGGCTAGCTTGAACAATGAAATTTATTGTGTATCAAAACTTTTGATACCAGATTTTATTTGAAAACATAGCTTGAATATACAGAGAAAAAACAGAATGAATAACAGATCTACATGAATTAGATTTCAGTACAAAGTGTCCAGATTATTCAATATTTTAAAGATCAACAGCTCGAGCACGACCACAGAGTAAATAAACAATCAAACCTAGAGAAAACATGAAGAGATATAAGAAGCCCCATATTTGATTTCTTCTTACCAATGATTGGGCAGAAAACGATGAATAGAATCCAAAGAAGTTTTTCAACCATAGACTTTCCCGATCGAAGAATTTCCACTGCAGCGATGATATCCAAAATCAGGACGATCTGAAATTAATCAGAGAAAATTTCACGAAAAAAATAGTTGTTTCATCACGTACCAAACCAACAATACCGCCAACAGTTGGTCCAACATAATAAACATCAGCTGCTACGAATTGAACAAAACCCAAAAGAAGAATAACCAATGATGAATAATTGATTAAAGCCATTTGGAAATTATTAGAACGAAGAAAAATAACTTTGCAAATATCTGAAAGTAGATGCGCGCAAAAAATTTTATAAGAAAGATATTTTAACAACTCGATATTCTCGATTTTGCTATTACTGCCGTTTAATTATGCTCGACGAACGTCCTGTTGTTCTTCTGCACGTTGTATGACATAAGTTAAAATAAATCTTCATACTTGCTACATATCGCTCGTCATTTCTTTTTCTCTCTTTTCTCTATGCATCAAAACGGACGGATATTTCGTCTTCTTTTTTTGCGATTCAAAATGTCGAAGATGATTCATCTGTTTCTTTTTTCTCCTTCTTTTTCTTCTGCATAGCTATTCAACGTTGACGGGAGAAAAATATAAATAATTCGTAGAATGTACTTGAACCGACGAAATTAGTCAAATACAAATTTGTCTGATTTTCATCTATTGAATAAACGTACATGTTTTCTTTTACTTCAGGATAAAAATAGCATTTGCTTGATCAGTTTCGGCTATTGTGAAATATAATTCAAACATAAAACGCTTTTGTTAACGATGGGTTGAAAAGAATTCCTGACTTGTTGAGTTAACTATGCAAACCTTAGATTATGATAATATGTCATTGGATTTATTAGTAAGACCAAGTTACTGTAGGAGAAATATCATCGTATCTAAATATTTGATACTCGTATACATTCACGAAAAGAATTGATCCTCATAAATATCAAATGAAATCTTTATGCGTCATTTTTTTTAATGTGCCATAGAAATATTTTAGGAACAATAAAGAAAGTTAACTTAGATGAGAAGCACATAATCAAGAATAATTATGAATTAAATACGTCGTTATCCTTAATTCGTATTTTACAAGTGTCATTTCAATAAACTGCCTAATTTGAATTATTTAGAGCATTCAGTGTATGAATGAAAGATTCGATCTGCTTCCGTGTAAAATGTTTAGTAATATGAAGAAAATCGCTTTTCAAAAGCGAGGTGCATTCGAAGATGAAGGTCAAAGTGTGCTCTCGATGTTCAACTAAATGTTCAAAAAGTAGTTCATGCATTGTCAGATGGTTTAAATGTTGCAGAATCTCTTCTGATTTTTCACCAGTAATCGAATAAAACCATTGGGTGACTTAGTTAGACGTTCTGGATATCTTTTCCCATATAAAGACACTACTTGGTATTCGTGGGACGTTAATAACAGCAACTTCTGTCATTTCTCTTCTCTGATTTACACATCATCACGCACATATGTCATCTTGAACGTTCGTCTAACGAGCTATATAAGTCATTTTTAGTCTCGCGAGATTCGGCAAAGTATTTACTTTCAGACATAATTGAAGGGAAACAATATCTTGGAATTCACATCAGCTCACCTTTTCTTTTCTCCCTTTCGTTGGTCTCTCATCCTGACTGCGATATGCATCTCATCTATATAACAACGTCTTTCTCTTTTCCTGCGCATCAACTTCAATTCAAAGATAAAGGTAAGGGAAGCCAAGTGATAAAAATTGAGAATGCTTACCTTTCCGGGATCGATATTTTGATAGATATTCTTTGCAAATACGTGTGTATTTTGAGAAATTTCTATCAGAGAGAATAGTTTAGAACCGGAAATCCAATAAATCGTTATGTCGTTTGTTATTTGCCTTTAACTTTTAAAACGATAAGGAAAAGATAATGAAAGTATAGATCCTGAACTTTTGAACTTGTTTTTATCAATAATTGTAATTCAACCGCATGCCTCTAACTCAGTCGCAATTCTGAGACGAAACCACATAGTATTTAACTAAACTACTTTCCTTTTTTAACTATGATTTGTCCAAAAAAAACAGCTTGATTACATATGATTTTGCCCACGCCAGCTGAAGTCAATGGGACAATCAACACTATTTTATTATAATTATTCACAATCCAAATCCGCAGTTATTTATATATAGCTTGGATGTTTATGTATGAACACGAGCGTTTATGAGGACCATACTGTCATCGACATTCGGTACCCGTCTTCCACTAATTTTTATTAGCATTCTTCTGGAGTTCTTGTAACTAAATGACACGAAAAGAGGAAATAGTGCGAATGCGTGCCTTGAACATTTGAATAACTGAGAATGCATTTCGAGGATATTGTGTGATAAGGTTATCGCTAGATGTGTTCGTTTCATTTCTGAGTACGTTCTTCTCTTCAAACATCGCACATGATGTCAAGAGAAGAAGTTATTGATCTGCTTAGCGTACATAGCAAGAATCGCCTGTGACCGTTAATATTTCAGCAACTTTGAAGAATAACTAAACTTTACTTCGAACCAAACTATGTCCGTCATTAGTTTATTCAATATACAAAATATTAGGATTTTATGCGTAACTTTTGTAAAAAAAAATGTACTTTTTCAGTTGGAATAACAAGCACTTGTCTTACAAATTTATTTTTAGTTAATCTTTGTTTTCGACATCTTTCACTCGATATATGATACTCTCGAACAGATTTATTCTAATACAAGGTCTCTACAAACATGAGTAAAAGTACACAGTTCGACTCGATTTTTCCTGTCCTGTTGCTAATTTGATAGACACACGACCCCAGAGAAGGTACCACGATGATTCGCATCAAAACCAATTAATCTCCGGCATGCGGAAGTATATGATACAATGGTGATCCATGTTACTCTGAGCAAAATTGAATTGTCGTCGTCAAAATGAATACTAATGATTTCCTAAACAGAGCGTCTACGACTAGGAATCTGAGCAGATCTCGCAATATAGGTATCTATTTCTTGTTTAATATTTGATATGTGTATAAGAATGTCGAAAGCGAGATTCTTTTAAGTAACGATGTATGCTAAGTCACCCGTAAGATGAGTCACTCTTTCTCATCTATTTTCATTATTAAACTTCAAATTTGTTGACTCTAGTTCTTAAAAGAGATTTTTGAATTATAGTATTTAATAAGTATAATGTTTGTTTTCTTTTGATAACATCCAGGGACAAAAAGAAAAAGAGCACGTCGGAACAAGACGTAGCTAATTCCATAATTTCGATAATGATAAACATGAAATAATCACAGCTTACAACCTGGGACCAACGGAGAGACTTTTTCCTTTCTCAAGACAGGCGCTCATACATTATTACGATTCGTTCTATTTTAGTCCTTGTCTAATGAATATGATTGAAATAAAACAGAAATCTGTGTCAAAATATTCAGATTTAGTCCAAAACAATGTTCACGCGTCTGTAAGCATGCACAATGCCTTAGACTAAGAATATTAACGTGTATTGAAATAGAAATGCACTTTCTTTGTTCCAGATTTCAAGAGAAGATGTCGGATACGACCTATTCGTTGTTCAAGTGTGTTGATTGCTTGAAAATTAGGAAGAAGATAAGTATAAACATACTCGAGAGCAAGAGTAAATACTAAATATAGCTCTCTTACTTAAATAAATTTTCATCAAACAAAAAATATGAGATAATAGGTGCTGGGCACGAAATCTTTTATAAGAAAGGATATTTTTTGACGTCAGCTAGCATTATTTGATATAATCCATACAGAATAGTTCGCGTGTCAATCAAAATCGATACCAATAGTCTTTTCAGACGACTTGTCATCTATCAAGAGTAACTCATCCTTTCTTTTATACACATGTCCAACGAGACAGAGTCATATCAGCCCAGATTGAATGGATATCCGATGATAATAAACAAATCGGAAATTCATTCGGCTACGAACTATGCATACAATGTTCTTCTTTAGTTTTGTTTAATAAAATCTTCGTACAAATCATATTTTTCCTTTATGATATTAATTCTCATGGACATAATTTGTCTTAATTCTCTTCTGTCCGTATATTGTCAACAAATTCTCGCAAAATATAGCATGGAAAACTCGATCTGCTCGTTTATAGTCTCCAGGAAGCGTTCATGACCCATTAAGTGCTTAAGAATTCTACGGTTTCGAGAGTCAACGATCTTTCGCCTAAATTTAGCCTTGTCACGAATCACGATTTTTTTTTGGTATCATTACAGTCATATTCGGTTCTTTACGACTCAATATTCCCGCATTAATAGTCTATGCGTAGGAATAAAAAACACAGGAAATTTTTGAAGATAACTTCAGAAAAATGTAGCAGAAATTGTTTGTGCTTCATAAACTACCTGTAGGATGTAATTGATGAAATATATATATATATATATATGTGTTTATTATTAAAATTCAGCAGAAGCTTTCTCAAACTCATGTCTGACTTTGGATACTTGTACTTCTATTTTAAAATGAAGAAATCTAAGCTAGAGTTTTCTATTCTTTTTCTTTTGACACTTCTTCTTTTAGATGTTCCAGAGTGGAAACACAGACTTTCCTGTCTCATTAGAGATGTCATCATTTTGAGTTGATGAAAGATGTTATACTGAGAAGCAAACAAGACGAGGGAGATAAAACAACGACGACATCGCAGAAGAGAAATAGAAAATGGAGTTGCTTTAACAATTTACTCGTGTGTAATAAGCGGTCTAATATTCTCTTATACAAGACAACTGCCCGTTCACAGAGTACTTCATTCTCGCAAAAGAGAAGAAAAAATCACTACACAATTAAAGAACACTGTCTAATTTTAAATAGATCTCGATTACTATATTTATCATACACTAATATTCATGTATGTAAGTTTGATTACTGAGATTGAAATGCACAGTCCCATGAGAATGACTATGCAACCAATTGGAAGCATTCTGATCTGAATAGAAACAGAAAACATTGCAGGAAAATACAAGAAATACGTAATTGATAAAGATTTACGTTAAGCAAAGATAAATACTTGTTGACAAAAAAAGAGGGAGAGAATAACATAGTCTTGAACGATGGTAGACATGCTTTGAGACCTTTTTTAATAGCTTTTCTTTCATCAGCTCGTCAACGGATAGATTAATGTGATGAAGTGATTATGTTTTTCCTTTTAGATAACAGCTAAGCAATTTGACGCACTTTCTCTCGAGTTTGTCACCAACAATTTCATATCTGACAATATCAACAAGTGACACAAGACCTCTTCTTTCGCAATAATGTCTGTTAATCAAAGTAATCAGACATCTATACCGAACCTATTCATTCATCCAACCGTACTCTGGTGTTTAATAATGCCAGTGGTTCATTTTTTAAGTTTAATTTCCAATACTCTTTGTATTATCATATTCTGTTCAAAAACCTTTGTACATAAACCTATCGCTATCTATTTCATTTGTTTATTAATCAGTGATTCGACCACATTATTGATCGGTTACAGTGAAATGCTCGATCGAGAAGCGCACATGATGGATAAGTCATCATTACTATGCGCGTTCAATGTTAAAATAATACATCGTTTAACCGATTGGATTTATTCATTTATGGGCAAGTTTTGCATCGAATGGATGCTTTACAAAGTCTTGTGGACACGTGCATCGACTATTCTACTCGCAATATTAAGTATTCAACGATCTCGAACATTTTTCTCGTTGTCCTACCGAGAGTCACGTTTCTGTGCACTATTTGCATGTCTGATGAGTATACTCATTGCTTCATTTGTGACCTGCTTTGAATGGATTGGAGTGCAGTGCAATAAGTCATCGGATTCACACGTTTACTTGGAACTCTTTCAAATAGTGATGAGTCAAAAGACGTCGAAACAATTGTATTCGACTTATCTGTTTAATCATTATGACGAATCCATCGGAGAATATTCTTGCATGATGAAATCATTGAAAATTTACCGGTTTAATCATTCAATAGCAACATCGAACGAGGTAAAGTCCAATCATCCACTTTGTGATTGCTTTCAGTCTCTCCTCCGTTAGATTCACATTTGACAAAATATGCACTTTCAGCAGGAACTCAGTGTCAGTTTATATTTAATGTATTTAGAGACAAAAGCACACTCTAATTCTCTATATAAATTTGGTTTCGTGAATAAAAGCATAAGACTTTCTAAAAATACCCTTAGCATTCTAATAGTTTTCCATTATCTCCCTCTGGTACTTTAATCTGAACCATGAAATAGTTACAATGCACACTGAATGGTTAATACATCCTTCGCTAATCAAAATACTAGCCGTTGAGAACTCCGTCTCGAACGTCTTTTTATGTAGTTACCAATTAGTATTATACGACCGACATAGGAGAGAAAGTAGAATGATTAAGTGAAATTTTTTCGCCGTGATAGTGCCGGAAATGCAAGTCACACAATTGATTAACAACAGACTTTCCTCTTCGTGTACATAACACCTACGATTAGTTTTGACCGCAGATTGTATGAATTATACTATATGTAAAAACTCGCATGTTTCGCAGTTAGATGTAGAAAGTAGATTGCTTCGGTACGCATCAATAATAAATTAATTATTAGAAAAGGAAAGTTAATTAGGCGTACTTCATACTTCTCTCTTCGAGGGGATTTTGCACATTGACTTCCATATCAAAAGTTCTCAGTTAATCATATAAGACCGATGGTTTTTGAAAACATCATCGGTCCTGGGATTTCACTCCAGGAACTGTTAACACGATACTCGTTTAATCTTCTTAAATTGCTGTTTTTTCAATTACATATTCAATGAATACAAAATTAAGTAGGCTATTTCTGGAATAGATCATATCGCGCATCTGCACCGATTAGACTTTGACCATTGTTTGAATGAAACTTTGATAAACGATGCAAACATCTCACTTGCCAAAGCGAGAAATGGTTCTAATAGATCTCGACAAATCTGAAACTTTTCCAAGATTAATTAGAAATGAAGAAAACTGACAGCGGCTCGTTCGTGTCTAGTCAACCTAACCTAGAGTTAAACAAAAAAGTCCGCTTTCCTGATAAAGAACGATTCGTGCTGTTTGCAAAACATATCTTCTCATCCGATCATCTATTTTTAGTCTCTTTGCTCGCCAACAGCGACCGCTGATGAATTTTATCTATTCACACAATCATTATTGACTCATCCGAATGCGACGATCGCTGAAAGTATGAACAATATCCTCGCAGATGCTTATGATGCTAATTATCATCATCGTCAACGAAGTACATCATTACTAGTGAATCAAATCGAACAAATCGGATCGTTAGAAATGGTTATAAAACTATTTGAAAAGCGTACATGTAACATCACACTTTTTTATTCTGTTTGCTTGAGATTACTCAATTTTCTCTATTCATTATCATTTGGTTTCAATCGCCATACGATTGCTATCTTTTTTGGCAATGCCTTACCATCCATGCTTGTCTTCCTGGCCAATTTATTGTCTTTGAAAGTGATTTATTTTTCCGAAAGTTTGAAATATTTAAAGAAGACAACACAGAAAAATCGCCGCAAACGTCGATTGCAAAACGATTTACGTGCATTTCTTGTTATCATCATCGAAAGCTTCTCTGTTATAACCATCTCATGGTGTATACCCATATTCTTAACAATGTACTATTGTCAAACGTTATACGTCATTTCTATCACTGCATGCCCACAAATAAAACGAGCCCTAGCGTTCTTTCTCTTTCCGGATTTGTTCAATTCGTCGACAAACTGTTTGTTGTACTCATTATCTGGAAAATTATTTCGAAGGAAATTCATCGGTATGATTAAAGCGATATTTACATGTGGTCGAGGACTATTTTGGGGTGTCAGAAAACGTGCAGCTTTATTGCCAACAAGTCACTTCGAATTGCAAGCATCGAACGATCCGTCGGCAGCTTTCAATAACGGAATCTATTCTCGAACAGACACCTGTCGACACTCGGAATTCTTTTCGCCTGTTCACATCAATAAATTAAATAATACAGCGAAGAAGAAGAAAGTTGTGGAAGACGATGGATCATCATGCACGGCGAAAAACAATGATGAAACAACTGGAAGTAATGGAACGCAAGTAGAATCTCCTCGAACATCTCGTCGCCGCAGACAACCTCAGACATTCAAGACATTTCTGATTGATAAAGTACCATTTCTACGATCAAATGCACCGAAAAAAAACCAAACTATTGCACAGAAGCAACAGTTGAAGCTTACCCAGTCGTTCTCTTCCACAGGCACGAATACCAGTAATAAAGATAGTTCCTCTCGGCCGAAATCGACTCAACAACTTCAATCAAGAACGATTATTTTGATTAATCCATCCAATAATCAGTGCGTAAAAACTGACTGTTTATTTCAAAATGTGACTAGTTTGTGAATATTTCCGTCATTATTTTGTATAGAATAAAACAAAATGGAATAGTGTGTCTAATAATCTTAGATTCAAGAAGTTATTGTTAAACAAACCCTTTGTTTGCATTTCTAATCATGTAAATAAGAAATATAAGTGCTGAAGAAAAAATTCGATCTAGAGACGCTCATTTATCAATGCTAATCTTAAAAATGCACCTGTGAATTCAAGTAAATGAACAGTCTGTCAGTAAAATACGTTAATATGTGGTTAAACACAGCTGGATTATATGTGTCAATTATGCCAGTAATGTTCATGAGTTAACATAAATCAAATAGGAAAGGGAAACACAATTTCTCCTTCGGACAAATAATTAACTTCATTATTATTTTCCCTTCGGCGAGTCATATGAAAATCCGACGAATTATGTCAGATTTACATATTCATTTGCTAGTCTTGAGACAAACGCTAAGAAGAGCAGCATGGGCTCAAAGAAATATCAAAACATGCTAGATATTCTCAGTAATCTTTTCCTGTGTTCCTTCGACCCGCTTAATAACGACGGTTTACTTTGAATCAAGATTTTCGCCAGTTACGGCGCTTATTCAATCACTTTTAATTTTAATGTTTTGATATACTGAAAATAAATGCAAGTGCAATTGAGATATTCTGTTAGCGCAATATCACTCAAAGAACTCTTAAACTGAACGATGTTTCTATCTTTCACTTCCTATTAAAATTGCTAATGTAGATACTTAGTAGTCACTTTTCTCTTCCACTCGTTTTTGAAAGCTTGCAGAGCGTAAAATGTTCTTTGTAAAACATGGTTTTCCTCAATTGTATGTGGTTGAGCAGTTTCTATGCCTGATATAACCGTGCTCAGTATCTTTCAAGTGACCATTCTTGTACTGGCAAGTCTATTATCAATAATCTATCTAATTCCGATCATACTGATTCGTCGTTTTCATACTATCAATAACGTTTTCACTGCCAATCTCTCGATTGCTGCATTCTGCTGTAGCACATATTGGCTGATTTACTTCGTTCTTTATCTTTTCTACACGAATGTTCTATCCGGTAATACAATTTGTGCGATTCTCGGCTACTTCGAAATGATGTGTACACTTCAAATGCCACTGGCGATCGTTGCAACATCAATTCATCGTCTCCTTTCGATTACTTATTCGAAAAGATCCACTTTATCAACGAAACGACGGGCAATAATGTGCATTAGTGGTCACTGGCTTGCCTGTATCGTTCTTCCATTGCCACGAATCGCATCATTCAATAATCCGGTACATACCAACATTTCATAGTAAATATGACAAATTGTTCTCTGTTTAGTATTGTGACACACAAAAATGGATCAGTGTGTACACATTCGTAATGTATGTTGTCGTTCCATCCATCATCAGCCTGGTGAACAACATTCTTATTTTTCAGCATGTTCGTTCTTCATCAAATCGCATACAGACAGTGGAAATCGGTGGGAGCCAAAATCAACGTCATAAAATAAGTCGCCGTGATTTACATCTCCTTCGGCACATGATCATTATGTTCGTCATTTTTGTTGGAGGTTGGACTCCAGTTAGTATCTGTTCTATTTTCGTTCATGTTGAACTTACTTCAACAATAATGTTGGTGTTTACTCTTTTAGCTGAATCCTCCTTGTTGATAGATATGCTCGATCTCTATTTGTATAATTATGAACTGCGAAAATATTTCAATAAAAAGATGCGTATATGTTGTTAGAAAGCAACTGTTACATTCTATAGAATCGACAAAATTTAGGAAAAGTATCTCAATGAACTACATAACACGATCTAGTGGGACACGATATATATATTTATACATAAATCTAGTTGCAAAAATAGTTTAAAGTATAAAAAAGATGAAGACCAACAAAAAAATAGTTGTTTGTGTCGTTTATTTGCTTCTCAGTCGAACCATGTCGATGAATAGACGAATGTCATTTGACAATATTTGATTTGATTATATACTCTACATTTGTGTTTCAGCTGATTTCCACTAATACCAACAATTGTCCAATCGTTCATGTCGCCATTGAGTACGCAAGCAATCGGCGAGAACGACCATTCATCTTCGCTCTGATCATCGTCGTTTCTTGAGTTAATGAATGCAAATAATGAAGTATTTTCATCGAAAACGAGATGTCGTTCGAAGTTATTGGTCAAACGAATACGTCGTACATTATTTTCGTTGAAAACAATTACGCAATACAGTTCATCGATATTCTCTTTCAATAATTTCTTGTCATTCAATCTTTTCCACGTTTTATTAACGAGAAAATCATGCTGAAATGCAAGACGTACTAATTGAAATGGCGAATAGATTTGATAAGTATCAATATGTAATGCAATTTTATCATATTCATCACTATCGTCTTTTTTCAACATGGAGAATAATATTGAACGCTTGTCACTGCTTGTCAAACGTGTGGGTAAACACGAGTCGTGGGTTAACATTAATGTCGGTTCAATGAAAACTGCCGTGCATGAAAATAAGAATTCATCGTTGATAAAATCGTGTGATAGATCACTGCCGGTGTTCAGCCATGTATTGAAAAAGAACTTATCCCATTTGGATGTGCCATGAAAAGAAAAGTAATAGATTGGTAACAGAATATTCCATGTTGACTGAATTGATGTTGAAGAAAGAATCACTTGCGAATCGACTGGTGATGGTAACGATGTACAACAATCATGATGGGTATTTGAACAAGTCACATTTGATACTCGGGATGATGTCGGACAGGGAAATCGTATGCGATTAATACAATAAGAATCGATACCACAACGTTCACCTAGAAATAATATCTTAAAAAGTACGTGAAACAACACTGATAGTACCTTGTAGCCAACAAATCAGTCCTGTTGGACACTGGAGACTTGCATCGGCAAACGGCATTGATAGAGAATTTATTAACGTATCTGTAATACATTGTCCACCGAAATCAGTACATTGATCAGTTCTACCCGAAGACGATGAAGGCGCGTAAGATGTATCTTCGGAAACACGAAATTGTTCGGTTAATACGGAGCATATCTGTGCATTTAAATTTGCATAATTATACTTGATCAAACAACGATGATTTGTCGACGAATGATTACGAATTGGATCAAGACGTGCATGCATTTCTGGTAGTAAATAATGCCAGGGATCGTTTTCAATACATGACAAATATATGCATTGACTGGTGCTTGTATTGACACATTTCGACGAACGAAGATGACGAAATAAAATATCATATTCGCTTTCAGGTGAATTTTTCGATATATCAAATATCATTAATGAGGATAAATCATTACTTGGAATGAGTTTTTCAAATAGAATTCCCTTGGATTTGCAAGTGAATATCAAATTTGTTGTTTTTGTTGATGAACCATTTAGATAAAGAATAAGCCGGTATGTTGTGGTATTCAATAACTCAAATATGTGACGCGTTATTACGAACGATGATTTCGACGTGATGTTGTTTATTTTACGAGGAATTTCAAGAAGTTCAGTAGAATTTTGCAGACCTAAAAACCTTTGATAATTGACTTTTTTATGAAATGATTTGATCTCATTATCCAATGGTTTCCGACAGACAATTGTTCGTCGATTATGACATGTCGTACGTTCAATCGGCTCGCGTATCTTCGTATCAACAATCAATGCAGCGCAATCACCCGCACTCACGATATACGGAGAGAGACGATGTTGGAAAAACCTTCGCCACTCGTATCCTTTCCAATCATCGTCTAAATACGGTTCAATAGATAAATCCCATTGCCAATCAAAGTTATCTTCTGTATCATTATCTGCCGAACTTAAAGCTTTGTAAGATACGGACAGCCAAACACCGGATAATGATCGATGTTTAAAAAAGGGTGCTAATGACACGAGATTGTGTGTTAAACGGAAGAGTTCTTCTTCGTTGCTGATATATAAGAGATGACCACCATTTTGAGAACACTCAATCGATGCTGTACCCATATCACCCAATAATTGAGGAGAAAAATACAGACAGAAGCCGTCATCGTAGAACCAAGGCGGTTCACAAGTTGTATTTTGACTTTGTCGACATAATGTGTAAGAATTGTATGACGGGCACGGTTTTGTTGTATTAAAAGATTGTAGTTGGGAAAGAGCGGTACTCAGATAAACATCACCAGATACTAGTGAACAATTATCTTTGAGTATATTCTGAAATGAGTACGATACTCCACCGAAGTTTTCCGTTAAAACGGTGCTTGATCGAAGACTTTGTAGAGAGTAAGTTAAAAATGGTTTGAGAATGGTTTTCTCTTGCTTTGAACTGTAAAATAATTCACCGTCCCATGCTTCACATTGAAGAATATTGCGTTCTTCTTCTTCAGTTTTAGTAATACGAGCTTGCTCATCAAGATAATAACATACCCCATAGATCAATGCCCACGGTCGACGACAAATAACATTCAACGGTAATTCTTTTCGACACATCACTGAATGTTTCTCGCGACAGTTGCTAAACGGCATTCGAAGCGTATCGATTAGACCTGACTTTAAATTCGATTTCAATTCAATTTTACGACATAAACGTTTCGAGTTTCGGCTCAATATTGTCTTCTTGTGTTGACCCCATGTTGTATTTGTCCATAATGATTTGATATCTTTTGATTTTTCTCGATTACTTAAAATATCATGAAGCGGATCAAGCATTTCATCATCACCTGATATGTAAACAAGATGCGTCGATTTATCAATTGAATGGCATAGACGAGATGCTGATAACCAATCCAATGTAACATTAGGAAAGATGTAATAACACCAAGATTTATAATAGTGAAATGGTGGTGCACAATGTATTCGAATGATATCTGTATAGGATAACACGGGTTCACTATTGATCATCAATAACGGAGATAGACACGTTAGAAATAAAAAGATGAGTTTCATTATGATACTGATTAGGAATAAGTTATGTATGAATATGTCGTGTGGATTTTTATGTATGTGTCTTTTTTTGCTTGGAGACAATCATCGATATGTACCAAATGTTGGCAGGTGTTTTTTTTTATGATAATGATCATATGGATAACATTTTCTAGATATCTGCCTAGAGAATTAATAGGATAACCTATCGTTAGTTTGTAAAACATAACGGAATGATTAAAACCTATAAGAGGTCGACAAGTTCGCATGCATCAATGAGCTTTACTTTAGTGACAAAGCATGCAGAAGAAAAATTTTGTCGTCGTATATAAAGTTGATTGTAATTATACCTTTCACAAGTAATTCATTGGATTGACTCATCAAACAATAGCACTACTAACAAGTTTTATCTTGTCTTTGAGTTTGTAAATGTGCATTTCTCTTTTTTTGTTTCCTCCTCTCAGTGTTCACTTGAAAAATTTTATATAAAGTATCTTCTCCATCTTTCTTTCACAAACCATGGCTGAACCGAATATTTTCAACATTATCGCGATTGCTGTTCTTGTACTGATCATTCTGTTAGCAGTAATCTATCTGATTCCGATTATATTCATTCGTCGTTTCCATACCGTCAATAACCTATTCACTCTTAATCTTGCCGTTGCTGCAATATGCTGTAGCGTGTATTGGCTCACCTATTTTGTCCTATTCATATTCTACACATATGCACTAAGTGACAGTAGATTTTGTGCGATTCTGGATTACTTTCAAATGGTATGCTCACTCCAGGTACCATTAGCAATCGTTGCAACATCATTGCATCGCCTCTGTTCAATTGTTTATATGACAAAACCCTATTTCAAAAAGAAAAGATGGGGAATCATATGCATTAGTGGTCAATGGATTGCTTGCATTGTTTTGTCAGTGCCACAAATATCATTCAACAATCCGGTAAAAAGGATTACTTGAATAAGCGAAACAGAATTAATTCTTTTCCTATAGGAGTGTTCTTTCCCGCTATGGAGAAAAATTTATACGCTTATACTATTGGTAATAATTCCCTCGATTATCTGCTTGATCAATAATATTCTTATTTTTCAACATGTTCGTAATTCAACAAATCGTATTCAACCATTGGGAAACGATGGAAAAGACAATCAACGTCAACAGATTAGTGATCGTGATTTACATCTCCTTCGGCACATGATCATCATGTTTTGCTTTTTCATCGGGGGCTGGACTCCGATTTACTTGTACACCTGCCTTGTGTCGAATATGAACTTTAACGAAACAATCCCGTCCTTGTTTGTGCTATTCGCAGAATTTTCCTTATTAATGGATATCGCAGATCTCTATTTGTATAATCGTGAATGGAGACGGTTTTGTATAGAAAAATTTCGTTGAAGTTGTTGGAAGATTAAATTATGACTCAGTTACAACCTCGCTTGTTTCGTATCGTTTCGCAGAGAAATAAAAGTAATTTACAATGAGTAATCGACACTGAATAAGAAACGACGAAGCAGAAAGCAGATTGCAATTAGACGTTCTTTTGTGAAGTGTTTTTTTTTCTCGTAGAAAACTATGTATCATTTCTATGTTAGAACAATTACAGCGTCACCACATTGAAACTCTCTAAATGACTTATATGAATGAATGGGTCATCAATAGTCAATGAAAAATTTAGTGGGAAGAGTTACATAGAAATTTTACATCTCGTTAAATGTATACGGTGACCCAAGAGTCACATTACTTACCACAAAACATTATACATTTCCGTGCAGACTTAACCGAGGAAGTTAGCGTGAGAAAATCTGAATTACTATACAATAATTGTTCTCAATAGACTGATTGCTGCTCATTACACATACTATTTTTCTGTTGTCTGTCTTGAACATAAACAAGAGTTCTTTTGAGAACATTTAAACAAAAAGTCTGCATAGTGATGCTTTCCTGTATAGAAAAATGCGGGGACACATGTTCCTATTGTGAGTAACAAGCAGTTTCTCTGCTAGCGCCATTAAGAGATATTTTTGAGTATTATGAACCAGATTCGAAATCGATTGAGAACGGGATATTTTTGGTGCATTAGATCGTCAGTCATTATCAGCCTTTCAAGATCCTTGAAGAACAAGTCTGATTAGACTGATCAACAATACTGTGTGGAAAAAGGATACTAAAAAGCTAGTTTTACTAACGCTTCGGAAATTGTTTCAATTACACTCTTCTGATACAGGTCATCAATCGTTTTTATATCATCAATAACCTTTTCGCTGACGATTTGGTAATGATAGTTCGTTATTCACTAAGCACTTGCTCGAAATACGTATAGCCGAAATGCGACAATGTGTTATATCGAGTTTCGTTATACAAACGATCAAATTAATTCTCTAATCAGTATCTCCATGGTCAGGTAGACGATCGAAGCTTTGTCTTTCAGAGCATTGTACTTCAGACAAATGGAGAAGATTTTAGACGTTTGGGTTTATGGTAATCATTTTCTCGATTATAAGTTTAGCCAATAATATTCTAACATTTCAATATGTTCGTTCTACGGCACATGATGATTATGTTTGGTATTTTTGTTGGAAGTTGAACTCCAATTTATGTATACGCGTTTACAGCGTCAGATATAGGTTCTGATTCAGCAGTTCAATAAGTATGCGTACTGTTGACACCCTGCTTTTTGTTAATCGATATCGTAGATCTTTATATCTATAATCATGAACTGAGGCGTTTCTTTACGGCAAGAGTTTGCCGATGTTGTCAAAAGACGAAACGAGGTTTTACTGATCAAATTAGTTACTCAATACTATATCGAATGAAAGTAGTTCAGAAAAATTTATCCTTTTTTGTAAGTACATATGGTCTCACTGGAAACTGCACAATCATGTTGGAACATGAACCGATCTAAATGACTCATTTAAACGAACAGACTACCAATAAGAACAAACATAGAAAAAGATCATGCACCAGAACACTTCTACGAAAAAATAGCTTCTAGATCCAATTAATGTCTCATCAGTATTCTATTCTCTTTGATCAACATCATGCATTAATAAACATTTATCTAAAAGTAGAAAATAGCATGCAACTCTTAGCTTCATTTCTCAAGTCAATATTTCTCGTGATACAATGACAGATGTAATTTATATATTACACTATTTGCAAATTTCGGTGTTCGTCTTCATGATTGCGTTAGCTTGTATTTATTCGATTTCAATTATATTGATTCGTCGCTTTCACACCATCAATAATGTCTTTACTGTCAATCTCTGTTTTGCTGCTATCTGTTGCGGAATCTATTGGCTACTCAATCTCACTCTATCAGTAGTCAATCCCCAACTCTACACGAATGTCACAGCATGTCGTATTATTGGCTATTTGGAAATCATGTGCACATTGCAGGTGCCACTGGCACTAATCGAAGTCTCGTGCTATCGACTGTGTTGCATAGTTTACCACACAAAAGCATTCTTCCGCCGAAAACAGTGGATTATTACATGTGTTCTGAGTCAATGGACATTCGGCATTCTAATTTCCCTACTTCGACCCATTTCTGTTGGCTCGGTAAAGAAATACATTTCTTATCATATCAGTCCACTTCTCAAAACGACATTTTTGCCTTTCTAGTTATGTCAAGATCCAGCGTGGATGAATATTTGTGTATTCACAATAACAGTCATCACACCTTCAGTGACTTGTCTGGTGATGAATTTAATTATCTTCAATCATGTTCGTTCGTCCACAAATCGTATCGAACCATCGATTGCACTAACCAAACATACTCTTCACCATCACATCACCCGACGTGATCTCCGCCTACTTCAACATATGATCATCATGTTTTGCATCTTTCTTGTTGGTTGGGCTCCAACCTATTTGTACTCATTTTTTGCGACAACTAATACCAATCCCGCAATATTCAAAATTTTCATGCTAGGTGCGGAATTGTCCATTACTGTCGACATCATCAACTTATTTTCGTACAACCATGAACTGAGACAGTATCTGAAAACTAAATTTCTTAGACGTTACTAACCCTATCGTACATGTAACAATCTCCAGCAGAATAAAAATCCCTTATTTTCATCTCTATCAAATAAAGTGTTTCATTCCCTAAGATTTCTTTCGAAGAGAAACATTTTCCTGATCGTTTGATCATTCATTTAACATGAAACATAGAAAATAACACCATCTTGATGATGATGATGTAAGGAATATTTTATCCATTAACGACGACTTGTTATCAACAATTCAATCAACAGAATAGACAACTGATCGTCACAGACTATTAGAACATATCAGCAAATTAGAAGCGGACTATATTCTATTAATCAATTAACTGAACAGGTTGTTCTTCTCTCTCTCTCTCTCTCTCTCTCCCTTCTGTTTATCAATTTTCTTCACACTTATCTTCTTTTATAACCTCCTGAACATTTTCACTTCTACATCACAGTCAATCAGCAGCTAATTCAACTTCAACATATCAACTTTGTCTAGCAAAGTATAGTTGCATTAGTTTAGGAGTTCTGTTTGTATTCTAGGTAATAAGAATAGAAAGTCATGTTTTGTAAAGCTGAACAAGAAGCTCTAGTTGGTGAGTACTGTATTTAACATATACACTGATCGAAGTCCTGTTTCGTATAATTAGCTGGCCATGGTCGTGTCAATCAACTTGGTGGAGTTTTCATAAATGGTCGCCCGTTACCAAACGATATCCGTCGAAAAATTGTTGAAATGGCTCAAGAAGGAATTCGTCCATGTGTCATTAGTCGTCAAGTACGAGTTCTTACTTTCTCAAAGACTGCCACTATTGAACTTTAATTTCTTTAGCTGCAAGTATCGCATGGCTGCGTGTCTAAGATACTTTCTCGTTACAACGAAACAGGCTCTTACAAAGCAGGTGTCAGTAACAAGCGCAGAGTGAAGAACAACACTGTTCAACACGAATATGGCAACTCAACAACCGAGGAATCGGATGAAAGCAAAAGTAGGGTTTGGAATTGACTCAGTGAGGTCATTCAATATGGTGTAATTTAGATAATTCCTTGAATGATACTTTGCCATTACGTTCGAATATTAATACACGTCGTTCTCGTTCGTCGTTTACTTCGGAACAATTGGATGTTCTCGAACAATTCTTTGCTCATACACCTTATCCTGATGTTACAACGCGAGAAGATCTGGCACAACGTTTAAATATTGAACAAAGTCGATTACAAATCTGGTTTAGTAATCGTCGTGCACGCAAACAGAAAACGGCAAGATCTGTTTCGAATGAAGAGAACATCATGCCAACTTACGAAACATCTGCTGTTCCAGAAACTGCAGCATATGCTGTTAATGATCCTGTTTTTGATCCGAGAATCACTTCTAGTCCATCTACAAGTATGAATGCGACTGTGGTTTGTTTTTCAAAATCGCAACTGTACTCTTTGTGTCTTTAGACTATTGGCCAGCGATGTCTTCAATGAGTTATGGGTCGACATATCCAACATATTATCCGATGGCGGATCAATATTATTCAACGTACGGAAATTATCCAACAGCCTACTCGTATTCCTCGTTTCCATCTTGCTATTGATTGCTTTGTAAATTTTTGTTGCAGTTTTATATTTTTGTGGTCTCAATTTCTCTGAATTTATGCTAAATAAATGGTTATGAGAATGACATGCGTGAATTAGTAGATTGTCTTTTGAATGGGAAGAAAATAGTATACGTATTGATGAAAAGGCTGTCATAGAGAAAAATGAACTTGCTGTATCTCTCTGCTTGGGTGTTTCGCAGTTTTTGCTGTCGGTTTGAGCGACGTATTGCTTGGAAGAGTAATTTGATGATGAAGATTGATGTTATTCCAATAGGCTTAATCTATTTGTGTAAATGTTGTGTGGTACTTACGGGAATGAAGGCGATCAGTAAACGAATGAGAATTATGGGGTGGTAGAGACTATTGTTAAGTGGAAAAGGTGAAAGTATTCATAGTCGAATTAAACTGTCGTTGACATTTGCTGAGAGATAAGGAAGATTGCGACTCGTTGGATTGTTCAACCATGTTCTTGTTGTAGATGGTAGGAAATTGTGCGGTGTGGATTATATGGAACGAGAGAGAAATCATTTGAGAAGATTTGTTGTTCTTTTTCTTTTGTAGGCTGAGATCGGTGAGAAATTGAGTTTTTCGAGTAGCATTGTAGAATTTTCAGCTATAAAACATCGCATCCGTGTTAATAGATGGAAAGCTGGTTATAGTCGGACAACAGGTCACGATCTATTTTGGATTGGTTACCTTTTCGATGGGTATTCTTGGTTGTCTAATAAGCACAATTGTGTTTGCAAGCCTAAACACCTATCTTGAAAGTTTAGGTACTTTTTACTTATTCGTAATGTCCATCATCAATATCGGTCAATTGGTTTGAGGACTGCTATCATGGATCCTGATTACTGGATATAATATCGATTGAGAAACAACGTCATATTTCGTTTGCAGATTGTCATCAGCATTGTGAGAATGTTGTATACCGATGTCGTGCGTGTATTTATGGTTGACAATAGTGGATAAATATGTGTCGACTTGTACCCGTGTTCGCTGACAACAATGGTGTAATATTAAAACAGTTCGCCGGCGTATGGTTATCTTTGCTATTATATGGATTGCGTATATTGTTTTCTTCGAACAAATATTACTACCAACAGACAAAATCAGTTGTGCTATAATCAAAGCGGATTTGTGGAGATATCGAACAGCCTCGCTCGTTCGAAGAGAACTGGATAAATAGTTGGCAAGTACGATTTTAATACAAGTTTTATAAATCTATTTATAAATGTGCCGTGGATAATGATGAAAGTAGTATAAAATGTTCATCTTACATGAGCATTGTTCAATTTCGCTATCGGGTGAGAACGATTTTATTCTATAGATATTTTTGTGTAAGTAGAAATAGATTGACGTGAAGAGAGTTTTAAAAATGATTCTTTCAGATCTCATTTTGTATTCATATATATGTACGTCTTATTTAAAATGCATTTCAGCCGATTGAAAACACGGAAAATAAACGTGAATCAAATTTCTTCTATTGAATTTGAGCAGCAATCATGACGTAAAATTTCCTTGTTGTGTTGTACGCATCATGTTTCTGCTTCGTATGACTAAGTGTTGACTTGAAATGTTTTGTACTTTTTGTTATATAGAAATAAACTAAGTTATCATGTTTTGAAAGTAAAGAAGAAAGGGGTGCTGCTATGCACCCCTACTTGTAGATAAACATAGATACTTTATGACATATATATATACATAAGAAAAGTTTGCATACTGTAAAACGATTGATGAATCCCTTCGCATTTCTGTGTGTAAGATCTCCGTTGATGTATACAAGTATAGTTTGCAATATTATTTTATTTTGAATTTGAGACAGAGGTACAAGAGAATTATGATAAAACTTAGTAGGCATTTTTGTTTAAGCCCAACGTCCAACGACAGACATGGCTGCAACACCTGCATATAATGCGACAAAGTACAGGAATTTCAAGCGTTTTCTTAATTTATGAAATGCATGAGCACCAACACCCATTTCTGCTGTGATCAAATTAACCAAGGCCACATAAATAAGGATGCCGGCTGATATCGAATCGAGAATTCCATTGACAAGTAATGAAGCAACTGATTTTGGATTATATGTCTTTGTATGAATACCAATGCCGATGGCAATTCCAATCGGCGTTGTTAAAGCAAAAAATATGACCATGAAACTGGCAGATTTCCAAGAGACATGTTCTAAACGAGCAATCTGCGCACCAAGTGCAATGGCTTCAAAAAACTGATGAAAACTAAGTGCGATAAATAGAGCAACAAACGAATCCGTCGTCGAGCCCAATGTTAAACCGATCAGAACCGAATGAAGAGCTATGCCAAATTCGAGTAAATATGTACTTATTTTATGTTTTTGAGCATCATCTTGGAAAGTAATCCCATGACAATGATGATTTGCATCTGGTATCTCCACATTTGACGTTACAACATCGATGACGGACACTTTAATCTCTTCCTGGCCTTGCCTTTCAGATTCTTCAATTGTTGGATGAGTTTTAGACGCCGTCAATGATTGATAACGTTGATGAGCAACGAATTCGATGAATTGCATGATTAACGCTGCTATCATAGCAAAAAGACCACCGTAAGCGCTGTAAACATTCCATGAATCAGGAAGACAAGGGTCATTTAAGAATTTCATTCCACCTGGTAGCATATGGATAAAACCCGTTGCTAGCACGATTCTACAAGATAAAATTTCCAATTGAGAAATTTTTTTAGTGAACGATGTTAGCTGTTATCGACATACCCACTACCGAAAAATTTGCCGGTGTTGATAATGATCGGATTAATATGTAAACATTTGACTCGTGTGGAGACCACAGAAATTGCAGCGCCAAGAAAAGATACAATCAATAGAACAAAAACGGATACAATACGAATGGTTAAATTATATGTATCATTAATTTCTTCATCTGTCACTAGGCATTCATTGTCTTCCAGTGTGGGGTCATGTCGGGTTGTAAACATCCTTCACAATTGTACTTTCGTTTTGTTTTGATTGCTACTGATATGGATAAGTAATGCTTCACTTTTTCTCTTTCGATAACAGTTTATATTCTCTCTCTCTGTCGTCGGCCGATAGGCGGTGGTAGCTATATGAAAACACTTGTAAAACATTTCTTTTCTTTTACATGTCTGACTATCTCTCTCTCTCTCACTCACATTTCTTTTTGTCTATATGACTACGCGAACGAATATGACACTAAAACATTCTTTCTAGGTGCTGTTAATATTATCATGTTATAAAAACATCTCCTTTGCATAGCCAACTCTAATAAACGAAAACATTCCGCTTTTCCAAGCTCTAGCTATATGATCTTATTTTGAAGTGTTTTATAAGGGATGACGTCCATCAAAAACTAGTGTTTGCATTGAAATAAAAATCAAAGTAATATTATACAGTGTATTAGTTAAAGTTTAACTACTCGAATTTTGTGTACAGAATGGAAAAGCGTGGTATAGAGATGATACTCAAACGTGCATGTTTTATTATCATAAAATAAACAAAATATCAGCACTTGATAGATATCGATAAAAAAACACAAACGTTCACTCTTGGTTTTATTCCCATGCTCAGTTTGCCGATAAAAATAGAATTCTGCAACTAATAACTTGTGTACTGCTAATATGATCTAGTAATATTACTGAGATGATTAATAACTTTAGCAAAGAATGAAGATAAAGCTGTATAATTACTATTAAACTGTAAAAGCAAGAAAGGAAATTTGCCTGTTCCAGCTTATAAAATATTATAACATCAGCTTTAGGATTCATCTAATGTGTGTGGATCATTTATTGCAACACTTATAATGTGATTGATTTCTTTATAGTGAGTTCATTGAGTTATGATATTGTTCGGTACACTCTTGCATTAAAATTCGTTTTTTCTCTTAAATTAAAGGTAAAACTTAGTTTCATCATTAAAACCTGATAGAATAATTAGCACAGTTCCTAAAGTTAGATACATTATTTTATTCTACTTTTTTTATTAGAGTAGCTTGTAGTATTTGACGAAACTAGTATATATGGAGTACATAGAAATTCTTTTTTATTTCCGATTGTTTCATCGAATATCATTATCTACACTTTAGCATGACATGTGTGAACAGCGTTTTCGTTTTGTTTTTCTCCTTCTCATTTTATTTTCTTGTTGTAGAGAAAAAGATAAATATAGCATAATATTTGAACAATGTCCAGTCTTTATCTGTGTCCAGATGGTAAGATGCACCTATTTGAAATTTAGATAATCTCATTTTGGAATGATAGATTTTTGGCGTTGTCCAATTGATTTGAATCATCAGGTACTTGCGAAGCGATTCCCGTATCATATTCGACGTTGTCTGCTTGTAAGTTGATCAGAGACATTTTTGGTGTTGTTCATAAAATTGCTATCGCAAATAATATGTCTAATCGACATTTATCTTTAGGCAAATCCGCATATCCGTCGAGTTCGTTGTGTTTTCAATGCTAATCATTTAACGACACCACAAGATCTTCTTCATCACATGTCAACATGTCCTGATGCTATCAGTCGAAGTACAGTATTGATTGGACTCTCTGATATTGGTAATTATTTTAATATGGAATGCTTCTCGTCCGAGTTTGAAAGTTTCCTATGATTTTTAGCGCCAGGTCGACCATGGTCCGATGATTGTCATCGATCGTCTGCACCGACTAATTGGCAAATGTTTCGTGATGTGAATGCCACTGAAGATTGGGATGGTATGTGCATAATAAAAGTTTTTTTTAATCTAATTTTCATAAATATTTAGACGATATTCGCGAACGTCAAACAAGAAATAGTATACTGACGTAAGTGATACATACATATTGTATTTAAAGAACATAAGCATTGTATTCTTAGTTTTAGTGAACAACCAATAGTATCACCGTCAAATCAGTTCGTATTAATTGGTTAAAAATTCTTTCTTTCTATATTCATTTTTATTAGAGAATCATTGTCATCGCCAATTCTTGAGCATGCCACAGAAAAGAAGTATGAAGAAGTGGCAAATTACTCGTGCAACGATGTACTTGGTAAAATTCAACAAGAACCAGTGGTGAGAAATAATTATAGATTATCACGAAATACCAAACAAGCGCGTATGTTTAAAATAGTATGATGATAGAAAAAAAGCACTCTAATTAATCCTCTCGTAGATGTCTTTGAAGAACATGATAATGATGGTCAAATTCATCCAGTTGAAACCGACGACATCACGTGAGTCGTCATTCTCAATTTCTTCGAAGATTATCAAATTTATTGAAAATAAGTCGTAGATGCTCCTAAATAATAGTAACTGTGGAAGTCATTGCTAGACCTGTTTGCAATTTTGATCATCCATATGTTGAACGTTTGTTCTCTTTTTTCATTTAGGAAAAGCTTGATGAAGATTCGAACATTGCAACTGATTGGTGGGGCTGGTCGTGGCACATGTTGTTTGTTACGTACATCACCATCTGCATCCGTACGCATACTTTCTTTCATCTCAAATCTTTACACTTACGATTATCACAATACATACACATATCTCTGTTTTTAGAGTCGTCTAGCACGGTAAAGACAACATGAAAAACAAATCACTAAATCTACTTTTCGTTTTTCTTCAATGCTTCTTTGTGTTTTTCTTGTCGTGGTTTGTTGATGAACATGTTTTGAAGGAGAGTGAAGAAATAGAAGAAGATATAAAAAAAAAAGAAGAACATGATATTATATATGTTGTTTATATTATACTGCATTTTTATATAGAGAAACAAATCTGTCATCTGTCATCAGATAGTCTACATCAAAAGTGTCCTTTTGCTAAACATACTGTCTCCCTCGCTATAGCGAATAATTTGTGTCGTATACATATACTTAATCGATGATTTACAGCAAGCGACCTTGAAGCTTATCGTCTGAGATGTTGACATGAATATTTTCCAGAGAGAAAAAGAATATGCTATATCAGTTAACTATCTCCGTTTCCTAGTCAAACCGACGACTACATCTCTTGTATATCACAGTATACTGTTGTGTAGACAAACATGCTATCCAAGCATACCCTTCTTGCCATCTTTTTGTACTGTATGTTATATCGCTGATAGAATGTCATAAAAATTCAATCACTTGAAACTTTATTCACTTTTAGTAGCCATAGTTCAACTAGACTTCTGCCGAGCAAAGATCTGCTATCAATGCGATGATAAAAATCCATCAAGTAAATTGAAATTCTACGGCGAAAAGATTACTAAATGTAATGGCGTTCCATTCGAAAAATATGCCTCGAAAACATCGAAAGCATTTGGTGCTGCTGTATTAACATGTTACACGGTAAAGTATACTATTCAAATTTATTGTTACACTTGCTATTTGATATATATGCGATAAATGAGTGATTTTCCGTAACTTGATTATATGAAGCCTGCTTTTTCAATATAAACTCTTTTGCAGAAATTCAATGAATCTGGTCACGTTATCAAACGAGGTGCTTTTGGTCTTGGCGAAACTTATGACAAAAATTTCAAATGTCGAGATCGTTTTCATATCTGCTGCAAAACAGCTTTCTGCAACAAACATACCAAAGCTCCATGTCCACCACCTGGTTCGTTTAAAGCTTTCCATCTTTTGATCATAGTATCGCGAAATACTTTTGTCAAAAATAGCTAAAATAACAACGAAGAAAGAAGTCAAAGCATGTTATCAATGCAAAGGTGCCGAAGCTTGCAAACCAGAAAAACTCGATGGACGTGAAATTCGTACATCTGGCGCTTTTGGCGGCAAGAACTTATACTGTTATACTGTAAGAAAAAAACAGAATTCTAGTCTCTGTTCAACCCGTTGAATACTATATTTTTTTCATCAAAATAGAAATTCGATCCAAAGACAGGTGCTGCTGTTGCTCGTGGTGGCTTTGGATTTGGCGAAGCCTTGGATAAGAATCTCAAATGCGACGCCAAACACTATTTGTGTTGTTTTGAAAATTTATGTAACAATCAAACAGCTGGTTTCTGTGCTAAACCAAAATAAAGGAACCGTTTAGAGAAAAGACTACCCTACATGTGTGCATCCTGTTTGCTTGTGTGAACGATCTCTTATCTACATTATTCGTCTTATTTTCTAATAAACAATAAGTATAAAATCTGGAATAATGAAAAATATCAACACTTCCAAATGACATGTAAGAACGAATGAGGAAAGATACTGATGACAGTAACGACTATTATCGGATGTACTTCCCATGAAAAAAAAACAAGAGGACAGTATAAAGAGTGGGGTACTTCTCAGTAAATATCCGATATGAAATAGTTCCGATGCTAAGACTGTTGCTCCAAGCTTTTTTCATGTCAGAACGTTCTTGTTTATAGGAATGTCGGTTAGAAAGCATATGCACTCGAAATCAATGAATAATTCGTGTGAATAACGACCATTTATCACAATCGCAATATCTTTCAGTCAAACTAGATCTATCCTTAGAAAAAGGATCATAGCTAGGTAGAACATAATCCATAAATAATGGCGTAGGATAAAATATATTTAGCCACTAACACTTTCCATACATGTTACACACAAAGATAGTTTTTGATGCATACGTAATTCATTACCCACCGTTATGAAATTTAGTCTGTTATATAGTCGACTATTTTTTTTATAGAAGTTATCATAGTCTAATAAAAAACGAATGACTTCATACGAAAAACTAATATATCCAGGAAGTACTTTTCCCTTCGATGATGATGAATACACCGATATTTTTAAACTTAGCTATATTTTTTAGATTGAAGCAAGTAAAGCATATAGCATCGATAATGAACAATAATATTGTTGAAATAAAACACTAACAGCTGATTTCTGATATGGCCAGTTCCCAACAATTGTTTCCTGTTTTGCGATAGACAAAACATTTACTTTCAAACAAGTTGTTTTTCGGTTGACACAATCTGGCTGCGATATAAATACGTGTCCTAGTGAACTAACAATGGAAAGAAATTGCCATGTTAGCTTTCTAGCAGTTTTGAGAATAGAGCCTCCGAGAAAAGCGAAAGTTATGTCTGTTCTTTTGATGAACCATTCGGAGGATGTGAGAAGATGATGTTATTATGATACTTGTCAAGTAGAATGCTATTATAAAGAACACCAGACAATCTAATGTGATGGCCGCTTCACTGTTTTCTTTTATTTTCTTAAAGAAGGAGAAAAATTAGTCGTTATGATTGCTATTCATAAAGAAAAATATAGATTATTGAACGAGATTTGTATCCATATACATTGCTGTCAACAGTTGGACGAGAAGAGAAAGAATGAAAAAGCAAAAACGACGACCAATCACCAAGGAAAAGATAGAGGGCTTTTTTTGTGCGAAGTATATTTTTCAAGGTAATGATTTTTCTCTTGGTGGTGATGTTGATGGTTGAGAATGATGAGCATTAGTTGGTGGTATAACTATTGATGAATCAGGCTCGCTGAATAATGGATTGCGTACTTCCATCTCACCTGTCTGTAAATAGAAAAGGAAATGAACATGGCTTGTTAACTAGAGCGGAAAATGTCAACATACTGGAGCCAGGCCAGGACATTCGTAAACGGTATAATCTCCTCCTTCTGGAGCCTCATCATCAGAATCGTCCGAATTATTTGCTTTTGCATCGAGAAGATCTCTATTGAAGCAAAAATCATCCATGAATGACATTCTATTAATCAACTGCTATTCAATATACTTTTCTTGTGCCATCATTTGTTGACGTTGTTGTTGATAATGGAACATTTGTGCACTTTGAGCCAGTTTTCGATCCGACATGGTCGAACTTGGTGAAATCTTACCACCAGTTGCATTCGGTCCTGTGACCCCATATGATGGATATTCGACATCAGCAGCTTCTTTTGCTTTCTTCTGAACTCTATTAAAAACAGACGAGCCTATATTATTATCTGAGAATTAATATTTATGAAACCATCTACGTTGTTTGAATAAAAAATATTTGAGAATCAACTTAGAGAGTAATTGTTTTTTCAAAGTGAGAACAAAGTTTAAGTGACAATGCCTACGGCAGCGGTGATGGTGATAGCAGCAGAGTCATGACTTTTTTTGCGTTCTGCTATATCAGGAACATTCTTTCTCCTCCAATTGAACTCGTTCGTTCTCTAAGTTAATGCTACTATGGCTATTAAACAAAGTTGCTTTTAGATTATTACTATATGGACTCGTATTCTTAACATAAATTGACAGTTGTCTTTATTTTCTGTGAAAATCTATCTAGCAATGACTTACTTGTACCAAAACACTGTTGCCGCTAGAAGACCCACCACACCAATCATGCAACATGTTCCAACAATTACTAAAAAAAAAACAAATGAAAAGTCGATTCAATATGTACTCTAGTGTTTTATGTTTCGTTTGACACATGATTGTTGCTAATTAAAGAATTAGATGAGAATGAGACTGGTTTTCTTTTTAAAATCTAGGACTATGCAGATAATCCTGACATAATAATTATCAACAAGTACTCGTGTTTTTATCATTTGATACACAATGAAAAACAAAGGTATTATCAAGAATCGAGTTTTCATCATATCCTAAAAAAACTCTAGCATATGCTTCTCTACGGTCAAATTTCCGGCGAGTATTCTATGACACAATCAACTTTGTCGGATGTTGACAATTCGTCAAGCAGGCGATATTAAAAGTGCATATGTTTTCAATCTGACGTATTCTGAACTTTTTTCTTCGATCGAATAAAAGTTCAATTAACTGACATACATGTTGAGAAGAACTTACCGAAAAATAGTGTATCGTTGCGTCGTTGTTTTCGGTCTCTAGAGTTTAAAGCAGCATTCGATTGTAATCGTTCAGCGCGTCCATTGACACTGCCTCCGAGCCATGGTTCTTCCAAAATGTTCTCGTTATAGGTTTCTGATATTTTATTGAATAATTCGCCTCGTTCGCTATCATCAACCAATTTGTTTTCCATCAACACATCTGATGGATACCGTTCACTTAACCCTTTGACACTTGCTAAACGCGAAAGCAATCGAACGTTTTTCTCATGAAATTTAACAAAAAGTTTTATCTTACCAGGTAAAAGTTCATTGACAGTTATTCGACGTTTCACTGCTGCTTCCTTATCTATCAATTCTTCCCAATCGAACGAATCGCCTCTTTCTATAAAAAGAAACAATGTAACACCATTAAAGATTAATTTCATTTCCATCCCAAAAAAGCAATAGTTTGCATTTCTGCTCTCATCGTAGATGAGCTTAAGTTAGAATGCTAGACTAAAGAAAAGAAAGTCGGCTCTTTGCTCTTTTCCGTTGAGTTTTCTAACATGCAACATGCATATCTTATTGCATTGTATTTTTTTCTCAAAAGCTTTTTTTTACGACATAAAGAATGTATTACTTTCAATTTCTTCTTGTTCCAGTGCCGATGTCGGTATGAATTCATCACTAATGGGTTTCTTTGGCGCTTCTCCTGGAAATTTTGCTGCTTGTTGTAAACGTTCTTTCGATGAATGTATTTTCGGTAGGGGAAGATAGAAGATACGCGAAGCGTCAATAGTTGTTGTCACAACAAGGAGTACAAGAACTACATGATTACTCACAAACACTCTCATGTTTATTTTCGAATGTATGTACGTATATATATATTTATAATAATATTTCAGTACTAAGAATGTCTTCACCGGTAACGTCGCATGCGTGTATGCTGGATCACACGCACACAAAACACTCAACTGTCGTTGTCGGCGTGTGGTAGTTGCTCACTAGTGTTCTTGTTTTTGTTCAGATTTTTTCACGACAGAATTCTTTTTTTTCTTTCCACTCGCTTTTTTTCCCGATCTTTTGTTTCTTTTTTTTTCCGGGCGATGATGATGGCGTTCATTATCTAAGCTATATAACGGAAGAAAAATACTCGTGCATTTCTGGCGAATATGAGATAGGGAAAGAGAGAGAGAGAAAGAGAAAAAAAGAAGCTGAGGAAAATTCTCGCTCGTAGGCAGCAACAACGTTCGTTCGTCCTTTAGAGCGTACTTGAAAAACTTAATACTCGACGTTGTCTAGGCAAAAGAAGAGATTAGGGGATCGGTTTTAAAGAGAAAATTAGAATGTAACACGAGTTTTTTTTTAAAGATGATATTTATTATCCTAAATATAGTTGCTTGGTTGCTTTCGAATCTACGCACAACATCAATTGTAAATTTATCGACATTAAAACAAGCTTGTCGGAGGATGTTTTTCTTTTCCACATTGGATGGGAAAAGGAAAAGAAAGAGTCATAAGACGCCAAAAGAATGAATAGGACGATTTATATTTCCAATTGCTGGAACTTTCTCAATGTACTGTTAACGGTTGTTTATAATTAACTACATGAAACATCGGGGGAAAGAACGGAATGTTAGGAAATATTTCCTACGTTTTTCTTTCTTCTCTACAAGAAGAAAAGTATATTAATTTACCGTTGAGAAAACGAACAGCGGCACAAATATGTTGCGTATTTAGAAAACATTGAATGTTGAGTAAAATAAATAATAATAATAATGAAGATATGAATTTGTGCATGGGACTGCAATATAGCATTGTTAAAATGATCAAATCGACATCCACGTCATAGGGGCTTTTATTCCATACGTCTGTAATATAAGCTGATAAATATACCAAACAAGTAATATGAGATGTATGAGAGAATAAATTATTTTAAAACAGAAGCAAAATATGATCTAAAAGTTAGATGTAGGTGTATTTAAATTGCCCGAAATCTACCCACAACGGAACAAACATATTAATCTAGATATAATAAGACATTATTTTGTATACGGTCACCATAGTCATATAGACATACGTGTTCGCACGCTTGAATAGCTACACAATGGTACAAGAGGTGACTGGTTGTTTTTGAAATCCGTTGATAAATAATTAGTTACATTTATCTACAAAAAAAACATTAAGACAACAATGTTATTCTATCCATCATATGTATACCACATCCTATACGCAGTTTTACCAATAAATCTAGTATGCCGCCGATGATGACGTAATCCAATCACGCTGTCAAAGCGAGCACTTGTATACACACGAAATATCGAAATCGATGAGCAGCCAGTATTGCAAAGAGTCGTATATATGCACGCAGAGGGCGCTATTGATCTGTTGATTAGTGGTAGAAGTAAAGCAAGAAATGAATTTTTACTTCATGTCCTTCGAGTATATCATTGAACAAACAGAATCAAACCTGAGAACGTGGTAGGCGTAAGAAAGAAATAATGGTGCTGTTGTATTGATCTTTTTCTTACCAAGGTCTTTTATTTCATACATATACAAGTCATTTGGTGTATTCAACTTAGAACACGAAAAAAGACATGTACTTTTTCAATAGCCCTTTTCATCATCAGTTTTCACCGTCGATGCCTCATCGAAAAAGTATCTTCGAAGATCCACGTGAAGATCCTCTTGCTATCTTTCTTCTCCAAGTATTTGCCACATTAATTCTATCGAAAATATTAGGCAAATGTTTGTCATTTATTCATCAACCAGCTGTCATTGGACAAATTCTAACTGGTATCATCCTAGGCCCAAGTGTATTAGGTTTCATACCTGGTTTCAGTTCATTTCTATTCGCTCCACACACCCTCAACTCACTTCAACTAGTAGCGTCATTAGGTTTGATATTTTTCATGTTCTATCTTGGATTGAAAATGGATCCGAACGAAATTCGACAAGGATGGCGTCGAACATTACCTATTGCATCAGCCAGCATTATTATTCCAGTCAGTATCGGATGTGCAACTAGCCTATGGCTATATAAAATGGCCGAGCCAAATATAAACAAACCGGCGTTTATTTTATTCATTGGTAGTACAAGATTTCATTTATATCTGACAATTTTATTGATTATTCAGGTTCCGGAGTTGGCTTTTCGGCATTTCCAGTTTTAGCTTCGATTTTGCAAGCGAATAACATAATCACGACTTCACTTGGTTAGTATTTGAAAAACAGAAAGGCTTCTTACTTTTCTATTGTTGTTTGATTGACCATTTTTTTGTCGTTTATCGAGGTGTGTTAACAATTAGTATCGCTGCAATTGAAGATATCGTCGTATGGGTCATATTAGCGATTGCAACGGCCTTAAGTAAAGGTGGTCCATCAATTGAAGGTCTCTACACTCTTCTCTTAACTTTCGCCTTTCTTTTGATTATGTTTATCGTTGTTCGTCCATTGCTTTCGCTGGTACATCGTTATTACTTTCGTCGAAATGATGAACACAATATCTATTTGATTGTTTGTTGTATCTTGGTATTACTAGCAGCATCTTTCGTCAGTGAAGTGATTAATATTCACGCATTCTTTGGTGCTTTCGTAGCCGGGTTAATTATTCCGCGTAAAATGAAAGGTTCAAATTTACACGACTTTTTATCTGCTCAAATCGAACTATTATGCATTGAATTTTTTCTTCCACTCTACTTCACAAATTCGGGTTTGAAAACTCATTTTGCTATGTTGAATACAGTTCAAATATGGTATACAATATTGAGTTTAGTTGCGATCATTTCCATTGCTAAAATAATCCCAGTTACACTAATGACACGAATAGTAACACGAAAAGAACGAACATGGTCGTATGCTTTAGCTGTCGGCATTCTTATGAATACGCGTGGAATTGTTCAATTGGTTGTACTCAACGTTGGTGTTGAACTAGGTGTTTTGTCACCTGTTATTTTTTCAATGTTTGTATTGACAGCTGTATTCTTGATATTTCTTACCTCGCCGTTACTCTACCTGGTTTATCTACGAAAGAATGGCAAAGAAATAGCTTCGACTACAACGAATGTCTACAACAATCCAATGGAACGAGTCTCACATGATTACATGCGACAACCGTCGAGAAAATGGAAAATTGCAAGATCAGCTTGTTGATAATTATTGAATTTAATTCATAATAAGAAATATGTTAAGTTCGAATACATATTACCTCGTATTTTCTTCGGGATACTTAATCAAATTTATTGCGATATCGATCATTGATGGAAAGTGAGTCAGGTCAACATGTACTGTGACGCTCGATCATTCTATTTAATAAAAATCAACTATATTATGATTGATCATGGAATATTCTGTTGTTTCATTTCCATATGTTGTCAATAAAAAGTAATCACGGATATCCGCTTTCATTGTCGAAAGCGATGAGCATTTATTTCAAATGATTTTATAGATTTGAAATCCCTCTGATTGTATAGCTTGAATAATCACATCATCCTCAATGTGAACATGTGCAGTCACATCAGCTTGACCCATTTCGAGATCAACATGTGCATCGAGAATGCCATCGATTTTTCCAAATGCGCGAACTACAGTTGATCGACATGATTCACAATGCATTCCTACGATTTTCCAATGTGTAATCATCATTTGATTATCATCACCTAATTGCACATTAGTTACTGATTCCTTTCTGAACATTTGAAATATTTCTGGTGACAATGATAAGCATAAAGTTAACATTACCATCATTGTAAAATGAGTTTTCGATGGACGATAACGAATATATGAGTAAGTCAATGAAATAACAGTCAATGAAACGAATAAAGGTCGATAGGGAACAAGAAGAGTGTTCAGTCCCGCACACCCGATACCGAATAGATTGAGAAAAACTTGCAGAAAACAACATGGACAACATAAAGATATGAGAAAGCCACCAAAAAGGCTATTAGCCCAACCGAAACGCATCATACTACGTTTATCTACAATACAAATTGCCTAATTATACTTGATGAATGTTTTCAATCGAATTCTTTTTTTATTCAGAAGTGTTAACAGAAAAAAAAACAGAACATTTACAAAACAGATTAGGTTCTTTTCTATCATCAATGTTCAGATGTTGCAGCTCCATTTGTTTTTGGTTGTTTTCGTAAATTTGCAACTTCCTTTTCTAATTCCACGATCGCACATTCAATTTCATAGTTCTTGCCAACTAAACCGACCCAACTAAAGATGGAAAAAGACAAATTTGTCATTCAAAAATATTGTTTCTTTTTTAAACATACGTTTGTTCAAGTGCGCTCAGCTTAGCTCCTGCGTGCGTTTGTTCATTTTTACGATTAAAGTTTATTTCCTGAATCTGTTTTCTAAAATCGAATCAAGGAAATTAGCAATGTAGAAAATGTTCTTCAACGATTTTTCCTACCGAAGTTCTAATAATTGTTTTTGTGCTTGTTCTAACATATTTTGTAAAGAAGTATTGTAGATTTTCCATGTATTTGCTCCGTAGTCCCACATCAATTCCAAATTCAGGATTCTGAAAAGAGAAGATTAATCGTTAAATTGATAAGAGATGTTTGATTACCGTGTCTGTTGATGTTCAAGTTGAGCATAGGAGTTTTCCACACATTCATTCCATGCTTGGAAATCTGTTTGTTTACCGGGTGGTGGTGTAGGCAATTCATAACTAAGAGAACACGAAAGCTAATAAAATTAGAAACTTCAGAGTGAAGTATTCGCTGTGTTACCGTTTCATACTCAGCATTTCCATTGGTAAACGATTGGAAAGGCGTTCAAATTCTGTTTTCATGATGTCGGTCTATTCGATAATAAAATAAAATTTACATCTCTACGTGGATGAAAAACTAATCACCTCAAATTGATGGTATAGAGGTTGGCCCAGCTGTTCTAAATAATTTTTTGTCGGTTTATAACGACGTGTTTCATCTTCAACTAAACTAAGCGCCTAGAAATGAAACCAATTATTCAATTTCAATTAAAGAAAATGACTAGGATGAACTCACAGCTTCACGCACACCGGCTTCCTCGTATCCGCCATCGTAATAAGGTAAAGCATCGACCACGACATCCGGTGGTGCTTGATGACCATGCGCAGGATTGGAATGATGAAGTACTACGGCTGATGATGTCGAATGAGCCATATTTTACGATTAAAATCTCCGATAGAGCAATTGTAATTTCAAACAAAAAGGAGAAAGAATTACAGGCCATAATTTGGACGAGAAGGACACCAGTCATAGTAGCGAGCTTCATAACGGACAGAGGTCGCTCGATGCCATAGAGTACCATGGGCGTATTATTTAAAGATTCACAGTTTTATCAGTATCGCATTGCTCTAATCTGAAAGTATAATGCCGAATCCTATTCCGGTCTTAAAATATATCATTCAAAAGACACCAGTAATTTCTAGCCTGTAAACGATCACACTAAGAAAGATAATACTCTTTTTTAATTAGAAAACAACTCTTCCTAACCTATGATCTCTGAAATTTGAATAAAATATTGTTTGTTACTCGACAAACAACGACTCATTCATTAAGCAGAAACTTGCCAGATTCATTGGTTCGTATTTAAGAAAAACTGTATACTAATCAGCATTTTTACCTGCATGAACGATAAACATTGACTTCTGGGTTATGGAATAGAGCAGATTATTACAGATTGAAGACAATGAGCACTATCGATGGAATTCGATATGCAACATTGCAAGTAAATCGTTACGTGTCTATCATACTTCTTCTTTTGGGAACGATTAGCAATTTATTATGTTGTCTGGTATTCACTCAACGAACTCTTCGTTCTAATCCATGTGCTCTCTATTTTCTCGTGGTAAATATTTCGAATATTATCTCCTTGACAGCAGGAATTCCTCCTCGAATGTTAAACAGTTGGAATATACTCGCAGATCAAACAGAAACAATATCATCACTGTGTAAAATACGACTACTTGTTGTACTGGCATCACGCAATATCTCTTCATGGTTACTTGTTTGCGCTGCGATCGATCGATGCTTTCTCTCGTCATCTAAGGCCGATACACGGCGAAGAAGCAACAGAAAACAAGCGGTTCGTCTCATTATTATCGTTTCTATTATGTCTCTTGCCTTTTGGACTGAGTGTTTATACTGTTTCGATGCAAACCTTATCGGTACACCATTGAGATGTTATGCGAAATCGGCGAACTGTCGTATATTTAATGATTTAGCCCAAGTATTCGTTACAACTATGATTCCATCAACTATTATGATGATCGCTGGCCTATACACGATCAAAAACATACGTCAAGCACGTCGAATACTACCGGCAACTGTTAACCCTATTCTATCAAGAGGTAGAAAGACTGAAAGTAATCTAACGAAGATGTTATTTTTGCAAGTTATCTTCCTAACAATATTTAATCTTCCTCAAGCAATACAGAAGTTCTATTTAACATATACATTTTATGATTCGAGATCACTCTTGCAGACAACTATTGAAAATCTTCTTTTTAACATTGTTCTATTGCTTACTTATGTTTCAAGTTGTGTCCCATTTTGTTTGTACATCCTAACAGGCGATGTTTTTCGGATGAAGCTCGTTCGAATCATTCGAACAATAGTACATTATGTGAAATGTTGACTGTTTCAGAAAATAAATTGTTTTGGTCTTGAAAAGACGTTCTGCGTAACAGACTATCTTTGATTGAAATGTATTGAACAGTCAAACTGTCATTTTACCAGTGCAGACCAATGTGAGCGTTTCTTCTTTTCTCTCGTTCTCTGAATTTCGTCTATAAATCGACCGTTAGTTTATGAACGATGAAATCGCGTTCATTGTTTTATCGAATTCGTATTTTAAACACACGAAATCGATGGGTCATTTATTCACTAGAATGGCGACTATATGGTTAGAAGAACAACGAGCACAGAATAAGTAGAAACAAACCGTAAAAATTTCCTTTTACGACATTCGTTTCCTCATTTTCAAAGTTTAACGGCATTTCAATCCAACAGTAACAAACGCAAACGATCCGATTTGAATGAACTATCAAATAAGCGAAAAGCTTCTTCGAATTCAACAAGTAAAACTGAGAGCGACGATGAGGATGAACGTTTGACACTTTCACCGCGAATTTGCCCCATCATCACAAAATCTTCGACTGCCAATCATCGATCAATACAATCGCTGGTATTTCGACTTCTATCCCGTTAATAATCTGTTTTTTTTTAAATGTATTTTAGAGTTCATTCAAATGCCAACTATGCCGTCGATGCTTGCGTAATAAAGATTTGTACATGGAACATATGATGCTTTGTGCCTTTCAACGACAAGCAGCAATTAAGATAGTGCGTGCTGGAAAAAACAAAACGAACATTTCCATTCGGTGATTGTTCCCTCGACATCTGTTGAGCTTGTTTGCGATTTCTGTTTGTTTATGTACAGGTTTTATTTATCTATTTCATTTTGATTTACCTGTTGACTTTTGTTTTTAGAGATTTTCTTTTGAATAATATCGATATAAATAATACTATCACACTGAAATACTAATGATGATCTTTGTTTTTGGAAAATTAGGATTGATAGTTTCATAAGAGAAAATACACCTTGTGCGTTGCTTAGGAAGTACATCTATGACAGAACTGCTACTTGTCTTGAACAGTGTCATGGAACATGATTTTCACTAGTCAATGTGCAATAGTTGAGTGGAAGAAGCAATCTGTCTGTAGCAGAAGTTGATGAATAATTTTGCATGATAGAGCATATCGGGATACTCATTTCCTTTTTTTAGATGTCTTCGAACAAAGCATGATTCAGATATGTGATATTTCTTAAAATATCTGGTCTATCACCGCTATATCTCGCAAAGTCGACGGTTTTGACAGTTGTAATTAGATTCTTTTCCATACCTAGTAGGTCGGCATCATATAGTTGTAATCATCATATAAATAGTTTTGATATAACCATTTGAAAGCATTCGAAAATACATACTCTTCTTTCTATGGATGATATAGGCGATCAAGTGCAGCGCTATGGCGAACCAGTGATTATCATTTTGGGAACGACTGGCGCAATATTAAATCATATCTTGTTCTGTTCTCGAAAACAACTTCGTTCAACCTCATGCGCACTGTATTTTCGAGCAATGTCACTCAATGATCTTCTTGTTATGTGGTATGTTATATTTACTGAATGGTTGAGTGACCAATTCAATATTGCTCCAGCAAATGAATACAATTGGTATTGCAAACTCTCGAAGTATTTAACATACGTATTCTACTCATTGTCACCATATATTCTTGTTTTGGTTTGTTTCGATCGTTTATGTACAAGTTCAATCGATGTTCGACTGAGAAGAATTTCCACCAAACGTATCGCATTATTTATTATCACTGCACTAGTCATTGTTATCTGCCTTTCGTATTCACACACTCTCGTTTGGTTTAACCTTTATAATCTTGACTCCGATCCGGTTTGTATGACGCTCGATGCTGTTTACAGCTACTTCCTAGCTGCGTTCTTGCTTTGGGCATTTTGTTTTATACCTCCGATACTAATGATTGTGTTATGTACTATAACATTCATTTCCCTTCGACAGCAAAGAAATCGAATAATGCCTGTGAATCAAGCGCGTTCACGTCAACGTGATAATCAGTTGCTGAAAATGCTTTTTATCTATGTCACATGGGATATTATTTGCGTTGTTCCGTTTTGCGTTACATATTTTATTTATATACGGAATGGTGACCGAACATCAGCGGTAATAAATACTCTGCTGGAAATCTTTGGAACAGTCATTTATTTGATATATGCATCAAGTTTCTATGTTTATACATTGGGTACGCCTTTTTATCGTCATGAATTGTGCAGTTTACTCAAGACGGTCTGGCGACGTTTACGACCAGAGAATAAGCATGATTTACGTTTAAAGATACGACGAGCGACAAACGAACCCGAAGATTAGCAAATAAACACATTCTTTTCCTATCGCTGAATTTTCTATCTAGTAAAATCTTGGGTATCATACAACTGATTTTCTTTCCAATAGATTAGACTTTGGATCTATTGCATGCTATATCTTTTTGAGTTCATTTCGATCAATGAAAAGACTTACGTCTAACTTAAGAATACTGGAAAAAAGCTAATTAAAAATCGACACCTATTTTTAGAGAAGTCATGCATGCTGTGATTGTTTAGAATAATTTGAAAAGCGAACCGTGCGATGTATTCTGATCTTAAATGAAAAGTCGAGATTCATACTATACTTTGATTTTGGATATAAAGCCTAAACTGAGTATACTTTCAGTCATAAATTCTTGCAAAGGATACGACTGATGCGCAATCTGATAAAAACCCTCGCTATTCTTAGCCGCCATCGACTGAAGCATTATTCAATGAAATTTGATTCTTTTTCTCGAAAACAATTACGATCAATATCCTAAACACTATATTTTCGAGTGCCTTAATTCAATGAACTTCTCGGTCAACGCAATAACCACACTGACGATATTATTTGATCGACGCGAACTGTACGATTTATTTTGAATTGGTCAAGTGAGATTAACACATGCGACAACTCACAGTGTAACCATTAGTGTCTCAGGAAATTTCTCCTTTTCTTCTCATGACTCCGTATGAAATACAAGACTTTCAATTATCCGAGAATAGATTCGTTCAATTCAGATCATTGAGAGGTGTGAAAATACTCTGATGTATTTGAGAACCAATCGAAATATTTTTACACTCATACAAGCAGGATTCTTGATCATATTCATAGAAACATACCTTCAATTCGGAAGTAATTCTCATTGAACGATTATATGTGAGACTGACAAATAGCTGCCAACATTCTTGAATGAAATTATTTTCACCTGCTTGAGGTTCCCGGACTGGTCACAAAGATTGCTGTTTGTTGAATATAGTCAATTGTTCAAAGTAATCCAAGTTACCTTCCATTTCTATAGATCTTCTTGGCCTATAGCGAAGAAACCTCATATTGTCTGATGATAGACAGTTATACTGTCCTTGAATTCTAATTGATTGAGGGGACTAACCTTCAGAAGGTTTTGTTTTTAATAGACAGATTAGCTTTAACTGATCCTTATCTGATAAAAGGCTATGTATCAAATAGATTTCTCTAAGTAGTCAATAAAATATATTTGGTACTCGAAATAAGTGGAATCCTTGAGCGTGGATCAGTAATTGTCTTTCTTTTCAGTTTATTTCAGATTGCACACGAAATAATTACTGTTTGAAATATACAAAGAAAAATTCAAGCTGAATATTTAATTATCTATGAACTTGAAATCGTATCGATAAAACCATATGGTTGTATATCCTTCGAAGGTAACAAGGGTTCTTCTTGTTCATGCTTAAGTTTTTCAATCAATGAAGTAAGTGTTGCCTTTGATTTCATTGTTAATGATGGTTCCAACAGCATGAGTGATGATGTCGTTTGCAATGGCATCGGCAGCTGATGATATGGTGAATTTTGTCTTGTAATTGGAATTTGTGATAATGAATAAGTACTACACATACTTTGTCGATAAGTATCGGCATTTGTAGGTAAAGATAGCAGATGTTTAGGTGCAACTAGTATTCTTGTATGACATTTTCCATGGGCGTAGAAATGTTCGTGGACACCTTGTGCTGGATTGTAGTTTGTTAGTAATTTCTGCGCTCGATGTCGTAAACGTTGCGATGATGACGAAAAGAATCGATTGTGTTGACACGTAAACAATCGCTGGAGTTCGTGACGAAACACTCGACCCGTAAATGCATAGAGAAAAAAGTTGGATGCTAAATGAAGAACTAGTATAATCATTCGAAAGGGAAAAGGGCAGACTTACAATGGTTAATGTATTGAGATATTTCGGCGATGATTTTTCCAATGGTTATAGTTACATTCAGGGTGAATGAACGTTGATTAATATCCGAATAGATTGCATCGATTATTTGCATTATCGAAATGGGCATTGAACAAATACAAAAAGCAAAGGATACTGTCAATAACATTGTTGTCAAACGACGATTCACACGTCGGTAGGCTAATGCTTTGGTTGAGACATGTTGCGTCTGTTTAGTTGTCGATTTTTTCATCAAGGTAGTTCCACTATTGTTCGTTGATGTTGACGAAAACGAGATCGATGACTTTGTATCGATCGTCTTCTTCACATAAGTCGCTTGTTGTTCCAATAATTTCGTTGTATTTCGAGCGTTGAGTAAACTTTTGATAATCAAAATGTTCAATGTTATGAGAACTGTAAATGGACAAAATGAGTACTTAAACGAATCAAACCATGTAAAATATTTCAAGAATAAAGACTCATCATTCAATGGGATACAATGCGAACGACTTGGGGATAAATGAAATGTCCATAGGAAATGTGCATTGATGAAGAAGAAAATTGTCAGGACGAGCAAAAGCATGTACCGTGCTCGTTTGATTGTACAGATTTGACTAGCACGAAGTGGCTGGGAAACAGCGATATATCGTTCGAAGGTCATTGCCACGGTTATCCATACACTGGAATAAACGAACTTTCCTGGTCAATCCAGTAAACATACGAAAAAGTGCAGAAAAACTTTACCTGCAATCAGCAAAGAAAAAGAATGCGAATGTACCAAATTTGCAGCAGAGATTACACGCGAGAATTGGCCGTTGTTTATCAATTAGTTCCAACCATCGATTCAGACAGCCGATCCACAGAACAAACGTATCAGCCATAGCCAAAGCAGCCATATAAAAACATGAAGATGAATGTCGCATACGGCCACGTCTCATAACAATAAATGTTAGAGTATTACAAGTTGTACCAATTAATAATAAACATGGAAGAATGAATTCTTCACTCCGCGAAGCTAGTTGAACAAGATAATTGTTTGAAACCTGATCAAAAGTCATCGTTGTCGTCCTGGTCACATCTCAATAACTAAAATATATAAAGATAGAAAGATATATATATATATATATATATATATACATATGCGTATACAACGATTGAATCGATCGTTATCATCGAGTTTTGAATACATTGTTCACTAGTTGATTGTCATTATTGAAGGTCTACTCATATGTAGATTCATTCAAAGTCAAAGGATAGCGTTTGTCTTACACTCTATGATCAAACGGTTACCAACGAACTATTTCGATTGCATACAGAATAAGAAATAGTTTTCTCTGACATTCGCGTCCATCATACATACGATTAAAACTAATACTCACGATTGAGCAATGTGAAATATCATCGATGACGAAAGAGCGTGACTTAATCAAGTTTTTAATCAGCACTTACGTTTCTCTCTTTCTCTTTCCTTCTTTATACATGCATATGTATATGAACAGATACCTTAATGTTCGTATGTGCATCTTCTCCAACTGATGTCAGTGTATCCTCGAATGAATAATCGCTCAAATGATTGTGATCGTATCAATGATAAATAATATCGTTCGTTTTAAATAAGGAAGAAAATAATCTGTAAGTGATGGTCTGTTTCTGTCGAAATCAGATGATGAATCTACGTCGAAGAGACAAATGAAGAAAATGACTTACATTGTTACATCAAAGTTAAACAAACGGATGATTCGATTCCGTTGTACGGGAGCAGGCAGCTCGATGACTGTTGTAGTTAACAAAACCACTATGGAAAATCGAATTATGATGAAATAGTCGTTTTATATACATAGAGCTCAATTGCTCTTTCTCTATTTCTCCTTCTCTTCTTTTCTTTCTTCATTGACATATGTACTCGAGCGAACTGTGTTTAGTCGAGTAGTCAGAAAACAGTTTCGCCAGCAAGATTACGTAATCGACGACGAGCCTATCGTATCCCTTCTTCTTCTTCTTCTTCTTTAGCGTCTCTTTTATGTATGCGCTTACTCCATTAAAATATCTCCATTCTTCTTACAATTAAGTCAAATCTTCAATAAGCTTTGACAAGCTAGACGATTTTGATTTTAGTCTTAAGAGAAATGTCTCGCACCAGACAAAAATGAACACACTGTAATTGTCACTGTCAGACACATATGCGTTCAAAACATGTCGACAACAAGAGATACATCCATCAAATGACCAGACGAGGTCGATTTGATTAAGATACTGAAAATGTTTACTCCAAGATCAACAGTTATGCAGACATGATCATATAAACAAAATGATCGTGAACAGATATTATCGGTATCGAAAGTAATTATCTGCTCATACTGGTAAGAATTCTTTCATCTACCTTAAAATATCTTACAACGGAATGCCAAAATTTCGGTAAAAGTCAACATTTATTATTTAGACACCAAAGAACAAACAGAGATGATTGTAACATTGAACACCGGTGAAGCACATCTGAATATTCAATATAATAGCGATATATTAGTGTCTACTACGTTTGAAATAATGTAATTTCCAAGCAAGAAAGAGTCAGCATATTCAGTAAAACAGTGGAGAAGATTTGTTATTGTGAGTGTTGTGTACTTGAGTGTACTGTATTCCGAAGAATTGTCAATCAAAGATTGACAAGATGCTCCATTTACTTGTCGTTCAAAGGTTACTATTAATCTGATAATTATAATTATGTTTTCTTTACTTTCGTTACAATTGTTGTCATGGTCAAATTATGTCTGCCCGTTGTCTTCTTACTAAGCAACTGTCTGTCTGAATAAGAAGAAAAATTAATGTCTTATTGTGATAACATTGAAAAAGAAGCTTATGCGAGTGCACAATCAAAGCCTCTCCGTTAATTTTTTTTTGTATTCATTTGAAAAGTAACAAAACACTTTTCACATTATTTCTTCCAGTGCCTTCCGAGATAGATCTTAAAAGGCGGTTTCCCTTTGTATTTTGTTTTCAGATCACAATGCTCTTGCACACTCGGTTATCAAATAATGTCCTAGAGATCGTCTACTAATTGCATCTAGCGAAGATACTCTTTCATTTCAATAATGTGCATCGATGATCTTAAGGTTTAGAAGCGAACGTCTTTTTGATTTATGTAATTGTCTATTCTAATACTCACTTAGGTTTGATGAAAAAGTAGACATGATGAACAACATTTCATGTGAAGGTCTCTCACAAGATAATAATCATTTATCAGTAATGATTCTTGAAAACGGGTGCATAGATACTTTTCTCTGTATCCATATGGTTTGTGAATTTTTCTGTCAAATAGAGGAAGCGATTCACCAACCATTCATTTCCGTCTGATTCACTTCATTTTCTCTTCATAAATGCTACTCATCTGATCCTAAGAAGCGAAGGATATACGAGAAAGTAAAGTATTATGTTTTTTTTTTGCGAAAATGACACCGTTGTTTTATTCAGCATTACATGAATGTATTTGAAATATGTATACCGACGAACAGAAGTTCATCGACACCATGTATTTCTAACTCTGGGAGATTTTTTATTATAACGCGAGTTTTGCTTTTAAGTAGTGTACTTTGTCATTACGTGCATACACTCATTTCCTCTCTTCTTATCTTTTCCATGCAAATTAACCCTTGAAGTATATGCGATCATTTCCAGAATTTCTTCTGGCATGATATGTTGTAGAGTTACGATCCACAGAAAACTCAGTTCGAGTTTGGTGAGTAAACAAGCAATATGTTCTGTTGTGTTAAGTTAGATGTGAATGCACTTTAAACTTTTTAAATTATGAGACACATTTTATGCTCCATGAGCAAACCTTTTTGTATAGATTCTAATATCTTCGACATTTATTCTATGATTCGATCGACATTTCTGCAACCACGACGTAAGAAATTGTATTAATAGAGCAAGTTCATTAGATAGATGAAAAGCGTTAATTATCTTCGTCGAAAATCGTTGCATCTCTCGTGGGTTAAGACATTATTTAAATATTAATATGAATGAAGTCAAGAGGAAATAAAACCGATTATGTAAATTTTCTCAGATCACACTCAGATGGCATTATACAACTGAGACTACTGTTTTTCTCCTAAAGAAAAGAACTGAATCTATCACATTTGATTTGTAAGAACAGATATTCAGCCAGGAATTTTTCTCCTTTATACAAAGCACAGTGTGCGCATCCATTTTTCTATACAACATTATGGTACTGACTTGTCCTGGGAATTCATTTACAATAATAGATGCTTGTAACTATTTGCGCACATCGATGTTTTCCATTTCTTTCTCTTATAAATCTATTCACAACATGTCAATGCGAATATAAACTTTTCATTGAAATTCTTCCGAACGTCATCTGTCTATTCAGCCTACTGAGATTATTTTCTACGCTAGGTGATCGATAATGATCATCAACTTGAAAATATGTCCTTTTTCTGACTACTTACAAATAAACAAGTCTAAAAATATCTCACACCCATTTTAATAGGATATTCGTTGATATCGTCTCAAAAAAAAGGCAAGAAATTACACCATTGACGTCATCGGCTTCTTTAACATATCTCATACTCGAACATGTAAGTATCATATATAGTTGCCTTTTAACATTAGGATCAATTAAACGTCAAAAAGTTCTTCTGTATTAATTGATAACTAAAAACTATAACTAACGAGCACTTGACAAAGACCGACGATGCGTAGATCTTCATTTAACTGACGTTCATAAACTCTATTAATAGAAAGAATAAGAAAAGGTTAGTTAAGAATAACGATCGGGTTATTTTTACACTAGAAAAAAAAAGAATTCATCTGATGAGTACAATCGTATTTGTTTTTACATTATTTATCCAGATGATTGATGTATTTTTAGATTCACATCGAAAAGAAATCCTAAACAACAAGTTCTTATTAGCATTCATTATAGTCAGCTAGTGATCCGCTGGAAATTTCCAGGAAATAGATTGTACGTTTCAATATACTAAGATTTAAGCTAAAAACTTTATTCTTCTACATAATTACTGAGTTGCTTGTCGGCGAGACCTTCTATTGAGATGCTGCAGGCGTCGAAAACTTCATTATCGATTGAAGTTAAGAGAACTGGAATAGAAGTTTCTTTTTACATTCTGAAAATTAATTACTAGAGCATTAGATTTGATCAAATAACATTCTAATCTGAAACATGCTTATACTAGATGATGTTCTTAGTAACTCACTGTCGTTTGTTTTGAAATAATGTTCTGAACTTTTTGAATTAAAGTATAAGTTTACCCTAGAATTGTATGGAACAACCAGGCTTTGCGTGCCCGAAAATAGTCTTAAAAGATTAGATGCATTCCTTGATATTTTTGACATCGCGGTGTTAACTATTCTTTGTCGGAAGTCCGTAGCAAATATTTGTAACATAAGATCTACAAAGAAATCTTTTCATTTCCTGCTTGCATTATCGTCAATTGATTCTTTCTCTCAGCGTGTCCTACTCGTACTCTTCTCTTTTAGATGTTTTCCAATTCTACATAACTTGCCTTGTTATTCGTTACAGTTCCATGTCGAATGAAACAGGTAGTAGTTCAGCCATATTGGCATTTGTTCATCGAGTAGAAATCGTTGCCCTACCAATTTTGATAATATTCGGAAGTATTTGTAATATTATAACATTTATTGTCATGCGCCGGCGACGCATGCGGGTATCATCGACATGTTTCTATATGGCGACACTAGCTGTTACAGATACAGTCGTTCTATGGACCGGATGTCTCAATCAATGGTTTTATATGATACAATTGCAAACACTTGTTGTGAAGTCGAATTTATCGTGTAAACTACTTCCCTTTTTATTCGTTTTCTTTGCTGACGCAAGGTAAGAAATTGAAGAATGATATTGAGCAATCTAGAGTGAGATGGATTTTAGCGTCTGGATTATTGTTTGCATGTCTTTTGAACGATACTTTGCTGTATCAAGGCCGCTAAAAGCATCACAAATGTGCACCACGCGACGAGCAAAATGGGTAAGATAAACTGACTCATGAAAGTTGAAAAATCATACTGAATTTATACTCAGGTCTTATTGGCAATCTTTGGAGTATTTGTTCTAATCGATGGACATTATTTGATCACATTAGAATTACAAATGTTAAACGATGAATATCCTGTATGTCATCCGAAAATCTGGGCAAGACTTTTCGTTGAGAAAATCTTCGTTTACATTGACGCATTGAAATATTCCGCAATACCATTTTGTATTCTCGTTGTGTTAAGCATCCTAATTATTCAACGAGTCTTTCATGCTGAAGGTATCAGCGCTCAATTACAAAATCTCAATTACTTACGCAATTATCGACGGTATACTTTGACGACAAGTCCAACGTTTTTTTCCAGATCACCATCGACACTCGGGATCAATTCTGCTATTCAGACAAACTCATCAAGTAATACGCGTGTTGGTCGTCGAGTGACGCTAATGCTATTGTCTGTTAGTATTGCATTTTGTATCTTTTCTGCTCCAATGTCCTTGATGCAAATTATACAAAGCGTAACTAAACCTGGTCATTATGAGATACCGCTTGCTATTGGAAAAGCTGTCGCTGAATTATGTCAATATATCAATCATTCCTGTAGTTTTTTCCTATATGCTCTTACTGGACGAGTTTTTCGTCGAGAATTCATTCGACTCTTCTTTCCAACGAGATTTAATGGTAAAAATCTTCACGCGCCTGGTGGTGCTGTTCGAATGTGTCCTACTGGACGTGGTAGCTTAGTACCACATCAACTGCACCAATCAAGTCGACAAGGTTCGCTCTATTCGATTGATACTCATCGTCATGGTTCATGTCGAAAGCCGCGACGTTTAACGACATTTTACTTGAAACAATACAATATGAATCGCAACACAAACCCTTCGTATACAGTGAAATCGCCTCTTTTGTCAGAGACGAACGGTTCATCGTCACCGAATCGATATCATTACAAGAAACAACGTGACACTTTTCCCGAACCGATTATTGAAAACGATGGAAATAGTACATCGCTCTATAACTTGTGGAACATGATTGGTCGTAAAAAAGAACGAAGGGAAACCGACGATGGGCCATTGTTAGTGGTTAAGATTTTAAAACCGTCGACTAGCAAACCATCATCCGTTTAAAAAATTTTCTTGATACTTCTAAACACATGTGCATATGTTCGTTTTTTGTTGTTTTCAATGAAATACCAAGCTGATTTATATATTTTATTCAAAATACGTCGTTGTAATGACGCTCATACGATAGTCTGGTAGTGTGATTTCTAATAGACGCTAGAGTAGATTAATAGGACTTCTTTTACTGAATTAAATCATAATGCTTCTGCTCTTTTGTGATACTTCATCTAATACGCAAAAGAAAACAGCCGATAAACACGCTTTTTTCTTCAACTAAAATAATACTCGACAATTACGAATTCTCAATGACGCCATATCATTGTTCAACTTGATTTCTATAGCTGTAGAATGCTGAAGTTTATTTATTTGCTCTTCTCTTTCTCCTCCTCCCGATCAATCAATCAGTCTGATTGAATGTTTGACCCTAGAGCATCTGAATGAGTGAAAGAAAAGAATGTACGTGTGACACCAGTACTCTTCTTCTTGTTAAATAACCCAATGACCTTCTTCATTAACTGCTAAGTGTGTACAGAATAGCTGCAAGTATCACTTAACATTCTCCAACGTATAAATTCAATTTTCTTCATTCAAAAAAATAAACAATCAAGTGAAAAATCTTTTTCTGTCTCTCCCTCTTGTCTCCCTATTCCAAAACTAATTGATTAGAAGTAGAACAACTCGTGTTCACTTCTTCTCATTCAATTATTCATATTCATCGCATAACTTGTTTCGCATCTTATACAATTCATCTTGTAATCCCTACACATCTGTAATGATTTAGAACCTATGTTCACGAATCATCATTTAGTCATATTACCTACACGTATTCAGATATCCAGCTGTGACAATGACTATGCTGATCATTTACTTCTGACAAGTTCGTGATGAGATTTAACAAAAGATTTATCTTCACACATTCAAAGAAAATAACTACTTTTGTTCATTCATATCTTTTTATGTAATCAAATCACCATCGAATAGGAGAACTAGCCTTGATGAAATAGACGCAAGTTCCAATGAAGTTACAAAAGCAATCGGATGTCGCATGGATTATAAGCTATGCTTCCTAAATATTCCCTGTTACATCATACATTTCATATCTCTCTTGACCAATATTTTTTTGTTCTCTTCATGTGAAGACTAGAAAAATAAACCATCACGTAAGTATATGCCTCCGATCTCAAACATGTCTATTCAAGTTGATCTTCTCTCATACAAACAGGTACTTTTGTTTACACATCATCATTGATGATTGGGTTATCATCACTATTAATGTGTGTTTATGTTTGTCTGAACATTTCTGTGAAAACTATATATGATAGGGTCGATAGATTAGATAAAGCGATACATGTTTTAGATGTTTTCCTTATGGATGTACGTTATCAGTTGGATTTTAATCGTACGAATTACCGAGCAGAAGAATATCTACTTTACACAATCTATTTACGATCTTTGGTGTCAAGAAAATATTCTCTCGAATTCTTTGTTATTGTATCCAAACGCAATTCCGATCGGAATTTCGCATACATCGAATATCAAATCTGTTCAATATGAATTGATCGATAATCCGCTTTCTGATCTATTTTCTGTTCGCACAAAATTCATCGGAGACTTCTATTTTTTCCTTCTCAATATTACGCGACCGTTGGAGATCAATCGAGAATATCAAAATGTGTACAATCTTCATATTCAAGCGACGATCATTACTCTTCAAAGAAACTATACTGAACAAGTAACAGTAAGTGTCGTCTTGAACGAATTTACTAGAGAAAATGTATTTGTTTTTTTACTAGATTTGCCTTCATGTTGCCGATTCGAATGATAACGATGCAGTTTTTGATTTGGATGTTTATTTAAAAGACTTCTCTGAATCTTTAACATCTCATCAATTGTTAATTCAATTCCATGCCAGTGATGCTGACGAGATTCAACATGGACAAATCCTTTATGAACTCTCATCTTTTCATCAACTCTTTTCACTTCATCCATTGACTGGAGAATTGTATTTATTGTCGACTGAAAACCTCAATACGACGTATGAATTCGATATCTATGCTTACGATCGACACCGAAGATATCTTCTTCATAATGACATGAAAGCGAAAGCACAGGTGAAATTGTCTATTCTATCGATGAATACTTCTCATGAAATCACCACGATTTTCAATGAAACAGTTCGATTTCACCGAATTGTTTCAACATACGATATTTCTGTTTTTCAAACATCGAATTGGAATGTCATGAATATCCATCAGCCGATTTTAATCATCGAAACCTCACCCAAACTCTCATCATTCGAAATATTCGTATTAAAAAACTCCTCGACGAATTCCATCAAATTGTTTGTTGATCAAAACCAAATCTATTTGAACGAGATTTCTTTTCAACAATACGATCTTCATCTACTTCTCTGTTTTTTCCATCGTGCCGAATGTCAATACGTTCAATATCGATTAGCTCCATCACTTCATCGAAATTCGTATCAATTCCGTTTCAAATCGATGCCAACCGTTGTCCTAACAGAGGATTTACCAATACATTCATATATTACTCATGTACAAATCGAACACAAGGAGCGCTTCCCGATCAAATACCATTTATTGACCCATCGAGAGCAATTTCAGTTAAATCAAACGAGCGGCATGTTACGTCTTGCTATGCCATTGAAATATGGGCAATATATTGTTGAAATCCAAGGCGAGATTGACTTCTTCGGTGAATTTCATTTCGTCAAGACGATTATTGAAATTCGCGTGAAAGAAATCAATAAACATTCTCCACAATTCTATGCTCATCCATTAACTAATCTCTTTCAACTGCCGTATCAATTGCGAGCGTATGATTTGGATGAAGATCAAGAAACCAACAGTCGAATATCATATCGTTTATCGAATTGTTTCGATGACTGTCCATTTGTAATCGATCCGTGCAGTGGTTTGTTGAGATTTCGGGAGGAGAACGACTTCTCAGCAGAAAAAGATTATCAGTTACAAATAATCGCATTCGATTGGGGACAACCGAGGAGTTTGGAATCAAGAATTGATTTGCGAATTGATCTATCGTCGAAATTGATTGTAAAAGTACGGAATAACCAATCAATACCAAACAGAAGGTAAGAAATACCGAATATCTCTGCTGATAGTGAATATTTCTCCTTTTAGCGCAAGTTCTTCAATCTATGAAACTATTTATCTTGACATTGGTTTTCCCGAGCACTCAAAAACATACTATCTTTCGGAAAATATTCCTATCCATACAACTATTGATCATCTTTCAATTGTATACGACGCTTTTCCTATATTTCTCAATTTAGAAAAAGAAAATCCGTTTCTCTTCGTCATTAACGATACATCAGTACCGTTCGCTATTGACTACGATACGAAAACCATAGTGTTGATCGGTGTCCTCGATCGTGAAAAACAATCCGAATATCATTTTCAAGTAGAATTACAGTTAAAGTCGACCTATACAATGAAATTACAACAAACACTCGCATGGAACAAGCAGAATAGCTCCGTTCGTTTTAAGTACGCCAAGAAATTTTATCAAAAATTATTCTTGTCAATCTACATTGACGATGTCAACGACAATATTCCTCAATGTTCTTCATTCCATAATCATCTTTATCTGAAAGAAAACCAAATTCAATCAAATATCTTTCAAGTTGATGCATACGATCCAGACAGATATGAGAACGGTACAATTAGTTATTCTCTACTTGATTATAAAGAATACTTCACGATCAATTCCTCGACTGGACAAATCAATTGCGTTCGGGCCATCGATCGCGAACAGATACCTTTTCTGCATCTACAAATTCTCGCATCAGATCAAGGCCGACGTGTACAATTGCAATCCATTTGTACGACATTACATGTGACTATCATGGATGTCAACGACAATCCTCCGAAATTTTCATTAGCGAATTATAGTTTTGACATTTTTTCTGATTTACCACGCGAAACGATTGTTGGACAGATCTATGCGATAGATGCTGATTCATCTGCTGAGTTACTCTATTCGATTTCTGCCAATCCGTGGATTAAAATAAACCAAGGAACTGGTCATTTACGATTGAAATCCAATTTACATCAGTTGACAAATGAATTCTTTAATCTATCGGCGACGGTCTTCGACGGCATCCATGTGAATCAAACGTGGATCTCTTTTCGTGTAAAACCTTTTGTGTCAGCTCAACAACCAATACTTCTCTCCGAACCAGCATATAGTGTAGTTATAAATCAATCGATACCCGTAGGAACGGTTGTGACGAATGTTTATCAACGGCTACGATTGATAAGTACATCAATCGATTTTATTGAAATCATCCATGAGGACACAGTTCTGCCATTTGCTATCGATGAACAAGGTAGACTCACGATTGAGAAAAGTATCAACTTCTGAATTTCTAATCCTAGGCTCCATTCGTTTAACTCAATCATTACCGGACACACCCGATTTATTCTATTGGTTATCAATTCGTTTAACGCGTTATTATGCTCATCCACCTCACTCTTTCATTCGAATTTACATATCCGTGATCGAAGAAAACTTCTTTTTACCTCAATGCTTGGAAAACTATCAATACATCAAACTCTACGACTATTCGGTACAATATCCATTTATCAATGTTCAAGCCGTAACATTTTACGATAGCATTCCTCTTCATTATACTATTGTGAATGATAGTACAAACGAAAAGATCTTTGTCATCGATAAACAGACAGGTTTTATTCAATTATTATGGCCACATCAGAATCTTCGTCGAGCGAATTCAACTTATCTGTTAGCAGTACGTGCATCGGACTATCAGCATCAAGTATCTGTGGATTGTTACTTGAAAGTCAAACTTGTTCAACGCCTTCAATTAACACCGAAATTTATACATTCTTCGGTGTATAATATTGATTTAGTAGATGCTTCATCTAGTTCAACACGTATCCGACAGCGACTGTTCCAAGTTATTGCTTTATTGGATAATGACATATATGAGAAGAACCTTGAAGTACGCTATCGAATAACAGATACAAATCACTACTTTGTAATCAATCGACAGACTGGTTATATCGCCACGAAACAACCATTGTATCCTCATACAACCTACCATTTTTACGTGAGTAAAGCTTAGAAATCTACAGAAGGTAATTTGTCGATCTTTTCTCATGCAGGTTGAAGCATTCACTGTTGCATATGAAGACGATATCGAAGCAGATGAAGATGAGTTGGAAGATCTCGCTGATCGTCGAAAATGGCGTGTTGTTTCATCACGAGTCACTTTATCTGTTCAAATTCGAATTCGTCCAATAAAAACTGTTCAAACAAATTTATTACCACTGAATCAGTCAACGATTCAACTAGTATTACCAACCACTACGAAAGTCGGAGCGACAGTCATACATCTTGGAATGAACAATTCTCACACGCAATGGTTTCTCATGATTGGCCATGTCGATTATACACGATATTTTCATGTAGATTTCCAAACAGGTGAAATGATTCTTCTTCGTCCTCTGTCAGAACTAATCAATAAAACATCAAGAATTGAACTTCATATCAACGTCACGACCAATTGGATCTATATGAATACTATCAAAGTAGTTTATTTCGTCTCATTCGTCTCCTCTCGTATGTTTTTTTTAGATCATTGTCTGTATTCGTGATGCTCAACTTCCAGCGATTCAATTCTCTCAAACGGATTACTACAGTTCTGTATCGAAAAATCTTCCCACTGGTATTGAAATTGCACGGTTAACAATCGAAAACCCATTGGAAAACTGTACATACAATATTCATTCTGTTGAAAAGATCAAATCGAAAGATTTCTTTCGTATTCATCCGTTCTTAGGCTCGATAACCATTATTCAGTCATTAGAAAATTCAATTAGCACAGAACATCAATTATCGATTGTTTATCAGTGTCCATTGATTTCTCATCTGGCATTCACACGTTTACATATCACTGTACTTGATCGAGAACGAATGAGATATCAAAACAATAATTTGTATCGATTCAGCCATGAAAATTACTTAGCGATATTCGAAACATCACCGATAAATAATCAAAAGAAATACTTTCTTACTTTAGAACTAATCAATAATAAGAATTATGCGAAAAGAATCAAACCAGATGCACAAATTATCGAAGGTAGTTTCTATCACAAAAGAACCTACCGATGTTGATCTAAGTTCTGTTTTTCAGGCGATCCATTAGGTTTATTCGGTATCAATTCATCAAATCAATCACTATTCCTTCTTGACGAATCTCGTGCTCGATCATACACTTACCCATTACGCTTAACTATCGTCGATACATCACAAGCAGATCTAGTTACATGTACAGTGACAATATTCATATCGAATATTAACATTCAATCTATTTGTTCGCTCCATCAACATCATTCTCCGTATCTTTTTCTGTATAAATCCATACCTGAACGTAGTGTTGATCTATTCACTGGTCAACAATACGATTTGTACAGATCTCTTAACATTCAAGGATTTGATTCGTTGACATCTGCGAACATTGCCGTATGTTCAATAGCGTCCGATGAAAAGATTTCCTTTAAACCACTTGACTTTTTCTTCGAAGAAGAATTCTATTATGGTTATATAAAAAATCTATCGATTGTATATTACAACAACGAACCACTTCGCATCTCGATCAAAGACGCTCAATATTATCCCAATCCATTTGATATTACGTACGAATTTGTTCCTCAGATGGCGTCAAATCCATTTCATTTTGATCCTTTTACTGGCTATATCAAATATCGTCATTCTAATCATTTTTCAAACGACTATTCATTACTTCTTCAAGCAAAATATCAATCGTTACTAACATTTACTCGTTTGAATATTTTGATTCATTCAGATCGTCAAGCTCTATATGAATTCGAACTATTTCAACCATTGGTGAACAACTATACAATTGGTTATCTGAATGAGATCGATTCGAATCTGAAAGTTCTCGATAGAAATTTCTCGTCAGTATTTTCCATTGATCTTAATCAACGGTTATTCATTAAGGATGCGTCTCTCCTCGAAACTCAAGTGAACTTATACGAATTTCGCATTGAAACAGCTCGGATTCGAATAAACATTCGGTCAAAAGAGATAGTTCAATGTTTCTTGACTCGGATAGATTCTTCAACCACAAATAATCTAATTGGCTATATCGAAATCTTGAATGGCAAGTCCAAGCATTTGTTTCACCTTTTGAATTACAATCATTTATTTCAACTCGATCACGAATATGGTTTGCTAAGTTATCGAAGTTCAAATTCCATCATCGGAGATGATTTGGTATTGTTAATTGATGTTGAAAATGCACGATGTTTAATGGCATTGAATCAGTCATCGATAAGAACTTCTTCTATCGTCAGACGGAATGACAATTTGAATATAGATAATCCCAAAGATATGAATAAGGTACAGTTGAGAGAATTGATGTTGTCAAATGGTTGTATAAACTTCATTTGATTAGGCTTACGACAAAATCAAATTGCACAAAGATCTTTCCATTCTCAACAATATAATTCCGAGATTTTCTCAGAGATTATACATATTCTCTCTGAAGTTTCCAAATCGCGTCAATCAGATGACTTTTATCGGTCAAGTATTTGCTCAATCCTACAATCAAAACCGTCTGATCTACCATTTTCTTTTTCCAATGAAATATTTTCATATAAATCCGGATAACGGTACTATTTACTATATTCCAAGTCAATTTTACAATCAAACACGTGAGCAATTTCAAGTCGTTGCTCGCGATTTGGTCTCTCAACAAAAAGCATTTACCAACATCACAATTCAAGTGCTTCATTCAGAGATATCCACACTGTCCTCTTCCATTTATCATCAAACAATATCAGAAATTCTTCCACCGGGCTCGATCGTGTTTCAACCTGAAAGTTTCCATACAGAAAATCTCCAGTACTCTCTGTTTGACTATGATTCAAACTTATTCGAAATTAATTCGAACACTGGTCAAGTTAGTCTCCTCAATCATTTCTCACAATTATTCTATTCATTTAAAATTCGTATATCGCCATCAAACCAGATCTTGATCATTAAGTTAACTATTCTTGATTACAACAATCACCCTCCAATCTTCTTGAATCTTCCGCTTAATCTGACTATATCATCCGATGACGTTTTCATCACAAAATTATTCGCTCATGACTTAGATCTACTCGACAACACTAATCTTACTTACTACCTTCTTGATAAAAACCAACAAAAATTCGTTTCTATCGAGCCGGCAACCGGTATTATCACACTGAGCAATCCAATCGATCAAACCCTCATCAATTTAAAAGTTGCAGTTAGTGATGGTTGGCATCTGACTACAAAACTTCTTCCAATTGTTGTATATAACTATTCTAAAACACCACCAAGATTCTCTGTTGATGAATATGCATTCCCGTATAAGAAAATTCTCGGACAAATCAATGCCTATGACTCCGATCCGAATGATCGAATCATCTATCAGCTGCATCTGGAACCTGATGGTATTGAAATCGATCGATATTCGGGTTTAATCACGAGTTACAAAACGTTTTTCTCGCCAACGATAGAGTTCTTCGCATCTGCACGCGATCGTGCTCATCAGATTACTTACACAAAAATTAAAGTTCACTTCCCGATACAACCGCGATTTACATCGTATTTGTATTATATTCCGTTGGTTTCTCCGATTAGAATTCCATCCGAGATCTTCCATTTTCATCTGGTGGATTTGTTTAATCAACCGTTATCATCCAGTCGATTCGAAATTGACCATCCGACGAATTTACTGGAAATAAATCAAAATAAATTGATCCTCAAACAGTATTTACATCCGTCGAAAATCTATCAGTTCGATATCAACGGTTATTGGAAAAACTTCACGTGTCAAACAACAATTCAAATAATTTTCATCGAGAAAAATATGAAACTAAATAAAAAATCTTACGAATATCAACTTGAAACCGAAAGTTTAAGAAATACTCATCTCATCGAAAACTTTTCTGACACGAATTGTTCTGTGAAAATCCTTCCGACGCCATTAACCATCAACAACTGTACGAATAATTTCTATCTCAATCAACAACAGTTGTACTTCTCCACTCGGCCGATTTTATCAAGTATATGTTTCTTTGAATTACACTTCACCAATGAGAAACTAACATTTACCAGTCAAATGAAAATCTCATTCCTTCCACCAGTTACTAAACCGAAGTTCTCATCGAGTGTTTACTATTTCTACAATAGAAATGTTCAAGTTTTCGCAAAAAATTCCAATACAATTCGATATAAACTACAAGCAAATCCGTTTGGTTTATTGATCAATCAAACTACTGGAGTCATTTCATTTAAATATGCTTCGAATAAACTTGATGAGATCAACTATATTCAATTAACGGTTTATGCCATTGATGAAAAAACCAATTTGAATGATACAGCAATCGTTCATATCATCTTGAATAGAAGAGCAGCGCTTGAAATACCAGATCATATTCCAGCGTGTTCGAATGCATCGATATTAATCTCCGATCAAAGTTTAGCAGGTAAGCAAAGATTTCTCTCGGTCATATTCTTAAACTTTCCTTAGGTACGATCATTCGAGATATTTCTTTAACAAAGAATGATACTAATCATTATTATATTCTCTCCGGAGATAAATATGGCATGTTTTCGATAAATTCTTTTGGTCAACTTTACTTGGTTTCATCGTTGCTCAATCAAACGGTTGAAGAATACTTTTCGTTAATGATTCTGATATCGTCCGAACCATTATCTTATTGTCATATGAATATTTCGATAAATCGAACACCAAAATGGTCATATTTCATCTGTCCATCTGTATGTTATCACTTGAAAACTTTGACTAGTTGACCTGTGTGTTTTTTCCTCTCCTCGAATAGATGCCAATAGAATGGACAGTGATCGAAGAGTCGCCATTGAACACCAAGATCGGCAATATCAAAGATGTTCTTGCAACCATAAACAATCATTCTGATCTGATCCAACTAGTTACCATGATGTTGGATCCTACTGACGATGATTCACGGCGATTTCATTTAGATTTCACTACAGGATCTCTCACTAGCACATCTCGACTCGATTACGAAGAAAAAGTTTCCTATGCATTTTCAGTTCTTCTCCAACTGACTCAATTGAATTGCTCATTACCATTAAAGATTCATCTAATCAATATCGAAGATAATCCGATATCTTTCGATCAAAAGTCTTTAGCTTATACCATCGATGAACATCATCCAATTCCTTTCTACATCGGTCGTATTGAACTGATCGATCTCGATCATTTGTCATTTTTTCAATATAAATACTATCTTCACAACTCGACATCACAAATCGCGATTGATCCCATGACTGGATCGATTATTTTATTAACTGAACTTGATCGTGAAGTACACGGTGAAATACTCCAGTATGAAATCGTCGCCCTAAATGATTTCAATCAGAAGAATCTCATTGATTCTTTGATTATAACTATCAACGACTTAAATGATCATGGTCCTTCATTCAAAGAAGATTCTTATCATTTCTATGTAAACAAATCAACTCGTCCGAGAACGTTTCTTGCTCAACTCAATGCAACAAGTCTCGATCCGGTCAATAACGGACGTATCAGTTATTATTTACTGAATTCTTCTTCGATGTTTTCGATTGAAAAAGATACAGGAAGATTGTATTTAGATGAATATCTTCCATCAACTGAAACAAATTTAACCTTCGGAATCGAAGCGATCGAAGAAGAAATCAATTTAACTGATCTACGAAATATTTCCATCACTATTATTAACGATGATTATATTTATTATCACTTAGAGCGTATTCATCAATGTTTTCTCGAAGAAAACCAGCCGTATAGCACAAACATATGTACTATCGGAAAATCTTCGAAGAATTTTGTTTATCAATTGAATAATTCGATGAATAATTCATTTGATATTCTATCAACTGATGGAACGATTCTCACACGGAAGATATTTGATTACGAACGTGATGAACACGAGTACAATTTGACAATACTCGTGCGAGATCGAGACAATCAGGTAAAATTATTTTTTCTGACTCTTCATTATTTCCATTCGGATATTTTAGTCCATTTTATTATCCTCATTGGATTTGACGGTGTACATACATAATTTGAACGATAATCCACCTGAATTCTTAGTCGACAACTTTACCACATTGTTCTTTTTGTATTCTCCATCGATAAATCAAATTCTTTATACTATCGAAGCGATGGATAAAGATCACTCGCCATTGACTTTTGAAATTTTGAATAATCCTCTATCAATCTACATGCTTCATTCCTCATCGTACTCAACTGAACTTCTTCTCCAAAAATCGACCATCAACAATCAAGAAGATCATCTAATCATTCGCGTTTCCGATGAACATCATCTCTTTTCCGATTTACATCTCCATTTGATTTACTATCAACATCGAATCGACTATCCGAAACTGTTCTCCCAAACAATCGATGGTTATATCAATCTCCATCCATATCCATCACATATCAAACTTGGACAATTATTCGTCGAGAATCAATCTCAATATAAAAATCTGAACTTCCATCTCGTACCACACCAGTCGTTTTTTCTCGAACAAATCTCGAACAACCAAACCGAACTGTATTACAAACCTGTCAATCGCACGTCATCGGTAACGTTTGAACTGCGTCTCATTCCTTTCGCTCCATCGACACCAGTACATCCGATAATCCTGAATAATAAAACAAAACTCTTCTTTCCACCGATGATTTCACCTCAAACGATTCATATTCAGCTCTGGCCTATTAGCACTGAAATGCTCAATCGAACAGTATCGTTAATAACCAAATCAGATCCAAATATCACACGTGAACATTTCCTTATTTATCATTTGCCATCCATTCGTCAAAGTCTAGCAGAAATTCTTAGCGTACAAGCTCAGCATGTTCATATTTATACACATCATTTTCGAATCAATCAAGTTGAGATACTTCTTGCAGTGTCACGTTCAACTTTATCTCGATACATTCATCGGAAAATTCTCTACAATATCTTGAAAAATGCGACGCATCTCTTCGAAAAGCTCATTCTCAACCAATGTCAAACAAATCCATGTGAAAACAATGCACACTGTATCAGTCATATTAAACTCTTTGAAAATCAATATGATTATCTCTTTTCGAATGTACATCAACATTTAATACCGAATTATGAGCGAACCAATGAATGTCTGTGTCCGAACAATTATTACGGATCGTTTTGTCAGTTTAAACAAGACAAACAAACACCCTGTTCGTCAAATCCTTGTTTAACGATGGAAAGATGCATCGAACATAGTTCAACTCTATACACATGTCAATGTATGGATGACTCATGCAATTATGAATATGACACTATGGAAAGTTCGTTGGAATGCCTGAATACAAACTCACCAACATGTCGAGGTTGGATTTTTTGTTCTCCTAAGAATTTCGTCTCAAAAGTTCATCTTTGATTTAGACTCAATGAATGCTCTGACGTTCGACGGTTTTGCTTCTATTCGAATGAATCTAACAATCAGCTCGATGCAACATCTAAATATAGCATTAAGTTTCCGAACAGAATCCATACAAGGCAAACTATTGACGATCATCTACACCGATAGGATTGGTGTGCATTCATTAACTATACAGATCATTGATGGTTATATACAATTCAAATTAGATGACACAAATTTGCTCGAACTAAATCAAATATCGATTCATGATGGTCAATGGCATGACTTGTATTTGTCGACTGACTATGCTTACGATTATTATTATTATCTTCTCCGACTTGATCATGTTTTCAGTAAGAAAATCAATCGATTTCAAAAGATTGATCTAGCAAATCTAACACAATTGATTATGGGTTCGGATTTTGATGGTTGTATCGGGAATTTTTCATTCAATAATCGAATGATCTCGTTCCGAAACGATAATCTCGATGCTTCAATTGAGTTTATTGGTACACAAAGTAATTGTCAATTCGCGGAGGTCATTCGTGAATACTTTGATTACGAAGATATCTGTTCGTCGTACCGTCCCTGTTACTATGGAAATATGTGTACCAACTATGGGTTAAGTTTTGTTTGTAACTGTACAAACAGACGCTTTACCGGTCGGCAATGTGAAATTGACCTACATCCGTGTGAAAGTCATCCATGTCGATTCAACGAAGAATGCTTTCCGTTTGCATCTCCGAAGTCCAATCAATCGTATACATGTATTCCAACATTCGTCTCTTTGTCATTAGTCATGAAACGATCGATCTATGTTGCTCTGATCATTCTAGTCGTTCTCTGCGTTCTATTGATCTTTATGATTATTTATTGCAAGAAACGACAAGACAATAACAATCAAAGGAATCTTTCGGTATCGTCACCCTTGTTAATCCATAAATCATCAATAGGAATCGATCAAATGGAAAATCAAACGCAGACGTTAACTAAATCCGATGGTAATAAAAGAGCACAGGCAATGAAAACGATGACATTGATGGACAATTCTCTGATCAGTAGAACTCATCGATCGAACGATTGCATCCATCATTCTCGCGTAAGTCAAATGAAAACAAGAAAACAATCGTAAATACCTGAATTCTTCGATAGAATACCGATTCAAAGTATTATTCAAGTATTGAACAAGTCAATATCATACCAGAGAATCAGCATGATCATTATACTTCTATCGACTACGGTAAGATCTGGCAATCTATGGTTTTTCCATTAGATTTGAAATGATTTTGTTTTAGATGCTGTCAATAACGTGCAACCCATCGACATATTTGATCGTAAGTTGTGATGTAATCTGCTAGATTCGCATACATTTCACTCTTGTTTTAGTTTCATCGTCGCCGACACGTAAGTGCTGATAGTCTCTTCTTGAAATTTTCTTTTTCATTTTCTCATACCCAATTAGAATACTTCAATATTCATAATTCAGACAGTCAAATTAACTATCGTATTCGTATGAATACTCTTTCGGATTTGACAGAGAATTTTCTTGAACAAAACGATATGAATCTAACTGACTCATCCCATTTCTCATCGGACAATGATCACGTTCAGTCGAAACCGTTGATATCCATTCGAAATGGCAAACATGTATTTGCTTTTCATCATCATCATATGCCAACGTCGGCAATGTCCTTGTCAGAAGTACCTGTTTATGCGAGAATCGTTCGAAGTAAGTGGAATTCGCCTTCATTTATTGTGACTGATTAATGTTTTTCAGCACCGAAAGCGATCGACAGTGATATGATTAATCCTCTGACATCCGCTCCGACATTATTTATCAAGCCGATCAAAAATGCAAATGATATTCCGGGAAATTTCGGGTATCGTACGACGACGGACCGTTTTAAACATGATAGTGGTCCTGATCTCTATCAAGATGATCAGTCAAGTGAATCATCTGCATTTTTTCAAACTGATGTTTAATATTTGTGTATAAACAGTATGACGTTTTATTTCCTTCGACAACCGGTGATATTTCTTTGGAACTTCTATGCGAATCATTGAATAAACAAGGATTAGAAAAAAAGAAGAATAGAACAAGTTTCTTTAGTAGAATATATTAAGAAGTGGAACAAAATGATTTGGTGTCCAACCTTTATTCGCGCTCGATGTTGATTTCAACGGCTTATTACAGTTTGAAAAAAGAATTTTCACTGTTTGAAATGTCGATTTTGATTGATCGCTGCTCGCATCTAACAATGGTTTGAATTCATGAGCGTTTAATTTCGTATAATTCAGGTCCGAGTTTCCATTCACATTAGGATAAACAGTAATTATATTCACGCTAAGCACAGTTGCTATACTGAGAAAATCCCAAACACCAACATAAGTTCCATCTCGTACCATTTCTTTTGTCACATAGGGTTCGAATGGATCTAAGATTTCTGATAGTGATCGATGTTGGTCTTCATATTGGTATCGATTAAGAACAAGCTCGATAATATTTCGAGCTCGAAGCTCGACAGGTGTGATTGTTGATGTTTCAAATGCTGCACTAGTACCACTTAATTTAACAAATGAATTGTAAAAGCAGTTTCCATCGCCTATAATTGATACGGGCATATGATGATCACGAAATTGTTTATCACAGTGACATTGTAGGAAATGTTCAGCGACATGGTCACGTGGATGAATACTTTGATGGAAAACTTCTACTGGTGTATATACAAGTGAATATAAAGATAAGATAGGCTTCAATTTGACACAATCGTCTTGCAACTGCTTGAATGAAATATCTGCAGCGGAACGCAACTGTTGTAGTAGTTTGCTGAACGCGTCTGAACGTGTTAAATTTAAACAAACGCGACACAAGTATGGTTGACCATTTTCCAAGGATTTCTGTTTACAAAGAATACAACGGCGAACTGTGCTTGATATCGGTGGTGTTGGCGGTGGTGTAGAAGGTTGTTCTCTTTCTTCATCAATATTAGCTTCTCGGTTGATTGCCTGACAATAGTTAGTCCATTCTTGAACAAAAACAGTGAAAACCGGCTTGTCAAATAAAACAAATCGAACGTCTTTGACTTGATTCGAATAATCTCGTATGGCCTGAATTCCAATTTTCGCTGCGTCATTCAGTGGAAATCTATACGCTCCACACGATATCGCCGGATAAGCGATTGATGATAGACTGTAGAGGTTCGCTATTGCTAATGACGTGTAGTAGCATGATTGTAAATGAAACGTGGATTGTTGTGCTTCTTCCGCCTTATAAAATGGACCGACGGTATTAATAACAAAACCAGGGGATGATTCCTCTCGATTGAATTTAGCAATAAATATGCGAGATTGTCCTATCGGACATGCACTGTGTCCAAACTTCTTGTTAACTGCAACGACTTGATCAGTAAAGTATGAACCCAAGGTTCTATGGATTTGTGTATCTAGCCCTCCATTGTGGAGCATAGTCACATTCGTTGGGTTAACAATTGCATCGCATGCTTCTCTACTTAAATCACCTCGACGAATTGTTACCTTTAGAGATCCATTGGCAAATGTGAAAACAGCAGTGTTCTCGTCGGGATTTTCAATAATACTACGAGAATCAAATGAAAATTAAATTCTAATCTTACACGAATTAGTCACTTACACGCCCGACATTCGGTGTGATCACAACTAGCTAGTTGATATCTGTGAGTATTTTGCTTTTGTGTTCTCGACAGACTTTTCTTGGCAAATTCCAACTTGATATTAATTCTTCAATTCTTGTTTTTGCTTTCCTCTCACGGCTCGTTTTTCTTTCTCCTACTCGTCACATGTATGCGTACGTTACCGTCTCTATCAACAAACATCATCCTACATACATACATACATACGTACGTACGCGAAAATATTTTAATTCTTAAGAAACAGAACAATAACCGACAACACGTGTTTTATCAATCCTTGTTTTTCTGTTCTTTCTGCGAAAAAAATGATCACATATAAAAGCACACAAGACAAGACATCGATAAGAAACCTATTTCGAGTTTCAACAAAGTGTTGCTACGTAGTTATGATAATAATGATGATGAAATTCGCTCTCCACATCAAAACGAAAGATTGCCAGAAGTATACAACATAGAAATATACAACAAGTACCAAGAACAAATGACCAAAATGAGTGACCACATTGATAAATCGTTTGCACATGTTCGAAACCAAAGAACAACATCATCGTAATCATCGCTAACATGGCTTTTCGATATAAAATACAGTTTTCGATTAGAATGAGAAAGTAAATATCATTGATCACATACCAGTTAGAATATTTGAAATTAAAAGATAATCAACAGTGCGTTTCGAACAGCGAATCTTATAGAATGATGATTGAATATCGAGTGATTGAGTCAGGAATAATGAAATAACAGCAACGAATACGCAGCCACATGACATACCAATTAATGCTTTCTGATAAACTAAATCAAAACATGAGGAGACAGATGCACATGTCCAACTTACTCTGCAGCGGAAATTTACTTGATGAGAGATAACTAAAACATATTTGAATTTGTGTATCATCATCATCAGAATCATTTCGTGGATGGAATTGTTGACATTTCTCTATAATTCCATCAGAATACTCAATAATCCTACCATCCTCGTTAGTCTGAATAGACACTAGCCATCTTGGTGTGCTAATACCGAATATTAAAAGTACAATGGAAAGAAGTAAAAGAAGAAAGTGAAATATGAGTATACAATTCATCAAATACAAAAAATCTGCTACTGCTGCTACTCTCTAATCTTTCGTTTTGTCAACTACATCTGATTTAGTATGGCGTAAAATAATGTAAACATCGCCTTGATAAGAATAGACAAAAGTGTCTGAGTGTTTAGACAACGAATTGACCAAGATTTTGCTTCATTGAAGTGTTTGTTATTGAAAATGATTGTTCTCTTCATCAGTAGATAAGGACATTCATATGTGCGCCTGCGAACACTTTTATCTTGGCGATTATTTCGATAGTAAATGGATTCATATTTAGTGAAAAATCTTCACTGATATGAATCGATATTCATATCAAATAAATGCTTTATATTTCTTGTCTGTTGGAATAAAAACAACTTTGACAATAAAATGAGATTAAAATGAGAAAATCAAGATTTGTCATCTATTGTTTGAGATCAATTGAACGAGCTCCATCGCTTGGTTCAAATTCGTAAAAACTGGCAGTACCTTTGTAACCGTTCTTCATTGTTTCAATACATTTGCCGACGGATGATTTCGCTACTAATGTTACCGTACATCCACCTAGACGGATAAATAAACGAAATGAACATCAGTAGCTGCAGATGAACTTACCAAATCCACCTCCGGTCATTCGTGAACCATAAACACCATCGACAGATCGTGCTAATTCAACAAGCTGATCCAATTCTTCGCAAGACACTTCGAAATCATCTCGAAGTGATTGATGACTTTCGTACATAAGCCGACCAAATTCGGCATAATCATTCTTACTCAATGCTTCGGCAGCGATTTCCGTACGTTGGATTTCTGTTATTGCATGGCGCGCACGCTTATAAGTCGTCGGCGACATTTTATCGCGAGCATTTTCCAGTTCTTTTAAAGATGTCACTTCACGTAGTTTCTTATGACCCAACAGATTAGCAGCTACTTGACAATTATGAACGCGTTCAGCATATGTTCCAGCACCTAATTCATGTTTGACATTCGAATTTGTTACTAGTACACAGACATTCTTGTTTATCATCGGAATGTACTGTGATGTATTATCACGACAGTCAATCAATAGAGCGTGGTCAGCCTTAGCCAAACATGAAGTATATTGATCCATGATTCCACATGGAACATTCGCATATGTTTGTTCAGCTTTGCAGCAAAGTAAAGCTTTGTCGACTTTTGATAATTGTTGGTTGGAAGATAGTGAATTTCCGTAGAGTAATTCGAGAAATGTGCACATGGCAACTTCGACTGATGCTGAAGAACTGAGACCACCACCAATAGGTACTGATGTTGCAATCAAAATTCGAAAAGGTTGTTTTTTACTTGGCTTCACTCGTTCCAGAAAGTGAGCAAGAACGCCGAGAACATAGTTAGCCCATTTTGGTGATTTTATTGGTGCGAGTTCATTTGCTAGGTCAATTTCAATCGACTTCTGTTCACCAACATCCTCTATGGTACGAAAAGGACAAGATATTACACGCAATTATTTTTTCGTAATTTTTTGTGCCTTACTTGATAAAGTTCGAACATAGCATTTCGTAGTTGTTGGTTCGTTCAATGCCTTTCCCACAATCATCGTTCCAACGGGTATGGCCATTGGAAAGACGAAACCATCATTATAATCCACGTGTTCACCGATGAGATTCACCCGGCCAGGTGCAAATGCGCATATGGTTGGTTCATCGTTGGGAAACTCTTCTCTATATGATTCAAGAAGAGCCGCTTTAAGTTCTTCGAGTGTAGCGGTCTTTTCTGCAGTCATGGTTCGTGTTCTAAAATATCAGTGATTGCCAGGCACACCCTCACGAAAATTTTTATGCGCGTTTCTTGAATAGTGAGTCTGCTGTTGACCGTTTTTATTGGTTTGACGCAAAGGCCAATCAAGAAACTTTCGTTAACTGCTCGTTTTTACTGACGAGACAATATTTCAGAAGAACGATAAAAATTTGATGGCAACAAACGCGTCTGCGTCACAGCAGGTACCCAAGCGAACAATAAAAGATTTCAAATTTGTCAACGAACTCAATAATGGGTCGTATTCAACAGTAAGATAATGACTTCATCTAGATCGTATTGAATTTTGTTTCATTCAGGTCTACCTCGGAATTGAAATTGCGACAGATCGCAAGCTAGCAAGTAAATTTAGTTTTGTTAAGCGAAACAAATCTATGCAAACTATTTTGTGATATTTAGTAAAAGCTGTTAAGAAAAGCTTGATAAAACGATTAAACAAAGTTCAAGAAGTCTTTCGAGAAAAGGCGATTCTAACACAATTAGATGATTGTGTATATACCATTAGTCTCTATTGTACATTTCAGACCGAAGAAAATCTTTGTAAGTAGTAGATATTTTTCTCGAAAATATCGATTCATTGTGCTTCTTTAGATTTCGGTTTAACATACTGTTCGAATGGTGATCTTCTTCAGCATATTACCGATGCTAATCACTTTGATTTAGAAACTGTACGATTCTATTCTGCTGAACTGGTCGAAGCACTTGAACAATTACACATTCGACACGTCATTCATCGAGACTTGAAGGTAATGACAGATAGTCTATTGTTTTCTCTCTCTTTATTTTCATAAATTCAAGCCGGAAAATATTCTTCTTACGGATAATATGCATATTCAACTGGCTGATTTCGGATCGGCTGTTCTTATTGAAACAAACGAAGCTGCACAAACAGGTGAGGAGAAGGAGAAGGAGAAGAAATCAACCGAACGGAGAAATTCATTCGTTGGTACTCCACAATTCGTGGCACCAGAGATTCTCCAAAATGGACTTATTCATATTGGGTCCGTTCGTTAATTAACATAAAGAGAACAGTATTTATAACCTATGAAGATTTTCAGATCTGATTTCTGGTCACTGGGCTGTGTTATCTATCAAATGGTTACCGGTGAACATTTATTTCGCGGACAGTGAGTTATCGTTCTGTTCATTCAAATGTAAATCCGACAACGATCGAAATCAGTTTAGTCATGAATATGATATTATGAATGCCGTTGTTCGTGTTGCTTACAAATTGCCCGATGATTTTCCCGAACTTGTCGAAGATCTCATACGAAAACTTGTGGTATGCTGATTTCTTTCCTTTTCTCTTCTCTGTTCCTCATCATACTGTTGGTTTAGCGTTTGGGCCCTCACGAACGTCTTGGAAGTGATGAAACAGGTGGAGTAGAAAAGTTAAAAGTACATGGATTCTTTGCTGATACGAAATGGGGTGAACTACTGAATCAACAATCGCCACTTGCAGTCAAGAGCAAATTGGATTCACAACCAAAGAATTCGGATGACGACACTAATACTGAATATACCGAAGATTAGCTTCCAAATAATCTTAGTAATGAAAACAAAACGAATCTAATTACACTTGAGTATCCGCTGTTATTATTGACTTCTAGTTTTATACTTTAGTTATGTCTTTTTTTGGAATAATAAAGAGTATAGCAGTCTGACTATTAAAGCAGTTGTTCCACGAGCGACATCTATACAGAATAATGTATAGAACTTATTTTTACGATAGGAAAAATGTTTGTCCATTGTTTTGAACAATATTTGTTCCTTCCACCAAGCATTGTGTTTATTCTGATGAATATCAGACAAAAGGTTCTCATTGGTCCATATTCACGCGCTTTGTTCGACAGTCCGTGCAAATTGTCATCTGAATTCAATCGATTACGATTATTGTACAGTGTAGAAACATGCCTTCTACTACAACTCGTACAATGATATCTTCTACTGATAGATCTGACATATATTCCATGCGTTTTGCGCCTGCTCCTTATATTCGTAAGTGTACATCATACTCAAAACTTTTTCTAATCGATCATTTCGATTTCTAGCGACAAATTATAATGATATTTCTCCGTATAAGAAAAGTGTTGAAGATGTATCTGAACAAACACGTTATATATTAGAAGAATTTATAATTGAACGTGCTGTCGAAGATGGTGTGGATATAAGTTTAGTCAGACCAATCATCGATGTTGATCTTTCTGCACGTATGTGAACATTTTCGATGTGTAAAATGAAAGTTTGATAGCTCCTTTTATTATCTAGTTCCGCAATATCGACAAATTCAACAAATCGCTCAACGACTACGTATGATCGGAGATGAACTCGATGCTGATCAACGTATTAAAAAGTAAATAACAGATGAAAGCGAATGAACTTCATTGTCAACGATCCAATCTTTTCATAGTATGGTCGATCAAGTGCCTATCGATAGTCCATATGAAACATTCAGTGATGTAGCGAAAGAGTTATTCTGTGATGGAGTTTATAACTGGGGAAGAATTGTAACATTATTTTATTTCACTTATAAATTAATTATGAAGGTATGTGAAAAACAATATGATAGCTTTGATCAATACGGATATTTCCTACATTGTAGTCGCTGAAAGATCAAACATCATCCATTTTCAATGTATTAATCGAATGGACTGTACGATTCGTAAAAGAAATTGTTGCTCCTTGGATTGTTCGCAAGGGTGGCTGGGTAAGTTGACTAGAAATATTCATTATTGAAGACAACCATTTCATTCTATATTAATATAGTTGGTCATCTTACGCGATGCTGTGCCTCAATCACGTTTAACTACGATCGGTGCTTTTCTCAGTGGCATGGTTGCTACGTTTATGGTCTTCTATTACTTTCGACGTACTTGATTTACCTATACATTACGAATATGGAATAGTTGTTACGGAACACACTATTTCAACGAAGTGGTGTTTTTCTGTGCTTAATATTATATATATATATAAATAAATAGTTATTATACATATAAATACCATATAGTTTTGAAAAATCAAAGTAGAATTTCTTTGAAAGACATGTTTGATAAGAATTTATTAATTTGTTTACACATATTGCCTATATATATATATATGTATATATAAATTACATATTACATTTTGCAACAAATGAACAGAAAGAGAGAGAAAAACGTCAATACATTGAGAAATACACAGAGTAACAAAGATATTGATAAGATTTCAAACATAATACTAGATTGCTCTGAGAAGACCATAGTCGAATTATTTAATAGGAGTCAACAAACTTGCTCTGGGAGATGCTGATGAAACTGACGGTAGTTTTTGATTGATTTGTCCAGTTGGAAGTAATTTGGATATAAAAATAGAAATAAATACAAAAATTAGAATTAATAATGCAAGAAACGATATATTGAAATGATAGCCAAAGAAAACATTCAATGTCGATTGATCGAATTCACTTGGTTGAATAATCGCTGTGCCATTTCGCATTTGCACGAAATCGCCACGCCATTTTGTGTAACTTGTCTTGCTAATCAAACGGTCAACTTCATATGTATCTTGTCCGAGTCTTGAGAGAATAAATTTCGACCAGATATATAAACGTCGCAGATTACTACATTCCGTGATGATGACACGCGAAAATAAATCTGTGTAAGAACAATCTTCAATACCATTCATCGGCGCACGTTGAATACCTAATTGTTCAGCGAGAATTCCACTAAAAAGAACGTCATCCAAGAAGAAAATTGGTTGACTTTTTTCAACTAAATTAAAGACACTATCCACTAATTTGGGTACAACTATGGCAGGATATAATGTTGAAGCACCAATAATGAATGTTGGATAAGTTCGATTGGGAAAATCTGTTAAACTAACTGCCCATTTACCACTTGGATGCGGCTCAATATCGGCAAGATATAAACCATAGATCGTATTGAAGTTGAACGTATGATTGGATATCATACTCAACAATGGTGGAAGATTTAGTAAGACATCGTCATCGACAACAAATAAATAAGGTGTTACATGTTCACAACCGCGTGATGCAAACCAATTGAGGATTCCAGTTGATTTTATGGTTATATTATAATACGCATCTACGAGAAAGTACGAGAACGGAACTTTGTTTTCAGGTTAAAATGAGTATTTTAGTGTTCTTACCTATGTAATTCAATTGTAATAAGTCCCCGTAATTCTTGTTTTCCCGTTCGAGCATTACTTGTGTGTAAGCATCTTTTGGTTTTCCAATGGCATAGATAACGGGAATTCCAAGTGTACGTGCTTCTTGACCCCAACTAGATCTCGTAAATATTCGTCGTTGGAAATATGTACCAGATGAAACAGCTCTTGTTTTGATGATAATATAGAGCGGATACGAGGGTGTGGCAGACTTCAAGTTCGCTTTACAAGGGTACAGAAATGGTTCAAGTATAACTTCTTTTGCTAACAACATTTGAGAACGATTTAACATTAAACCAGCACTTCGTGTTGGTTCATAGGAAGTTTTCGTCATTTGCTGGCCAAACTCAAGAACTGTTTCGATTAGTAGAAGGCCACTAAGAATGCCAGTTAGAATTAAAAACAATGTTCGTCGTATTGAAGCACGCACCTTACGTGCTGGCGAATACATACTAAGTTAAATAGAAACAAAGAGTTCTATCGTACTTATGGGTGTTTATGAAAAAAAAAAACTTACTTTCGAGAGGCTTGAACTGTGAACAAATTGATACGATTACTTTATCTCAACTTCAATGTGGTAGAATGTTATGTCGACGAAAACGGGAGTGTGAGAGGCGAGTGAAGAGAGAGAGAGAAAGGGAAAGACTGACGTGCTACTTTTTCCCTCTCTCTCTCTCTCTCTCTCTCGCTCTATCGTTCTTTGTCCATATTCGCCCGCGGAGAAGAAAATGAAAATGACTATCTTTTTCTATAAGCTACGATGAGGATGATGGACTTTGTTTTCGAGATTCATCATGATTCCGCTCAGTGATCACGCGTTGAACGCGTGCGTACATACATGCTCAGCGACAATGAGGTAAGATCATGCGTCATGAGCATTGATCGAGTTCAACGAAAAGCAGAAAAGAACACATGTTAGTCATTATGTCTCAAGTGGATGGGAAAAAGCCAAACATGCATGTTATCATTTAATCTTTTTCTACGTGAAGTTTTCGTAGACATCTGTACACGTAGTCGCGTTTTGAATATCTTGATGTATCTATATTCTTCTATGTCGAAAGAAGAAAACAAAACATACGAAAAGTCTTTTTAAATCATAGTTCATGCAGTACATAGGGAAGAAATAAAAAGGTCACATATCTACGAAAAAATTAATCTGAATTCTTTCTTGAATAAAAAAGTAATTTATCTAAGAAAATAATAGTTTCAATCAAAATCGACTTCTCCAGGTGAAGTATGGTATGTTGTCCTAGTGGTAACTACATTATTCGTTGGGTAATAAACAGATCGACCAATTGGTTTTGCCGGTGAATCAGATCGATTATTATTGAAATACCGTTCTTGAATTGTAGTGCGTTTCGGTCGGTTCTCCTCAAAATCACGTGACAATCGATACGATGGATGAGCGAGGCTTTCAGCAGACTGTTCACGTCGTATCGGACTTAATGGTCGGCGATCACCATCATCATCATCAGCAGCAGCAGGGCCGTATGTTCGACTAAGATTCGAGCGATCTCTTCGTTGTTGTTGGTAATGATGTGTGTTAGTTGGTGTTGGGGATTGCGCGCGAACATAATCACCTGTTGATCTGTTTATTATTATCGGTACCGATGAAGGCATAATTGCATCATCGGATTTAAGAGGTGCTTGAATAATCAAATCACCATTTTCAAAGTAGGATATAATTTGGGATGAATCAACTGCGTTTGTCAATGGAATCTTTCGTGAAAACTTTTGTGATGTACGCTGTTGATTGGGATCTGCTGCTGATGATGATGATCGTGATGTTTTACCTTGAACAATTAGATCTCGACCTTGAACGTAGACTTTCAACTGATCAGCTGTATAACCACGACAATCAACTCGGTATTCGACTTTTTGATTGTTATTTACATATTTTTGACTATATTTTTTATTATCATATGTCCATTGTGTGTTATCAGGCGATTGATTATATAATAATGGGAGACGTGGAATTTCAATGATGAGACGATTGGTTGAACGTTCGATATGAGATTGTAATTGATCAACATCAGCATCGCCGGGAATAGTGAAGGTTTGATAAGTCACTTGATTAGGATCGTTTAAAAGGAAATAATCCGACTTGAATCGATGTCGTCGGCGTGCAGCAACAATTAAACGACCAGGCTGAGATTTGTCAATCGTATAGTCACATTTTTTGAAACCGAATGGACAGTCGACAACTAGTCGAATGAAAGGTGCCTGTGATGACACTATTCTACTCGCATTTGGTATTGGTGTTTGCCAGCCGGATGCTTGTATCACGCCAGAATTTTGCCGGTTAGTATAGTAGACTTGATTTCTATCCGAATAGTATCGATTCATCAGTGAAAAAGAAATCCTTATAGACGGCAATATCAAAAAGAAGGGAGAAAAAGAAATTTTCGATGCATCAGCCTACATTCATCAGGGGTTATTAAACAATCATTGATTTTTCTATGAATATACAATCATCATTTGCCCATTTTGACTGCGTGTCAAAGGAGATTTCTTTTTCGATTGGACTGAGTTCTGATGATGTGTTAAAACATATACAATGAGAAAGATATTTAGTTGTCTCACGCAATTGTTTTCAACTCGGATAATGAATCTTTATTTATAATTTAGATTGAAAACATACAGTTTTTGATAAGTCTCGAATTCTTTAAAGTTTAATGACACGAACGTTGTTGTCTTCATCCGCTCCCCCAGCCGCGCCGTATTGGTCCTAAAAGAAATGATAAATAGATGTATAATTTACTAATTACGAAAATCTGATCTGTTTCAGAATTCTTTCATTTAGACTTCGTGTCCTGTATCTATACCTCACCATCCTTTGAAACGGGTACCTTCTGCGGCGTACTTCCATGTGCATATGGTTCATCCGGTACCTTTATTGGAAAAACTGAATGTTCTCGATGATGATGATGGCCTTTGTACACGGATAGAGCAGTTGCCGTAGATAGAAGTGCGCCGATCAAACCAAATATCAGAAACAAATAGAATGCATTCATCTTATTTTTTTTTATGTTTGTTCAAATTACAGCATTTGGTTTACGTCTGATTCTTTATATAGCTAACATTCTATTTGAAGTCTAAATTACCCATCTGAGAATTTCTTCTCTGTATGGCTTCGTATGTCTGTTACGGAATGCCAAGTACCAAAAGGGTTCATGTTGCCATTGAACCGTGTTTAGACAAAAAAAAACTGAGCTTTGTAATACTTATATTTCATCCATGAGACTGTTCTTGAAATGCACACGCAAGACAAGCTATCTGCTTGTAGGATTATGTTAACATGAAAAGAACAGTGATTTGAGCGAATAGAATTTATTCTACGGAAAAGACAAAAAAAAAACACATCAAATCATAGTGCACAAAATGGTCTACTAAAATGATCGTTAATGTTCAAAATCTTGATGTTTGCTATTCATTTGATGAAGTATATCGTCAACATCTATTCGTTGTAATGGAACCGATGATCTATCGAAGTTATCGATTGCTAGCGGCACAGATGTTGATGTTTGAACTGGATTTGTAGAAATATTTAGATGCTTCTGAATCCAAGATAGGAATGTATTCGTATTGTTTGCAGATAAGGAATGCAATGGTAACGATAAACCAGTTTCCACATCATCGACTGACGGTGCACTGGGGAAGATCTGTGATAGGATCCGTCGGCATAATTTGCGAAGTAGTCGATTACTGGCTGTTCGGACATTGAACGTTGTGTTCACATGCTCTGATTGGACAGAAGAAGTAATAGATGTTGGATCTAATGGATATGACTGAGTAGTATCAGTGAAGATTGTTGTCGTTGGATCATCAGATTGTGTAACAATGGACGTATCGATATCAGAACTTGTAGTTACTGCCTCCGTGGAATCACTTGTGTCAATATCAGTTGATGTTTCATAGGATGTCGCTGGCAATGACGCGCTTTCAGTTGTATCTGACAATGTTTGGTCAGTCTGACCAATACTTGTGCTGGTTATATTCTCCACAGTTGTAGTATAGAAAACGGTGCTGTTGTCAGAATAATCTACTTCTTCGTCAGTGTAGATAGGTGTTGTTGGTATGGTGGTTACATCTGAGAAGATCTTTTTCAGATCGATCTCCTCTGCTTTAATAACAAATTCAGTTTCTTCAAGTTCAGTTCGAATTGTTGTTGTGGAAACATCAGGCAAGTTGTTAAGTGTGCTTGTAGTCATTAAATCAAGAAAATCTATCTCAGATGACGATTTGTCTTTCGATGTCGCTTTGTACGATTCTTGTAATATATCGAATAAGATCTGCGTATGAACAGGTAATAATGCTAGCAAAAAATAGAAGAGATTAAGCTATCAGGAAAGAATATTTCTTTTTTAACTTACCAGACCACAGATTAGATTGATTTCTTGGAACGATTTCCGAGCATATCGGACCCATATAACCAAAATAACATTCGCATTCGAATGTTGTCAAGCTTGCTTCTATACATCGACCGCGATTGCCACATGGATTTTCTTGACATGGGCCTAATATTCAAATATGCAGAGTGAATGCTCATGGAAATTTCACTATACCGATTCGATGTTCACATAGAACGCCGCTGTAATCGACAGGACATACACAAAGGTAAGTATAAGCTGATCCAAAACATGAACCACCATTCAGACAGGGCATTGACCAGCAGAGATTGCCTTAAAACACATACGTATATATATTGTTCTCTCAGGTGCGAAATACTCGTTTTGAACATAGTGTTTCTTACCTGTTATCCAATTAGCTTTAATAATACAGATATTTTTAAAGATTACAAATAAAACCCAATATAATGATAAGTTACTCATAATGTCACTTTTGATACAATGGAATTGATCATTGTTATTGATGATCGATGCATATTATCATCATTGATATATTGTTTAACAAAAGCGAAGAAAGAACTTTTACACGTTCCGATCAAATAACACTCATCTATATGAAGTAAATGGCTGTCTTTGAATAAGATGCGTATTACTGTTTGTCATCTGTATGCGAACAATACATATATACCTAGATATGTCGAGACAGAAGTGAAGTATATACAACGGACCATTTGGATTAGTTTATTTACAGATCGTGTAATAAGGGAGAGTAGGTACATATGATCCCTATTCTATCAGTCTGCTCGAACAATGAGAGAGAGAGAGAAAGAAACAGATGACAAAGTGTTACAGAAAAGTGAAAGTGGAATTGATACTATTGTCTGCAGTTCTTCTTTGAAGGATTCCATTTGTGTTTTCATCACAGACAAAAATGAATGTTTTTTATGTTTACTTACATAAGATACGTCCGATCTAATGCCTTACTAATGTCGGTAGTAATGACGCAAGACTCGAAAGCTTAAACAAAATGTCATTATTATACGACTGTGCAGATCTATCGTCAAATTTAGATGAGAATGATGATTTTGATTAAAAAAAAGCTAAGAACCGTTTATTTTTGTATTGTATAAGAGAAAAGTATCCATGAGATGGAAAAAAAGAAAACTGCTGCGTACATGTTCAAGCAAGTTACACATTAAAGTGAAATAAGAAGAGCATAAATAGAAAAATCGTGTCATCATAGGTGAGTATCTGACTTTGCATACGTATAAAAACAGTTCAAGCAGAGAGGAAAAAAAGAATGAATGTAGGTTGCGTAGGTATTTAAGCTTGTTCTTCGATCGGACTAGAATAAAAAGAAATGGTCATATGTTGAGAGCAACTTCATTTCGGTGTATGGATTTACTCTGTTGATGTGAGTTCATCGTTTTCATTCAAATCAGTTGTACCGGCCAGATCTTGTTTACCATCCTCATCGAATTGGTGGAGATTACGACGCCAAGTACGTAGTTGTCCATCAAAACAACGTCGAGAACATTTACGGTACTTATTCGGAGTTGCTGGACATTCTCGTCGACGTTGTTTTCTATATGAAATATGAATTCGTTTGATGAATGCACCGTAAATCGACTTACTTTATCGGATATTTAGCAATATATGCAGCATATGATTCAGACATCTTTCCTTTCAAAATTTCCTTTGTGCGTTGACGTAATGTATGCGGATCACCTTCGACTTCTTGTAGAATTTCGTCTTCTGTCATATTGGTATACTTAGGAAACGTTTTTAAATGACGAATATAACTAAATGAACAGATCATCGAATTCAGCATCGATGTGACAATGTGATCTTGTACGTACTTGAATAGATATTCAAGTTCAAGTTCTTCAATTTCAGCAACGGTTTTTGCATCATCACTAAAGTATCGCTCTGACACGCGAGCAATATGCGATAAAGCACGTTTTCGACTAGTGAAAAAAGACAATGATGTACGTCGATTACTCCGATGTATGCCTATTTTGCTAACCTTGCATCTGCACCTGCCATGTCCGATTTCGCACGAACTAGTGAACGGCCACTACCAACTTTTTGCTTTTGATTCATAACACTAACACTTTTACGTAGCGTTATACGATCGTTTGTGCTAGTGCTTGTTACAATGGAATTGTTTTCACACAGAGCCGTTTTCAGAGCAGAATCTGCACGGACACTAAGTTCGAAAAGTGCGTCACTCGGTGTACGACCTGCTGTTGTTGTTATTGGCTCATTTCTAGAATAAAGCAAAGAGAAAATCTGGTTATGGTCATATAAAAACGTGTTTTTGTTACTCCATCGGTGTCCAATCGATGATTGTCGAAGGAAAGTTTGTATTTATACGAGTTGTTGACGACGATTCAGTTGATTTATCTTCACTCTCACCACCTTCCATTATGGGCATGAGCTTCGCTTGGGATTGTCCGGGCGAGGAGATTTCATCGAGATTCTGACTATTGCTTGATTTCTTCACTAATGTTGCATTAGGCAATGCTGTATTCGTTTTACTATTCACATCTCTTGAAGTTCTATGATACAAACAAATATTAGAAATAACTTTGTAGGAATAATTAAAACTGTTGACTTACGATCCACTACTGCTCGTATCGATTGAGCTACGAAAGACTTCTGCGGACATTGAACGTGATGCTAATGTACGACGTAATCGATTATTGATATTGTTATTACTAACAGTGTCATTTCTTGACGGTGACCTACACGAAAATACAAGTGCTCTATTGAAAAACAGTCTCTTTTGGATGAATATCACAAACCGAGCGCGATTGAAACCAGTATATGCTGCTGCTGCGTATCGTTGTTGTGCGACATTATCAATATGTACTTCCTGATAAGAAATGAAGACAACTGATTGGATTTCGATTAAGAAAATCATCGACATACTCGAGCTGCCTTTGGCACCCATAAGTCCAATGAGAAAAGAATCTTTTGGATCGATGCGTCGAGTGCATAGTCCGAGCAAAGGCCCATCAAATCCTTGATACTGTAGGTAACCATTGTTACAGTTTACAGCAAAATACGAATCGTTGGTTTCAGAATCGAAATTCAAAAGACAGATAAAAGACAAAAAAAGTTGTGTGAAGACGAACAATGGACTGGACTTGAAAACCCTCTCTTTCTTCCGATTTGTCCATGTAATTCTCAAATAATACACAGAGAACGCGTTGCAGAAGCGTCATCTATGATACAGTCGAAATCGAGTTTGCGATTGGTGCATGAACATTGACAATCATAGTAATCGAATGGAACGAACGAACGAGCATGTGAAATGAACATAAACAACAAAACTGGTTGACTATCGATTCAGTCGAGAATGATTGATATATTGCCATTATCGCGTGTTTCACGGGCGTTTGGCTCAGAAGTTGCTTATTCAGATTCGTTGTCGAATGTACATAAATTCAATGCACGTCTTCTACGCGAAAGACGTCTTCGTTTACGTTTACCATTTGTTGATTCACAAACTCATATTATACAAACACCAACACAAAATCATTTATGGAAACAGCCGACACAACGTCTAATGCCTTTTCGTCACGATCAAGTGACGTACTATGCCCGGAAAGAGTGGCATAAAAGAAGACCACACCCACCGTCTAGTGCAACTCAACATCAGACCAGTAATTCAACGGCGAACACGAATGGCACCGGCGAGCAACCATCAGATATTTCATCGACGAAAGCAAATAGTACAAATGAAACGATGTCTACACCATCAGTAATCGAAGATGACCCTCGTGTTCTGATACGAGCTGGTGAATTAGGTACGATCATAAAGGTTGAAACACATAGCATGCAGAAATGTATTTTTTATGTATAGGAATGTCAAGTTCAGATGTTCATGTTATTTCTTCAATTGAAAATCCTGCTATGGCAGGTAGTCGGTTCGCTGGTGGCTCCAGCGATGATTCATCGCAATCTTCTGCTCCACCACTGACTGGTCTCGTTCAACCTCAACAACCACATTGGCCTCAACATAACATAACTTCACAAAATCATCATTTGCAAAACTATATTCTTGACGGTGACGATGATTTGGACGATATGGACTATGACGACTATGGAGCTACTGGCCCGGGAACACCTGGTGGTCCATCATCGCCAGTATCTTCAGGAACGTCACGCTCAAAACGTGGCAGTTCCTCTAAACGTTTATCACATTCGAGTACAAGAAAGAGTAACAGTATGTATATGCGAAGGACTTGAAATCTGTGAGCAAATTACATTTTGTTTATACTTGATTATAGCTGGTGGAAGTTTTACTGGAAATGGTAATGCAGCAACTACCAATGCGCCTATTCATCCTGGCCATCGCCGTCAACAATATACACTTGCCGAATTGCCATTCGTGTGCGAATTCTGTCCGGCACGATATAAAACGAAACCTGGCTTACAATATCATCTAGCTAAGCATAAAGAAGCAAATACAGATCATCGACCATCATCGTCATCGACACCTTCAGCTGCTGACAATGGTGGATCAGTCTCGCCTACATCGGCTATGATGCGATCAAAACACATGAGTCCATCTGGTGATCTTCCACCACAGCAACACCCCATGTACGCAAATCAGCCAATGCCAAGTGGCCCTATGATGCATGGTAATATGGGTGGACAATTACCTCCTGGTGTTGGTGGACCAGGCATGCCAGCAGCGCCCTATCCATTGAACCATCCTTCTCATCAGCAACCGTACGGCATGCCACTACAATCTCGCCAGCATCCGATGCCGCCGTCAGCTTCAATGCCACTTACTGTTGCCGCTCTATCTGGTTCAGCACCATCGAATAGTGTAACCTATTATCCTCAGCAACAACATCAAATGGCACACCAACAGCATATGATGATGATGCAACAACAACAACAACAGCAGCAGCAGCAACACCAACACCAATACCAACAACAGTTTCAACAACCACCAAAACAATCAACTCCATCAGCTGACCCTTCAACAACTTCTGCGACAGGTGTTCAATGTGACTTCTGTGGTGGTGATGAACAAGAAAATAAAGCAACAAAACTACCAGAACAAATGATTTCTTGCAAGGTAATTTCATCCATTTATCTTATTAATGACTACTGTATGTTCAAATTGATCTCATTTTCTCTTCAGGATTGTGGAGGTTATGCACATCCAACTTGCCTTAAATTCACTCCCAACATGGTTCGTCAAGTGAAGACATATCCATGGCAGTGCATGGAATGTAAAACGTGTACAGAATGTGGCAATTCTGAAAATGATTCGGAGCTTCTATTCTGTGATGATTGTGATCGGTATGGGTCTTTTTGTTTTCGTTATAGGACCTTATTTTAAAATCTCTTTTAGTGGCTATCACATGTACTGTTGCACACCACCCTTATCAGCTGCACCTGAAGGCGATTGGCGATGTAAATTATGCTGTGCTCAATTTGGCGAACTACGAACTTGATTGATTGATAGATAGATTATCTCATGTCCCTTTTATATCCACGAACGTGTATGTCGAATCTATTGAGCATTATTATATGTCAGTTTATCTCCTTCTCTTTCTTGAATTCTCTTTTTGCAACAGAATCTAATCACTTCCTTTGTTTTTTCTTTGTTCTTGCACGTACAGTTATTTGTATAAAAAAATCTATTCATACACTTCGTCGTTATTTCATCTAAACGACGATTTTAAATAAATACAATAATTAGAACTATTCTGAACAAAATATTCGCTGAAGTGACATGGAAGTTCCAAGAGCACACAAACCAGCGAGAATAGACATCTGTGGACACTAGTAATATTCTTATTGGTGCATTTTTGTCAGGCAATCATATTGTCGGGATTTTTATGTTTGATAAAGTATCTTTTTTGGTTTAAAATCTGAGAGATTTAATGCTACAAAAATAACAATTCTCCCAAAAGAAGCCACTCTACAATTGAGTTAACTAAAACGAAACGATCTTTCGATTTTCAGATGCTGGCTACACGTCTATTCGGACGTATACCAGTTGCGACTACGACGCTCAAACGAGTGTCTTGTCTTCGTTTATTCGCTGGCGTAGCAAGTGGTACCGGTGCATTGACAGTTGCATGGAAGCACTATCGAGTACATGCCGCCGCCCAACCACCGCCATCGGCAACATTCGAAGTTTCTAAACTACAACCAGTTGTACATGAAAAAAAGGAGAAGAAGCCAATATCAGATAAATTCGATTGGAGCTTATTTTGGTCTTACTTACGGCCACAAATATGGATTATAGCATGTGCAACAGCGGTATAGTCTTTCTTCTTTGATGTTTCAAATAAGTTGATTTTCAATCGGTCTAGACTGCTCTTGTCGTTGCTTACTTGAATGTTGCGATTCCACTAGAATTAGGAAATTTAATCAACGCCGTTTCAACTCTACTTACTTCTTCGCCATCAGCTATCGACTTCAAGCAAATCTTATCCAAACCAACCTATAGACTCATTGAATTATATATCTATCAATCCCTTGCTACATTTGAATACATTACCCTTTTATCCATTGCTGGTGAACGTATGGCTGCTGCCATTCGTCGAGATCTTTTTCAGAACGTTCTAAAACTTGACATGGAGTTCTTTGATCGCACCAAAACAGGAGAAATTATGGACAGGTCAGTTGTTGGTCTGTCTTATACAAAACTAGCGTAGATATGGTACTTTAGATTGACATCAGACGTTCAAGAGTTTAAATCAAGTTTTAAATTACTTATTTCCCAAGGTATGCGTGCATCCACCCAAGTACGTAATATTATTTAACGGAATCTTATTCCCATTAAGTTTTCTTCTCTCCGTGTTTTCATTAGATTGTTGGTTCTGCCATATCACTCTATTATATATCGCCAACATTAGCTACTCTTGCTGGTCTGGTTATTCCGAGTATCATTGCGGGTGGAACATTGTTCGGCTCTTTACTACGGCAATTATCTCGACAGGCACAAGTACAATTATCTAAATCGACTGGTATTGCATACGAAGCTATTGCTAACATTCGAACTACTCGAGCATTCGGTGCGGAAATAAAAGAACACGAGTAAAGTTAAACTAATATCTACCGATTACAGCTCGAATGTTTCTCTATTTGATAGGATGTTTGAAAGCGAAGTGAATAAAGCTCGTGATCTTAATATTCGTCTAGGTGTTGGTATTGGTATCTTTCAAGGTTTGAATAATTTAGTTATGAATGGAATTGTTTTGAGTACAATCGCGTTGGGCGGACAGTATGTTTCTGAAAATCGCTTATCTGCTGGTGACTTAATGGCGTTTCTTGTTGCTACGCAAACTATTCAACGATCGTTGACACAAATATCAGTTTTGATCGGACAAGCTATCCGTGGCATGTCTGCTGGCGCAAGAATCCATGAATATCAAAAATTGAGTAGTTCGATTCCATTGCAACAAGGCGGTCGCATACCGTATCATTCGATATTTGGAGAAGTTCAATTTTCGAACGTTTCTTTTGCTTATCCAACACGAGATCAGCAGGTGAAGAGTATTATCCAATTAACACAATAAGTTATTGTCAAGTTCTATTTTCTAGATGGTATTAGAAAACTTCGACTTTACGATTCCAAGTGGCAAAACAGTTGCAATCGTTGGTCCATCCGGATCAGGTTAATAGAAAGGAGAGTGTTTTGGGATTATTAATGTGATGCTTCAGTATAGGTAAATCAACGTTATGTTCATTACTTGTTCGCTTCTACGATCCATTGAATGGTAAAATTATGGTTGATGGAAAGGATATTCGCACATTGAATGCAACATGGCTTCGATCCAACCTTGTAGGAATGATCAATCAGGTTAGATAGTGACATGAAAGACAGAGTAGTTTACGTTATTTGATGATACACTATTTAGGAACCAACGCTGTTCTCAACAACAATCATGGAAAATATCCGTTTCGGTAAATCGAATGCTACTGATGCCGAAGTCATCGAAGCAGCGAAATTAGCAATGGCACATGATTTCATTCAATTATTTCCTGACGGATATCAAACTGTTGTTGGTGAACGTGGTGTCACTGTGTCAGGTATATTCTTTCATCTTCGAACTACTAATTTTACTTGTGCATTTTCTTTTCAGGTGGTCAGCGACAACGGATTGCTATGTAAGAAAACAATAGACATCTTCTGTCCTAATATATTATTTTTGGTTTTGTTTTGCAGTGCTCGTGCACTACTTAAAAATCCATCGATATTGATTCTTGACGAAGGTACGAAGAAATAACCGTTCTGTCTTTTAAATTGCAACTCTATCTCTTTAGCTACGAGGTAAATTTGGTCATAACTCCTGATGAAGCACTATGCTCTGACTTTAGTGCACTCGACGCTGAATCCGAAAAGCAAGTGCAATCAGCTATCAACAATGTGGCCAAAGGTGACTTTCTCATCTATGAGATAGCTGAAGAACTTTAATTGATTGTTTTCTTTTTTCTTCATCAGGTCGTACAACATTGATAATTGCACATCGATTAAGTACAATACGCAATGCAGACATCATCGGCGTGATGCTCCATGGAAAACTCGTTGAGGTAAGATATTCGACATGAGCAAATCTACAATGACAGTGTCGTTTGTTTTCATTTTTCAGATGGGCACTCATGCTCAATTGATTGCTAAACCAAAAGGCGTCTATGCTGAACTGATGCGTATCCAACAATCCGGTATTGATATTCTTTGAGATGTTTCTTTTCTTTGTCTATATAACATTCAGTTTTTTTTTCAATTAAATAAAGATAAGAAGTTAGTTTATTACTTTCTCTGTTTCTCTTGGGCTTGATTCTTATCTTGAATGTGTTACAGTGCGAAAAAAACAGTGCAAGGGTGTGACACTTCGTTAATACCTTCTCTTCTTTTCATCAAAGATATTTGCCCGATGAAATCTGACAACATGGAAGTGGTACCGATCATTTCGACCACGCCAGTGTATGTACTATATCCGCACCGTTTTTACGTTTTATTTGTTTTCTCATTACTTGCCTTCAATCAATGTCTTATATGGTTGACATTTTCCCCAATAGCAAGAGCGACCGAAGCGTATTACAATATTACGGAATCAACTATTGATCTTCTGTTAAATTGGGGACCGATTATTTTCATTCCATGTTTACCATTAACTTATATTTTACTTAACAAACATCATGGACTTCGCAATTGTGTCATCATACTCGCTCTAGTCGATTTTGTCGCAGCGCTCGTACGTGTTTTACCTGTCGTCATAACCACACCGTCCAGTCCACATTTCAGTTCCATTGCTTTACCATTCCTACATATAGGCCAAATACTAAATGCTGCCTGTGGCCCATTGGTCATGGCACCGGTATCGCAACTCTCTTGTCTTTGGTTTGCTCCACATGAACGAACACGGGCAACAACAATCGCTATTATGGCAAACAATTTTGGATCAACTGTTGGATTTGTCATTAGTCCATTCATCGTTTCATCACCGGATCGTGTTCCATATCTTCTGTATCTTCATTTAGCGCTCGCATTTATAGCCTGTGTTCTTGCTCTTCTGTATTTTCCACCTCAACCACCGAGTCCTCCGTCAGCAGCAGCTGAACTACTTGTTCTTCATCCTACTAGTGAACAAGCTACAAATTCGTGGCGAACATTCATGAAAGACGTTTGGCAATGTTTAACTACACCTTCATTTGTCTTACTGTCGTTGGCTGGCGGTCTGAGCTCTGGTGTATTCGGCGCTTGGACAAGTTTGTTCGATCTCATACTTAAACCTGAAAATTACACAGAATTGCAAGCAGGTAAAACGATGAAGAAGGTATTTTCGAAAATATTTCATTCATAACTTGCCTTGATAGGATGGTTTGGTTTTGGTTCATCGATTGCTGGTATTATTGGTGGTCTGGTTCTAAGTCATTTTGCTGATACACCTCGTTTTCGGCATTCACTAAAAACCTTGATTGTTATTTCATTTAGCGCATGTGTATTAGCCATTATCTGGTTTGAATTATCTGTTCATACATTTTTCTATGACGAACCCATTCTGCTATCAACTGCTACGACAATTGGCTTATCCACTGCCCTAGCTGGCCTTTTCTATGGTGCTGCATCACCCTTGATCTACGAAGCTATTGCGGAAATCATGTTTCCTCTGCCTGAATCTCTATCAGCATCCATTCTAGTACAATGGGTTAATGTTACTGGATTAATCCTCTTATTTATTGCCCCTAATCGGTATAAACTTATGAATTTACTAGTATTAATATCTATGGTAGCTTGCATTGCAATGGTTGTGTTCTCTCGAATTAGTTATAAAAGACGGGACGAAGATGAAAGAAAACGATTGGAAAAGGAGCGAGAGCAAATCACTGGTCATGTCAATTCAACTAGCGTCAATGATAACCTCAACGAAACAGACTATGGAACATTCGCCTAGATCACTGATTTATGTTATTGTAAAACAGAAATTAAGATTGTAATCACGTGTATTTTTTCACACATAAAGTTAATAATCGATGATTCGATAGAAAAATTCTCTTAGGTATTTATGTAACACTACAGCGTTTGATTGAAGGTATTGATTTGGTGACATTACACATCTAATTAAGTTTAGCAGTGAGTTCTTTGAGAGAAACGGATCTTTTCTTGTGAGAGCAATGCATTTTATTTATAACCATAGTTTTTATTAAATCAAAATAGAATATTACTCTTTCTATAATAATATGTCGAGAAAAACCATGAAGTTCAAGTGATGATTGTGTCGACTATCCAAAAAGTGGCCCTCTTTTCTTCGAAGTGACCCATCTGCGTCGACCCAATATCGCAAAACTGTGTCGTCGTTTACCCAATAAAAGTTCCTCATCGCTATTATCACCATTACTATCAACGCGGTTAATATCGCCGTTTACTGTTGTCATTGTGATAGTCACTGGTGATATTGAACGGCCCATTAACGGAGCTCGTAAACGCTGGGCAATAATAGATCGATGTCCTTCATGGTCAGTATTTCCAATTATTGTAGACATAGATGTAACATTCATTGTTAACTAAAAATAAATAATCATTAGCGTTCATTCGGTGAATGATGCATTGTACTTACTGTAAAAACTACTAAATAAAAGAGAAAACATAATACGATAAGCTGCATGTTGATAGTAGTGATGTTATTAATCTAGAATGGAAGAAAGTCAACCGATGAGGGCAAAGGAATGTTCGTTTAGACTGATCAAATAACATAAATGTAGAAGAGAGTGCTGCTTTTATATCATTGCATACAAGTCATTACGAACATTTCATGCTCAGGTAAAGAAGACAGTAGACACAAAGCAGAATTTCTTGTGACATCATCTATGCTTGAATAAGAGGAGTTAAATTAATCGAAATTCATTCTACTGATCCACTGTACGCTGACGTCGATGGTCTGGAAGCGATGTTCATGCATATTATTTCGAAATAAAACAATGGATCTGTTTCACCTACAAAACAGACAAATGTCAAGATATACATCCAGAACTTGTCTTAAATGAAATATTGCATTCTAAGCAAAAAGTACATTTGTGCATCACGATTTGCATATAATTGATGCACGATTGTAACACGACTTCTTCGTTTTTGCAAATGCGAACAATCAGTGAAAGGAATACAAAGATGATTGGTCATCATTGTACGATTCTCTGAATATTTTTCCGATAATTACAAAGGCAAGGGTAAAGAGAAGAAACATTCTCAGATACAATTATGATGCTGTCGTTCACAACGATGAGTATCGATTGCAAAGTATGAAAATTAAAGAAACTATATTCGCACGCAATAACCTAGATCTGGATTATTTCAGATGTTCTAATACTCCTTCTTATTTAAGATGATCAAATATGCATGAGGTTAGCTTTTTTTGCATTAGAAAGGACACACTCTCTACTGAGAGAAAAACACCGAAACAACTATTTTTATACTTTTCGATACATAACTAATGTCTGGATCTCATAACGCAATTGCGAGCAAGTTTCTTTCTACTCTTTCCGATCGGAAACTTTGAGTAGACATCGAAGTGCACCAAAGCAACAAGTGTACCTTGTTAGAGATGACACTCACTGTTATATTTTCATAAAAATCAAGTTTTTATCAGTTTGAGGAATGTCCTTTACAAAAGCAAAGCATTGACACCCGCACACCTTTCTCACTGTGATGAACAGTGACAATTCTAATCGTATATAATATCGCTCAATTACGATAACGAATGTGAGCAATTAAATTTGGCGGTGCTGCCATCGCTATCAATGACAAATCATTATCGGTAAAAGAAAAGAACGAAACAACAATAATGATCATCGATGTGAGACAACATATAAGCAGCGGTGACTGCTGATCCAATGAAGCGATACAAAACAAAGCAGCGATTTAAGTCAAAGAAATACAATCTCAACCGATTGGACATCTGCTGCCAGCGAAATATAGAAGAAATTTCAATTGAAAATTTTGTTCTACTTTGATATACATACTAATCATTCACTTTTCTCCAATTGAATTTTAATGCGATAGACCAATCGAGCTATTCTTCTTTTTTTTCTCGTTCAATTAGGATATCACACCCTTCGATGACATCATCCAAAAAGACGAAAAGCAAGTTGTATGTTCCTGGTATAGGTGAGCATTTGATTTCTCGTGCGAATTTTTAATAGCCACCATGAGTTTTCATAGGACAAACAGGAGTTAATCAACTTGGTGGAATATTTGTCAATGGTCGTCCATTGCCCGATCATGTCCGTCGACAGATTATCGAATTGGCATTAAATGGTATTCGTCCATGTGATATTTCACGACAATTACTCGTTTCACATGGATGTGTTTCAAAGATCTTAACGAGATTCTATGAAACTGGTTTGGTTCGACCAGGATCCATCCGTAAAGTAAGCACATGTCAATTAAGAAGAGAAATCAATCAGAAGAATGTCTGAAACTGATCGTTTTTCTGATAGAAAAGATGTCCGAAACATTCTATGAACACGCATGAAAGTCCTGTAGTACCGTGAGTAGTTCATCTCTTCTTTTGTATGGATCACAAAAGTGTTTTTATTTAAAAGAATTCATGAGTGCAATGTATTTTCGCTATTTCAACAATACAACGACTTCGTACTACAAAAAGCCAAGCATCCACCATCCGACGATGAAGTTTCTCTCGAAACCAATTCATCTTCGTCTTCATTGATCAAACATTCAATCGAGAATATTCTTTCCTATCCCACCAAACGAAAAACTCACAACGTGTAAGTTGAATCTGTTAACAACATCAATCTATCTCATTCTCATCTCATTTAGCACCAGTTGATCAATAGTACCATTGTCTAACGTGGACATTAGCGTTCTCTCTATGTGTTTTTAAACAGTATACATATGTATGTAATAAATAAAAAATCGAATTCCAAATGAGCATTGCCGGCAGTCTTTTGCTTAGTTCCGTATCTTGCAACGAGATGACTTCGAAAAGTGAAACATGTTAACGTTGCTAAGATGCTCATTAACTTTAAAGAGAGAAAAAATATTATCGTTATTTTCTATATTTATTCGATCGCACTTCTTCACAAGTGTCCATTATTTTCAAGTCATCTCGATTTAATCAGAAGAATTTGAATTATTTTAAAATGTAATTCACCTTGACTCAGACAGCCAATCATTTCTTCCTTCGTTCATCTCAAATCATAATAAAATCTTATTTTCTTTCATTTTTTATTGAAAATAGAAAAAGAAATCTTTCATCAACTTTCGAATAAGTGCATTCAATAAGCAAAGAAAGTGATTTCTCTCGGCATAGTCTATGAAAATGATTGATTGGCGTTGATATTTTGAAAGACTGTCGACTACAAAATTCAAGATAAAATACGAATTGATTTTGATCGAAAATTTGACTTACTTTCGTTCAGGCGGTGATCAAACCACGAGGATGAGAGAATGAGACGGAAGTAACTGCGCATTGTTTTGGTGCTTCAATGGTGAACGTACGTCGAATACCCATGACTTTATCGGAATCGATGAACAAAGAATTGTTCTTAATAGCTAAGTCTTGTTCTAACGTCGACTTAGTACGTAATAAATGTTGAACAGCATTCTCTTCTTGACGTAGTTTACCGTGAAGATCGGTTACAGCTGCGTGTAAATCGTGAATTTCTTGGATTAATCTGAGAGAAAACAAAATCGATCGAAAGAACTCTTTTTGTTAGCCAAACGAACCTGTTCATAGCAGGATCTCGGCAAGCTTCGACATTCGGTCGTCGTGTACGTGTTTCAAGACGTGTTTGTGCAACTTGTAGGAATGCTTCTTTATCAGCGATGGTTTTCTTCAAAAATTCGATATTTTGCTCAACATCAAAGATTTCTTGGAGTATCTAAACAATGCAAATCTCATTATCTATAGAAGCGGATCGTTTTGTTCAATTGAATAAACCTTTTCAAGGTGAGCTTGGATCTTATTTTTAGCTATTTGTTCTTCTTGTACGCGATTCTCGAGTGAAACATTAACTTGATTCCATTGATTCCACATGTCGTTGTTTGTTTGAGCCATCAGTTGATTGCTGCTGTTGAGCAATTCATCTGATTGAGAGATTTCACTCAGAGTTCGACGAATGTTTTCCTCGGTGTGACGTGCCCATGTTTCCGGTGTTGAAACACTTGAAAACAAAAGTTTGCTCTTCTTCACGAAGTCGAGTGTCAACTTACGTGTTATCAACACTCTCGATACCATGGTAGAAATTAATTCCACGTGATGTCGTTTTGATATTATGAGCAGCTGAATCAATGACTCGAGCGCGAAATTTATCGTTGGCATCGAGTTCAAGTTCGTGTAGTGCAGCACGATTAAGTCTGAAAAGAACGGAATTTGAGCGAAGAAGTGAAATGATCAGCAGTCCTACGCATTCTGTGTATTGAGTCGTTCGAGCATTTGTCGAAGATGTTGTTGACATGTTTTGATTGTATCAATTTCCTATATAACAAATATTGATTATCGTTCTCTCTTTGTTTGATTGACAAGAACTTACTCGAATAAGTTCTTGTTCGACGCCATCATGAACCAAATCGATACCTAGAAAAAAATAAACGAGGTATTATTTCTTTGTATTTGAAATTCGTTAATTAAGAACCTTGTCGTTTTTCTCGTTCGTAGAGATTTTCTTGTGCGATGCGTAATGGCTTTTCTGTTTCGCCCAATAATCTCTCGACCTCGCGCCTTTTCGTTTCGACATCGTCAATTTTATGTTTCAGTTTGTTTTTGGCCTTCTCTAATTCGCCTTTCCAATATTCAATATCATTGATACGTTCTCCTAGACGTTTCGACGATTCCACATTGTTCTGGAAAGTTTGGTGATCTTTCTCACGCGCCATTCGTATCGCATCCGAACGTAAACGTTCAGCTGCCGAACGAATCTTATCCGAAGCGGTGTAATTCGTCATTTGAGCATTGTGCCAATCCTTTGGTGTGTACCGCGTGTAGAGTGCTAAGCGTGCGGACGGAAATATAGGCGGAACTTTTGTACTATCAATATTGTTCAAATAATTCGACGGACTGAAGGATTCCATAGTTGAAGATTGTAATGCTTGAGTCGGTTGGGCACTCGCTGATCGGTAGAATGTCGAAGGTCGCCAAGGAAGCGTCAACGATCGTGTCAATAAACCTGAATAAGGTGGAGCTTGGGATGTTTGATAATCAAATGTACCGATTGATGGTAAATGAGTGCCATGTTGAGGACGGCGGCCCATATGAGTGTATGGAGCTGTGGAAGTAGATCCCATGTAATCCATAATTGGTAGAAAGATCAATTAATTACAGGGACACGAATATTTCTCTTATATTATGAAATATCTGATCGAATTATTAGCGTATTTAACTTCCGAAAACCTGCGTGTGTCTTGATTATTCAATGCGTTTATTTGATGCTCGCTCACACACGCACACGCGCACTCCCACTTATCCTAGTGAAGTGAAGTGAAATGAAATGAATGAAGGGAACAAAGAGAAATCTTAAAGAGGTTTGAAAGAAATTTTTTCTCGCTCGCATTTTTTCTCGTTTCATTGTTGTCGGGCATGTTCTGGCGTCGTCAACTGATTTTCTCGATGTCCAATAACAATGGCTGCCATTAGAATTGATTCTGTTGCTATCAATCCTTGTCGTCAGAAGAAACAATCTCTCCGACCAATGATTCCAGCAAACATTAGCATCGAAACTATCTAGCCTGAGATAATGAAGTTGAATCACTATTGACCATGTTTTGTTTGATTGAAACACGAGAATGTCTTCGCCCCTTCATTTTCCGAAACTGATTTGACCTTTTGTCTACGCGAAACGATGACAACGAGAGAAAAATCGAATTTAGTTAAGGTTATTCAGGCGATGAAACAATAATCGAATCTCCACCGAACGATTAACTGATGCGAAATGTGAAGTGCACTGAGAGTTCTCGCTCACTCTTTCTCTCTCTCCCCTAGCTATATGAAATTCGTCAACTTGCAAATATCCGGATGCGATCAACACTGAATGAACATTTTATTTCATAAATTATTGGAACGGAAGTTCATTCATTCAATCAAATAACAAATTGCATGATACGCCAAGATCAAAGTTCGATGCCATCAATTATTCATTATCTGAAAACCTTGACTTCTCAATAATTCTTCGTCTACGAAGCAAATTCACTTGAATCGCATTGTATTCTTAAGCGAGTCTTGTGGAACACTTAAAGATCTCTTCACTTTCGAGATTTCACTTCTCCCCGAGTAAAGGACAAAGAAAACTTTCCCTACTCATTGTATTTCTATATATATATATATATATATGGAAAAAGATTTGCCGTCTGTCGTTCTTTCTTTTCTCTTTCATAAAAACACCTTTGAATGACAATCATGTACATGTTAGACAAAGAAAAGGAAGGAAATACGAGCAAGTATGCATACTCGCTAAAAATAAGAATAATTCTTAACTAGACAAACTAAATATGCCTGATAATACAAAAAAGAAAAAGAAAGAAAAGAATTCATAGATCTCGAAAAGAACAAAGTTAAATACGTAAATGACACAATGAAGGAAAAAGAATAGATACACGCACACACATACACACGATCACCGGCGTTGTTTGTCATTTGCTGCGCTTGTCACATCTCGGTACCAACCGGCAACATCAAATGGTTGGTCACGCGATTGGACAAAAAATGGTTGAAGCATTAGCTCTCCGTATTTGGGTCGTTCTTTGTACTTTTTAATTAAACTAAAAGAACAACATGCAAACATTGAATTAGACGAAAGAGTAATATTGAACAATTGTATTATTTACCACATATCAACAAACGATCGGAAATTAGCGGAAAATGTTAGATGAGCAGGTAATTTTGGAGAGTCTTCAGTCACAATACGCGACATAACGTCAAAATCAGATCGGCAATTGGAATATGGGTACGCATTTGTTGCTAGTTCAATCTAAACAGTATCTTGCTTAATAATAAATCAAATTCGGCAGCGTTTCGCTTACCAGTGTAATTCCTAAACTCCAGATATCAGCTCGTATGTCGTAATCAGGTCGTGTTGGATCTAATGGTTCAATACGTTCAGGTGACATATAAGCTGCACAGCCAGCATTTCGCGATTTAGCCATTGATTCAATCAATACACCACTAATGCCGAAGTCACACAGTTTTATCGCGCCATATTCATCGATTAATATATTCGACGGTTTGACATCTAGAATAGAGAATTTACGTTGATAAAATTCAATCCAACGATGCAAACCTCGATGAATGATTCCATGAGCTTCTTTCAAATAGTTCAAGGCTGTTACCGTCTACATAGAGAAAAACAAACGAAATAGAAGATTTTAGTTTCGAAACATGTGCGCCTTACGGCAAATGTTAGTTTGCCAAGAACAAGTTCTGGTATTGGTTGCTGAATCAATTTTAGAAGTTTATCGAAACACGATGCCATTAATTCCATACAAATCCAGACATCCGTCTAAGTAAAACTGAAAATGATTCTCTTTTGAAAATGATTTTCCACCTACGGAATTGATAAAATATCCAATACATCTAACAATAAATGGAAAATCGTAACTTTTGATAATCACATCTAAATCCATTATGATTCGCTTATTTTCTTCGTCGGAAGCCGTTCGATGCATGATTTTGACAGCCAGTTCTGTTTTGCTTGGAATATGCTCCATTTTATACACGTGACCACATGACCCATAGCCAAGAATGGAAATATTCGAAAGCTCTTTAGGATCAGTACGTTTTTGCTAATTAGAAACGAAATTCGAAGATACGAACGAATTTAAAAAATCATTTTCATCTACCTCTCCATTAATATGTAATAAACCAGAATTTTTCAGCACCTCTTGATATTTAGCTTGGGTATATTCACTAGAGGTAAAACATGGTGATACATTTTCATTTTGTCGACGATTCGAAACTACCTGGTATTATTCGGAGTTGTTTGAAGTGGAGACAGAGGTAAATGAAAGACACCTTTACGTATGGGAGGAGCTGAACTTGCACGTGAATTCGAAGGACTATTCAAACTGGCTAAACACGAAAAACAAACGATTACAGAGTAGACATGAAAGTATAAGTCTAACTTGGTAGTTGTCGGATTTGTGGGCTGTTGTTTCGACTCGTTGGTCGATTGATAATTGTCGGTGTTGTTGTACCCGATGCTGTTGGTGTTGTTGTTGTTGATGATGCTGATGATGTCGACGCATCGAACGGACCGATTTGGCGTAGAATTTTCTCTTCCAATAATTTCAAACGAGAGGACATCGCTGGAATGCCTAAATAACCACCATCAGATGATGATGAAGGTGGTGGAGGTGGCATTTGCATCTTCTCACTCAAATCACTTTATCAATCTCATGCCAATATGTGACATAGAACATGAAAGAAAAAAAAATGCAAAAAAGCCAATCATATACTAGAATTGCACTAGATAGACAACAAAGATTGTAGCGCAAAAGAATGAAATATAGAGGGAAAGGAACATGTTCTCATTCGTTCATATTCTATCCGTGTAAAGACAAGTTCGCAATAAATTAAAATAGTATTCATTAAAAAAAAGTAAAAACTTTCTAATGATTTTCTTTTGTCGAATAAATAAACATTTGTTTGTTTCATTTTCATTGTCATTCTTTGTTTTCGGAGCTTGATCTCCGTCGTAACTGTTTACTTTTCAGTGAATTCTCTTTCGTAATTTAACCCATACGACTAGATTGATTGAGTGGAAAGTATGGGGGGGCACTTTTCTACATGATTACAATAGAAATATGCGAACGAAAAGTGCGTTGTTCTATTTGCTCTTCTAAGACAAAATACTGGAAGGGAGGCGTGATCACCAGACATTTCATTCGCACGTGGAAATTAATCTGAAACTACATGCAAATATTAATTGATAAAGTAGGAGATAACTTCGCTTGCATTTTTCTTTTTCGCAATAGTCGTATTCATTCTCAAGTCCAAGAGAACGACTAATGTCAGAGTTATTGATTTCAAACGAAAAAAGATCATTAATATGTCAGAACGTATTTTACTGTAGTATTATCAAAGGTAAGAAGAAAAAGAGAAAAGTCAAGATCAATTCGTATGAGTAGAGTTTCGGATTACGTAAATGTTTAGTGCAACTACAACGATTGCATATTTAGCATTCTCTACTCGTAACTGTGTGTCTAGATTCCTTTTCTTTATTACTATGTTTTCTTCATATTTTTAAGTATAACTGACAGAAAACCTTTTCCAGCATGTCTCTCAATTGTATTGTGATCGAACCAGCTGCGTTAACAGTAAGTCCCATCATCGATGTTCGTCTACCTATCAAACTTACTCGAACTGTAGGAATTTCGTAAAAAACGTGATCGTCATGATAGTTACTACAGGATAAGTAAGTGAAGTTGGCAATGAGAACGTTGTTCAATTTCATTTGTCATAGACTCGGATGAAACCTATCAATCGTTCTTTCACACACATACGTGTTATGACTGTATGCCGAAGAGTGGCAAAGTCTTATTGCTCGATGCTCGTTTATCGATTCGCAAAGCTTTCTTTGCACTTGTATTCAATGGTGTTCGAGCTGCACTTGTCTGGCATTCTCCAACGTCTTCCACCATTGGTCTAATCACAATAAGTGATTTCATCAATATGCTTATCACAGCGTACGATGCCAAATGGGTAAGTTTTGCTGACGTAAATACTACACCGGAGAGTTCTCAAAGTTCTGATTTGATTTTCTGTTTAGAATAGCGTCGAAGTACTCGAATCGTCTTCTATACTTGAATGGAAACAAAACTTACTGCGAAAAAATGATAATCAAACTGAACTAAACAGTTCGAATATAGTTCAACTTTATCCCGAAGACAGGTAAGCAACTTATGCTTTGCTCTTCTTACATCAATGAACAGTTTGTTGTAGTTTATCCGCAGCGGTGTTGGCATTACTTCGACATAACATCCATCGTGTACCCGTAGTCGATCCGTTTACAAAGAATTTTCTCTTTTTAGTCACACATAAACGTATTTTAAAGTTCTTGTATTTATACGTACGTGAAAGAACGCTTCTTGTACATTCATCTCTCTACTCTTGTTTTCGATTAGATCTATGATTTACCTCAACCGCATTTTATTCATCAAACATTAGAAGAACTGAAAATCGGTACTTATGAGAATCTAGTTATGGTACGTATCGATCGAAATATTAGAGTCAATTTTCTCGCTGGTAGTTTTTCGTACGACGTGAACTATGTACGAACAGGTCGTGTAGATATGCTGAATATTATCTATGAATGAATCCGGGCATTGCGCGATTTACTCGTTGTAATCATCGATGATTCATTCGGCGAGTAATAAAATTCCTAATCAACTTCTACTTCCATTTTCGATAGCTTTTTGACATTTTCTGCGAAAAAGAATAAAAGCAATTTCTACTCGAGTAGATCTCGAAAGTAATTAAGAAACAAAAAGCGATCCACTTGATGACGAACGTGTTTGTATCACTCGTGATGTTCAATATTCTTAGTTTTTCAAAGATACCTAGGTACGCATTCATGAGTAAAAACTTTTGATTATGTTGTTATTGTCATCGTGAAACAATAGACAATTATATCCTTTGATAGCAGTTATTCGATCGGAAACTGTTAGACGAAAAATATTGCGTATTGACTCAAAGCGAGAGAATGTCACCAAGGAATGTTAACTAGTAGTGCAAATTTAGAAGCATAGTAATGACAGTTCATATTTGAAAAGGCGATAATTAATGATAGAGAAAGCTTCAGTTGACAGTTCTGATCATAAAAATAATATAATTGATTGCTTTTTTTTAGATCGATCTGCAAACTAAGTTAATCGACGTTCTACGTACGTTTCAAGCTCTGCGCATATCAGCATTACCTGTTGTTGATAGTGAAAAGCGATTACGTGATGTTTATTCCAAATTTGATATCATGGTAAGCATCCTTCCTTTTGATTCATGTCAAAATACTAACAAGTAATGTTTGTTATGTTAGCATTTAGCAGCAACACGCACCTATGCGAATCTCGATGTTCCGTTATGCGATATCCTCGATTTGATACACGATCATAACACGCATCAAGTGATAACTTGTAAATTGACTGATCAATTATTTGAATTAATGGATAAATTCGTTACCCGAGAGGTAAAGAATTTCGGTTTTTTTCTTATTCATTTGAGAATAGCATGAAGAAAAAGACGATACAAAGCGTACCGCCTACTACCGATCTTGTATTTCATTTCTGCTGATGAAAAAACGCATTCACTTGCACGAACATTCTTTTCATAACATGATCTACATCTATGAGTGTATGTAGGTGCATCGATTGATTATTGTGGATGATGATCTGCATATTATTGGTATTTTTTCCATGTCGGATCTCATGAGATTTCTCGTGCCAACATTTGAAAGTAAGATATTAGTTTTTAAGCACATATTCCGATGAATATTTCGTTTCTTTCCATAGATTTAAGTCGTACTAATTCGAATACATCTACAACAAGTAACACCACGGGACCTGTGTTTGATGGTGAACCTATGGACACATAACACTGTAAATACTCTTCTTTGAATAACAGTATATTGTTGTTATTTGTTTGTTTTTGTATTGTTATAAAATTCTCTTTTTCCTTTTCGTTCGATATTATTTTGGGTTTGTTAAGTCTTTATGTATCTTTTTTTTTCTGTTTCACGCATAGAACAGATAGTTGATAATGATGACTGACTTCTCTTTTTCTTTTTTTTGCCGGTTGTCTTTCGTCGCCTACAAACATCCTTCCTCTCTGGTTCTCATATCAACTAATAAGACTACGAATAGCTAGCGACAAATGATGACATGTTGTTCGCGAAGGCAACTCTCGTTTGTTCGCTTCTCTCCCGAGAATCACTCATTCCTACATTCAGTCAATGTCACTAGTTTTCTTTCTCTGCCTTCGGTTATTCTCTTCCGCTGTATATTACAATCTCTTTTTTCCTTCGTTCTTTTTACTCTCCGAACACTTTTTGTGCGTTTCCATACGATGACAATTCGAGCGAGAGAGAAAGAGGAAAAAACGAGTCTGGAAAAGAAAAAAAGAAGCTTGATGATAGCATCTCTCTCTCTCCTCTTGATGTCGATCGTCTTCGCTTGTAGTCGGTCAGTGGTTAAAACAACTGTGTGACAGTCACAGGCAATCTTCTTTCGCTTTTTTTTTCTTCATTAGTTTCCTATGATGTCAATCTTAAAATGAACAATCATCATGATAATCAGTATAACCGAGTGGAACGAGATAGATTAGAAACAAAACAAATTCTCGCAGCTCTTTTCTCCTCCTCTTTTGCGTTCTTTTTCTAGAAATAGTGACAGCGAGAGCACGGCGTCGTTCCATCAGTCGTCGCGTGCTGATGGTGTTATAGAAAAAACAACAACAACATCAACAACAATGGGTGACTCAATGATAACTTCATCAATTGAATATGATTACTTAATCAAATTTCTTGCATTAGGAGATTCAGGCGTTGGTATGAACAGCTTATTTTATTGACTGGAAAGAAATGAAAACCTACGATGAGATTCTCTTTTTCAGGTAAAACAACGTTTCTTTATCAATATACAGATAGTCAATTTAATCCAAAGTTTATTTCAACTGTTGGAATTGATTTTCGTGAAAAACGTGTCGTCTATCGACCGAAAACTCCACCCAATGCCAAACCCTATCGAATTCATCTGCAATTATGGGACACAGTAAGTGACTCATCTTCTTTTCATATCAAATATGTTCAATGATGATTCTTTTATTTATTAGGCCGGACAAGAACGGTAAAGATCTGCCAATCGAATATCTTTTCTTTTCTACGAAGAAAACTCTTTTCTAGATTTCGAAGTTTAACAACAGCATTCTTTCGTGATGCGATGGGTTTTATCTTAATGTTCGATTTAACATCTGAACAATCATTTCTCAACGTACGTAATTGGCTTGCTCAATTACAATGTCATGCCTACTGTGAAGATCCCGATGTGATACTTGTTGGCAATAAAGCTGATCGTGAAGATGCACGTGTTATCTCCCAAACACGGGCGAAGGAACTAGCCGATAAATATTCACTCCAGTACATTGAAACGAGTGCATTTACAGCGCAGAATGTAAAAGAAAGCATCGAAATGCTATTAGAAAAAGTCATGTTAAGAATGGAGAAAACGATTGGTGAGTGACATTTGTTTTCATGTGATGAACATTTGCAACTAATGGATTTCGATTAGATAAAAGATCGACTCTAGCTTCTCGTTTGTCTGAGTAGAAACTAGCGTTAACCGAAGGCTGTCGTGCTCGGCACTGATACCATTTAAGGATTAAATTGTAGTTAGAGAAATTCAGCAAGGCGATGAAGTTCTACAAATTTCATCTGGAGAAAATTCTTTTCATATACAGAATGTTGGCTGCTGTAAATTTGTCTCTGATACTTATCTTCAAAGCCAAAAGCCGGATATTTGTCCTTCAGTGGAATATGAGAGAAAAAGAAGCAGTTCGCGTTCTTCCTAATCGATTTGAAGTATTTCGCCGAGAGTAAAGTTCTGGCATTTTACAGATTTATTATTAATTCCGTTGAAACTAGACTAAATTGAAAAAAAGACATTTTCGATATTATTCAACTGCGAATGTTTTATTTAGATAAATCAATATTTCCTGTACGGCAACCACCCCCGGCACCAACAACGCAAGAAGAGGCAGCATGTGCCTGTTAAATTTATTATTGTAACTCAATGTTGTTGTTTTTCTTCTTCTTCTTTTCTTCTTCTTCTCATTTCGTCTTAGTCTGCCTTCGACAGTGAAATCCTTGACTACTGTGAAGCAATACGAGTCTCATTACGTATCTGTTTTCTCTGATAATACTCTTTGTATTTCCATTCATTTGTTCTCTTTTATTTATTACTACTATGTTTCTTTGTTCTTCTGTACAGCTTCGTTGTCGTATTATTAATCTTCGTTATCAGTTTGAATTTTGTTTGTACATGTCGATTTGTTATTGTCAAAGCATCTACCGTAGAACTTTACTCTCTCTCTCTCTCTCTCTCTCTCTCTCTCGTTTATTTGCAATATAAATCTATATGATTATGAATTGAACAAACAATTCGTTATCTTACATTATGGAATAAATATTACAAATAAATACGGTCGTGTGTTATTTAGGTTACTATGAATCTTTCATTTTCCCCCGAATTTCGAAGTACAATACATTGGCTTCATTTCGTAATTAGGGAAATGTGATCAAACTGCAGCAAAGCATTGCTTAGTTCAGTTTATTTGAACTATAAGAAACAATTATAATTAGATCGGATGTTTTCGTCGCGTTTCATATCGATTTGTATACGGTTCAAATATAGCTCAATGTTGTTTCATGCTAGTGAATGTCTTCGAACACACAAATTCTTGTTTAGCACAGGAGGAGACAACAAAATTTGCCAGACATGATCTCTATTTAAATTAACTCCATTCGCATATTCTCGTCTAGTCAATTAAAAAAGTCTTTGTGTTTTCTTCGAATAGCATTGAATCAAATAAGAAGAAAATAATCCAAAATAAATCCGGCTTGTAAACCCTAAGAGAGTCCTACGCGACACATACAATCAACTCCTACTTACTAAAAATAATAGGATTTCTATCTCACACGCAGAAAATACTAGTTGACAGATGTCAAAGTCTTCAGTCGATCAGCAAGAAGGCCGACCTGTATTTAAACAAAAGAAATCAATTTACATACGTTTAATATCATGTGGAAATCGATCATCATCGTTTGGAACGTGAAAGAGCAGTGAGAACTTTGTTACTAATCCTTTCATAACAACATGTTGAAACCAAATCCGATGTTCAACATTACAACTTAATTATTATTTATAACGAACTAATACTCGATAAAGGTAAAGAAGTAGAAACTGACGAATGTCCACTTCTCATACATATGTATACCATTAGTATACGTGAGAATCTCTTTGCGGTTGTTTCAATGTCATGATTGCACGAATTGATCTACTTGGACTATGTTTCCTCTTCTTTTTATCGTGAGATAGTCAATTCTAATGAGACTCACTTCGTTTCTCTTTTTTTTTTCTTCTTTTCTTTAGCACGACACGTTTTTACTTGTTACTAGTCGTGAGATCTTGACAAATAGAACTGAATAGAGATGATCGGATCGAATATAACGAAAAATCGCATCGAACGTTCCTTCGGTCGATTCTTTAATCTGGAATCAATCACCCGACTATCAACCTTACACGAAGACTCACAAGAAGATTCACAAGAAACAATTCATGAACAATGTCTACTCGATATATCCGAATATGATATCATTGAAGATACTAACGAAAGTATGATCATTGATGTATTTGTACATATAGTTGCTTTCTCAATTTCTTTTAGAACACACCACTCGCAAATCATTAGTTGATACAGCAGATCTGTTACATGAAAAACTCGCTTTTCTCACAGGTGGAACAAGCGAAGATTGTCCAATTTTAACGTTTCCCGATAATCCTTTCAATGACCTTACAGAAGACAAATACAAAAGATTGGTGACATATTTAACTCAAGTGCCAAGGTACACGATACGATTTCGAATATCAAAATAAACCTATTTAGCGATCATTTAGTGAAAATCAACGTCGATCTGGCTTTATTATCATTATTGATCGACGGTCAGATCGATGGCTGACTGTGAACTCAATTATGATGTATATTGAAGTAATTACGTAGAAAATGTCCTGTTTGACATGGGGAGAAATCGATTGAATAGTCGTTATGTACATGGGTCAATCTCTTCAAGTGTGATGAAAACATAATAGAAACCTTAGAGAAAATTACGTAAATCGAGAGATTTGATTCATTTGTTCTTCTTCCATGTAGAGTTATTTTCCGTTTCCAATTAAATGCATATACCTTCTTCGACCATGTTCATGGATGCAACGTGCTTTATCTCAATTGATTATGTTTAAAGCTAAATCTTCTGCTTATCCAGTATGTCGACGTTGACTGTCTTTAGTGATAGATAATTGATTTTTTGTTGAATGTTTTTAGTTAATTACTTGTCAAAGCTTGGCTGAACTTCATGAGTATATTTGTCCTAATCAGTTATCGAAAGATTTAGGTGGCTCGATTGACTTTAACTTATCCGATTGGATCGAACAACGCGCTGTAATTGCTGTTCATGTGCAAAACTTTCCTCTAATCGAACATTTCTTTTCTTATTAAGATTATTGAAAAATTAACTCAATCAATTCGTGAATTCCACGACACGATCTCTACATTTATAAAACATTGTGACCAAATTACATTTCCTAATTCTGTTGACTTAACCCAAAAAATTCTTATTCAACATTTAACACAAAAAAATGAACTTGAGCATGAGTTACAAAGAATTCAAATGTAAGTAATGAATTTCTCCATGTATACATGTCGAAGTTCTCTCTTTCTTTTCTTCTCTTTATCCCTATACACTAAATGACTGTATATATGTATCTTGATGTTGATCATCATCATTTTCTCTCGCGCATACTTTTGCTTGATTCTGTCCTTCGACATACATACATTTCTAGGTGGGGTCAGTCACTTTTATGTATTATTCGCCAAGAGCATAAACAGTCCTCATCATCTCATCATAACATACTTGACAAGAATAATGATATTCAACATCAACCTATTCTATCAGCAGATCGATCGGCACATGCTCGCGCATGTCTCGAGTAAGTTTAGATATCGTGTTAAGAATAGTGACGAAGAAGAAATCGATTTTTCTTTCTAGTGCTTTAACACATCTTGATAGTGTCAAGTCGAATCTGATACAATTCTGGTCGAAACATCGAACGCGATTAAATCATTGTCTTGCCTTACGTCACTTCGAGCAACGTTTTCAAGAGATTCGAACGAATTGTTCACAATTATTCGATGAATTTGATCAACTAATTGATATTAATAAACTCCTAGTTGCTTCTGATTCTCATCGATTGAATAATAATCATAACTCTAAAGAAGATATTGATCAAATATCCACTCAACTTGATGACCTTTCGCAACGAACAGAAGTAATAATATCAATTGATGTTATTTTAGCATATATTAAGTTCTGTATGTATTATACATCTAGACGATGATTAATCATAGTACCCTATTGACAAATGATGGCCTTGCTTTGATTATGGAACAGCAGAGACAGCAAGTTCTATTCGACGAAATCAATACGATTGAACCCAAACAGCAAGAATTGGAAGCGATGAAGCAAAAACTCATTGAACAAATTGACGAAAAACGACAGAATTTGAAACTATTGAAATTATATATCGACAAATTGAGTTTTGTAAGGAAAATATACCTGTACTGATGATTATCGAACTCTCTTCTCGATGTTATTTATTTTAGATCAACGATTGGTGTTTACGTGGGAAAGATATGTTAGCAATGCATCCCATACATTTATCTAACGATAGAGCGATGCGCTCACTCGCTGAAGTTGAACATTTTCTGATGGAGTTGTCAACAATGAATATCGAAGAGTTGCAGGAAACGTCGGCAACTGAACCTCTTCGGGTAAGTTCGTGGATCAATTAGTTCACGAAGACATAACAAAAATATTTCCCTCCTCCTATAAACATAGATCGAATTTCTAAGCTAACTGATGTTTTTGCTCTCTAACAGATAATTTGATCTGTTTTGTCTTTTTCTATTTTTGTTTAGTCCATGATTATTCAAGTATTTAATCGTGTTAATGACGTGCGAGATTTATGTGAAAACCGATGTGAACAACTTCGACAACTCGCTATGCCTATAACTCGGCCTGTACAACGTGTTTGTCCTTTATTATATCAACAGAATGAATCAGTTATGTCTGTTGGTACATCAACGCCAATGTTGAAGCGACAGCAACAGTTTTCATCAGTAGATATCGATTCAACTGATGAATCAAATGTAAACATGGACAAGAAGCAAAGGTAGGCGAAGATTTCCTAATGAAATTATCGAACAAGTTTCGTTCGGTTAGACATGTCGTTACTGAACTTCTAGTAACAGAACAAGTTTATGTTGAAGAATTACGTACGATCATCGAAGTAAGAACTTGATTCATTGTGCACACGACACTGTTCGATATATGGTTAGGGTTACATGGCGAAATTTGATGATTCGGAATATTCACGTCTTTTACCTGCAGTGATAGCTCAAAACAAATCGATTCTCTTCTCTAATTTACCGGAGATTTATACGTTTCATGACAGGTAATATTGATCATGTTTATGTTTCATCTTGCACTGAATAGAATTCATTTGGTAGATTATTTCTTCGTGATCTACAGCAAATTTATGCAAATTCACTGCTAATTAACTCATATTCAGTTGGCAGTGCGATTGCCTCGTGTTTCATCAAACGAGTACGAATCTTTCAGATCGAAACTCTCGTAGTGCTACGTTTTCTTTTTTTTCCAGAAATCGAATTTTAAGTTATATGAGCAATACGTCCTGAACAAATCGCAATCAGAACGTATCTGGGAACAATACTGCTCGGGACACACATTTTTCATCGTAAACAAATCCTTTTCAAATATTTTGCGTTGCATTGAAAGATTTCACTTCTAGAAAATCCAACAATCTCTCAACCAGCGACTTCCACTCGATTCCTATCTGTTAAAACCTATTCAACGCGTAACACAATATCAACTTCTGCTGAAAGTACTAGTGAAACTTTGATCTACTTTTTGGATTTCTGCTCGTTTGCAGGAAATGATCAAATATACTCGACACGAACAAGAACGTATTCATCTACAAGATGCACTCTCAGTCATGTTGAACATCTTATCATATCTCAATGATGTCATGCATTTAACTCAAATCGTGGGTTATCCTGTAAACAGAAACTCTTCTTCTTGTCTGAATGATTTCGAGTTTCCTCTTTCTTTCAAGGATAATTTGAATACATTAGGTCAAATACGTCTACGTGCTGAAAATTGTCTTTTATCAAAAGAAAAACGTCGCGGAACAGTCTACACTCGAGCGAAAACAAGTACACGGGATATATTTCTTTTTGAACGAGTTTTGTTATTATGCAAGAAGAAAGATGATGGGAGCGGCAAATCAATCCAATATCAATTTAAAGAAGCCATCAAAGTAAGTAATATACACAAAGAAGACATTCGACATGTTTTTACACTGTAGATTGTTGATATAGCCGTGTGTACACATCCGAAGAATGATCGAAAAAGGATTGAAATTGTTCTCAAAGATTACTCATACATAATTCAAGTAAATCGAAGACCATTGCAATATTTCATTCAAGTAAATTTTGTAGTTTCCGCTGAACGATGACAAAATCGAAGAAGTCAGCATTCGTTGGATACATACAATCAAAACTTGTGTAACAAAACAAACCGAACAACGACGAGGTACGTTATATTGAAGTACATGTCCTTAACAAAGAGATATTCTTGGTCATTGCTCTCATCTTCTAATAATGATGTTTATGCAACTACATCATTTCTGTAATTGTATCGTTTTATCAACAAACACATGCTGAAATAGCATTGATACAAGAGAATAGAAAGTCGAGGTCGATTACATTAACATGACTGTCATCTACAATGAAAGATTGATTGATTGATTGAATCAACAAATATTTCTTTTAGCGGAGATCAAACAACGAAGTTCATCGCTCGATCATTCGTCGCATTCGAACCGACGACGTGTTCAAAACCGTCTCATCGCGCAAATTCGAGCAATGTAAGTTGAAGATTTTCCCGATGAATTTTCATTCACAAAAAGGATTCTATTCTAGTGACTCAGATGACGAACAAGTTCATTTACCAATCAAACTAATTGATTTAAATACTGATATCATGACACAAAACCATAAGATTGTATGATAAATTCGAATTGAAAACAGAACGAAGAAAGATTTTGTTGCTTTAGGTTATCGGAAATTCGATTTCACACTTATAATAACAAATGGAATGAATCAGCCGGTGATGAACTGTTTTCTTTGTTTTTTTTTTCATTCATTTTCGATGTATCATACTTTGAATGCAGCAATGAAATAAAGTTCTTTTCTAATCATTCATTAAAATGTCGTATTGACAAACACAAGATCTTATCATTGGATGAACGAATGAAAACCAACGATTGTTGAGAGAATTGTTCCATCGGCATCCGATTATTCAACGTTCGTACCATTAAGATTCGATTTGGCGTTGCACAACTAGGAAAATTCACTCCCATACTTCAATATGATCTCTTCTTCTGCCTTACTCATTCGTCAATCGGTTTGATTTACAGGAATGTTTGTCATTGTGTATCGAAGACGATAATCTCTGAAGAAGTTCAAACTGTGAAGATCGACTCTCGTTCGAAATGATTTACTTTCAAAGAATGAGAAGAATACGCATGCGGTCGAAGTTTCATAATCCAGCAAAGACATTGTAATTCATCATCAGTTGAATTGTTCGAACATCGAACTAAACGAAAATAAAGTTTATTCTCTCTTCGTCACCTCGATATGGATATTAACTATGATTCGACAGTTTCAACCATGAAAGATTAGTAAGATAATCATCTTCGATATAATCCATGACTAAACTAGTTACTATTCTCTATGTACATCTAATTATCACATGGCGGTCAAGTTATTCAATTTCAACTAGTCGACTATTCATCTTTAGTCGTCTCGCTGCTTTGTGTAGTAAAATACGATGGCAGAGTCGTGTATAAATACACCTGAAAATCGTTTACGTTATCATTTTATTCTTTTAGGTAAACTATCTTCAAAGTGTCGATGTTTAATTTAGTTTTCACTGAATCATTCAGCAGTCATAACGAGTTACGATAGCTACACTCTAATCTGAACACTACCCCCACCAAATAACCTACGTTACATGAAAGTTTCTGATTCATTAGTTCAAAAATAGACGCAGAAGTTAAATATCGAGATTAGTTCAGTACCGATGAGTGTATTATTAAGATTCTTATGAAAGAAAGATGAACTCAACCATCCTTTTCATGATATCCTGTTTGCACGCGATTTATTTCTCGTCCTGATTGTTTTCGTTTATGAACGTCTTTCTATGTCAAGCACATTCTCTAATCACCGGAGAAAACGAGTAAACTATGTCTGCTACAGCCGACATATTTACGTCACACAACAATATTGCGCATGTTGGTCTATTTATAATAAGTACACACACGTACGAATCGAAAAATTATAAATTAGAAAGGAGAAAAAAAACCAAGAACGACATTTTAACCAGAAACAAAGCGTCAACTAGTTGGGTAAATTTAGCTTCTCTCTTTTTTCTCTTGCAATTCGGTTCTTCTCAAGGAGAAAAACAAGAAGAAAAATGAATAGACATACTTTGTCTCATTTTCTACTTTATTATTGCGATATTTTTACACAACAACGTTTATGGTGTGACCTTTTTCAAGATGAGAATTATGGGAACTTTTTTTTCCTTATTACATAAGAACTGCAAAAACGATTATTCGTAGCGATAGACACATGTGTAACATTGTTAGCAGTAATGTGAGAGATAATGTTAGGGGTAAAATTTCCTGCTGAACTTTTCGGAACGAACTCCCATGTCAAATACAAAATAAATCAAAATAATTGCTGGTTTTTCCAGAGTTTCTTCTAGATCTACAAGGCATGAGCTCATCTGTTTTTTTTTGTTCTGGGTGAGACAGCAACTCTTTGAAAAACATCACGAGTAGGCGAAACTTAAGAGAGAAAATTCTTTTTTTCGTACTAACATCATGCTTCATTTGTCAACTGGGAACGCTATGTTATGCACGGCAATATGATTCGAGATATTTTCCAAGGACATTGAACTCGAGTAATTATCATTTAGTAGAAATCTCTTACATAAAAAAACAGCTATGATTTATTCAAAACGAGATGTTTTCGTTGCTCCATAACAGTTCTTGTTTTAGTCCGTGTTAAATCTTCTAGTTTAGAAATGTAAATAACTTGTGTACTTGATTTAGGAAGACGTATCGCGGACGAGGTCATGATAACCGAAAGTCAGAATGTATCGACAACTGGTACGTGTGGTGTATGTGCTGCTAAAGCAATTGGTATAAATTTCGGTATACCGACATGTGCACCTTGTAAAGGTATGAGCGACTTTTGATCGATTTGAAAAAAAAATGCGAATGATTGGATGCTTTAGCATTCTTCCGTCGGAACGCTCGCCGAAAAGAAGTAAGTGAGATAAGATTTTCATATAGTAAATAATGAATGCTTTAGCTTCTTGGCGTGTCTTGTTGTCATGATAATGGAAGTTACTCAATATATGACAAGAACGCAGTTTCATGTTCCAACGTTCGTCGGTGTTCATCGTGCCGATTACGCCGATGTTTTTCCGTGGGAATGAAAGAAGAATTGGTTCGTACTGATGAAGAGAATATTCGACACCGAGAACTTGTTGATAGTAATCGACAAAGACGAGAAATATTTCGTCAAAAACAACAGATAAGGCAATCATCTCATCCACAGGTAACTCGATTCTCTCGCGACTTGACCTCGAAAGTCAGATCGTTTTTCAGTACATGCCAACCAAAAGTCAGCTATTAGACGAATCGGACTGGCTTCATATATCAAACATAGTTTCTGCTTATGACACTCACTGTTTGCAAACGTATCTTGATCGACGAGCGATCACATTCAACAATAAATTATCTCAACCAGACGATTATTTTCTTTTGACATATTCAACTCTACTACCAATGAATATAACTATATCACTCTTCTCGTTTTTCCGCGCATTACCTGCTGTACGATCGTTATCTCATGTGAATCAAACTTATTTGTGTAGAACTAATATTCGCCCATTGCTTTTTCTTAATATGTTCGAATTAAATCAATTATGTTTTACTGAACAATGGCAGGTAGAAAGACGATATCAACAAGTGATGAAAGATTTTCTTTTTTCACATAGGAACGCTTAGATTCATCGACATGGATAGCTATATTTGGTCCGGATCTGTACGAACGATTTGTTAGTGTAGACCAATTATCCAAACGATTACTAATAACGGATCCAGTCATCACACGCCTTTGGATTGTAGTACTCTATTTCTCGTCCACACTTTTTTGTTTCTATGATTCTCAATCATCGTTAAAAATTCCGACGAAAAAGATGCCCATCCGTGAAACTCAAAATGCCTACGTTACTCTTCTCTGGAACTATCTCGTCTATCGTTATGGAGATCTCAATGCTATTCGAATTTACTCAAATCTGGTCGTTGTCTACTTAAAAATGCAACGCGTCGGATCTGAAATTGGCATTCGGCTTCGAACGCGAAGTGAACTAGCAGTGACAAACAAAATACTCAATCAATTGTTAACTTTAGATGAACACGAATGTGAAAAATGAAATCAACTGTGGTGAATATTTGTCTATTTATTCTACCAATAAAAAGGAATAGCTGTCGCGTTTGTCTTCCTTCTCTCCATGTTCGAGTGAGCTCGCTAGTTTACGGCAGTGTCAAAGTCAACAAGGTTTTCATAATCAATCAGCAAAAGTAATCTCGAGTGAAATTTGACAAGAGAAAATGAGCTTTAAGACAAATTAAGATTTTTTCCCAGTCTCATTGCCCTGATTGGTTATGTTATTAATCTATGGAAGCATGGAAATGATAGTGAAATAATACTCGCTAATACGATGTTGTTGTTTTTTTTTTAGTCGAAGATAGACAAACAGGGCGAGAGGTAAGAACAGAACAGAAAAAAACACATGAGCCAAAGCAAAATATAACGAGGGGGGGTTATGTACCGATAAGTTCTAAGAAAAATTCGCTAGACTGGTTGATCAGCAGTCGTAAGTTTGATTGAAAATGCGATTTATTTTGAAAAGGGAGGGCGAGAAAAAAAAACTAAAGTCAATCGGATTTTTTTTCGCTGTAACATTCGAACGCCGTGCTTCGTGCAAACACTCGAACAGAGTGACGCACTTGTCGACTATTTAGGGACAAATAATGATTGTTATTACGACCAGAACGATAGTTTTTGAGCAATACCATGAAAACTTTGCTCACATTTCTGTCTTTTTTCAGATATTTATTCGCGTCAAATAAAAGAAAAGAAAAAGCAACTACTCCCGGTGAAATTGTATTTAATCACGTGCTTTAATATTCATACACTTGTTGAATGAGCTTCTATTTACCGTAAGTTCCAAGTTTGTTTTTCGGATGAAGTCTATTACATTTCAGAAGAGCAAATGGTACACTCTTTTTATTCTACTTTTTTTTTAATCAAATGTACCGACAAGAAAAATTCTGATTCGTTCGTGTATATTCCTCCAGACAAAACCTTTAGCAAACAGGAGAACACGATAAAAATAGCGTGGCATTTTTACTGTAGTTAGGGGAAAATAGACAATCTTATCAACTTGATTTTTTTTAGAATGAAATGCATTCTCAATCGTCAGCAATGATTTATCATCCAAAATATCGCACATGGTGGCCAAAGCATGATTGTGTTATATGTGGTTCAAAAGCGATCGGAATTAATTTTGGTGCACCGACATGTGCGCCGTGTAAAGGTAAATATACAACGAACTTAATCTTGTGACATTTTTCTTCTATTCTAGCGTTTTTTCGTCGAAATGCTCGAAGAAAGGATGTAAGTGATAGTTAATTCGAAGAGAAACTCGATTGTTCATGGAAATTTTCTAGCTTTTACAAACTCCATGCCCGTTTCAAGAAGCCACGTCTACGAATTCTTCGAACAAGGATGAGGTAACCAGCTATTGTTCACAAGTCCGGTATTGTTCATCATGTCGATTACGCCGCTGTTTTGGTATGGGTATGAAAGAAGAACTAGTTCGTACGAACGAAGAAAATGAACGATATCGACAGTTGGTTGAAACCAATCGGCGACGTCGAAAACAGTTATTACAACAAGATGGATCAGAAAGTCAACTTGCTATTTCTCAAGTAAAACTCATTTGTCATATTCAACAAATTCTCCAACATTTCTCTTTTTTCTTTTTCAGTCAGTTGTGTCCAAAAGTGATCTTTTACATGAAACAGAATGGATGCATATATCAAATATAGTTTCTATCTACGACACGCAATGTTTAAAACATTACATCGAACGACGTTTGAACACGTTCAATAATCTATCACAAGTACCTAACGATGCTAATGTTAAAATCAACTATCATGCCACAACAACAGTCAATAAGATGACTTCTTTCATTCTGTTTCTATCAACAATTCCAACGGTCAAATCCCTTCCAAAGTCTGACCGAATATATTTATGTAAGCATAACATTCGCCCATTGATATTACTTAACGCACATGAACTTGATCAACTATGTTATTCTGAACCTTGGCAAGTAAGTAAATCTGCCGAGAAAAAAACATATGTCACGAACCTTTGACAATTTGTTTAGTTATTGTATGATAATCTTGCTGCGGAATATGTTTGTGGCACTAGTTTGTTTCCTGATTTACAAAGCACACGAAAACGAGCGGAACAGATTCTAATAACCGACCCGATAGTAACGCGTCTTTGGCTTCTTATCCTGTTCTTTTCCAGTCCACTTCATTGTTTTGTGGACTACACATTACCCGATATATCAGCTAATCGACGATTAGCTATCCTGGAAATCCAACATTCGTACACAACATTGTTATGGAACTATTTAGTGCATCGTCATGGAGATGTGGACGCAATTCGTATATTTTCGAATCTCAATGGGGTGTATCTTCGCATGCAACGGATAAGTCAAGCTGTGAATAGACAAATCCGAACACGAGATGATCTGTCGTCATTACACGAAGCATTCAATCGTGCTGTCATGATCGAAAGTGATACGAAATAGTAGAAGAATGATTTGTTTGTCTTTGCGTAATCAATGTATTTAGTATTGCATATGTATCATTACTACAATTATGTGCGACAAGAAGATTATCTGATGTTGAACATAAAAAAGAATCCTGCGACCTAGTACGACTCTTCCGGTTATTTTTCAAAGCTTCTAATTGTGACGAATTATTGACGTTTCTATCTATAAATTCAAATGAAATAATAGATAAGTTCTTGTGTGATTGTAATTGTTTTATTATTATAAAAAAAACGTGCAGACGGTAAAAATTATATCGAAAAATGTCCATGAAATTTCAATAAAAATCGAATTGACACCTCTTCGATTTGCTATATTAGCATCCGAGAAATGAACGAGCGGACGTGAAGAACTGACATGTTCGTCTGCTTTCAAGGTTCAATTGTTACTATTTTCAGAATGTATGTAAACTTTCATCTTGTCATAATAGAACAAAAGAGTAATATAAAGTTCGTCTGGGTTTCAATTTCATTTGAGTATACAAAGGAAACGAATGTTGTTGTTCCTTTTCCTTCTGAAACCGAGATGAGTTCCAAGACGATGCTTCTACTATTCTACCGCACGATACTTATCATAGTATTTCTTAGTCGTCCAACGAAACAGAACACAAATCAAGTTTATTGTGTTTTTTTTCTTTTTCGTTCTACGATGCCTCTGAAAACAATGTTATGATGATCAAATCAACAATGAATGGGACAAACTTCCCATTATCAATTCTCGATGACTTCAATACACGTTTAGTTTTCAACAGTACAACACCAAAACCATTCCTTCGACTGTTCAATTCCACAAGACTCTTTCCCTATCTTCGAGCACCTTTAACAACAATCCCATTCTTCGTTAATAAGTATTTCATGTTCAAATCACCGTTTACGTACATTATGCGTTGTATAGAATTGTGTATTTTGAGTTTAACATTGCCATTGTATGCTATTGTCTTGATACTTTTCATTGAGTTGACCGTCATACGTACAAGTTCGAACACAGCGGTATCCGGTGGCAATTCTCGTAGTCGAACTCAACGACGTCAACAGCATTTGCGAAGCTTAATTTGGACATCGAACTATTTACTTGTTGATCTTCTTAATCTTTTGTACGAAGTCATTTATGTTATTATACATTTATCAGGTCAATTACGATTAAAATCTTTGATTGGTTCTCTCTATTGTCAATTTCAAGTCTATGTTTCATTGTATTTGACTGTACTGATGTCGTACAGTTTAACAGCCATATCAATCTATCGTCGTCGACATTTCGTTAATTTAACGAGTCAAGGCGAACGATCGAATCGCAAAAGTGCGTTTATGATCAGTTCGCTTTGGTTGATGCCGATGATCACGTTAATATTTCCGACATTTCTCTTAGTCTATTCAAATATTTTGAAAATCACTCAACACGAAACCACAAACCAATGTCAAATTTCCTATACCTACGAATCGAATATGGAGGCGCTCTATATATTCTATCGACTTGGTAATATCTTTCTCTTACCAATATCGATTTCATTGGTATGTTACGTAACGATCTATACAGATTTGATACGCACTCAACGACGTTTTAATCGAGCATTTAAACGGCATCTTCATATACGGAAAAACCTTATTACGCAAATTCTTTTTCTTTTCTTGAATTTCGCTGTTTTTTGGCTTCCAGCAGAGATTGTCACACTTCACACGAAAAATCTTCAACTGAAAGACGCTTTTCAAGTGACGAAATGTTTAAATATCCTTCTCGATCCATTGATTGTGACCGTATTCGATACACGTTTGTCGTCGGCTGGTAAAAAACTACTATCGACGCGACTCTTCGATGGCTTTCGACGTTGTTTCAATAGTAATCGTCAATTCAATCATTCGATCCAGAACACATCGACTAGAAGACCAAAACGACGCTTAAGACGTTCATATAATGTGACTACAAATAGTCAACAGATAACAACAGGTACGACATGGAACATGGGTAATAATGATGATATAACCGTTGTGGAGTCGATATCCGATCATCCGACGCGCCGACAACGTTCAGGAAATCGACAACGAACATTGACACAAAAACGAAAACATCGATTGGAAAATCATGTCTAACATATTTCTTTGCATTTATAGATCAATATAGAAAAAGAAATAAACGAAATTCTCAATATTGAGTAGTTTCATATAGCTGAAAAGCTGACATCTTTGTTTTTTTGTTATGTTGTGATCAAGAATGAAAAGATATAGATAATATCGATCGCTTTCGATTCGCCTCGTTTTTTCTTCTTATCAATAATCATTACCAAGAACACAAACATCTCACATTACTAGCTTTTCATTCTATAGTCGGTCTCCTTGGATGACAGCAAACAAACATTTTCAAGTGTACCTCACTGGCTGCTTCGCAGCGATCGGTGGCCTTCTTTTCGGCTATGATACAGGTGTAATATCCGGCGTTCTAACCATGTCAGATTTTCTTCTGGCATTTGGCGGTACAGCAAGTGTGGCACGCGGTTCATTGACAAGTACGGTATCGGGTTCGATTGTGGGTATTATGCTCGTCGGTTGTTTTCTCGGTGCACTTATTGCAGGTCCATCGGGTGACCGTATTTCACGGAAATATTCCATTGTACTGTTTTCGGTGGTTTTCGTCATTAGCGCTCTTTTACAAACAGCATCTACCAATCTGTTTATACTACTTCTCTCACGTCTTGTTGCTGGTGAGTGCACTATTACTGAAGTAGAACAATAGAAATGTAACATTTTCTTCGTCTTGAAAGGTATATCAGTCGGAGCGTTGTCGATGCTTGTGCCTGTTTATCAGTCTGAAATTGCCACAAAGAAAATTCGCGGACGACTTGTTTCATTGCAACAGTGGGCTATTACAATTGGTATCGCCGTTAGTTTTTGGATCAATTACGGTAAAAGGAATTGATCATAAGCACTTGAAGTTTCATTTGTTGTTCTAGGTACGGATATCTACTATTTAGGTAGTAGCGCTGCATGGCGGATTCCTCTAGCTTTACAAATCGTACCTGCATTGATTCTTGCTGTTGGTATTCTATTTTTTCCTTTTTCGCCACGTTGGTTAATGGCGCAGGGTCGTGATGATGAAGCTTTGCTTGTCTTAACGAAGATCCGTTCTACAACAGCTGTCAACGTTCTTGATGAATATAATGATATTAAAAATGAAATTAATCTCGAACGTGAAGAGTCTGTCCAATCGTATTCTCAATTTCTCTATCCACCACTCCGACGACGTTTATGCCTTGGTGTCAGTATTCAAGTTTTACAACAATTAACCGGAATTAATTCGATCATGTATTACGCACCTGAAATCTTCAAACAAGCTGGTTTAAATGATCAACGTGCATCGTTGCTTGCGACTGGAATCAATGGCGTCGTGATAGTTCTTGCTACTATACCTGCAATACTCTACATTGATAAATTAGGTCGACGTTTTGTACTGATTAGCGGTGCATGTCTGATGGCTTTGTCCATGTTAATCATCGGTGGAACGATGGGTACTCACGGTTCGACGCATTACAATGAAACAACAGGTGCTGTCCAAGTGATTATTCCAAATCGAACTGCATCATTCGTCATTATTGTCTTTGTTTATGTCTTTGTCGCATCATTCGCATATAGTTGGGGACCGACGGCCTGGGTTTACTGCACGGAAATCTTTCCATTAAGTATGCGCTCAAAAGGTACATCGCTAACTACAGCCGCTAACTGGGTAACAAATTGCATAGTCTCATTTCTCGTGCCAGCTATGCTCGAGAGTTTAACTTATCGTACTTACTTAATTTTTGGCTTTTTATGTGTCGCGATGGGTATTATAATCTATTTGTTCTATCCGGAAACAAAGGGAAAGAGTTTAGAGGATATGGATTTAGTGTTCGGTCGGTCGATATTGGTAAATAATTCATCGAGAACGAAGAAACGAATGAAATCAATGAACGGAAAGACTTCTTCACACAGTCAATCGAATCAAATTTATTATTTTTGATCGATGGAATGAATAATGCAGCTTTTTTCATCATAGTTCCCTTTGATTATATTAGAAAAGCAAACTTTTTATTTTATTTTTTTGTAACTGAAAATTCAACTCTAGTTTAATAAAGTACTTATCACACTAGTCACATCAACATTTCTCATGTAAATTTACGACCTCTACCGAAGTACCCTATGACAAGTATTTCTACTGTCAAAACAGAAATCATTACTCATTCATGTATTCAAATTTATCTCTTGTCTGTGTGTTACTTATCATTTCACTTTCAAATACATTGTTCATTCATGATTGACTAATGGATTGGAAAACGGATATTGTTCGTCAATTGAAAGGTCGCAAAGATCATTGGAACTCTTATGATGAAATTATTACACAATGTATATTTGTATTTGATTTCGTTCCGCTCGTGTTCATTGCTTTTGCGTTTTAGACAATCATCTTCTGGAGCAGTATATTATTCTTCAGAACCAACGTTCTAAGCTAGAAAAAGACGTAGGACAATTGCGTTTAACAAACGCTGGATTAGAAAAAGCTTCTGAAGCTAGGTAAATAAACCAATTAGTTTTCATAGAGTTGTCTCATTTTCTCTTATAGTCAAGAATTAGCAAATGTGAACAATAAGTTGTCGGTTGCGACTGAAGAGGTCGTCATGCATTTGCGCGAAAAAGGTGAAGTAAGTAGTATGAAAGCATTTGTATTTTCAAGAGAATTTGTGGTCTAGCTTGCTGGAGAAGTTCTACGATTGAATCGTGCGTTGGTTGAAGCATCGGACAAGCTAGCGAAAGAAGAGTCCAAGTAAGCGATGTCCGAAATTTAAAAAATCGAAGATTTTTTGTGCTCATTTGAAGAGTTCAACAATTTAAAGACGAAAACGACCAATTGATTGCCAAAATTGAGAAAACGGAATTTGATCTAAACGAATATATTAGCATAAATCATGTAAGTGATGATTAAATTGGAATCTATATAAGCGTATGATTTGCTTCAGATCCTTCGAGAAGAATTTGTTGCTGCACAAACAAAACTCGATCAGTTGCAGATAGAATACAATCGTTTGAAGCCATTGAGCCTCGAGTTAGAACAGCAACTAGAAATGGAAAGACGATTTGGTAAACAGCGTGAAGAAGAACTATTAGAATCTAAACGAGTTCAATTGGAAATGCTCAATGCTGAAGTTGAGAGATATAACAGGTTCGTTCTACTATTTTGATGGTCGGACAAAATCTATTTTTGTTAATATTACAGACGAGTCGAAGCTCGGAAAGAGTCAGTAGCAGGTGACAATGGTCCTTTATCTGCTCCAATTGGAAAACGTGGATCGGATGCGAGCTTAAATAGTTTGAATAGGTCTTCAACTGCATCAGATGATGCTTCCAATCGAAAACCAACAGTCAATGGTTTAACTCTTGGTGGGGTCAATATACTCTCAGGTTTTAAACGACTTTTCAATCCTGGAATCGCGACGAATGCCCCCGTCGATCATTTGAATCGATCATCGACATTTTGTATGTCAGCGTCAGTTCCAACTGGAGAAGCGCACCGTTGGGTAAGGAAAAGTTATTCGTCACCACTATATCCCATGACTTCGATTCTATTTAGGAATGCACTGACCTAGAAGTTTACGCTATTCAATTTCATCCGTCAGGCTCCTTGCTGGCAACAGGTTGTAGTGATAAAATGATCTATCTATGGGAAATCAGTTCTTTGGGCATGCCCTATAAAAATAGTACACTCTACGGTAGTCATGGTGCAATCAATGCATTAGATTTCGACAATGAAGGAGTAAGTAGATGCGCTATTGTTATAATTTACTCTTGAATCAATTTCAGGCTCGTCTATTAGCTGGTTGTTCAGGTGATAAAGCTTATATTTGGTCACATGGTGATAATCGTGGACTTAAGGATACTCACACTGGTCATAATGGTATTATTTATACATGCAAGTTTATTTCAGGAACAAAATTAGTGACAGGCAGTGCTGACCGTTTAATTAAAATCTGGGATTTACAAAATCGCCAATGTAAAGTTTGTGCATTGTTCATCTTCTCGTTATCTTTTTCTTTTCAATTCCACAGGTATTCAAACCCTATTCGCTGGATCGAAATGTCATGATTTAGTAGTCACCGACGCGACTGGTACAATTATTAGTGGACATTTTGATAAAAAGATTCGCATATGGGACGCACAAAGCGATAAGTGTCGCGTTGAATTGCAGTACAATGCTGCAATCACTTCCTTATCGTACAATGCAGGTATAGGAAAGATGCAGTTTTTCTGTTCAAATCCTGTCCGATAACTTTCTCGTTTAGGAAAAAGACAACTATTAGCATGTTTAAGAGACGACACATTGAAATTAATCGATTTACGCCAGAATAGTCTTCTGCATACGTTCACTCATGATCACTTTCAGATCAGTACTGATACGCATAAGGCTGTTTTATCACCGGACGGTAGCTATGCATGTACTGGCTCTCAAGATGGTTCATTACTTGTGTGGAACACAGAAGATGGCATGTGTGAAAAAGTCTTCGTGAAAAAACATACGTGAGAAATATGTCCTATTCAAACTCATTGACATATGTTACTTTCTTAGGTCTATGGTAACATCGGTCGCTTGGCATCCCGAAGGACGATACGTTGCGTCGTCCGAAAAACATCGACAGGTCATTCTATGGAATAGCTAATTGACATTCCGCTGAATTTCTACTTATTTTCAATAATTTTTTTTGTGAGGAAAGCCTATCCTAAGTTCGTTGCCGTGATGAAAAATTACAGTCTAGCTAAATTTTATTCTGTATATAATTCTCTATTGATGTTAATTCAGAATTTCTCTATTTTTTTTAATAAATCATGTTCGATTGCATTGTGTCAAGATGTTTTTCTAATTGATGATGCAGTAAATGGAAGCGCTGATTCTTCTACTTCGTCGAATAGATCATTGTTCGACTTCACTCAAGGAAATCAAACGTCTTTCGGAAGTTTTCTTTAATGAAAATGCTTTTATCAAATTAAGTCAACAGATTTCTTCGATATACAAGTTCGATTTTGTTTGATTAACTTGGCGAACAAAGTCGATATCCGTTTGCAGTTTGATTTTCGTATAAAATAAAAGTTTCAAAGCAGAACAAAACACACACAGTTATGAGAAGACAGATCGCTACGAATCGCGTAAAAAGCACACACACACACACACACACAAACACGAAAATAAGGAGATTCATGATGTTAGAGATAGAATTTTGTATATGTATATATATATATATAAGTATATTATTCGAGAAACCGGTTACGAGTATTTCGATATGTCCATCGCGAAATAGTTTCGGCGTACTGTTATTCGGTGTAGATGTGTATCACAGCGTATCACACGGCTGCTGGCTCTGGATTGCTGCTGTTTCGTGTAGATGTTACCAGATGACCTGGCATGGGTGGTTGTAAATGGTTGTCTCCATAGAGATTTTCTAAATAATCTTGTCGACGAATTTTCTCGTTTAAGCCTCGACAACGACAACAGATGATTTCTCGAAACGGCGTTCGAAATTCTCGATTGAATTTGGAATAAATGATTGGATTCAACATCGATGACAAATATCCAATCCAAAGTAGAACTGAATCGACCCATCGAGGAGCATTCAATGGTCGCGCTGTGCTTGTCAAGCTCGTTATACGTTCGTATAACGGTTTGATTATTGCAAACGACATAAATGGAAGCCAACAAACAATAAATGTACCCAGAATGACGCCGAGTGTGCGAATGGCTTTTTGGTTAGGCAAATGCACATGACGAAAAAACGTCGTGCGTCGAGAGACGAATATTGATAATCGACCATTAAATGGTGTGCTGATTCGACGACCTAGACATCCCGTCGGAGATAAGAAATTTGATGTTTTTGATTGTTGGGGACTATTTCCTGAACGTTTAATAGATCGCTTTCCACCAGGTGCTGTACAGTTCTCATCGTTCTGACTGGCATTCGATACACTTAAATACAATTGCGGCGCCGAATGACTTTCTCCGTTCAAGTGCTGTTTCGATGATCCACTAGTTACTTGAGCAAAGTTAGCTGAGGAAGCATTTTGAGTCAAGAATTGAGACATTTGAACACTCGATCGAGTATCCATTGCCGTTTGAGCTGTTCGATAAATATTCGCATAAATAATCAGTACAACAATGAGGGGAATGTAAAATGAAAGCATTGTTGCAAATATTTGATATTCTAATTTTGGATTGACTTCACATATCGGAAGATTCTCTGATGGACCTAAACAAAACCAAATGAAATCGACATTAAAGGCACGTCTTGGATACGTACGTCCCCATCCTAAAATAGGCGGCAAGGAAACAAGTGCACTGAGTATCCAGACAGCAGCGATCATGAATGATAATAATTTAACTTTACGCATAGGTGCATATTTAAATGGATGATTTATAATAAAGTATCGATCAATTGAAATGACAAGAAAGTTTAATATCGATGAAGTACATAGAAGAACATCCGTCGATGTCCATATATCGCACATAATTGAACCTAGTATCCAACCGTTACTTAACTCGAGCACTAGAAAGAGAAGAAGCAAGAACGGACGAGATTGCAATGAAATTCGTCTGATGAACGCGAGAAATTAGAAACTTACCCATCGCCAATGGCATTATGAACAAACCAACGAAAATGTCACTAACAGCCAGACTAACAATGAGAATATTCGAAGCTGTTTGTAATTTTCGTACGATACAAACAGAAAGAATAACAACAAGATTGCCAATTATCGTTAAACCACACATTAGAGAACAAACAATACAAATGATAACTATAATAATAGGACTTCGTCTGTCATGGATGACGATTTGTGACGAATTCGTTAAATTCATCAGTTCATTATTGATTGTCATCGCCGTGGTTGCTGTTGCTGCTGTGGAAAATGATGATAGAAGATTTGTAAATTGTACGCGTCGTCGAGAATGTTCGAACGATGCCGTTGCTGATGTTTCATTGTGTGTGAGAGAAGAAATCGAAGATGGAATTCGTTGTTGATTAACAATTTGAACCGCAGCAACCGATGAAACCAGTGAAAACAATGATAAACATGAAATAAGTATCGATGTACGTCTTGAGTAAACTGACGGCTGAAAATTCGGCGACAGTCGATCGCCGTTTCGACGACTGTTGGAAAACGCCAATGTCGACTCTAGAAACAAAATATCAATGAAGAGATCTCTTGCATTTAATTGATTATATAGCAGAAAGAACCCCGAAAATTTCTCTTCTTTCTTTCTCTCCCTCGTAACAATAGTTTATACATCAATGATTTCTCTATTTCCTTTTCTTTTTACAGATCAAGAAATCTAAGACAAATATAATCTCTATACCGGAGATTACTTTTTAGTTGATACGACTTGGTAAGATCTTGCTTCATAGATCATTTTGATTACAAAAACTAAGTCAACTTCAAGTTCCCGTCCATCAGACAAGATTTAGTTCGCCTGCACTAATCTCAAGATTATCGACTAGCTTATTTATTTAATATTTAACTAAATATCAAACGGAACATGAATTATTGGCTTTCTATGCAAAGACATTCTATTAGCTTTAATTGAATAGTTTTTCGATCAAATAATTTTTTTTTCTTCTTTAAATGATGAAATCATTATCTCCGGAAGCATATAAATACAACAAATTCTTCATTCGAATAAATGCACTCAATAAATTTATAGAGATATCATTCCTTTTCCAAACGATTGCGTATAATTATCAACTTGTTAACTGCTTATGACATGAAGAGAAGAGAGAAAGTCTCGAGTAAATTAAACTAAAAAACACGCACATTTTCATGTTATGGAAAGCAAAAGGAAAAAATCAATGTTACCATTAGACTTTTTTATCTATTTAGATCTATTATGTTGAATAGTAATCAGTCTCAAAATTGCCGCAAGCAACAGAGGCAGCAGAAGAAGAAGAAGGAACTGCTCGAACTTTTCGACATGTTAGTTTAGTTTAGTTTACCATAGCTTTTCATCGTGCATGGTTGATAGTATTGAATGATGAATACAGGAAGACGACAACAATCAAATGAGATGGTTGATATATAAGATGATGTAATCAACAAAGACCGAAGATGAGATCTAGAAAAAAAAATAAGACAAACTTTAGAAGTTTTCATTAATATAATAACTTAAGGTGTTAATCAAAGTAACAGTAGGGCCTAGAAGAAGGAAAAGAACTAATCTTGTTTCTCATCTAACAAAGCCTTCTGTTATTAGCTGGTATTTTGTGTATATTATTACAATAAAGTAATAGTTAGGCTGTCTGTGTAATCTTTAGTTGTTGTTCTAAACGAATCAACAGTACTTTGATGTAGAAGTCGAACGGATGGCGAACGCAAAGTAATATCACGTGAGTTAATGATAAGACAGGACGTTTTCGGAAAACTTGTTTGTCTATGTTGCCATAATGTAGTGTGTGTATTTGGATACATATTTTACGTATTTCAATCTCTATCTAAGAGCTATTATTCAATATGATGAGAGAGAGAAATAATGGAAAAAATAGAAGAAGAAAAAACCGAAGAAGGCGAAGAAAACTCGTCGTACTCGTCTTTCATATATGGTCGTGGGTCGGCTGGTTGTTACAACAATTAGGCAAAGAGAGCTTCTTCTTCTTTTCTTCGTGTTCTTCGTCTTCTTCTTCTCCTTCTTCTTCGTCTCTTCGGTTTTTTTCCTTCTTCTTCTTCTTTCAATCTCTCATGCATCTCTATTACTGGGTATATGTTAGGAACGGCCAATTTTCAATGCATGGCCAAGTCCGGGCAACGCGCAAGTACGACCCGAAGAGAGGAAAACACAAGTATTCGCGTCAACCGAGCCACCATCTAGAGAATGATGATGAATGGTTGTAGGGCAGGCAAAAAGCAACGACTGCTACATTAAAACAAGCATAACAGGAGAAAGAGGATATGATTGATTTGACGGGCAGGCAAGATGGCTTACTGTACGCACTTGGCAATGTGCGACCACTGCGTTTGTAATTCTTTCTTTTTTTCCTAACGTCGCAAACTCCTTTCACTAGCTACAAAACATCAAACGTGTATGTAGGATGCGCGGGTAAACGTATTAAATGCGTCTATCTTCAAACATAATGTAGCCTACCAACGACAAAAGATCATCACTAGCTTGCTCGTGTTGATGTATTATTTCTATCTGTCATCGGTCGAGATAAATCAACAAACAATAACAATCGACCTATCTATTGAGCTCAACTCGTACTTTTAATTAGTAGAAAAGACTCACTAGGGGATAAAATTTCGCTGAACAAACAGTAAGCATCGTAAATGTTCAATGTTTCCGCATTGTTTCTAGTTTCTCTTGTCTCCTCATATAGATATATCTACATAATAAATATAGATTGTGTCGGAGTGCACGTTTATCTCATTGGAGAAAGAACGAAAATCTAGCAATTACTATGAATAGTTGATGAAGCGGAATGATCATGATTATTAAAAGATAATTTCCTATTGATTTATATCAACACTTGATTGAAATAAGCTCGAAAATTTTTCCTAAATACGAAAAACAAACATAATTCATCGTGATGATTGTCAATGGAAAAAAGAAGAAACATTAAAAAAATATATATATATCGACATCCGACAATCTTTAACGGTCGGCTTTTTCTCTTTTCTTCGTGTAAATAATTTCTAGCTTAAAAGACGTCAGATAAATCATTGTTACAAACATTGTCTCAATATATTAATAGATAGAACCATTGGAAATTATATGTCATACTAAAAATAGACACGGGAATAATGGCTTTCTTTTTGCCTAAACATCTTACACGAACGTGATACTGCGATAATAAATCGAATTGATTTCAAACGACACGAAAAGAGAAGACCATACGATAATCATCGATAAATCTGTCGCCATATGTATAGTGTGTAACTTATAATAATTCCTACTGAGTGAACGAATATCTGGATAACTAGAGCATCGAGCACAACATTACAACAAGAGGTACTATGCGCAAGGAAACATTGATGATGATTTTTTTTCAAAGAGAAACGAGAGCGCTCTCTCCCCCTGTGTTTCGCGTTTCCAAGATGTCTGTCTAACATCAAGCTTCCGTCTCTTTCTATACTAGGACGCATCTAACAACAGCAAAGATATTATTGAAAACTCATTTTCTTCGTCTTTCGATTAGTTTTTTCTTCTCCTATACGCAACAAAACACTGTCATTCTTTCTCTTTACATCAGTAGTCCTGATCGAATGAAGACAATGATGACGTCCTAATTTGTTCAACTTCATCAAGTTTTTTCATCGAACAAGAAGAAAGTCAGATATTGTGCGGCACCAGCTGACTGATTTCTATTATCGCGAGGCAAATGAGTCCATAGTACGCTTAGTGTAGATCTCACCCTAAAGACAACATTGTCTCGGCGAGAGACTATACCTGAAACAGTAGTTTAATATGCAACATCTGATCTTTCGCAAGCTACATTGTTATTTGTCTTTTTCTGGTTCGCAGCATTCTAATCAATATAACTAATAAATCAGGCTAACTCAAAAGAAAAACTTACGTTGCCTAGTCGATATACCGACAACAATACAAATGTATACAGAATATATTTTGCTCTTTTTCTCTCTTGTATGCGTTGACAACTTTCATCATACGTCTCTTTCCCTGTTCTAAGCGCCCGTGCCCGATAAAAGAAACATATGCAGCAATAGTAAAAGCGAATATCTCTTTTTCCTGACGTTTTCTTTTTTGCATACTCTCGCATTTGTCAGACTCTTAGCCGAAGAACTCGGTCGGTGGCGCTATATCGGAAGTGGTCGTCGTGGAGGCGAAAGAGTGGGGGTCGTCTCTCTTTTTTAAAAGCATGCGTGTATGCACACAGACGCATACATCAGTAGCTACAGCCGCAAATATTACGAATGGAAAAAAGAAAAAAAAAAGAATAAAAGAGAAAGAAAGCTAGAAAAGAAAAAAATATATATATACACGCACATTAGAACTCGGTGACAAGAAAATAAGAAAAGAGTATTTGTCGATATTAATTAATCTTTTCTGCTTATTCCTAGTCTTTGAACGGCAAATCAGTAATTATTGAAGACTGACAGCACATCTTCCAGCAGAGAGTTCAATGTGCACATGAAAAATTCTCTTTCGTTAAGACATCGACGTTTTTCCTAATCATTGATTCTATACTTTCACATTAAAATGACAACTGTATATATAAATATATGCGACGAAACAATCAGCATCATTAGTAACGTGTGCGTTTGCGTAGGCATCCAGTAAAAAAAATGAGTGCGCCCGAAAAATCGATTCGTTATGCCTGTCTCTACGGCCGATCTTCTACCTCAAGGGAATCATTTATCTTGTGAGTTATTAGCTAAAGTAGAAAATTTCCAAGTGTGTACTATAGTGATCTTTTCTTTGTCTTCGTAGTTATTCACGAGAAATAACTACGGATTTACTTAGATTTTACTTGAATCTCTCGGATCTTGTTACATTCATGTCAATGCAAACTACTTGATCATGCACAAAAGTGACAGATAGTTGTTCGTTTCCAATTCTGTATGTTCTTATCATGTTGATTCCATTAGAAAGACAGTATGTCCTCTAGCTTAATCTTATTTCGATTTATATTCTTAGAATACATATATACATCGACAGATACCAGCGAGTGCTATTTTGGGGATGCTGTTCTCTCTGATGTTTCTTTTTTGCTCGCTCTTTCTTCTTTCTCCCTCTAACTAAATGACGGGTATCTGTCGTCATCCTCGCGAGAACATCATTTAACAAAAGAATTTTGTTGTGCGACAGTAGGAAAAAAAACTAGTATTGGGATAAATATAATTGCGCTTTTTTTTCCTTTGCTAACTCGTGTCTACAATGATATACTACGGAAAGAAGACAATAACTAACTATTGCCTTGGTCGTGCATCTCATCTTTCCATCTAAAAGAAGATACAATAATAACAAAATGAAAAAGAAACAAACAAAAAACTGGCGTGCAGATCATTTTCTATTATCCATATTACTAATACACAAAACTATGTCATGTTATTATCACTATGTGAACAGAGATCTGTGGAAACAAAATGTTCACACATTGATTAGTAGCGACCTCTGAAATGTGTATGAGAAAATAAACTATAATCCATTTAACTAATCTTTCAATCACTAGAGCTTGAAAATTCACATTGTTTCAAAGCATTGCCTGTGCTATGAAGTAAGAAGACATATCTGAAGAGTTGCTAGGGAACAACAATCTATGTAGAGTAGCAAATGGTATGAAACAAGGTACACAATTTTAAAGGACTTGCCGTAGCTGACGATCGAAAGTAAGAAATTCAGGGATACGATAGAATGTCGACTTGCGAAAATATCATTGATGAATGTCTCGGCAAAATAGACGAAAAGAATTCTTCAGATATTCCTATAACATTCTAAACAGATACGATAATTACGAAAGAAATATCCTTCGCGGAAATATTTACTCAAAAAAGAAAACGACCGAGATCAGATCTTTAATTGTTGCTCTTTTGTTTGTATGTAGAAATTCGGCATCATGAGTGGAACAGCAAATCGTATACAGGCTGAAGGTGTTATAAAGAACATTATTCGAGAGATAGTTCAAGAATGCGCAGCACGTGGCGAAGGTTTGTTTGATCAAACTGATCCTTTCTTTTGCATCGTATTAGTTTGCTTGTAAATTCGTAGGTGTATCAGAAACATTAGTCGCTTTCATTGTCAAAGCCGTTGTACTCGATCCATATAATAATTTTCAAGTCGATCGTGTGTTGGCGTCAGAAGATGTTCAACGTCTCATTGAACTATGTGTGAGACGTTTACTTGACGGCAAATCTGCATCGTTGGATACGATTAAAATGCAAGTTTATTTCGATATGAACTACACGACACGTGAAGAATTTCTAACGGAACATCGACGTGTACTAGGTGAGCATCGAATGCAATGAGCTTTCTTATTCCTTCTTGTGTGTATTTGTATAGAAACTCGTCTTCAACCAATTACACGTGAAATTACCGACAATCGAGCAACAACAAAGGATGAACTCGAATCTCTCTACCGAAAGATAGTTTCAAGTGTTCTACTTCGATCTGGACTTGGTTCGCCCACCGGTATCGTTTCTACATTACAAAAGCAGAGGTAAACGCATATTTCTTTTCGATTTTCACAGATATCTCGGTTGTTCGTGAAGCTACTGCCGCTTTACAAAGTGTTTTCCCACAAACTGAACTAGGAAACTTTCTCAATCTTTCGAAGCGCGATAAAGATCGACAACTGATTGAACTAACTCAGATTGTAACTGGTATTCGTCTATTCAACAAAGAATGTGGCAAAGGTGGCGAAGGAATCGATAATTTACCAGGTAAAGATAGACGTTAGACCCATGAAAACGTTTACTCATTCATTTCTATTCAGCTATCTTAAACGAAGCGATACCTGCCACATTGAAAGAAATTCAACAGCAGACAGACGATGTTGTTGACACAAGTGAAAAGTTTATTGCTGTTCTCGATACGATGACAACTCTGTCACAAAAACAACTAAGTAATGAGACCACGAAACAGAAAATTCAACAAGCAATGATCAACTCTCGACAGCTCGAACTTTATCTAAATATACTAGCGAACGATGCACGACAAAGCGCACGTGAAGTGGATGAGTTATTGTCACAATTCAATGCTCGTCTAGATCAATTGAAAACTACCATACAAAATCGAACAGCGTGAGTATTTCCACACTCATGAAAACTAGATGATGTTGATTATCCATTTAGTGTGCCGACAGCTCAAGTCTATCCTCAATTTATGCATTTAGCTGTCATCTGGTTTAGTTTTCAAGACGAAATGGTTCTACTTAGTGTTCTGTCAAACATATGTAAATAGACTTCACATCAAATTCGTCTACAATGTTGTTTTTGATTGATAATTCCCTTTAGTATACAGTCTTGAGCCATATACAGTCAATACGAAAGAATTACTAGCTGACGAAGCGATCAAGAAGTATTTAGCGAAAGTTTCGATCGTCACTGACAAACAACGTTTACAAGCGAACAATAGTGGTAATGTTGTTCAACCTGAAGATCGAAGCGAAGGCACATGGTACTATCCAGAAACGACGAAGAATTACGATAAATTGCCTTTGATGTATAAAGGTAAAACATTTACTGCTGAAAGTATTTTTCGATTAATAACGAATGTTTATTTCTAGGTTTTTGTGCCTATCATCTAGCTTTGAATGACTTCAAATTAGTTCACGGTGATCCACGTATTGGTGTTGTACAAGTCAATGACCGGTTTTACTCATTCAGTGAACCAAAAGATGCGGTTTTATTCTGTCGAAAACCTTCAACCTACATCGAAGCTATCGCTAATAATGCCAAGTACAATCCTGAATTGATTCAGCTGCTTGATCTACATGCACATTTTTCCAATATTGCGCCATACGGTGATTTAACTCAATCATCATCCAAACCACATTTGAAAGCTGATTCGGGCACACAAACAGACACACATTTTCACGAGAAAAATATTGTCAAAGATTATGAATGGAATGAATGGGAACTACGACGTAAAGCTATCAAATTAGCTAATTTACGACGACGTTTAACCAAGTCGATTCAAACAAATGGGAGCAACTTTCGACGTGAGAATGCTACCCAAGTTTATCTACCAAAAGAACAATACGTTCAAACAAAACGAGATAATTATACGAATGTTCCACAGCCTAAAGTGTATCTTAGTGGTATTCGAGGACATCAACGTAATGAAGATGGCGAATTTCTTCCAGCAGATGTTAAAAAAGTTGATTTAACACTTGACATTGATGAATAAAACTCATCGGTCTATGAACTTTTGCTTCTCTTTAATAAATATTTTATTCTAAGAAAGAATCTTCGACATTTGGACATTATTGCATTGCGATCGTGCGCGCTAGATGGCGTTGGTGTCTAGACTCGTCTCGAGAAAATATTTCGATAATCATCTTGATCAGTTCGAGATATTTTTCGTTAGTTAAAAATTATTTTAAATTATTTAAAAGAATTAAAATTTTGTTTCTTGACAGTCCATTGTGATTTGTCTCAGAACCACAACGACCACAACGAATTATCTTTTTGTTGTCATTTGTTCTACTTCTGCTCTCCATTCATTCGTATTAGAAAATTTAACGTAAAAATCCATCAACTATGGATGATTATGATGATTGCGATCGTGGTGATCGATCACGTGATCGATCTTCACGAAACCGCCGCCGTAGTCGTGACGATGACGAAGATAGTTCTCATCGATGTAAGTTACCTTCTCGAAAGACAAATAGAATCATCGGTTTATTTGTTAAATGAAAAGCAGCTGGCAGAGGGCACGAAAAATCAAGCTCAAGCGATCGATTATTTATCGGAAAGAAAGCAGCGGAAAAGAGTGGTGGGCTCTTTTCACCAGAAGATTGGCAATGTAAAAGGTAGAGATATAGTCTATCTCTTGTGCCATTAGAAACAGTCCTTTTTCAGCTGTGGAAATGTCAACTGGGCACGTCGTTCGACTTGTAATATGTGTAGTATGCCAAAATTTCAAAAGACCGAAGCACGAACTGGTATTGGTCGGACGTTGGTATCGTAGAGTAAATGAATTGGAGAATTTTAGGTGCTGGCGGAGGATACAACGAACGTGATGATGTGGAATACAACGAAAATCGACAAGAATCCGATGGCGAATACGATGAAGTAAATGCTCTGCTACTGATCTTCCATCTTTTTTAAATTTTATTACTATAGTTTGGACGAAGGAAAAAGAAGTTTCGCGCTGTAAACAAAGATGATGACGATAGCAGAAATTCCAATGATCGAAAACCAGATTCTCGATCGATGGGAGAGGTAATATTTGTACAGTGAGTATTTAGAACAGTTTTTTTCTTTTTCATCCTTGATAAGAATATATTTTTCTGAGAAATCTGTTCTTGTTTATTTGCATAGGATAACAATGACGATGAAGATGATGATGACGATGACGATTTTGATGCTAAAAAGGTTAGAGATCAAAGGACTGCGTATAAAAAAGATAGAGTTCTTTATATAAATATTTTAGTATGCCTTAGACAGCGACGATAACGAAGATGGTGATAATAAAAATCGTCATCAGGCGAGTTCATCTAATGGTGACAAAAAATCATCGAGCAATCGCCGCAGAGAATCATCGTAAGGACTTGTTCAATCTCATGTCACTTAAAACTTTTCTCGTTTCTAGACGTTCAAGATCTTCATCATCGGGTAGCCGACGCTCAAATGAAAAGGATCCGTGAGTAGTTCCATCAATACGTTCGCACCATCATTTTTCTTTCTTATTTCATTAGCAGTCGACATGATAGAGCATCCTCATCAAACAATCGTAAACGTTCGAACTCACCACGCAGTTCCAAACGTTCGGATGATTATCACGAACGACGACGATCAAGGTGCACTGTCCATTTGTCTCAAACCTAATGTTGACTTCTTTTTCCTGATAGATCTCGTTCACCTGTTAGTTCATCTACTCGACCAAAAAGTCATCGTCATTAGATGAAATTCCAATCAAACCAAAGACATTGATCATATTGAAAGCGAATAGAAGAATGTATCTTATGTAAACAATAAATAGAGAGAGATGCTCAAGTAGTATGATTTTGGGATTGTTCAAACAACTCGACTAGCTCAAAAGGACACTTTAATCCCAATGATCAAATAGCGGACAGTTACGCAAACTGTCACTGGCTTTTCCATTAAAGCGAGTCGTTTCTTTCGCTTTGATTGATTGATCATGCAGAGAAGAATGTCCAGCGCACGCTTTAGCTTTTATTTTCAAAACTTTTCATTCCTATCAATTCCATTAGAGACGTTTCTTTTTCTCTTTCTCTATTCTAATCAACGTTCCTATCAAATGATAATATTTCTAATTTCGTCAGTCATAATGAGAAAAAAATAGACGACAACTAATTGCTTTCAGTAATTTGATATTCTCTCAAGTAATCAGTCACAAGGTTATAAGCTTTCTCCAACAAGATCGGATTTTCCAGTCAAATTATTCGTCATAGACGGCAAATGAAGAAAACCATAGTACAAAAGTGCCGTCCTTTTGCGCCAAAGACTTGATTGAATTGAATCTAATGGTCGTATTATATAACAAATTTTTACTTTTACATCAATTATCATTCATTATTTTAATGTGAAAACTGACCCATTCATATTATTAAATTGACTGAAAGAATCTACATTTAGAGAAATATTATATTCATCATCATCGTATTGCCGATTCGAGTCTGTGTTGGTTACTGTTTCCTGCTAGGCTTTAGTTTGTCCNCGCCAAAGACTTGATTGAATTGAATCTAATGGTCGTATTATATAACAAATTTTTACTTTTACATCAATTATCATTCATTATTTTAATGTGAAAACTGACCCATTCATATTATTAAATTGACTGAAAGAATCTACATTTAGAGAAATATTATATTCATCATCATCGTATTGCCGATTCGAGTCTGTGTTGGTTACTGTTTCCTGCTAGGCTTTAGTTTGTCCATGAATTTCATATAATAATCGTTTTCCATTTCCCTTTACTGCCGGTAGCACAACTGCCCGGTGAGTTACTATTCTGTGCAGAAAAAGAAAGGAGAGGAGTACCGGTGACAGGAAATGAATGTGCGCGCACGATTTCATAGATTGCATTGACCATAGAAGCAATTACTTTGTCGCGACTAATCTCCTCATTGATGGACGACGAAGCAAGAGGGGAAAAAAACGGAGAGAAAGGTTCAATGTCAACTAAAGTAAAAAGCCTTTTATGTCATTCACATTCTAATGAGACATTCTGTCTTTGATATGATTGACATTGATTACGAACTCAGCAAGATATAAACTGTTTCTTCACCTTTTTCCATATGCACAAGGATAGAAAATGTCAGACACAAAAACTGATTGCATAACGTTTGATATCATTGACGTTCATCTTCACTCATTTGTCGACTGCTGAGATGTCAGAAGAATAGTGATTTGTATATCTACAAATCGAATGAATTTGTCAGTAAGTACACGCGTGTGAAGTATGTATACATAAATAATCAAAGAAGTAACTGAATTCCACTGATTCGATACGAAATGAGCACTTAAAAACACGTCAGTGTGCACCGTAAACATTTTCATACGGATCTCAGTGAGAAAAAAAAAACTCCTTTTCTTCGTACGTCCTTCGCTGATCGGTATGTGCTTGAAACATCTGTTGCACCACCCGTGAGCGAGTTATGTCGTAATTAGAACTGGCTATGCTATATATCAATGTGAAAGATAAACGATGGTAATATTAACGAATGCAGGCGAATCTGTGAAAACACATCATTAACGTCATGTATCCGGTATTGCTATTGCCATTCTATCAAAGAAATGTATGAACTATCATGATGTGTAAAGAATCAAACCGACAGACACAATTGAACAAACAGTCGCAATAACGATTAGACCGTTACGACTGCTGTGTATGTTTTTCTAAGCATTATTCAATTCTATCTTGATGGACAAAAGACATGATCATAATTCCATGTGCTCAGTATAGAGATGTTACCATGCGTGATGAGAATTTCTTCATATCATTGTCTCGAATTTTACAAATGAAGACATACACGTACGATCAGATAAAATCAAGGTATTCAGTTGCATTAAAACAGCAAAAAAAGGAAAGAATGACGAGCGAAAATGTGCTCATACACACATGAAAATTACATTGATTTTTTTATTTGATATTCTTGCATCATGCATAGTCTAACTAGCAATTATCCTTGTTGAAGATTTCTCTTTTCTTCATTCCCTCTTTTTTTTTATGCTTTACGTAATCATCTCGAGAGGAGCTGTCAGAGAGTAAATGAGTGAGAGACGGATACTTTTTTNGGTCAAATCGATCGAGAAGAACGCTCGACTTATGAACTTGATATTATCGCATCCGATCGTGGTCAACCTCGACCTTTATCATCGCGAGTTCGTTGTCTCATTCATGTAATTGATATAAATGATAATTATCCCATATTTGATCTATCGGAGTATATCTTCGAAATACCAGAAACATGGTCTCATCTTTCACCGATTGGTCATGTTCATGCCACTGATATCGACGAGTACTACGGTGAATTATCTTATACATTAGTGCATAATGAGACAACAATGACAGATGAATGGCCATTCGAACTGACATCGAATGGAACGTTATATTTGAAGGCAACATCTGCTGGTAAATATCTCATTTTAGACGTATTTTACAAGTAAAATATTGCTTCATTTAGGTTTAGATTACGAACATCGTTCGAACTATCAATTCACGATAATAGCAATCGATAACGATGGATTGAATACGAGCGTATCTGTGACAGTGAATATTCTTAATCGAAATGATTATTGTCCTGAATTATTAAATAATTCGACAGTTTTATTCTATAATCTTGATCTTTGGTCGAATAATTCCATTAGTCAATCGAATCAATTTCGGCTCGACATATTCGACGGAGATAATGATACATGTACAATTGAATTACTCAATTTTAATGATATATTTCGCATTGAAACCATTCAACAGAATCAATTTGTCCTGGAAGCACACAAATTACCTGAACGCGAGTATTATATACTTCAATTTCGTCTCCGTGATTTAATTAATGAAACAATGGACCAGTCATGTATACGAGAAATCGAATTAGTTCTAACAACAGGTACAAATGAAACTAATCAAACAGTTGCCATGGACACAGCACGTGAATATCTCGACGCACTGCATCTCATCTCCCACCACAAGCACTCATACTTTGATTTGACACTGCTGAATTTCATCCTGATTTTCATTCTACTGTCAATTGCGATTATCATTGGTTTAATCTCGATTAAATTAGTTTATCTGTCAACCAGCTCTCGACATCGACGAAAATTACGAAATCATCGAAATGAAACGAATTTTCTCTATCGTTTACAAGGCCCAACGGAAACTCAATTGCCACTGCTGGCTAATGGGCCTGGTGAACAATCGTTGACGTCATCATTGATTATCTCGGGCAATAAACGACTTAGTCAAGATGAAAATAGCAAGAATTCTTTTCCTAATGATGATCACCAACAACAGGTAAGAAGAGAACAGATGGTGCATGGACAAATTCATTTCGAATGCCTTTCTCTCGCTTTTTTCCATTTGTTCATTGATGCGTTGAGTGAACCAGCAGTAGCCGAAGAAGAATGAACACTTTTTTTAATTAAAAAGTTGTCTTTTTTTGATGGATACGACACGTCAAATGATAACGAAGCGAAAATGATGAGGAGAAGAAGCAGAAGGAAGAAAGCGGCTATATGCTCGAATTTGTCAAGTGTGAACGAGCAATAGGAGAACAAGAAGAAGAATGTCGAAGACAAATTTGATTAGTTGTTTAATGTCATCAACCGATTAGAATGTCTCGCTTTTGGCAGCTAGAATAATCGAATTTACATGTAATCGTAGCAAATAGTGATGTATGGAATCGAATTTAGCGCGTTAAGATTCATATATCAATCGATTAGGCGTCGTTTAAATGCTCGCAGATTTTAACGTGCATGTTCTAACGCAACTCTTCGTCTTTTAGACATTTCTTTGTCAATTAAATCCGAAAGTTTCAATCGCGAAAAGCAATGAATTCAAAACATTTGCGACGAAGTCCAACAACAGTGCTTACGATATCATCGGAGATATTATTCATACGAATGTAAATAATGAATATGAATCAACATCGATAAATCTTGATCAATCACGTTTGATTTCGTCGGAGAATCCATCGAATGTTTCTCTCTCACCAGATGGACAATTAATAACAGTAACACATCTCTCATCACCCATGCCAACGGAATCAGTTTCAACATCAGCATCTTCAAGTCTGATAAGTCGAACTCTGAAAACATTCTCCAATGGAACAAGTAATGCATCAAGCAAACCAGTTGTGCCACGACTTGCCGAACAAGAAGTGATTGAAGTTTAGTTTTTCTCATTATTGTTGTTCGTTTTACTGTTGTCTTTGTGTTTGTATATGACTTTCTTTGTTCATGTTTATTTCAATATGTATATAGAGACAAAAAAAGGGCAATAAAACTTTCGGATATTTCACCAAAGATTAGATACAAAATATCTCGTTATTAGCGTATCGCCTTCTGACTTAGAAGTGTATTCCAAACATCGAAATATTCCGTTACGGACCGAGGCGTGACATCTACTTTTGTCAGGGTTGTTGTTAATGATATTGATTGCGATGGTGATAAAAGTAGCGGTGAAGTACAAAATAACAAGCTTGGATCTCGGACAAATGCATCTTTGCATGCTCCACTGCGTACTTCATAACGAAAGTATTCAGTTGATGTTGCTAAATTTTTCACTTCGACATGAGACGCTTTCCGAAGGATTCCAGTAACAAATGGATCGCCCGGTTGTTGAATATTTTCGACATTTTTCATTGTATTCAGCATACTATTCCATGCTTGCGAAGTAACTATGTAAAATGAGCCCATGGCGTAAGATAGATCCGCAGATGATGGTGGAACTACAGCATTGATAAACCGCTGATAAGTACCACGATCGATATTATGTTCTCGATCGAACCAACCGATAATTAAATTTTTCGTTAAATAACTTTCCATACTTGGTAGAAATTGTTTGATGATCGCGTTGATATTCATAATAACGTCGTCTTCAGTCTTGATATAGTACGGAGTGTGTGGTAAATAGGTCTTCATCCATAGCATTACGGATAGTTCTTTGTACGCAAAGTAGGAATCACAATCGGGGAGAGAAACTTGAATAACATCATCGAAAAGTATCTGTTCAGTATGAATACGTTTAACAAAGAGATCATCGAGACCAACAAGAAAGAATATTTTGTATTGTATAGTAGCGTTTCGGTGTAGTCCATCGAAACCCCAAGTGCGTCGGATGGCATCGCGCACTTCGATGTCTGATGCTTTCGAAAGGATTATGATTGGAATAATCACGGGTAGTTCAGATGATAAATTCAGGAAAGGAGAATTGGTAAAAGTGAAAGTGGATAAGAAATCGGTGGATTTTTTATCAGATAAATGTGCGATGGTTGGTAGTGGTTGCAGTTTTGACTCGGAACGTAGCCGTGATCGACTTTTCTCGAGTGGTCGTCTAACAACAATTTGCTCATTGAATCCAATCGGTGCAGAAGATTCAGTCGACAGAGGACTATTTTGGTATTGACTTAGAATTAGGAGAAAAAGGCACCCGGCAGCGATCGAAAGTAAGAAAACTTTTAGTCGATGACGACGACGACGAGAAGAGTACCTTTCGAGCATATTCTAATGTTTCTCCTACATGTGAGTAATGGTGTGAATGTTGGTGTTTCGCTTCATTGCATACTGTCTCAATTTTTTCGTTCTGCATCTGCATACGATGTTTCATCTTCGTTGGTGACATATTCCTCGAATGGAAACACCGAAACTTTCTTCTTTGTCTGTTTTTTTTTTGTTCGTCATAACCCTTATGATTGTATAGAACTCGAGTAAAATGTCTCTCCGAGACAAAATATTCATTGAAAAGTTGATCACCTATCACGTACAAAGTTCGTACAACTTCTCTTACGAAATTATCTATAAATCATAATCAGCAGTTCGAAGATGCATATTTTCCCGCTAGACGTATCTTTTGATAAGAGCACGATAAGTTTTGTGTACTTTTGTTTTCGCTAGGCGATAAGATATACCTTGTATACATTGAAGTATTCTTCATAATCACTGACACAGAACGACCTTTCGGCCACAACTCCTTTTAGCAGATTTTATTTCAAAATGAATCACTCTCGTTCAAGTTGACCTCACTAAACTATCATCATCTCTCGTCCATTCTCCTCTATTACATAAAACATACTGATAGGAAATATCGTTTGTTGTTTGAATACGATTGAGAAGAAAATCTGCATAAGTTAATGTTGTCTGTAGTTTAAACATCAGCATTTGTCGAAAGATTCCTCGGCAAACACGATAAGCCATTGTGTCTGTATCGAAGTCCAGTTCAACAGTTAAATTCGAAGATAATATTCCTAATGGTCGTAAGTACGTTTTTTTACCAAAAACTTGCTCCGCATCAGGTCCCACTTGTATCAGCTGATGCTCAACTGAGGTCGTGATGTTAATGAGACGTATTGGCACCCAGTTATCCGACTTAATCACCGTATAGTGATAGAATTTCATATGCAGACAAGTATGATTTCTCCATGTATCGTTAGTTGCATCAATCACCAAAGGATTTTGTAGAGATAAATGTACAGAGCGGGGAAGAAGCACGGCAATGACAGCTGCAGCAATAAGAGCACAGAAAACAATTGTTAAAATAATCCACCAGAATGTATGTCGACGTTTTAATCGAACGTCGTCAACTGGAATCAAAGCAACCAGACCGGAAGATTGACCAACAACACCGCTTCCTCGACAGGTTGGACATCGACGGTTCGTTGAAGTAGGTTCATTACTAGATGCGTTTAGTAGAGGCTCGTCTTCGTTATCCGACATGATCACTGGTGAGTCCATTGTTCGCGTTTCAAATGATTTGCTCGCTTATTCATCTGTTTTATCGTCGTTGTTGTTTTTCTCGTTCTTTCTTTTTCGTTCGTTTCTGTACCTATGTGTTCTGTTTATATTTCGTACATATTGTGTCGTTCTGTCTTCTCCAATAGAAATCTTCGTTCGCTCGTTTTGTATTGTACATTTCGATTTGCATGTTGATTCGTCCTCTCGTAGTTTCCCTACAAAGATATACATGCAAGATTTGTTTATTTAGAAAAAGATGATTAGTATCAATGTCGTCACAAGATTTGCAGTATATTTTTTTTATTTGAAATGATCATAATCGATCACAAGATAATGCATATCTCTTATGATTACAGAGAGCTAACTATTGGATGTTAGATGTCGCTGACTTTTTATTCGAACCGAATGGTTTTCGTCAGATGATTTTCAATCATCAAGAATGTAATAGCATGAAAAGCTATATTTGATTATAAACAATCAAGACGTTTTGTTACATCGCTCTTCTTCACGATGAGATAATTCGTCTGTTGGCAGAAAAGCAAGCGTGTTGCACAAGAAGAAAGCAATCTTGTTGAAGTTAAAACCAAGAATACGCGATTTGCGAATTGTAAAGCCGCAAATATATCTCTCGGTACTCTCTAGAGATAGTAATTACCGATCTGGCAAATGTCAACTGTACTAAAAATACACAACTAGAATCTGACTTTTCAAAGCACAAATATTGTTCTCTATGTCAGTTGCTATTATTTTGGTACAAAGTACAGTGATAGCCTGATTGGATATCGAGATTACCTTTTCCATCTTGATTAGTTTGACATTTCACGCTACTGACCAGCTTTACTTAGAATATTCTCACCCATTATTTCAATCCTTGCTTTCGACTTAGCAAATATCAATGAGGTATAGCCATGCTTATCATATTTTCTCTGTGATACTCATTTATCAAAATATACTTTCTCTTAAAAAAAAGAGTCCCTCTGTCCTTCTTCATTCCAGATGTAGATATCAATAGTAGATTATACCACATACGACGCCATGTATATGTACACATACATATACATATAAAAGCGCTACTACTCGTCTTCTTCTCTCTCGCTCTCTCCATTCACTACACTAGATAAATAACTCCTCGACATACTTGCAAAGAAAGATGGCGAATAATCGCGTACGTTCTTTGATAGCGGCTATCGTTTTTTTAATTTTATTAGCTTTAATCATCGTCGCAATATTTTACTTCGTTCGTCGTAATCAGCAACCAACTATTTCCGACAAGTCATGTCCACGTCCGAAACAGTTTGCGACTGACTACGATTTTGATTACACGACAAGATCGAATGAATTTCAAAATCTCAATAGTACAATTAGCTATTTTCGTCTCAGTTTATCGTGGTCACCATCCTTCTGCACATACAGCAAACAAGGACCAAATCTATTTCAATGTCAAAACAACTTTACCTATATCGTTCATGGTCTATGGCCAAACGCATATGGTCCACCTGGGGAAAAACGTTCAATGCGTCATCATCCCAGAAATTGCCGAAACGAACAAGCAATGTCCACTGATACAATTCATAAATATTTCTGTCTCATGCCATCAGAATCATTAATGCAAGCGGAATGGGAAAAACATGGTACATGCTATTGGGACAGCCCGGAAGATTATTTCGAACAAATCAATGCTCTCTATTCTAATTTACAGTTACCGAAAAATACGGAAGAGATTTTATCGAATACAACATTAACAAAAGCTCAACGACGTTCAGGCATATTTAACAGTTTCTTGGATATCAATCCGCAATTGGCCCGAGATAACATGCAAGTTATTATGATTCATAAAGGAAAAGATTTGAAGGAAGTAGCGATCTGCTATGATCTGAATTTCAATTACACAAAATGCGGTTAAACAAGAGATCCTCAGACACATATTTTCTTTCTTGTACTAGTCATTTTATCTATTGACATCTTCTCTTTTCTTTTCAATAAATATCATTAGAATGATCGAGTTTGATATCTAGATTGTTAATCGATTGTTTATGTAAACAAGCAAAGTCGTTCGAGCAGACTCTCAGAGATCCCGAATATTAATGGAATTTGCTGTAAACGATAGACATCAATTAATGTTCCGACGTCAACGAAAAAAAAAACTTATTATGGTGTTTTTTCAATAGACACGTTCTTTACATATGTCTTTTATCTTATTCTTAGATTAACCTTGTTTGTGTATGTCCTGTCGGGGTTTATATTTTTTGCAGATGTATCACAACGACGGAGACAACAGCAGATTTGTATGCGATCGATCAGTGAAGATATACCATTACAAGGCTAATGACGCCGTCCGTCGTGCAGTGTTTCATGGTTATAAGCGAGAATGACTATCTCAAGTTAACCGACTCTATTCGGTTGAGAATTCCGATTGTGATTACATTGTGGATCGATGATAGAAATGAATTTGTATATGACGTGCTACTGATGTTTGGAAGAAAAATAACGCAGTTTTCCTCGTATGGGGTCTATATAAATTACCTGTCTTGAAATTCCTTTGCTGCTCGGAGAGATTTTTTTGTGCATCAATGCTTGAAAGAGTATGTAAATAAGGTTTCTGTGCAAAGAAAGAAAATACTTATGATTTGTTGAAGGTAATCTGGGCAAAGTCTGTATGCTGTTGTAAAAATCAATACGTTAAATGGTGAAATTTGCGAGATGAAACTGAAAACTCAGAGAGAAACAACGAGACAAGATGTCATTTACATAATTGAAAATGTTTACTTGATTGTGTCTTTAGCACATCATGAAATTTTTCTAGACATTTAAATATTACAGTCAAGGCCGAGAAAAAAAAAGGAAGAAAAAACAGAAATTGTTTATGTTAAATTATTCACTGAAGAAATGCTGTTGTAACTCGTTTCGATGGCATTTGAGTAAAATGTAAAACATCCCTGTGATGATTTATACATATATTCATAAATATTACAAGTTGTAATTTGCTTGAATTCATCGTTTTACGGTTTTGCAGATCATCAACAATGCTGTGGATCGTTACGTTCATGTTCGTTGCGCCTGCTTGTATCAAACTGTCGTATAGTCAAATCGTACAACCGAATTTTCGTTCATCGGATGTTGAATTACGTAAATGCAATTTTCGACTTTTTCTATCCAAGTGTTTGTCTCGATGTTTTTTCGTAGATCCGAGTCTAATGGTAATGAATTCGACTAGTTATGCTCATTTCTACTGTACAAATTACCATCCTGAGAATTTACCGCTAGTAGTGAGTCTATCGAGGAATATCTCGAACAAGCTTTTGAAGCTGTCCACGTATCAAGTGAATGAAACAACCACGAAGATTATACTTCACTCGAAAAGATTCATTGGTATTTTCTACTTGTTCTGTTACAAGAAAGATAACGAACAGCGCGGAACTCGCGCTGATGTTATCGTTAAAGGTATTTAATCTTGAAGACTCAAAAAGAGAAAGAAGTTTCCTTCGTTTGTTTCTTCTAGCGGATGCTGGCCTACTTCGATTAGCTCGACGGTGTCAAGTCTACCATCGAAAGTATATTAAATGTACTCTTCGAGCGTCGACATTGGCGCGTGCAATACAAAATGGTTTTTCACCAGAAATTGAATTTATTGAAAATACAGAGGCGTAAGTTTAAACAGAAGAGTTGAATGTAAATTGACGATATCCGATTCGTTATAGACGATCCTATAAGGAAGATTATGAATTCTTGAAGAATGAAAGTACGAATAATTATTTGGTATTCAGGCTAGAGCCAATGGTCGAGGGCCAATTTCCAGCTGGAGTGAAGATGAATATCAAAATAACTTTACCATACTTCGGTACATCACAGTATCGTTTTGATATGACCCCGAGTAAGTATTCATCCATGCGGTCGACCGCATCTTTTTCTCATCAATGACTGATCCGTCTAGCACGTGTTAGTTATTCGAGAAAGAGCAAGACTGTTACATAGGATTGTCTAATTATAGCGTTCGTGATTCAACCTAATTTTACTGCACACGCTGTTTCGAAAAACAAGGTCGAAATTCACCTGATCCCTAATTCTCCACCGGCAATCTGTCAACAGGCAATTCAATTGAAGTCCAATGCAACTAAAAAACCGGTAAAGCGCACTCGATTTCTCATCGAAATCTCATTGTTTTTTCTTTTCAGGCATGGAAAATTCTCCATCCGGGTCGCACTCAATACTTCATAGATAAATCTCTCCTCCGTACCATTTATCAAGTATGTGTCAGATGTCGACAAACATCAAATGAGTCGTATAGTCAAGAAGAATGCCAAGATATCGTTCTATCACCGAAATACAGTAAGAGAAATCAAGTCGAAAGAGAGCACTCAATCATCACTTTCATTCAAATGAAGATTCATGGAAAAACATTGTCATTCCGGTTGGCATCATTCTATCAATAATTCTTGTAATTCTCGCATCGATTCGACTTTACATGTAAGTGATTGATGAGCGCATACATTTGACTGTTTATTTCTTTGTGGTAGTTGGATCTCCGAGAAAAGAGCCGAAAAACAGGTAATCAGAAGGACAAAAGATTGTTCCTTGAGTAAACATTTTTGCGCTTTTAGCCAAAACCTACTCAGTTGGCTGCAGAAACATTGGTACTGAATAATGGCAACATCGATAGATGTTCGAAAGTTACCGATCGCTATGATCAAGTCATATTCGATAACGAGTCATCGTTCATAACTGAAACGGAATCACAGTTAACACCGGACACGTATCAACCATTGTATGTCAAATGATCTCACTGGATATAGTTTCGTATTTTTCTGTTGAAATTTGTATTCAAATACACTCTTGATTTGTGAACGTAGTAGTGATTAATAAATGTGATATGTGAGATGTAAAAGCAATTCAATTTCTTGAAATACAAAAGGGACATCTGTCGTGAGAAGATCCATTGGTACTGTTATCCATCTTGAATGAATCATTATTATTGTTCTGTTCTCCCTATCCCATATGCGCAGTCAACTTTTTTCGATTTAACCCGAACATGTCTTGGCTATTGAAACATGCCGAAGACATTCTAAATCGAGTTGACCAACAAACAAATGCTGTCCTTCATCAACACGATCATCACCCGCCACAATCAAGAATACCGTTGAGACCAAATGAAGTTGAATTCATACCGGAAACATCTTCTTTTACTCCGTCAACGCCTTCTGTACCACCTGCGTCTGATCGGACTCCAGCAAATCGTTCATCCATCACTCCAACACGTCGTGTTAAAGAAGACAATGAAGCTGATCTGATCAAGTTTTTGAATAGTCCAACACCGGTGAACACGAATGAAACGAAGAAAACCGTTCGTGTCCAAATGTCTGACAATAATATTCGTACAGATAGTTCATTGAGCAATCCTTCCGAAAATTCTTTCTCACTATCATCTGAGCCCAGAAAAAGCGATCTTGTTTTAGTAAGAGAAAATTCTGCTATGCATGTAACTTAATATCGCTCTCGTTTAGAATATTCCTTCATCTGTCCAAACTGTCGATCCTGAAGCTGTTTTGTCACTTCAAAGTCATATTCAGAACTTAATGCAAGAGAAACAACGATATGAAAGCGAACTGGAGTTGTACAAACGTCAACAAATTCAATATCAACATCAAATTGCTGAATCAGATGCACTACTACGTGATCTGCGTACACGAGAAGCAGATTCCGTAGAAATTCTATTAGCGAAAGATTCTCAAATAAGTTTACTTCGGAATCGTTTGATTGAAGTCGATGGTTTATTGCAAATGAAGGCAAATCAATCTGAGCATTTACAAAATCCATCCACAACTCCATCCGAACCGTTGGATTCTTATAAATCTCGATTGACAGAATTAGAGCAGGAGTTGGAAAGAAGTTCCAACGAAAATCAGCAATTAATTGAACAACTGAAATCGACCGAACGACGTTTGAATGATGAGCATTTACAGCTCTATGAACAACAGCAACAGACCAAACAAGCAAAAGCACTCGTTCATCAACTCGAGCAGGAAATGTCTGATTACAAAACAAAAGCTCAACGAATTTTACAGACCAAAGATAAACTGATTGGTAAATTGAAAGATATCGCACAACATCGCAGTAGCACACCAACTATTCCAGATCAACACGGTTAGTCTGAACGTGCAAAAATCTCATTTGAAGGCTGATTTAAACTCTTTCTAGATGTTGAAACAGTCAATACACACGACGATGGCACTCTTCTCGATGTCAGTGTGGTTGGCAATAATCCTTCGTCATCGAATTGGGCAGCTGTACAATACGAAGAAATGAAAAGTGAAAATGAGTTATTCAAACAAGAATTACAAGCTCGTGAATTGAGCATACATAACCTACGAAATGAACTTCAAGAAGCAGAAGTACTTATTCAACAAACTGAAGAACAATCCCAAGAACGAACTAATCGATTGAATGAACAGTTGAAAGAAGAGCATGGACGTCTCTTATTAATTGAACAGGATTATCATGGTTTAAAACAGGAACTAACATTAACTATAGAGGATTTTCAGAAACAAAAGCAGACCTATCAAGGACAATTGAATGATCGTGAACATGAAATTGAACGTCTTCGTTTGCAGCTAACATCCAAAACAATCAATCATGTCAATGATGATGAACTAGAAAAACGCTTACAGAATCTAACTGAATCCTTAATTCAAAAACAAACGCTTATTGAAAGTTTACAAACCGAGAAGAGTTCCTTATCTATGCAATTAGAACGCTTGGAAAAACGTCTCGATGATTACGAGACGATTGCATCGAAAAGCTCGTCCCATCATTCATCAAAACATCATTCAACTACATCCATACCTATTGATGACAGCGAACATTACGAAAATTTACGCTATCGAATGCCGTTACTACGCGAAACACCTTACGATGTGGACTTAACGAAGAAAGTCAAACGAGCAGCAAATGAGCTGGACAGACTCGGAATCCGTGCGACGATGTTTCTCCGACGGTATCCGATGGTTCGACTTGGTGTCCTTGTCTATGTTGTTATTCTTCATTTATGGACGTTTATTCTTCTTTTTACACATGCACCGGACAGTCATAGCAATACAAATTCAATTCATTTAAAAGATAAACTTTGAAATGATGTTATCATTCGTTGTACATGAAATCTTTTTTTTTCCTAAATAGAGAGTTATGAATCGTTGATTCTTTTTTTTCCAAAAAATACATTTCAGTATATTTTCTTTACATGTGAGTGTTGTTACTATTTTATATTTTTCGTAGAACTGCATAACGAGACGAAGTGGCGAATAGTTGCAAATAGTAACGACTGGAGATTCTTGAGGCCATTCATCTTTTGTCAGAATTAACGATAGAGTCGGAAAGGATAAATATGACTGAACCGCTTGAGTAACGAAATATATCAGAATACCAGACAAAGCGATTGTTGAAACCATCCAGAATATTCGATTCGGTCCAATCGTTGAGTCAGCCCTAACTTCAATCGTGTGTATGAAAACGAATTGATACTATTCGTACATATATATGTCCTACGAGCAACGAAGACATATTGTTTGAATCAGATAAAATGGCTTTATTTAATTCGTGCAGATGTTTTCACTCAATGCACTCATGCATGTATACATTAATCTATGCAAATTATTCATGAATAGTCTAAACGCTATGTTTTCAAGGGATGCAGTCAAGAGTGAGATGTACACTTTCGGAGATCCACACGCTAGCATAGTTTCTCAAAGATCTTGCTCTAATAGATACAATTCATTGAATTAAATGTACGCATGTATTTTCATTACAAACGTAAGAACAAGCAAGTTGAAAAGAACGGAAGTCATTATAAACGAGTATTATTATTATTACTATTTCGCATCCGTCGTCTAACAAAATAACAATGATAACGCAGAAGACGATATAACATTTCTACCAACTCCATCAATGAGAGAAAACTAATTCCGATCCATAGACCTGTATTTCCTCCGATATTTGAAATAAGATCAACAGGACCAATCGAAGGATCTTGTGTGTAGGTTTCGACGAGATTCGTTTCAGTAACAATATCAACTGATATGTAGTCTTTTCGCATCCAATTTATCCATGATGTCGCCCAATCTGCTGGTAGCGGCACACTCATATTTTCTACTGCGAATTTATATATATAGGCATATTCATTGGACAGTGTAGAAGCCGAGGATGGTGTAATTGTAAAGTCGGAGCTTGTACAAGCTTCCGAACAATCGGAACAGTACTGATTCCAAAGGGAGTCAGTGTTTACAAGTCGATCGGCGGCAGCCGAATAGCAGGGGTCTGAAAAGTTACAAAGTGGCGCTTGGAAAACTTGATTCGTACCTGGTCGCATGATCGTTCGAGTAGTAAACTTTTCCGGATGTACACAATTGCACTCGTGATATCTAAATCAATTGAGTAGAATCTCAACTACCAAGAGTTTCTTCTTACATGAATGTTTGTGTACATATGGAATAGCATATAGTCTGCGAATAACTATAATCCGCATCTCCATATCGATCGAATAGTGCTTGCATGGGAAGGGAGATTTTATCAGTACATTCCGAATAGGGTGCTGGCAATAATTGGTTGGTGCGCTTCTTATAGCTCAGCTTGTGTCGACCACCACTCGCCAGTTGTATGCCTTCGATGTCGATCAATGGTAATTGGTCATTATCATGAACCATGATCACGATACCGACCGAGACATCTTAACAAGCAGTAGAACAGCAATATGTTGTTACTTTAAAAATTTTCCGAAAGATTTTACCGTCAGAAACAAATGGTACATATTGATTGCTATGTGCATACAGACGCAATTGAAAGACGCCACTACTTCCGCCTTGAGTAGTTTGTCGAATTGTCTGATTACCAGACCTGCTTTTTGCATTGAATGTATAACAATATCCATGCACGGGTGAAATGAATGAGCTGAAATCAGATTTCGAGCAAGATCCTCCATTGTAAATGCATGCTAAGAGCATGTCATCCAAAGTAAATAGATACTGTGTAACAGATTGACCTGAATTGAATAATATTTGTATAAAGTCACGAATATATCCACTCTGAGTAAACGTTATAGTGCTCGTGTCATTTGTATCAGTTACGTTACGAGAATTTGTATAGTTGATAAAAGGTCCAATAAATTTATCGAATCTAATTGGTGCATAGTTACAAAAGCTAACTGCAGGGAATGGTTGAGTACGTTGAACAACAAACGACACCGACGTTTGAGTTGGATATCCGAAGTAAGCTATAATAGATTGAGTGATGAAGTAGATCATAATGCCCGTAAATATTATTGTGCAAACAGTCCAAAATATCCGATTATGTACACTCTCACTTCGTGCAATACCAGGAATGCCATGAGTAGACGTATTCAAACTAAATTCTCGAACAATCGAACGCCGCCGATGAAACTTTGGATCGGGTTTCAGCGCATCAGCACTGATTGGAAAAACAGTCGCTATATTTCGAACCGTCGAGTCCGTCATTGTGCTACTGATATGAATAATTCTAATCGGGATATTTTGTAAATATACCTTGAAGAAGAAACCTTTGAGTGTTTTGCATTTACATTCAATACTTATATTGAAAATCATTCGAAAGGGTAGTTAGAGCAAAAACAAATCATCGAATACTCACTACATAGAACATACAAATATTTGCTCTATATTTAAAGCTAGGATTATGTTAATTTTGTCGACTCTTACTAATTCTCATTCACGATAGAGAATAGTTTTGACCTAAAGTCACAACCAGACGAAAAGCTGAGTTGCGCTAAATATTACGTTCGATGAAGATTTGGGTCTTCTACCGGTTGATGGAATGTTATCCAATTAAATATCACACTAGTAAAGCATGACTTACCTACCAGAATTGTTCTTAGGTACTTTTGTTTTATCGAGTGCTCTTCACTAGTCGTGATATAAACGTTGATGAAGGTCTGGTTGCTAAACACAGAATTGATAACAATATTGTACGCCTTATTATCCTAAAATATTTGTTAAAATCTATTTCCTTGAAGGAAAAACAACGCGCCTTGATGGCACTCATCGTTCGGTGAAGTTTTACAATTTCATAAGTCTTCTAATGTTATAAAACTAGTTGTTTTCTTCTTCAATAATCTTAATGACTGATGGAGTCAACATACTCGATGTATATGTATTTATTTTTCTCGCTTGATCTCACCGACGAACTTGAAGTTATATTAACCAGTCACAGGTTTTACTTTTTCGAGTTAGTATAGTGAATCACTTGATTAGTTAACAAAATATGCTAATATGTTTATTCGACTGATGAAAAGAAAGAAATTTTCGAGGAATGTTTTATTTCGAAAATAGAAATCCGTTTGACAACAAATCAATTCAAATTTTAAAAAAAAAGCAAGACAAACCCATTCGTGTATCAATTCAATTATTCATAAGACATCATTTATCAGGAAATAGCCAAGATACGATTGATCACTCGTTTGGATTCGGCATCAAATGAACACTTCTTCGCAAGCCGTTGTGCAGACATACTTTGACATACGTATTCGGCGCGACTTGAACCGGATAGCAAAAGCCGGGAATGTAAGCACCTCGTCGGTCAAGACGCGATGACGGTGGAATAGGCTCTTTGACCGAAGATGTTGCCGTTGCTTTGGTGGACGTTCGGAATGATTTGTAATAACGATAAAAGATATTGTTGTCGGTATTTGATGCACTACTTGACGATATTAATAACCAGCAGATAGATAAAAACAACAACATGGACACAGATCGACTGAGTGCCATTGTGAATTGAAGTTTATTCGAAACGTGAGTAAAAAAAGTTAAAAATAATCTGAAAGCCAAGTATTAGTTTTATGAAAATCATCGATAAACTGCACATTTATAGGGGCTTGCTATCGCTAATGACGCAGCATTTGCTTTTTAAAAAATCACGTCTTCGTGTGCTTCTTATGAGCAATTTGACTTTGATCGATTGAAACTTACCGTGTCCTAACTCATTCATCAAATAATATTCACTAATCGGTCAATGTTTTCATCAAGTCATGTCAGTTAAAATGCGGTTAGCAAATATTACCGGTCAAAGTCTAACGATCTCAATGGGTCGCAAGATTCGAATGAAGATATCGTTTGATTTATGCGATCTATTACTCCTACAACTGAACAGTTTGAAAAAAGCGACATGTTTTCTACGAAAGAGGTACAATGACTTTGATCTCATTTATATAAGTAGTTATGAAAACAATGTCGTAAAAGGATGTGTAGCGTCGTCTAATGTTAAGAAATCTTCGACATTTCAGTATTTTAAAAATGAAACAATGGAAAACTGCATCAATGTAATAACAATTACTTTTCTACGACATTTTTTCCTGGAAACGCCAAGCCACTTCGAGTAATTTCAACATATACCCCTTCTATCCAAATGAAATGTACAAAGAGTTTTTAATTGATGAAAAACCATTTGTTTTAGATCAGTTGGAAATGATATTACCACGTATGCTAATGTATATATATATATACTGATATATTTATTTGCCTTCTATCCTTCCATGTCGTATATTTTTTCCCACAAACATTTATCTCTGGTTGTATATTTCAAGCGTTTCCCACTTCTATTATTCATTTACACTACTAAGTAGTACAATCGGAACTTCGCAGAAAAGCAACAAGTAATTCCGCAAAGTTTTCAAATAGAAAACGAAATTTCCTTATCATGTTACTATGAATAGAATCATATACAATTCATGCAGAACCTCTTTGTCTGTAACATTTGGAAAAACGATGGATGTATTTTTAATCATTCTACCAAAATTTCCCCTCATCAGTATTTGCCACGTTGAAAACCAAACTATTTCTGTCAAGTCAGGACTTTGCTTTTTCAAATATTTGTTTCACTTCTACTCTGACTCTTCCTCCTCGGAAGCTTCCGGACTGGTTATCTCGACTTTTGCACGTACTGTTTCTGCTCACTTTTACTTCAGATATACAATGAATTTATTCAAAATAACAATCAATCAGTTTTCAAACGATTGAACCGAAAACATCGTTTTCTTCTGCTATTGGTGAAAACCGACGCTCCGAACAAGATTTTCTGTTTGGATCATCATGAGATATAGCGAAATCGCTATTTGGTATATAAGTAACTTGAAACCAATCAGATATCTAATGAATTTGAAATAGATTAGAGCAGATTAAGTTGTCAAATATCACTTACAAATCGTTTCAATGAAAGAAGCCATTCGATAACACCGAGAATTGTGGAACAAGTGAAATATTCTAAACTGTAATTAACGATGGAGGACTTCGGCGCATCGAATGCAATATGAATAGTAAAGACAATCTCACAACATACAATTATGATTGTCCAGATATACATGGCACCTTCTAGAAAATGAAACTCGTCGTGAACTGACTTCAACTATTTCAAACTCTTTACGTAAAATGATGATTATCGAAGTTGCTGTGTAAAATAGGCAATTATTTAACACAAAATGAATCAATTCCACCAATAGATTAACAACGACTAAGATACACATAACACGAATAGGCCAAAATGAATCTAAACTAAGAGATATATTTCAATCGATATGGCATTCGTCGTTACCGTTGGAAACACTTCGTTGTTGTAGACAAGAAAACGCTACAAACAAGACTCCAGTGAGATTCAGTGTTTTACAGATTAGAATGTACGCTGATAATCGATAATTTGGCACGAGGTTGTTATCAATCATGACTGTTCTTGAAACCATTGTGTTGCACTTCGTGGCTGATAGCATTTATTTATAGAAAATGATTTATACTTTCATGTATGTCATACGACACACAGATGGAAAACGGTACGCATTTATTTCAATAGAACTTCCCGTCTTAATGAATTTCTTTCAAGATTAGAAAACAAAGTCCTTACAGTAATTTTACGCGACGTAGCACCGATTAATTATGAAAGGTGAGGTTTAAGTGTTTCGAAGATAAATTGTCCCAATCGGTCGTATCCTTGCGGTGTAAAGTGTACTTCATCATCCCAGATTTGTTCAGTTTCATGCGGTGACAGTGAATAGCGTGGTAAAAGTCGTTCAACGTCTAGTACGACAACATCCGAGTACGCTAATTTCAGTTCTTCTTTCAGTAGTCGATTAAATTCTTGTCGTTGGAAATCTAACGGGAAATCCTTTGGATAAACTGTTTCTGGCAAAGTCATAGCTAATACGCGAGCTCCATGGTCGTAACATTCATTAATTAATAATTTGTATTGATCGAAAACTTTGCTTGCTTGTTGTTGGTCACGTAGAGTATCGTTCGTACCAGCTAGAATCAAAACCCAATCGAATTTGTGTTTCGCCAAGGACAAGATTTGTTTCAATCGTGGCAACATAGTCGAACTGAGAACAGCTTCACCACTTATGCCAGCATTCTGAATCTCGACGTCGGCAATTAACGGACGAATCAGTTCCAGAAGTCGTTGTGTATATGGATGAAACTTTGAACCACCAGCATAGTAACCTTCAGTCAATGATGCACCGAAAGCTAAAGTTCGAAGGTGACGTACGGAAGACATTGAGGAACTAAATGTGCATGAATACGAGCACAGGTGTAACTGGTTTTAACATTGAGAAAGAATGATCCTCTAATTGGATGATGCATGAACGAATAAAACTTCATATATGATAAGCGCACGCGCGCGCGACATTACGTAAATGGATTTTGATGTGCAACAAGGTTACATTATTTTCTACGATCACAAATGATCGGCAATATCATAATGCACTCATTATGGTATAATTTATTTTGTTCAATTAATTTACAAAGCATCATGCATTTTTTAAAGTTTATTTTTTCAGAAATGAAAGGAAAAAGTACATCCTTCGCATCACCTGAAGCGAGAACATGTACGGAGCATGTCTTTTAATAGAAAACTCTTCGTTAACGTGCAATACTTTTTCCTACGAGCGAATATGACGGCAGTTTTTTAAGTGAAATAAGGACGGGAAAGAAAAGAAAGTCTGAGCTGTAAAAAATTACATAGATGTTTAAGGACGCAGGAAGATAAAATGGGAAAAGGACATCATGAACAACTCGCTGACATAACGACGTTTTTAAGTTCTCTTATTTTTTCGGTGAGGCGTTTTTCTTTGTTTGATGTTGTGCTTCATCAGTCTGTTGACAAACTAGACGTGTTGTACTCTTAAAATGAAGCAGTATATGCAGCTACGCGTAATACTTCTTCTTAAAATTGCTGTAAGTTATGTATGGAGCCAGACTCTATATACTTGTTCAGCTAATTCTTCATGCGGATGTTCTAAGAATTCCGCTATATTAACACGCATTGTCGGAGGTGAATCAGCTACGGATCAAACATGGGGATGGATGGCATCCCTTCGTTATTCATCTACTAATTCACACTTCTGCGGTGGCTCAATTATATCAAAAGATCATATTCTGACAGCTGCTCACTGTGTAGTTTCGTTATCATCACCGTCTTCGATTCGTGCATACGTTGGATCAGTGAATCTTTATAGTGGTGGGCAAATATGTGGTATTTCGAACATTTTCGTTCATCCAGATTATTCTACTAGTACATTTGTCAATGATATCGCTATTCTGAAATTATCGTCGTCACTGGATCTTACCCAAAATGCTCTTGATAAAATTTGTTTGCCAAACGTGTCAATAGCAATACTAGCTAGTCAAGAATATCCTGCACCGAATACAAGTGTAAGAAAATTTTCACACTTTTGTTTTATTCATCTTGTCAGCCGCACCCAAAATTCGCGTGTTGTCAGATCACCATTCACATATGAAGATAATATGACATAGATGAGTTTTACCGTAAAATTTGCCAGATAGCAGTAAATCATTCATCTCGAACTAACTTTTCAGAAGCCTCACATTATACAAAAGATTCTCTTTTCTAGTTGGTTGCTATTGGTTGGGGTTACTTATCAGAAGGATCTGGTTCCGTTTCTTCTACTCTTCAACAAGTCACAATCCAGGCAGTTGCTGACAATAGTACATACTGTACAAGGCTAGGTATAACCGATGCAAATACACAATTCTGTGCAGGAGTCATGCCTTTGGGTGGGAAAGGTAAATGAAACATTAGCTTGATCTTTGATGTTCCCTACTGCAAAATTTTCCATAGATACATGTCAAGGCGATAGTGGTGGTCCATTGATGATGTTCACTTCAGCGAATGTCTGGCAAATAACCGGAATCACATCAAATGGAATTGGATGCGCAGAAAAAAACCTGCCTGGTGTTTACACTCGTGTAGCAGCCTTTCAAACATGGATCAACGATACTATGAACGACTCCAATCCAATTTATTCATTTTCTAATACAATCTTTACGTTTGTTCTTGCATTTTTTTTGTTACTTCCCTTCTAAAGCACGTCTTTCACGTTTTAATAAACATGCTCGTTTGTTATTTTATTCAATCATTATGCGAAATATTTGCCCAGGTTGATCGTTATCGAATAGAATGATATATGCATTTTCTGAAACTATCATTGGAAAAACTCGAAATGAAAAATCTATTCTTTTACAAAACAAGGCTACGGTTTCTAGAACTATGTTACTTCATTCAATCTATGCTAGAGGTCATGATTATTGCCAGTGTCAATAGACGAATAGTTTTGTTTTTCGTTTAATAGATTTGCTTCATTGATTAATTTTGCATATTTTTTGTTACGTGTGCATACATTAGTCATATTTTGTACCTCGGTTGATACGTCTTCTACCCAGTTCTTGTTTGAATCGAATGTGATAGATTCCGTAGCCTATCGCCTATTATTTAGTTTATTATCTCTTCAAGTCGAACTCGAACAATTGTTTGAGTTAGAGTGTATATTTCTTATGATATTTTTCAATGATACATTATTCTTTATTTATCTAATGACGGCATGTAAGAAGGAAGGAAAATCACGCCTGTATGTAAATGTCGTTATCTTTTCTCTTTTCATTTCGTTTTTCTCCGTTCCTACGACACTATTTTTCATGTGTTGATATTGGCAAATCATTGAAGCATATCGTTTCGTTATTCATCGCCATTTTACTTATTTTTTTGCCGTTTTTTTTTCTGGTGCGCACATCTTGTGAACGGAGAAAACAAACAACTGGAACAAGATGCTATTTAAACGTGCACGTGAGCTTGTCTCGGACGTGTACTATGGTTTGATTCAAGGTACTATACGAGACGCTGCTAAATGCAATAAAATCATTAAAGCAATCGATGACAATAACATCGATGAACTGCGAGCGACGCTTAGTCAATTGAATCGCAAAGACGTCGAGGAATATCTTCGACGACCGATCGATTCCATGCGACGAACACCCTTACATTATGCTGCCTGGGCAGAAAATACGGACATATTAGATGTTCTACTTGGCTATATCAACGAACCTGATGTCGAAGATAAGACAGGTGCAACGCCGATGATGTTCGTCGTTGGAAGCGGGCAAGATTGTTTGAAAAAAATGACTCTGTTGATCAATAAACATGCCGATGTCAATCGAAAAGATAAGTCCGGTTGGACATTGCTTCATGCCGCTGTTCAATCAAGAAAACGAGGTGAAGTTCACTTTTCGAAAACAATATCTCTATGTACTTTGATCGTTCTCTAGACATTCTAGAATTATTGGTTAATAATGGTGCTAATCTTCATATTGTTGATGGTGATTTTCGTTCATTGTTACACATAGCGTGTGATAGTGGCGATATATCGATTGTAAAGTATCTTGTTGAGAAAGGTGTAAGTTTACGCGCAAAAGATAAGAATGGCTGGACGCCTCTACACATTGCTTGTGGTCCGGCCGACGATTATGAACTTGTTCATTATCTAATTCAATTTGGTGCTGATCCATACGCACGCGACATGAATCATTCCACGCCGTTAGATCTAGCAACACAATTCAAAGCCAAAAACGTTGAAAACTACTTGAAAGCTTTAACGAATCAAGATGTCGAGACAGATGTTGACGATTTATGTTCGGAAGGCGGACTTACATATGATACATATGAAAGCGATAATGTCTTCGAATCTGAGCCAACATCCAAACGGGTCTCACAGAAATCGAATATGTCCTTTCGAATGGTTGATATGTCTTCGAACAAACAACAAGCTGTTAAACTTTAATCTAATCAGAACATTTCCTCTTCGCTTTACAAAAAAAAGTGAAAAAAGAAGAAACAGTTTCTTCTTTAGTTTTTTTTATTCATTTGTATCTATGTTGCCGGTTATTTGTATGTCACTAAACACACATATACACATGATGATGATGATAATAATGATAATAATCCGTTTTGTTCTCTTTCTTTCAACCAGCTTATTTCTCTCACACCTCCGTACGTACATTGTCAAAATATCTTGACCGAATAACATGCTTTCATTGACAATTACATGTAGAACATAGTATTGAACGAATTGTTCAAACCTCCAACGGAAAGACAAAACAATGGCTTAAGTCGGCAATAATTATTTGTTGACTAACCGTTTTCATACCTACTAATCGTGTTTTTTCTTCTTTGTTAACATCAAACAAAATTCGTGTTAGAAGATCAATGGGACACATGGCCGAATGAATGCACGGTCTGACTATCGTTAAATCGCTTCTTGTGCGAGTGCTGCTAATCACACATGGACTTGTGTGCGCATGGCGTGTCGTTGATACCAACGATAATCAATACTGTTGGGTCATTCTTGTTGGTTTAGGTTTTCTTTTGGTCGAAACGGGTGTCGTGGTTTGGCTGCGAAATGGACGAGAATTTCGAACGTATTGATCGAAGAAGCTAATTAACGAAGAGGTTTTCTTTCTTATTTTAGTGTCGCCTTTTGTATCATATTCTATTTGACATGTACAGCGCCATCATTCTGGATTATTCATGCGAATACTGCTAACCGGAAGCTGTACCGTTTAGCGGAGAATAAACTCAATTCAAGATCAGCGCTTCCCTCGCATCATCACCACCAACATCGACATCACTCATCAAACGAAACGGTATTTCTACATGATTCTCAAAATTTTCAGCATGTATTACCAGCAACTACACCACTTATCCTTTCCGTTAGACAAATTGACTGTCATGATAAAGTACGCTCGTTCTTCTAAACACAATTTTCTAGCGAACTGATGTTATCTAGGCTTGGTACTATACGGAAGAACAACAATGGCTTGATGTTATTCAAGAAACAGCGCTCATCGTTTTGTCTGTCAGTCGTTTACTGATAAGTCGTGAACATTTGACTATTGAAAAGAGTGGCATTGTTTTAATTGTCAGTCTGATTAATAGCGCTGATCTTTTATCAATTTCGCATTCACTTCAATATCATGATGTTATCATTGAACGATTTTGGATGTACATTGGTCTGGTTCTTCTAACGATCGGTTTGTTTCAAATGGCCTTTATTGACACAGATGGTTTAGTACCGATATCGAATACAAAGTCTTCAACCTATCGTTCGAGACCTTTCAGAAGACAAATCACTCTTATTCATGATGAGAACTTATGTCCACTTTTCCGAGTAAAATATTTCTTTCGAGATTGGAATTCAGGATGAACTCTGCTTTTCTTCATAGTCATTGTTTCTCCACGACGGTCTTCTACTACTGTATCGTTCGTTTTTAGCAGCTAAAGTTCGTTGCAGTAAACCATCGATTATATTTTTCATGCTTAAAAACGTTCTCATGATTACATTTCAATGCTATCGTGTCTACAACATCGCCCGAGTTCATGAAAGGAAACGAGTTTTTGCCGCGTATGAACATCTTATCAATACCCCCATGTCGTCACGAAACGATCGACAGCTATTGGAGAAATATGACCGGCAACGAAACATCAAGCAAGAACAAAAACTACTACATCGAACGATACGTCGATCATCATCGATTTTACACCGACGAGCAGTGAAAACGCCGCGAACACTCTATAATTACACACCTCAATCGATTTCATATCCCTTTGCACGACGTCGAAACGATGGTGGTCGAGCACGGACTGCATTTGCGCTGTACGGTTTGCCGTTTCGTACACCTCAGTTTCCTCGGCCGACTACGATTTCTTCTAGTTCCAGTCTTCTTGCTAAAGCTTTTGTACATTAAATTAATCTCCTCTTTTGAATAAAAGTTCTTTTTTCACAAATATCGACGTGATGATCAGCAAACATTCGAATGGAACACCCAGTGAATTTCTCCTTCTTTTAGTTATTTTATTTCTCGTTATTATATTAAATCAAGAGAAGAATACATACATAAGCGAATAAATAAAAAATAGAATGTGGATAAATTACAAATTAAACTTTTGAATTGTACGGAATAGAAAGGAGAACATCGATAAAGTTGTTTACTTTTTAAAATAAGACATAAGCGTGAGAAACTAAAGAAAAGAGAATAGATAATGAGCACCAATTAAATAAGCAAGTAGAGAAGATCTTGTACGAAGAAAATATGAGAGACAAAATAAAATTGTAAGAAGATTATGAGAGATGGTAATACTATGTTAAATGACGCACACATAGAACATTGATGAGAACATTTAAATATGAGACGAAGAGAACGAGAGGAAACAAGCAGGAATTTGTACGATTGATGGTCGGAATGTTTTGAATCAACAAAATAAATTCACTTGTTCAATTATTCGTCGATTATTTCGCGGTGTATAAGGTGATGTAACTAAACAGAAAAGAACGCCTTTCTTTTTTAAAGCTGGAAATGGACTTTTGGGTGAATGAGAGAGAAGCCAGTGAGTAAATGCCAGCTAAGTATTCGAAGCATTATGAACTCTTACTTGAGATATTATTTATCATTTAAAACACCTGGAAGTTAAATTAGAAAACGAAAAATCGAGTGCTCTGAGGGTTTACCTGAAGTGTTCGATGGAGATGTTGTTGGCTTCTTTTCATTTAAGGTCATCGGAGGTATTGTGGTAGTCAACATACGAGCTCTTTCTTTCACTGATAGACCTTCAAATACATTCTTTATTAAGATGATTGATAGTTGAGAAATCGAATATCTTACGTTTATACTGTTCATTATCAGATGTTGCTGGATCACCACCAGCTGAACCTGGTTCGGACCCTGTTGAATTCTCTGTCGCAGTTGGATTAACTGAAGACAGTTGCCCAATTAATGATCGTATCAGTATATAATCATTTGCTCTTACCTTTTTTCTCCGAGGAGAAGTGTCTTAATTTAACTGGTGGAGCTTCTCCATTTGGTTCGAGTGCTGGTAATACACGTGTGCCGATAGTGGGCTTACCAGATCGATTTAATACCGGTGGAACTGGTGATATAACAGTGTCTGACGCAGCACCTGCTTCTTTTTGTTCGTCTTTGTTGGAGAGAGAAAACAACGAAGATTTTGTTTGCGATGGTTCATGAATCGAATCTGAATTGATAATTTGTGACGACTCATTACCGGGCCCCGATGCAGATCGTGACATTGCGTTACTGGCTCCTAAGGGTGTGCTCGTTTGCTGTTGAAGATTTGATGAGCGTGCTTGAAGTGTTGGTAGATGTTGTTGAGTTTTGGCTGGAACAGGCGGTGGAGACGGTTCGTCGGCGTTTGACTTCATTGGTTTCAATGCTGATTTGAAGAGTTTGGTCGCCGTTCTAAACCAAGACGAGAAACAATGAAAATAATGATCTGTGAGGAACGCTTATGACGCATGCAGCGGATTTCTGGTTGAATTATTGTGAGGTCAGAACGAAAAGCAGGTCATTAGATGAAACATTTGCGTTTAGGAACTAACTTTTTCAAAATATTCGCGTGTCTAACCACAAATAAGATGTTTATTTCGAAAAAATTCTGTTCGGAATAGAGGGAAACAAAAAGTATTACTCACTTCGGTGGTAATTCTGATGTTGAAGTATCAACTGCTGTAGCAGCTGCCGGTGTTTCTGTTGTTGATATCGAGGATGTCGGTGCTGGCAGTGGTGGTGTGTCCCCAATGCTATTATCGTCATTGTCAAGTCCTCCATCGGATGAACTATCTTGTGCAGCACCGTTCGTTCCGCGTTTTACCGGTGGTTTAATATTTGCACGGCGAGGTCGATCTTTACCTGAAAAGAATTGAATAAGAATATGAATGATAATCCCTCATTCTACTAATCTCTATTTCATACCAGGATGAACTAGTTTGATCGAGGATTCAACATCGATGTCGAGGCTATTGTCTTGTGCTACCGGTGCTAATCTTTTCTTTGCTGGTATAGCTGGTGGCGTGTTCTTTTGCAAATCTTTCTGTTGTTCTTGCTCGACTAAATCTAACAGATCATGTTCAATCAGGTCTCCCTCATCTTCTATCGGTGTATCGTTCTTCGTAAGACGAGTCGCCACCGGTACATTATTATAAATTGCATCAGCTGTAGAAGCAGTTTCGGACTCGTTTGTATTGACTAAAACTGATCGACGCCAACCGACGCCTGGTGGAGGTGGTTTCGGCGATGTTGGAACAGGCAGTGGAGATCCTTTGTTTTGTGCTGTTGCCAATAGACGATCGTCTTTAAGCATCGCTTTAACAGGTTTCGGCGAAGGATCTAGAATCAATCATAAATTGAACTAATAAACACTTCGAAGACGTTTTACTTACCAGTAAGACATTCATTCGAGTCAGACTTCTTCAATGAACGGTTGGCCGTTGAGTCATCAGCTGTTTCTGGTTGACCATTGCTATGTTTATGCGTAATACGATAAACAGCATTTGCACCACGATTGACAATACGATCAATAGCTACAGTCACAACACAAGATGTACTAATCAAATTCGGTACGACTGACTTACTCGATGGATGTTGTGTGCCATCAGATACTGATATCTGAAGGGCAGCATTTTGAAGCATGCTTGCTTCCTAAGATGGACAAAATATGATTCGTTTAATATTCATCTTTCATTTGTCTTACTAGTTGTTTTTGCATTTCTACAGCCATATCATTCGTTGTATCATAAGCTCGTTTCTGTAAACAAGTGGCGACATTTATATAACATTCTCGAGTGTAAGTTGCTAATCGAGCAGGTGTTTCTTTTTGCAATAGATGATCGATGTTTTCCTTTGAAGCCGTAAAATATGTTCGAACTTGTTCTTGTAATTTCTGAATAGAAGACAAAGCATTCGAATTAGAAATCCAATTCAATAGTTTATTACATCATCATAATTGATCATCGTTTGTTCTTTGAATAATTGATAGAATTTCCGTGATAATCGTTCGTTTTTCTCTATTAATTTCTCCTCGAATGCTTTACACATTTTCTTCCATTCTTCTTTCAATTGATCTTCTTCGTTCGTATAAAATTCATATAATTCCGAAGAAATCTACGAAATACAATTCGTCGAAAAAATTCCAGTCTCAACCGAAAAGCTTTCTCCATACTTTATCAATACGTGCTGTTCGCGACAGAAACGATTGAACTTCTTCCTGTTTACTATTTGGCCGATTTAAACATGAAAGAATATATTCCAACGATGTTAGATCGCCCATCAATTGTCGCTGATGATCGCATGATTGGCTTCTTTCTCGTGTCAGATTCGCTGCAGTTGTAACAAGTAGGGAATCCGGCGACGAGATATTTTCTTTCAATTCTTGATTTTGTGCACAAAGAGTATCAAGCTAATGGCAAGACTAAGAAGAAAAACGAAAGGTAGATTAAAGAAAAACTTACCTTATTCATGAGATATTGCAGTTTTTCCATACGATCTTTTTCGGTTTTCATTTGTACTATGTCTGTTATTGGGACAGGTAAATATTGAATGATAGAGTTTCTAAAATCAAAAATTTATTGTCATCGTATGTCTTACACTACTTGAAAGATGAAAGAAAGATATCTTATTTCACTCGGTTAACTAGTTACGAGTACCTCTAGGCATGAGAGAAACTTTTTCTGTCTGATTGTGAAATCATAAGTCATGGTCTATACGTACTCTTCCATTGCATTGACAATTTCTTCGAAATTGTTTAAAGAAATCGAATTCCGATCGAAATATATTGTATGTAAATGTCGATTCATTTGCAGTATATGACTCAACACACGCACACCTGTATCGCCCATTAAATTACCCCTATGTATTAAATAAATATTTATACAATATCATAAAAATAGATTCGTTAGTCTCGTTTAACTCTTGTATTCTCTTACCGTATATCGAGAACTGTTAACGATGTGTTGTAAATGACTGCGAGCAAAACATCCGCGAGGTTTTCTTTCAACTTGGAATCACTCAGCGACAAGTATTGCAGTTCCTGAAAGGCAAACAAAAGATTAGATCATGTTCTATGCAGAATGGGAACATTTACACTTTCGATAATAAGTTCTCTCATCGAAGAAATTGTTCGTGACATGTTCCTACAAACGAAATCAAATCGGAATAGGACGAGAACGGGCAAATGGTCTACTTTGCTTTTGTATTTGTGAAATTTCTGCCGAGATGAAGTGATTTCAATTTGCGATTCTTTTTCAATTCAGTTAATAAAGTTGCAATTTCGTTATCCAAATCTAAAGATAAAATTATCCTCTTTTTTTTCGTTGTACTTTCGAATTCGACGTACCACAAGCGCTGAGGTCCAAGGCAGTTAAACTTGGAATCGTGGCAAATCGATGTGCGTATTCGCGAACGAATGATTCTAGTGAATTTCCTGAGAGACGTAGATCGAGTTTATTCAAATGAATATTCGAATGCAAGCCATCACATAATTCTCTAGAAAAACAAACAAGCGATTCATTGAATTTCTGACTAATTATCTTTGTTTTACCTGAGAAATTCCAGTGACAGATTGGCATTGGATAATTGTAAAATTTCCAATGATTCGTTCTTGGTAAAAAACGATTTTACACCACCTGAGCTTGTTGTCGATGGACTTGAAGATTTTGTTGATGAAATGAACAAACGTCGAAGGTTACACGACAGTGTTGCCAATGAATTAAAGAACTAGAGAAGAAGTTTTCATTCGTGAATGATGAACAACATTGATCTTACCGATTCCAAACTAAATTCAATGTCACTTAAGTGTAATTCTTCTAAAACATTATCACTGTTAGAAAACAGCAGGGTGACACACTAAAACAAATCATTCGAATCGAATTGGATTTATTGAAAATCGAACGTACGCTTTCTTCTTTGATTCGATTGCCGGAGATATTGAGAATTCGAAGATTTTTCAAGATGAAACTATTGCTGATCAATGCCGTATTGAAGATTTGTAAGCTTTTGTGCGAAATTGAACACGATTGAAGATTCAATGACCGAATGGGCAATTTACGCTGTTGTAACGATGAACACAACGCGATCAAACCTAACAAAAAGAAGCATCATCACCAAATCTCAATAGAAATCTCTCTCCTACCTTTATCTTCGAGTGGATTGAAAGATAAATCAAGATTCTCAATCAGAGTTACGGACAAACAGTGACTAAATCGTGTCGCAAACTCCCTAAAACATCAAATATTCAACATTTTTCATATTCCGGCTGATATCTCACTTGGAAAGATTGCAATCGATCAAACGTAGATCATTGACTGCTCTGCATAAACGCGTCACTGTACACAGTTCTTCAAGATTCTCCGATGACTTAACAGAAAAACACAACTCACTGAAAGTACAAGCATACGTTCTACATACTAATTTCACATGCTCTATCGATAATTTGGTGAACCAATCATTATGACGTAATGCACTGATTATCGGTAACCAATCTTTTTGTGTGAATGATTCAAATTCGCGAAATGTGAATTCACGTGATGTTCGATGAGCAAAGACAGTATCAACGAGCTAAATTGAAAATGAACATTCACAAATAAATCTATCCGGAAAATCTTGCAAGAAAGCATTCCTTTGCAACCAACACTCGAAAACCATGCAATTTACCGGCTTAATGTACTTCGTGTCTCGTAAAAAATCGACATGTATTAACGGGAAGTGCCGTTTAACTTACACTTTGGACAGATCTATGACATTGCGATTCAAAGAAATCACAGGCGCATTCATAACGAACAGAAAAGCCACCACACGGACGAATATCATTAGTCATATCTTCATAAGATTCATTTGATAAACGTAATAATTTATCATATTCATTCTCGGGACGAATTTCCACTCTATGAACAAAAAGAAAACACTAATCTTTAGAAGTACGCATGACCACTTACATCGCTTGCAATCTATGAGGAAAAACAGCATGCAAACTTCGGATAAGAATTATGAGAAATGGTTGCAAAGATGCTTTTTCATTGAAACTGTATAACGAATGAGTTTGCTTTTCATCTGTTTCGATGATAACCTAGATATATTCAGAGTAAATAGCACGTTTTACTGACATGTTCGTACTCACATGAGAATCACTTGATCGATCGATTAGTTTTATTGTTAAGATATTGAATTGTGATTCGATCTAGATGATCAAATGAAGCTTGGTAGAGGAAATACGTTCCACTTACTTTAACAGGCATTTTTGTTGAACAGATATATACACGAAATGCATCCATACACTAAAATGAAAACAGAGTTGAACTTTAACTAATACAGATCTTGTCCTTTTTTTTACCAATAAACGTTCTTCAACTTTTTCACCCTTTGTGCCATAACGAATGCGACCATTGAAATAAAATGATGAACGTTTTGTCACGTTACGTGCACTCCCTGTCGAAGGCAAGAATCATCGATAAAAATGCACTAGAAATTTGTATTCTTACCAATTAATTCCGAAAAATCGTCTCGATCGCTCATCTAGAATTCGAAGAAGAAGAAGAAAAAAGAGCGTTGGTATACTTCAGCTGGATCAGTCTTCTATTCGTTGATTGATTATATAAGAAAAAGCTGAAGAAGAAATAAAATTTCTTCTACTCACCTGATCGATCAATCATTGGCAGTATACATGACAAGCACAGGTAGGCAAATAAATAAGTCAACAAACAAATGCAAAGAAATGAATCATAAGACAGATAAGTATAGACTACTATACAATGTAAAACATAACAACAACCATGTATATAGAATGATGAATCATCAACAGAATCAAAGATTTTGTACTCAAGCGACATCTTTCCAAACGATACGAGTGTGACTTGCACATCAAGAACGAAGAGTGAAAACATTAGTTTTTCGTTGCCTCGATATGTATTTAAATAAGTATCCAGACGCATTAAATGTCTCTAATTAGATTCCCTGGGAGGTCATATCTGGTCGAACAAACACTGTAGTTCGTGTCGCTGAAACAAGGTTTTACTTGAGAATCACAATGTTTATTTCAAATGTACATGGCACTTCTTATATATATGAAAAAAAGGAGAAATTTTGAGACTAGACTGGTTCGTGAGTGACAACTGAAGTTGCTCTTGGACCTGGACTACTTTTCGATCTCAGTAACTCTTTATCCACTCCTGTATTTTGTTTCATATATTTCCTTTCTCCATCTGTTACGCCGCTCCGTGCACCCGCCACATACGAATAGTGTGGATGTGATCGACTTTTGTGTACATGGCGACGATCATCTTTTCGATGGCTATAATAATCTTCCTCAGCCATGATAGCATCATTGTTTCCATATCGGAGCGCGTAGCGTTCCCACAATTGTTCAATAATTTCTTGCACGAAAAAGTCCGATACATTGAGAGTTAACATTCGAAGGATGAAGTACCCATCGGGTTCCAAGTATTCGGTGATGAATGATTCAACGAGTGCGGCGTGAACGTGTTCGCCAAGAGTACGTGGACAGTATTTAAACTCCATACGAAAACGCGGAATATCTGGACGAGATATACGTGCTAAACGTGTTTGTATATATTTCTCCCGTTGGCTGTATGTCATGAGACGCCCGATCCAAATGACAAATGAACACGCATTGGAGATAAAGACGAAAATATACCATATCCACAGTAAAGTAAATGTTTGCTAGAAAAAGATGAAAAGAACAAAGTTAAAAGTGAGCAAAAACATCGTATTCTACTTGATTAAACAAATTAACCGTTAGAACACATTGGACAGTAATTCTTTGTAATGGTTCTCCGCCTCGTAGAGGTTCTCGAACTTGAAAATCACAGAAAGTTTCTCGCGGGAAGTACTTCGATTCCGGTTGATTTAGGCCATAACGAAATAATTTGACACTTTCATAGCCAAACTGTAAAAAATTTGTGTCAAGAAATATATTCAACAAGCAAATTTGTAGAATAACATTGAGTATATACCAAAGTCTAAAGCGTAAACACAAGAATAACTCTTTCGACAAGCAGAACATGAATTTACTTGATGAACATATAAAGTGTTATGAAATAGTTTCCGAGAAATTTGCCCGTCATACAACAAACCAATTGAAATAACTTTACTATCAACGAGGCTTGTCGCGCTTCGGCATCACTTTGTCGACGTGCATCATCGACGTACATATCGATGGTATCCACAACATAGCTAATCAATTGATCGCGCTCATCAAATTTTTCCAATTTCTTTGTATCATCGGCAGTTTGAACGATGTCTAAAAGATCAATTCCTGAACGGATACTCAAAGTACGCCAGATCAACCGTGGAAGATAGAAAAACAATGCCATCAATAAGATTATAAATGGTGTCCATTGGTAATAGTTTAATTTGCTATCCATTCTATAATCATAAACATAAAGATATGAGTCTCAATTGTGAATGTGAAGACAAGTACGTGTTCATGAGAGAACATAGAACGAACATTTTGTAATCAGGAACTCCCAGCAAATATTGTCGATTCTTTCGAGATTATGCTGCATAGACAGGGTGAAATCAATATCCAGTGAATCTGATTCGTTTTCATTGTTTACATTTACTCAATGCCGCACATATATCTTATCAATAAATCGCGCCCTGATGATGACGATGTAGATAAGAAGAGAGAAGCACGTATCAAGCTACCATTCATATCCAGTTTGACATTCGCCGCATGGCGGAATCGCTCAAATGTAGGAAATGGCATCTTAGTCGAAGAGAAACCAAATGATTCATTTTCTCTCCCTGTACATTGTGTCAACTATCTACGGTCAAAGGTTAATCTGATGCTTGACGAGAAAAAAATTTAATAAAAAAATGTCATCATTTCCGTTGTTCTGTGTGGTTTCTTTTACAAACCCTTCCAAAATACGATTTCGATGCAAGTGATTCAGTGAAATAAAACGCAAAGGAAAAGGCAAATATAATCTTTTCTATAGCTGGATACAACTATTGTAATTAGTATTCTAACAAGTAATACTTTAACGCTTCATGGCAAGTAAATGTATATAAGCGTTAAATTGAATTCGTACGAAAGATAGGACAAACCCTGCTCTGAATGCATAATATCATCTGTTTTCGACAGTAGACATCGATTTGTTTTTAATTGAAAGGCAAATGTTAGAGTCAATATGTACTCACCGTTCTTGTACATTTTGTGGAATTGTTTGGTTTTTATCGACGTAGTATGTGGAAGATATGTAGCAGATTTGGTTTGTGTATTGTATATACGGTCTGATAAAATTAGCTCGATTCCAACATTCGATTCGGTCTTCATCGAACTGCTTGGTCGCAGTCAGAGTTGCAAAAAGAACTAGTAGAGCGACGGTATATTTGTAGTTTATTTTATCGAATAGATCGTCATCTGATCGAAGTGATGATAGCAATAGAGTTGGTACTAATGTGATAATATAGAGTAGATCGACCATTGGTTGTTATCAAGCAAAAATCATCTTCAAGAGGAGAGAAAGTTCAATGAAAGTTTGAACAACAGAAGAAAAAAAGAGAACTTGTGTACTTGTCTATTCCTATACTTAACCGATAGCAATATTTCTTGTGGTTTGCGACCGTGTTTGACGCTTCTTTTTTTTCCACACGAAGAAAGAGAGAGAGAGAAGAAAAAAAAGATGTTGGCATAGGAAAAGAGAAAAAAACGGTCGCAAGAAAAAAAGGCCATGTTCCTTCATCTATTACTTTCGCTCGTACTATATAACCACACATGCATTGTATGTGTGCCTCCGTTATGCAAGGAATACAGAACCACGACAAAAAAAAATGAGAAGCAGTAAAACACAATAGGAGCGCACAGGCATTTTGTTGAGTAGGTATGTGTATATACTTGTCATTCAAGGTTTAGTCAGTTAGAAACAAACATGAAAGAAAGAGAGACCTATTCATCAGATAACTTCAAGTATTTTTTTGTTATTGAGGCAAATATCGAAACAGAAAAAGAACAAGGTTATTTAGTTCAAAATCAGTCGAATACAATCTTAAGCGAAGCAGTTGATACGTATACATCATCCATTGACAAAGCAATTATCAACGAGAAACAAAAGAGAGACTTCCGCGCCTTGGCAGAAATAGCAAGGAGAATTCGAGTGGTATCTGTCGGAGTAATATCACTGCTGATCTTTCCGCCAAATGTATTCTTTGTAAATCGATGAATCCAAGCGTTTTCAAATGTCTGGGTTTCTTGTCCTTTTCCAAATGTTTATTATAGAAAAATAAACTAGATTTTACGTAGGAACTAATAAACAACCACATTGAAAACTAATTAGATTTGGAGATTGTTACTGATTGTGAACAGTCGACAGATCGTGGTTTCATCGCTGATAGAAAACATTCAGTATTCATTCGAGTCCACATTGATTTACACAAGACACAGAAAAAAAAGAAAATTATTTTAGTCAAAAGAAACAAACCAATAATAAGAGTGCTAAATCCGATTATAGAAGTGTTTAATATCTAAGAAAATACAATAGTTAAATTAGAAACAAAGTTTTTGTCAGCGCTTCTACCTGTAATAATTAGGTTTGAATGGTCCAGCCTTGTTTACACCTAAGTATTTGCATTGCTCATCACTCAGTTCTGTTAAATGAGCATCAAATGCTGGTAGATGTAGACTCGCAACGTATTCATCTAAACAAATTTGTTTATCAATCAGTACATTCTTGCCTGTAGTCACTCCTTACCCATCTTCTTCGGTAATAAATAGACATCACATTTATAACGATTAGGTGGAGCATTATAAAGTTCAATCAAAGCCAATGCCTACGATAGAGATTCTCAAAATATCGAACGATAATAAAGAAAACAAACCGTACTTGTGTAGCAGCAGTAATTGATACAACAAACGATGGAACACTTGAACAACAAAGATTCATAATTCGACCCTAGATAATCAAAATATTATGCTCTGCTTTTCCAAGGATTCAATATTGTTTACTTCAGCAATTAGGACGATTCGTTTTCCATTCGGCCATATAACATGATCGACATTACTTCGAACACGTTCGACTTGTAGATCATTCGTCGATAGATCGCGTAAAAAGCTCTATCAATTGTACGTTAACAAAAACCAAATGACCAAACAAATCAATCTTACCACATCGATTTCAGTATTTGAATGTCCCATATTACAAACTATGGCGCCATTTTTCAACTTATCTAGCGCTTCTCTCGTAATCGTATGTTTACTTCCCGAAGCCGTTATGATAATATCAACTTGTTTAACAACTTCTTCCAGTCGAACAACTTTGTAACCTTCCATACTAAAAGCAGCCGCATAAAGACGAGTAATTAGAAAATTAATTTAGAATGAAGACCTACCATGCTTGTAGTGCACATATGGGATCGATTTCAGTTACATAAACAAAACAGCCCATGCCACGTAACGCTGAACAACATCCTTTGCCAACTTCGCCTAAAATAATTGTCAAAATTTTAACAACTAAATTCGCTACGGTATATTCATGAAGAAAGAGAAAACTAAAATTGTCCGATAGCATGACTTCTCTTCATAAAATGATATGAAGAAAACATCCTGTCAAACTGAATACATGAATAATAAGATTATAAATACACATACCATATCCACAGACCACGGCTTGCTTTCCTCCGAACATGATGTCCGTACAACGCTTGATTCCATCAATAATCGATTCTCGGCAAAGATATAGATTATCGAATTTCGTTTTTGTTACGCTATCATTGACATTCAATGCTGGCACGGGTAGTGTTTGTGCGCGGCACATTTGATACAGACGATGAACACCTGTAACGGATTCTTCAACGATCCCTTTGATCGTTGAAAACAACGTTGAATAATGTTTATGACAATAGTGTGTTAAATCTCCTCCATCGTCAAGGATCATATTCGGCTGCCAACCTTGCTCAGCGCCAATAGCCTTTTTAATACACCACCAAAAGTCATCGTCCGTTTCACCTTTCCATGCAAAGATCGGTATGGATTCTTCCGCGAGCGCTGCGGCAACTTCGTTCTGTCAAAAAAATAGATTCAACTTCATACGAAAGCGACATGCTAATGGATGGATGAGGTTACCTGAGTAGAAAATATGTTGCATGCACACCAACGCACCTGCGCGCCTAATCGTGTTAATGTGTCGATTAAAACCTAGTTTATTTTAGAGAAAAAAACATTTAAATCTGTTGAGAATTACGAAAAATCCGGCACACTCACAGCGGTCTGTGCCGTTATATGTGTGCACCCAACAATCTTTGCTCCTTGTAATGGCTTATCGTTCTCAGCACGACGACGTAATGCCATAAGGCCGGGCATTTCTGAAACGAATTCGGATGTGTATTTACACTTATTATATATTAATCAAGGAAAGTAGAAGAAACAAATTGCTTTCCTTGCACGATCGTTTCTAAGCTGAATGGTTTACTGTTCGATGAAAGTAAAATATTAATCGTCCTTAATACTGAAGTTGACATATAAGTTTGAAAGGAAATGTAAGAACAGTCACTCATGTGTCTCGGAAATACTCCTATTGTAAAGTCTACGAGCTCATTATGAAGTCTATTCATTTTCATATTAATAAAGAGAATATTTTCTTTTTTTGTCTTTTGCCATTAGAAATTTATGTAGTCTAAAGTTTTTTCTTTTCTTGAAAACTTGTTTAATCATATAAAACAAACCTTGCTCAGCAATCTCAATTTCTCGTCGGCCATATTGCGCATGTTTTATACGTCGAACAGCGAAGTCTGTGAAGCCGGCTGCATTCTTCTATAAAAGAAAAATTCATTAACAAATCAAATCTTTTATTGAAACTGACATGTTGTATTTCACGGATATTAACACCAGTTCCTTCATCGGTTTCGCTGTCGCTATCACTTGCAGTAGCTAGAAGATAAAAGGAAAGAAAACGATCGTTCTATAATTGCTTTTAAGCAAGATGAAAAAGCAAAAGATAAATGTATGTGTAGCGCTTTCCATGTGTTACAAAAGAAACAAGTTTCTCACTATATTGTTGAAGGTGGTCTAAATCATCGAAGTCAGTTTCACATTTTGAATTGATTGATCCTAGACGTTGTGATTGCGATTGAGCTGGTTTATCATTACCGGATGATCGTCGTCGAATAAGATTAATATCAATGAATTGAACGGATGCTCGACGATCAGTGCGGGATCGCGCTTTACCCTCCTCATCAGTATCCTCCATGTTCGACATGGATCGATTGATAGAGAGAGCGTTAGAAAACAAACTTTCTTAGATGACAAAAAATACGTCAATAACAATAACACACATACACGCACCAACGAAGAAAATAGAGAGAGAGAGAGACGATGAGACAGGAGGTGTTGGTGCCTCTAACGTTCTTCGCATTTGATAGAAAAACGAGAACGAAGCATAATTTTCTCTCGATGTTGTCTCCTTTTTTTCTTCTTCCTATATTGTGTATATAAGTATATCTATCTAGCAAGATATTTCATCGGTTGATGACTAATGCGGCAGAAAAGCACCCAAAGAGAAAGAGTAGTAAGCTTTTCACACTCACACACGCCTTCCGGACCGTTTATTGGACCATTAGAGTCATTGTTGTATTGATTTGATAATGAATGAATGAGTTTCATATCAAGAATTTGTAATGACGATCGTCGTCGATCGCGATGTAGTTGTTCTTCTTGTTGTTGTTCATCAGATGACAAATTTGTTTCATCGCTGTGAGCAACTTGATGCTGGTGTTGTTGTTGCTCGTTCATTTGCTCCTGATAATAGTCATTGACCTGCTCGAGACTACATTTCGACGTTGACTCAAGCGCGTCCCTATTCGATCTCTCTTGTTCTAACAAGTTACTCGTTAGTGACATAAGTTTGCAACTGATGTAAGAGATATGCTTCGTAGTAGAAGAAAAAAAAGAGGGGCTCGCTTTTCAATAGAACAACATCAACAACAACAAGTCTTTGCTTTCGAGGATAGACAGTCGATGGATGGATGGATGAAATAACAATAATTCCAATATCTGTTACTGGCATGTAGTGTATGTCTATATATTTGTACCTTATATCTTCTTCCTGTCCTTCATGACAATAACAGGGCATCTATGTATAAACGGATTTTTCTGTCGTAAAAATAGACATCGGATGATATTCGATGATGCTATTAAGGCGGTGTAGTTCGGATGACTGTTTGCAATTCTAATAATTCGTTGGTTACTTACACACTTGTTCTTGATCTTTATTAGAGAAACGTCTCTCGATTATATTCACATTAGTCCGAGCTCGATCATTGTAAAGTGTTGAAGAATCGAGAATTAATTGTTGTTTCAATGGATAATAAATAGTCTTAGCATCGTCATTATCATCCGGACTGGTATGGATTAATGAAGTTGAATAAATGCCCGGCGGTAGCTTGTTTAGAACAGATTTCTCCATGGGAAAATACGATAAAGACTACGATCAACGCGCAATCGAAGAAGTGAACGACATTCAGATAAAGTAATGTGCATCATTTGATCCCTTTTCTTCTTTTATCTTTTTTTTCACATGAATGAATCATTCTATCATCTACGCTTTCTTACGGCATGCGAATGAAACTTATTGAGAGGTATTTCAATGCTCGAGAAAAGTAACTTACTTCCATCGGATAAGACTGAACTTTGCGAGTAGGAGTATTGTCGACGGGTTGTCGGGTCGAGGCAGATGCGACGCTAGAAAACAAAAAAATATTTTAATCAATCTTTCGATTTATGACAGAGCGAACAGAAATTTAAGATAGTTAGATTAATTATTGAAGAAGTGTCAGATTACCAACTGTTGGTTTTCCGCACATTTCCATTAAGTCCTTTTCCTCTTACTTTGGTCTTCCCACACCTATTATCGAATGGAAACAGACAAGGTCTATAGATTTGGAAATCACACAGCCGGATTTTTTCTATAGATGTCGCCTTATAAGACAGAACTTGATTACAACGTGCTCAAGTAGTAATCTAATCCTATGATAGGAATTAAAGAGCTGTGCTTAATTAAGGGCCGAGGGGCAAATTAACTCAGAAGAGTATTTACGATTAGAAACAACTATATTCGAGAATCAGCCGTTTATTCCAAAAACAGGTTATTTGGATCACATCAAAGATCTATCAGCAGCAATCTCGTGAGATTTCAGTGTATAGGTTTGACAAAGTTACTAATATAAAGGAGAAACAAAAAAAGCAAATGATATCTCTAGAGATTTGCGCGTATCGATTATTGTAATAGAGAACCGCGAATGTTCATCATTGAAAGAAACAATACATGTATTCATGTCGTTATTCTCAATCGCGTGTTAGTCAAAAAAAAAGACAATAAACGCTTGTTGAAGGAAAAACCTCAAGCCACTACCGATCGTTATTCTAGACCTATCAAGTAGAATGACTTTATTGTAAAACGGTCTCAATAGGTCTCTCGCAAATGGCTCAACTTCTCACAGATGTGTTTGTGATACAAAAGAAGCATGTTATTAGAAAGTCAACGTATAATTATCACATAAATACCAGTAACAGAAAGAAAGTATCTATTCTCATAGATCGTAGGTTGTTAACATTGCATATTTTCTGTACGTCATCAATCGATGTAGAGATTTTCCTCGTCACTAGCTTCCAAAAGGTTGAAGTTTATTCACCCACCGGTTGGCGACCATTTGGCTGATCGTTCGTACCAGCCGACGACGGGGATTCGTCATCAGGTGGGATTAGGTCCGCCGTATCGCGTCCATCAAGACTAAGAACAGGCAGTAGACCATGTGACTTATTTTCTGGGATTGGAGCAATTTGAGAAACACTTGGAATATTGTAAAGTACTTTGGAGTCGATGGATGAATTGGTTTGAATTGCCGGACTTTTGGTTAATTTCCTTTTCGCTTTATTTGAACGTTTGAAGACAAACATGGTTAATGGCAGTGGGATATTTCTCGGAGATTAATATGTGTGTTCATTCGCATGTCGCTGGTTATGTAAACTCGCTTTTCTTCTTATTCTCGCTGTCTAATATGGAACCAACATGTACGAACTAGCTGCCGGGCGATGAGTGCGGAAGCAAAGAAAAAGAAAGAGAAAGAGAAAATGCTTCCATTAAGTCTCCTCAAGAAATAGAACAGATAAAAGAAATATTATGAATATTCTTAGCTAGAGAAGAATAATAAAGTTGTATTCGGCAATCTTCAACTAACTCATCGGTCATTCCACTAGCGAATATTTTCTTTTAACAGCTAATCACGGTCATTGCTGATAAGAGAGAGCTTGAATTATTAATATTGAATTTCGATTCGATACTGCTGTTAGAATACAAAAACTTTCTTATGTAAATGCGTTTTATTTTACCTCGTTTGCCGAATTTTGCTTCGAAAGGGCTTTTCGGCCTGTTAAAGACTTGATTGAGTGCCTCGTCGGAGCGCGACGACGTATTTGCGCTTGCTGATCATCTTGCAGGCTGTCTGTTTGAAATGATTCGACATCATGTTGATTACCATTGCTATTTAAAACGGATGATTGTTGCTGTCGTCGTTGTTGTTGTTCCTCGAGAATGATTTGCGGAAGTTCATGCACTACTTCCGATCGTAAATGATTCATTATACTGCAAGGAAAGTAGAAATTAAAGCTATGAATAGAAAATTTTCTAACGGTGGTTGCTTTAAGAAACGTTTCGTTTACATCTGGAAAAGATCTAACGTGTTGTTGTTTTCTTGTTCTTGATCGAGAAGTTTTCAGTAAAAAGCGAAGAAATGCATCAATACAAGATAATTCAGTCTTTCTATTTGTCGATCTAATCAAATGGCGAACGAGAATCTTTAATTACTTTCTTTTCTCTTTCGAACGCGAAAAACATTTAATCAAAAAGCTTCTTTATAGACCTGGAGATTTATTATCATGGAAGTCAATAAAAACGATAGATGACTAGTAGACGACGTTCTACGAAGGGAAAACTAATACGCAAAACCAATGTGAATCTCAGTGGAGAAGAAAAAACGTAATAGATACAATATTTTCATCCATTTACTCGGCAGGTGTCTCCGACTGCAAATGATAACATCGCGAGATGGAAAGTTTTCTAACCTTGACAACTGTTGTCCTCGAAGAAAGTCATCGATGACGTTGGTTTGATATGTCCTGTACGACGCGTTTGTTTGCGTCGTGCCTTACAGCCTTTATATAGCACACTCAAATGTTAGAAAGCATCAAATTTAGGAAATAATCTCCGACACGATTAGTTGATCGATATTCTAATAAAAATCGCCCGGAGATAAAATCATCTAGACGTCGAGAAGAAAGTCGTGCGCTTATTGATGTTGAAAACTAAAGATGCAAGATCAAATAAGAATTCTACCTATTTGCATTTACCAGTCATGGGATTTAGATCTGAGATGTGAACTTTGAAGTATTCTTTTTTTGGTTAACGATGTCATTTCTTATTTTGAGAAAATATTTCGACTGCTCAATCAATTGCAAGAACGGGTATGAAAACCTGCTTAGTATATCTAATCCTCTCAATACGTCTGTTCTCTCGCACGCAATTGACATACAATTGTTGACTGAATTTTCTGCAACAGAGATATCAAAGAGACGAGATGAATCTTGGTGAACTTGTGTTTCTTCTTTTTAATAAACGGTGTCATATTTTTCAAGGAGAAGCAATGCAGGAAATGATTGCATTTCCATACATTTCTTTTTTTTCAGAACCTACGACATTCTGTTTAGTTCCTTGTGCATTCTCTTCGGATTTCCTGAATGTGTGACAATAATACAAATGAATCTGATCTTGCATAAACAAACGACGTAGTCTCAAATGAGCTTTCAAAGCTAAAAGATTTTCTACCATCAAACCTTGCCATATGCAAAATCTTGTTTTCGGTGATTTTCTCCTGGTCAGACGACTGTAAACAAGACTAAATTATTTATCAATTGATGTGAATTTTTATTCATGTTTAAGAATTTCCTATTGTAAATTCAAGGAACTCCCTGTTTGATCGACATTGATTGAAGTAGTTTTCATTGAAGCAGATGTCACCTGTAATTCTGTCAATCATGAAAAAACCCAATGAACAGAATCATTCTTCTCACATTTATTCCTCATGAATCAACTGCAAGTCAACTATTCTTATTCATAGGATCGACACACCACACCTTCGTTGATTCGTTCTGACTTGTATAATAGCAATCGACGTTAATAACAAGAAGTAACGTCGATGCCGTTTTTTTCTTCATTCCAGCTGTTGCATGTAATCTTAGACATAGACCAGAGAATGGAATAGAGAGTAATAGGCGTAAGGCCCATCTGGTGATGTTTCTTCATTCTCGTACCCACGTAAAGTAGTAAGAAAGAGAAGAAAATCATTATTTGCCTTCATACTGTGCTCTACTACATTGCCTTGCTCTCTCGTGAAAAAAAAAGAAAGCCCAATAATTGTCGGCTGTGTGTGTGAGAACGTGTACGAGTGAGTGACGGAAGACAGATGGGGCAACGACGACAACAACAGGAGTGTGTTACTAGTATACGTTGTTCATTTGACGTTCTTCCTCGTTCGCAAGAACAGCATTGCCACATCTGGATCGATCGCAATGCCAATAACAGCCAATATTCAAGTAGATACATGCTCTAATTGTATTCTCATCGGCAAACAAATCTCATTTTCTTGTAGAAACGTGCTCGAAAATCAGTCGCTCCTATTCGACCGCAAATCAATCCACCACCTTCAACAAACTCATCCACTGATGGAACAGTGTGTCATCTATGCGGTTACTTAGGTCGAACAAGATTATTATCGATTGAAAAGCACGGCTATAGTTTTTTACGCCATTTACCGCCAGCATCTGGTGCTCTGTTTGTGAACGAAAATACTCAGCATGTTCGTGCCTGTCATCTTTGTAGTTTATTGCTGGATAAACAACGTGAACTTAATCATACGTCGAACAATTTCTTTTTCAAAGGATTTTTTCGATCAGCAGGCTCATGCCACAATAACGATGATTTACCGGTAAAACGATCATCAAATTCTACCAACGAACAGGAACAACCGAATGGTACATAAAAACTCACGTACACTTTCAATGATGTCAGTATATTATTCATTTAGAAACGGAAATATCAAAAGAGATCACACCGTTATCCGATAATCCGCTGCTCATCACAACTAAAACGAATGTATCGATGCAACAATCTGGACGAACAGCACCTCCACCATTGCGTAAAGCAGCTTCTACTGTCATCTCTACTGACCTGTAAGTAGTTCTACCATTTCAAACAGCTCTAGTGTAAAAAACATTTCCTGTCACTAGCTTCACCGACTTATCTTCGACTGATGACATCAGAGCATTGGACTCATGTCTATCATCGATTCATTCGCGTTTTCTCTCCGATTATACTTCGATTGTATCTTCCTCGAATCAAGCATTCTACAAATCATGCCGTTTATGTTTATCGGTTAAACCTCACGGCACATTTTTCACTATCTTCAAAAATCAATTCAATTTTCTTTCTGCACCACAAATTGACGTTTGTACATTATGTTATTATAATTTAATGGATCAGTACAAGAATGAAGTGACAACTTACCGTCGTCCACGACCTCAATGTTATCTCTGCCGCTGTCGAATTCATTTTGTTGATTGGGAAGTCAAACTATTAGAAACTGAACACTTTCCTTTCTTGCTAAAACTAGCAAACGAAAATCGAATTCTTCGTGAACAGTTATACGATAGTCAACGTTTAGCACTGGTATGTGATTCATGCTTTTATGCATTACTTTTTCAATACATTGACCAACAGCGACAAAACATCGCAATAGAACGGCGAAGTTATACTTGGCAAAGTACATATTCGTACGAGATCGAACATTCTTTCAACGATTATCAGTGGGCCTATACATCGGACAATAAAACAAGTTGAAATCTATATTTATATATATATATATATATGAATGAATGCTTTAAAAAAGAATTGTACAGATAGGAGAATAGGTTTGGTTTGTCTTTATATTGACTAGATGAACATGCTGATGGACGGAGGTTCATATAATGCTCGTTTTCGATTGTGAATGAAGCGAAAATGAATTAGTAGTATCTAGGACTGGATTACCATTGTCATTGAGAGATCCATCAGCTGTTAATGATGATCGATGTTCATCTTCATTTTCATCCATTTCGTAGAATTCATCTGTTTCGTCAAACATTGGTGCTGGGCGTCGGCCAACAATCAGTGTTAAATCATCCGGTGAGGATGACAATAATGGGACAACTTGATTACATTCCATACGCGTGACATCGATATTATTGACCTAGAAAGGAACGCGATGTTTTACATTGACAAGTACAAAACGATAAATATACTTTATAAATTCTCATGCACGGGATTAATGTTCCTTCTAATTCAGCTGGACCATTGGGTCGAATCTTATTTACATAGACACCTGTGCCATAAAGACGATCAGATATTGAGAAGCCAAAGTCAAGTACACGCTTATCACGTTTAAGTATTAATGTAACTGTGTCAATCGCTGTTCGATATCGTGCATAGTTATCATATTTAGTGTCGTAAATATTTGTTCGCATAGCTTTCTCGGCGAGACCACATGTCAGTGAACGATCGTTATCTGAATGACGTAAACGACTAACTGTCGGTGGTGGTGTACGATACGATCCAGTTGTCGACGAACTCATATGAAGTGGACGCGAATGATTGACTGATGACATTGAATGTGTTCGATGTTTAAGAACGAAATCGCCTAAAAGAATATAGCAAATTGACACATTCGATGATGAATATCAACTCACTAGGATTCGCATTAGGATTCGGTATTTGATAATGTTGATGTTCATTGATAATTATATCCTTTGTTGCTATCTCACCGTTTTCACTTAGGCGATTATCTGTGTATGAGCTACTCCAAGAATCGATGGCCGAGTCTACTGATGGTGTGTAATCTTCTGAAGCAAAACGTAAGAATGAACGACTATTTCAAAACGAATATTATCTACGAACTTTGTTGCGGATGAAGCAATCGAGATATTTTCAATGTTATTTCATCGCCGCTTGTCTGAAGTAATTTAATTGCTTGATTAAGTCCTTTACCACGTAGACTGACATCATTTATTGCTAAAATTCGATCACCAATATGAATTGCATTTGTTCTAAATCGAGTTCAACAGATTTTTCTTCAATCAAATCTCTTCTCCACGTACCTGTCAGCTAATCCACCTTCGCATAAATCCGACACAATAATCGGTTGAAATACATCTTCACTGCCCGATATTGTCAAGCCAAGTGGACCACTAAAGAAAACGTTTCTCATCGTTCTCAGCAAAGTACCTTCTACAAGCATACCCCTGTCGAAGTAGTTGAACTTTGTAGACGACAACATTTTCACAAAGATTATCTTCCGAATAGACGTCATCTTTCTTGATGCGTAATCGGACGATATCATCGCAAGTTTTTAATAATGCATGAATATCACTGAGATTTTTGCCTCGTAATGAATGCGTGTCAATAGATAACAGATGGTCACCTGCTTGGATCATTCCACATCGATAAGCGATACTGCCTCGTTTGACGTCACTGATGATGGGCACGTCTTCGGTACGAGAATCTATCATAAGCAAAGCTTCTGCTAAAGTTTGCTTTCGAGAAAAGAGAAATACTCACAAGTAACTGATAAACCTAAGTCCAAATTTTTACGTAAGATTTTCACTTGACATACGCCGGAGGACAACATTACAGAATCTAGTTAATGGAGCAAAAAGAAATCAAATTCAAGTTCAACAGATAATATACCTGCAACGTCGAATTCGATATCAAGATGTAGTTGCTGAGTAGATGATTTAATCAATAGTCGAGCATCTTCTAACGATACACCTTCTAGCGCTTGACCATTAATTGCAAGAACACGATCACCTAACTGAAGAATACCAGATCTAAATCGATGGAAAATATACGTTTGTGCGAATCTAACTGATCTTTTCTTACCTTTCCGCAACACCTCCGGGAGCCAAATATCCAATGATTGGCGGCTGTAACAGTAAATCAGATGCATATGAACCATTTTGAAGTGTGAACCCAAAATTTCCGAGTGCTTCGTCATCAGGTGAACTTCGATTTGATGATAGCGAATCGACTTGAAGCGTACATTCCATAGTTTCTGTATGGCACATTTGATTGCTTAGTAAAGTTTGATAACATGAATTAAGCGAACCTATTGCAAAAAGAAGGCAAATGAATGAGATAGTTGGTGAGATAGGTGCAGAGAATGATTATGATGAAAAGATCAGTGTCAAGTGTAGACATTCAATGTACAAATCAACGAGCAAGACTTTGATAATGATATCGTTTTACCTAATTCATACAGATTATACATTTTCGTAATTAATGTTAGAGTTTTATTGGACAAATCATTCAGTGAGTGAAGACCTAGATCATAAGTTTTCGTTTGTTTATTTTCAACAACAGAGTTCAAATTCTGATATGAAAGAGAAAGAGAGAGAGAGAATATCTTTACAACTTACTCATTGAGTTTTGCCGTGCTTTATTAAGTGATTTACGACTTTGAGTATGATAATTACTGCGTGTCATCGAACTATTTATCTGCACTGATGGTCGGTACAAAGACGAATGATTGTTATCGTTGATCGGAGCTAGAAATGAAAACAGACTTCAATCCTGGGCGTAAAAAGAAAACTTCAATTCACCTCGACTCTGGGGCTGTTCAACGATCATATGTAATGAAGCCAATGCGCTCGAAGGTGTTACTTCAATATGACAAAAGTCGCCTGTACATGCTCGAAGGATGGCATTGGCTTCGATTAATGAGATTCCATCAAAAGATTTCTTGTCTATAGCATTAATTTGATCGCCACTATGCAATGCTCCACAACTAGAAGTTGATCACATAGGCGAAATTGTCGTGTTTTCATTGTAGAAAAAAAAGGACTTACCGATCAGCGATACTCGCAGGTTTAACGTTATCAATGACGATGATTGATCGATTACTGCGAATCCATTTTTGAGTGAGATTAATACCAATGGTAGATCCAAGAGACTTTTCAATTTCAATCAGTAATGGGCCAGTGGCGTGTTTAACACTCTCTGTTCGAACGAAAGAGAAAAGAAAACATTTCGATATTCTGTTGGTTTTTGATTAAATCAACTTCTTCAATGTACCTGTGCAGTACTTTAGTTTAAAAACTCTTAAATCTGTCGGATAGGAAGGTCAAAGGAGAACAAAATTTCATAATCAACTCCATATGTTCAATCTATACTTCTGCTTTTCATCATATATGACATATGCTTATTCACAGTGATATCATACCTGTCAATAAATCTGCTGACCTTCAGAAAGTCACTCTCGCTTAGAATTTGTCTACGTATGGTAATCTATCATAACGCAAGACACACTTCAGCAAACCTTGCCGGTTTTTTTCTTTGACAATTCCAATTAATAAATCTTACCGACAATAGCTACGTCATATTCAACGAGAAATAGCGTTGTACCGCGACATTGCCTCATGATATTATGAGCATCTTCTAATGTCGCTCCGCTAACGTTAATTCCATTAATAGCTAGCACTCGATCGCCAATTTTCAATGTTCCTTCTCTGAAAATGAAAGAGAAAATAATTAACACATAAGTTTAGTTGTAAATGATTCGAGAAAAGAAATCATTTCTCACTTATCAGCAGGCCCTTGAGGTCGTATCTTTGTTATAATAAGTGGTCGCATTCGACCTTTATCATCTGAATGTCCACCACGAAGAATGAATCCATAGCTTTGCCCTTCTTTTTCCAATTGAATCTGTATTGTTTTCGTTTGAACTGTATTCACAGCGTGCAAAGCTAAATAAGCAATCGAACAATGTAGATTCGACTCAAAGAAGTTCTACATACGCCATTTTGGTAAATCATATTCGATGTCTAATGTTAGTTGATCTTCGACTTGTTTGATTAAATCGATGATTTGCTCGTGTTTCAAACCAGCTGTTTTTACACCATTGATTCCAATGATGATATCTCCCGTTTCCAAAACATCAGCTTTTTGAGCCAATGAGCCCGGTTTTAATTGTGCTACTCGCGGTTTGCCATCTTTGTCAATACCACCTGATATGGTTAAACCAAGTGGACAACCTTCCTTTTTTATCAATTCAATTGTCGTTTGACCTTTGATGGCTATGAAGAATAAAGCAAAAAAAATTATTTGTAATTAAGTCGAAAGATACGAAGACAGTTAAACAAAAGACCTTGTCTACCGCGCGGCAATGGCGCTGGGCTAGGTGCGCTCCATTTACACATTGATATCGCTCGTTTTATATCCCATATTGATCCACTACTTTCACAGCTCATCTTGACGTCTTTAGTTTAAGTATTTATGAAGGTGCAAAGCAATGAATGGTAGTAGGCGGGCTCAATCCATGGTTATATGACAAAGAAGAGAACAAGTGTCACTTCACGCATTTCACTCTCCCTTCTCTCTTGTCTTTCTATATTGGCATCAAGTGTTTTCTTTTCCCCATTGCCTTTTTTCTTTCTCTTTATTGTCTTTGAACTCTTTCTTGTTCGCTTTCATTTCTTTCTCTACGATTGCGTACATGTATATGTGTATATAAACCACTGTATGTTCGATAACACACACACACACACACATTCTTTTCTTACTACTCATTCGACATGCTATACCGTTCTGCAATGTACTACATTATCAAGTATTACCATCACTATCCAAACACATACATCCGATTATGTTTGTACATATGCAACGGCATGCAAAGAGAGAGAGAGCGCTAGAGAGAGAAAGAGACACACACAAGAAAAAGAGTTGATCTTTGGAGTGTATTGCATATGCGTACACACACGCACATATGCTTCGAAAGAAGTAAAATCATCATATTGTGCAATGATCTATCGTTTGTCGAAGTATTATTATAAAACTGTCAAGGTACTTTGCGTTTCTTACGCTAGATTGATTATGTTAATTAATCTCGGAAGTCTTGCTTATCAAAAGGTTAACTTCGATGAAAATATTACTTGACTATCTAATCAGATTCTACCTCAAAACTAGAAAAAAAACCTGCGTTCTCTATCGCTTCAACATCAATTGCATTGATATCGTCAGAAATCGAATTTTTCACTTACCCTTTGTAATCCAATCTATTCGCTTAGATTGACTTCCTAAATCAACCTTCTTTTTTGATTTTCTTGTTGAACCACAAAACATTTTCAAATTAAGTACCATTTGATATACGAAATGATAATAAGAGAAATGAAAATATTCATATTATGTTTGACACTGATCAATCGATCACTATCGATGTTCACTGAGCACAACGAAGAAAAAATAGAAGGCGTAGTAAAGGTCATTGTCAATACAATCTTCGTTTGTAGCACATAGAGAAAGGTGCGAATGAATAGAGAAGAAGAAGAAGAAGAAGAAAAAAAGGAAGCTGATGCGTATGCTTCGTTTTTTTTATCACTTGATATGACAGTCCTTCGACAATCATGATTGATCATCGACATAGTGATCAAGACATTGATTGCATCTTATGCTTGTAACTAATTGCGACTAACAAGCACATTTTTACTATTGTGTCGTCATTTTACAGTACAATGACAAGTGTCTCTTGGTCATAGGTACTCACATTGATGAAGGCAAAACGAACGAACAACACAGGCTATTTGCCATTAATAGTTGTTTATAGCAATCGATATGTCTGCAATCATCTTTTCTTTCATCAACAAAACTAAGGCGAGAAGAAACAAAAATGAGTTCGAATTACTTAGTTACAAAAGAAAAAAATCTATTGACCATGAACACTTTTATGAAGTCAAACTGTGTGTCTGAAGGAGTTACGCCTTATTATCAACAAGTGATTTCATTTGATAACGTATAATTATTGACACTTGTCTACTATCATAAAAAACAATATCGAGATACTTTTAAGTAATGAAACATTCGTAATTGTCCCTGGTCATAAACGAGACCTTCGACATCATTTGTTTACGATATTTATGAGAACATGTTCTACGAAGAGAAAAACTTACCGAATTCATTCAAAGAACGAACAGTCGTGTGTTGATTGGATTTCGGTGGAATACGACGTCGTTTCGTAAAGACACACGTACGTAGAAAACGAAAAGATAATGGATTTGAATAAGGCAAATTTCGTCTTTTTATGACAATCTTTGGGAACATCGACACTCGTTCGAGTGTCGAGTACGATGATTTCCAACTCATTCTACTCCTATGCTCCAAACTGTGTTAGTTTACTTATGTAGATCATATCGTACAACAATCACTAATATAAATAGAGAGTGTATATCAATCACCGTATGTTGTACAAGGTTGGTATTACCCTCAGTACATATGCAAACATAATGCTTCGTCTCTTGTCGTTTTTTTTTTATTCGATTGACGATCATTTGTAGAATACACAAACATAGCTAGGGAAAAAAGGACGACGACTGATCAGTCATTAGCAAAATCAATAGATCGCTAGAGGTGGTCTGGTATTCTGTCTTCTTCTCGAGAACTGACGACAACTCATTTATTCAATGGACTATGCTATACCTATCGTATCTGGTATATTGATCTGTGCTATTATATCATCAGTCAATGATTTGTTTCTTTTCTAGATTTCAATTGTGATATTGAAAACAAATATCTTACAAATTGATGAGTGATGAGTTTTGGACGAAGGTAGATTCTGGATATCAGTCGCCGACGTTGACGTAATCGAAGATTCTAACAAACACAAAGATATTTCTCTTTAGTAATCAATCAAGACAACATCCTTTGAAACTCATTGACAGTTACTCATTTACTGCTAAAGGTTAATCGGTCATTTAATGAGACATAAACAAGATCGATGATCGATCAATCTCACATTAACAAACGACTTATCTCGATCATTTACCTGTGATTTCCGATGCATTCGTTTCATCCGAACTTTTCAAACAATGTATTTTCCAGTTGGGCATAGTCGTGAAGTGATCTAAAAGAATTCAGAAGAGAAATACACATGCACACATCATGCTTGTCACTTAATGAACGAAACAATACTCACATGATGAAAGTTACGAAGACGATGATCTGATGTAATATATAACTACGATGAAAAAGAAAAAGACCGGTGAATGTTCGATACGATGAAAACTAAAAGCATGAATATGTCTCGAAATACGCAAAGCTTTGATATGTTCGTCTCTGTTTTTGCGCACAGAAATGAATTTATCAAATGACGATATAGGGCGAGAGAAAAAGAGACGAAGAAAAAAAAGCAATCGATGATAATCGTTTTTTCCTCTTCCCCCCGATCAAAATGACCAACGAAGGATTGCAAAAAAAAACACACAACAACTCGAGATGTTTCTTTTGTACGATCGTACAACATCGAAATAACCAACTGACATCGAAGCAATTTTTGCTACATTTCATCGAGTTAGACAACAATTATATTGGCAAGGTGATACACAATGACAATGACAATCGAAATTAGATAGAACGTCTGATAGAGAACTGTGACGAAATGATGAAATGAATTCTTGGTTTGTATAATTGAAATATACGACAGAGAGAAGACTTTTTTTACGCCTTGTAAATCTGATCGTTGTATTCGTCAACGAGAGTAAAATAATATCGATGACATGTTTTTTCAGACAATCTTCAAGCGCATGAAATGTATCAGATTTACACTTCGTGCATAAACGTGTCTTCTGCCGACTAATTAAACTTGATTTCTCCTAACATGAAGTTAATTGACACATTGGCCTAAGCTTATTCTCTTCATGGCGAATACACCTGTATCGATTGCTTCACAATGTCTCTTCGCTGCGCTAGATTGATTTTTCTTTGCAGGGCGTATCCGGATGCATTTGTTTTGTAAATAAAATCGCGAACGGACACACATGACTGACAATAATTTCGTTGAGTTTATAATTTATATCTATGATGACCAATCGTACCAAGAACAACATTTTCAATTTGTTGACGATCTTCTTTGTCTATTAAACGATCAAACCGACAAGACGAAGGCTTGTTGGATCGAAGTGATCAACCGAAGTGACGTCGAATTACCAGCGAGTATCAAAACATTATGCGAATACTTTCATATTCATCCATTGACAATCGAAGATATAACAACGATCACACCAAATATGAAATTGGATTTATTCCATGATCAGCCAATCTTATATTTACTCATACAGATCATTTCATGGAATGATAAACATGTCGAACAACAACAACTCTCGCTCTATTTGAAATATTTCGAAAATATTCTAATTACATTTCAAAATCAATCGACTCGTGGGAATGATCTTTTTGATGAGATTCGAAATCGACTGCGACGACAAAGAATTCATCCTGGAGATGAATCATTCTTCTCTTCACATGGCCGATTAAAACAAATGCACGTTGATTACTTATTCTACTGTTTACTCGATGCTATTATTGTGAAGTACGTATGATTCAGATCTTTTCTTTCCCAATTAAATCAAATTTATTTAGATATATGGACGTCTTAGAAGACATTGCCATACATGTCGATCATTTCGATGAACAATTAATGACAAACAAAAGATCTTTGTCTCTTGATACATTCTATCGTATCTATCGTGTCAGACACGATTTACTTCATTTAAGAATATTATTCAATCGATTGAAAGAAACGATATCTCGTCTACAACGGACAAATTCCAACACCAATGCATATCGTCGAACCGATCATACCTATCGTATGCATTTAAACCACCGTCTTGTCCGGCGACAAAATACGATTTTCCGCCTATCACCACAAACATCCTTTACTCATTTAAGCGAACTGGCCGACAATACGAACAGCCCGCCACCGAGACTGCGAAGACCATCGATTGTTTTCAATGAGTACATCTACATGTATTTAAATGATTTACAAGATCATATCAATCAATCGATTGACACCGTGGAAATTCAACGTGAGAGTGTGGCTGCGTTAACATCGCTTTGGATTAATTTGAATAATAATGGAACACAAGAAATCTTGAAATTACTCATGTTGATCACCGTTCTTTTCATGCCGTGCATTTTTCTAACTGCACTCAGTTCAACTAATTTTCAAGTTCAGCCACAGCTTCAATATGAATATGGATATTATATTATTCTGACTGTCTTAGGGTCAATAATTGTCTCAATGGTGACATGGTATAAACTTAAACGGTGGATTTAAGTTCTAAAATTTCTTTTTTTTTGTATTGAACGTTTGACAAATGCTCTTTGTATGTCGACGGAGTACAAGATTGAATAGTGAGACATTAGTTTACTGAAATTTATAGAAATATTACATATGAAGCCAAAATACAGCTTTCACTGATATCAGAATAAACATATTTTAATACACAGGTCGTTGATGTCTCGGCGGCGCACTTGTTCGTGGCCGTTCGATGATATATCTCGTTCGACTTGGTCGATTATTTGCAAAAGTTCTTGGTTTTATTTCAGGCGGTGCTGGTTCGGATTCAGGGACGTAATTTGGATTCGGATGTTGATCTCGAGCCATTCGCCGCCACCGTTCTAATAATGTATAAGCACTGTATTCAATTTTCTCTTGATCTTTCATCGAGTCTAGTAGACCACGGTGTCGACCCATTAGCATCGTTGATATAAGTACAATTTTCGATGGTACAGACAATACTGTTGCAAATGACGATTTTAAATTTGGATAACCTGTTGTTAATCCCACCGCGCCAAACGCAGATACAACTTCGAAAACAATCCGAAAAAACGTGACGTTTTCGTCAATAGGTGTTATATGGTACGATTCGAACGCACAGATGGCGAATATAAATATGAATAACCATGTGCGCGTCCGAGTTAATAATGTAAATGAATGCGATAACATTCGACGCGCCATAAGAAAAATAAAGAGTCGAAGTTTAATTTGAATGGTCTTTCGCGTACGACTTGGACTACGATTTAGACGGGCATTGTTGGGGGCGAAGTATCGTTCAGCGCGTTGTCGAGCATCTAAACTATGATTTCGTAGATACCGATGTAAATGGCGAATGGGTAAAACATTGGAATTTATTGATAAATCATCCATAGAATCAAGTGATGACTGTCGACGTTCTGCTTCGATGAAAACCGTTTCTTTGTCTTGAATTGTTTGCCATTCTAATTCAAATGGAGCTTTGTCTAATGCGCAGAGCATTTGAGGTTTAACAGCCATAAGTAGAACATAAACCACAAGTGTGCCTTGAGCAAGTAGAGTTATATCAATTGTCTGAAAGCCAGCAAATCGCGCCTGAACAGTATGAAATGCAAATATCAATAGACGTTTACCAGCTGAGTAACTTGCAAAACTTTGAGAATTAAAATCAAGAATAAGTGAAACAATGATGCTAAGTGCGTAGAGACCGAATGTCACAGTTAGATACATTCGTGTTTGTATAGTAGGAAACAGAACCGTAGACAAACGATGATTGTTTAAAAGAATATAATCGAATATAATCTTCCGATGCCATGGAACAATCCAACGAATAAACATGATGACATTGCGAAATATAAATGGAAAAAATGTATTTCCACTCATGACTAACTAGAATATACATCAATTTCAGTTATAATTCGCAAAGAGAGAGAGAGAGAGGAAACATCTTGCACTTACTAGCATGACAAATATACAAAGTACTGTATCATCGACAAATCGTATTAGATTATCTGACCATGGTGTTAATCCATTCTGATTAAAACCAGTCACTGTGATGATGAATGCTGCATACCAAGGATTGACGGGTCGACCATCTTGTTTCAAATGGTACGGTTCATAGTGGGATTGAATCCAACCACCAATGCAAAAGTAAGCACCAAGATAAATTGTTATACAGGTCAAAGGAATCAGTGCTAAGCATGACAAATACGCTCGATAGCGAAGTTCTTCCGCAGTAGGCAATCGAGATATTTTCTCCTCAGCTTCGAATGAGTATTCACATTTGCGTGCTGATTCCGATAGAATACGGTAGGCTAAATGATCATTGTCAACCATAATGCCCTGTTCGCGTTTGTGTGTTCGTGCTTTGATAATTAGCGCTGGCAGAGTACTAACAGTTATACCGCTGGCTAAGGTGAAAAGCATCAAAGCAACTTGAGAATAAGTGGATAGACGAGCGAAATCTAGTGTTGATAAACCACAATTATAAACGCAAGATGAAGCTATAAACCAGGCATCGATATATCGAACGCGCATTAATCGATTTGGTTTGATATAATTTTCTATAATGACAACGACCAATCCACCTAGTAAGCCATTGAAAATGAAAATAAATATATGAATATAGAAATAATCTCTCATATGCCATCGATATCTTTTCCACCAGGACCGTTTTCCGCTGGGCGAGGCTGATGACGATATATCAGAAGTTTTATTATCGCTTTCATCAAGTATTCTATGATCAGATCGTGAATCCATTCATCTGTTATGTACGCATATGAATGTGCAAGGCAGGTTACAATTTAAAATCGATTGCGTAAGGAACTGTCGCACTTGGTGACTCGATTTTTTTTAGGTATATCGTTGAGCATGATATTAATGTATGGGTATATTTATTCATACACACTGTAAAAGATTGTTTGTACAAGGAGAGAATGTGAACATACTACAATTTGATTGAATGACTCTGTTCTTTCTTTTTCAAGCGATTGAACGGAGAATAGGCAGTTCTGATTATAAGAAACTATTTCTCTTTCTCTGCTTCTCTTCTTTAGGTACACTGATGAATTTAACTTGCCCGTCAATGCCATAGGTACGAGGTTGAAAAATCAAAAATGCAAGAATTATGTTTACTGATGAGGTAAGGTCAAACAAAAGCGATATGTGTCTTTGTTCAGCGTGATTAAGAATGAAATAATCGCCATGATTGAACAGAGCTGTTTCTACTACTTCGATCGAGTGCATTTTACGTTTAAATTTCAATTTTTATCAAGTAAAAATCACGAGGACATATATGCGTGTGAGTGTGTGTGACACATTTTCAATAATTAATGAAAACTCTTCAACCATCCGATTTTGCGGTCAGCATAAAAATTCATTCAACTGTGCTCGTAATCAACAGTCCATAAGAAAATGATCCAAACAAGAGAGAACAATCAAAAAATTTGAATACAATCAACAGGTTGGAATAACGCAGACAGAAAAATAATACGTAATAGATGAGTTACAACACACTTGTTACAAAACCGGCTTATTTTTGATCAATGCAATCACACTTGTATTCAGTAATTGATTGAAATACTCCTTGCACTGCGTGTCGATCGTATGACTCAACATTGAATGTTCAATCACGGTGTTGGCTGATGTGAATCTACATCATGTCGTTTTTATTGACAATCGATGAATATGAAAGATTGCTTCGGTACATTTTCGCAATCTTTGAAGAAAAACTGTTCGAAACAAGCGACTAGTCAGCGTGTAAATATAAAACGATTTGGCATAGTTACTATAGTAAAGAAGCGTTGTAAATGACATTAGAAATGATCCAATCATTTTGTCATAACCCTTTAGTGGTGGTCCGAGAATATAATATGCATAATAGATCATTCGTGTTAGTGTTAATAATGAACTTAAACCAACTTGAACTAACATCATCTAAAAGAATTAAATAGACTGCAATTATGTTTCGAGGAAATAAATTACTAAAATTAATTGCCGTTCAGTTTTATGGCTGGGCCGAGGTGTACTTCGATTGCTGGTTGTAATTGTGTCTATTGGAATTTCCATAAATTTCCTTTGTCGCACGCGTTTGATATGCAATAAAGTAATAAAACCGAAGATTAGCATAAGTATATGAGGAATGACTCCAAGCCAAAAGACGACAAACAGACCATCGAATATCGCATAAGTTCCCACAAGTGTTGAACATCTTGGTCGCAGATCGTACGTAATTAAAATATGAGAACAAGAAATTAAAGCAACAAGAATGGCGATGATAACTGAACGATAGGCGTTCTTTATACGACTAAACGAACGTAAACACGCATGAGTTGACGATGACATACAACGATCGATAGCTGATAACAGTATCAAATAAGTGGCAATCAGTGGAATAGCAGACACAAGATAAGCTCGCAATTTACAATAGAATCGATCTGTGTTCTGTAGATTGCTACCTAAATGATCAGCAGCTAAGCGAGAAATCAATCCGAATGTAATCGAAAGAAATTCAAATACTGATGCGCAAAGAAAATAGAACGCACATGAATTTTGACGTAGTTGGCGGGATGTGAATGTAAGAAAGTTGCATAAACAACCGAAAATGCCCACAATCAGGAGAAGAACCGGTCCATAATAAGTCATCTGTATGGTGACAATTTGAATTGTTGCTCTTGTTGTTAGATCACGAGTCGATGACGACACATTCATATCACACATGATAAAAAGATTTTCGCTTTTGAATATCTGACTCAGATTAAATTTGTATCGAAATCACCAGCTGTCAACGTTCTCACGATGACAACTACTTTTCAATCTACGTCGAAAAGAAACCTTTGTTGGTTTATCGTCACTCACAGATCAATCTGAGAAATATGCGTAGTCACTATGCTCATCCTTTTCTATTTGTCTTCGTTGATGCATGTGATCTTTGATGCGAAAGAACGGCTGACGTGATTTTCTCCCTTGCCCATAGGAAGTCACGTTATCAAATAGATCGGTTCTTTATGTTGTTCTATTAAATGTATTTGCATATCCTAAATAGAAAGTGCTCAGACTAATAATTGGTGAGCAATATGGTCGAATCGTATCGTTCATTTATAACTCTTTGATTGTGAATGATTTTAATTATATGTTCAAAGAGTTTTAGTATTCGATCGAATCTATCATCGATCGACGAGATGAGAGAATACTGAATATTTTCTAACAACTCCAAATCGGTATATGACCTTCGTACTTGGTTTGATTAACATAAACATAATTTAAGCTTTTTCCATACTGGACTGCTTCTCGTGAATTCCACGTGAGAGTCGGATGTAGACTGTTTCAATCTGTTGATTAGTTGCATTTCAATTATGCTAAAAGCCGTCTCACAATTGAAAATCTATTATGTCATCATCAGTAACGTATGCTCTCCGTGCTTCGATAAATAATTCAAATTTTCATACAAATGAACCATTTTCAAGGCAATCGATTCGAGTAGAAGATCTTTTCAATGAAATCGTGGTAGACAAAGCATTCGTTTGACATTCACCAGCAGATGTTGTACTGATTGACTATTTATAAGTTATGCAGATATAATAAGAACAACTGACTTTTATCCTGAACTCTTGTATTTTAGTTTAATCTAATCTTGACAGGAAAGTTTCTCTTTAGATTATCATCTACTTCCATGTCTTTTAGTTGAATGGAAATGAAGATAAAGTTTGACGCATTTTTTTCTTTTGTTTTACAACACTCATTTGTGTATTGCACACATAATCCTTGATGGTTGATCTGATACTTTAGAATTTGGTGGTGAATTGATGGCCTTGGCTTAATATGAAATTCGGTACAGTCTATTTTAGACAGAATAATATTTCCCTCAAAATGTTCGACATCAAACTCTGTTGAGACAGTATCCACAATGTCTTTTACCTCGCCAGCACTAGACGGATGTTTCCTTGACGTATTTAGTTACTTTGAAACGAGATCTTTCTTCACTAGCAACAATAACAGAAAAGTAAAAGAGTTGAAAAAACATTCAGTACACATGTGACGACCTGCACCGTGTTTTTCTCTCGGTTACAGAAATACCTCGGATACGGCGACTGTCTGTGTAAATTCTTCGACATAGATGACATAGAGAAGAAAGAAAGACATTATTTTTTCTTATAAAGAAACTCAAGTAAGATTCAATATTGTTATTTTATTAAAAATTAAGTGAATCAATAGAGTGTCTGCAGAATTGTTCGTAGAGTTTAAAGAGAAATGAGACAAATGGAGATGTTATTTCATAGCCTAGCAAACGGCAATTAACAGCCTGATCTAGTTCTTTTTTTAATCAGTAGTAAACAAAAGAGATCTTATGCCATTGCAACACCTTATACGATTGCACTCGCGTGCAGTTAGGCCGTCTTCTCTCTCATGCGCTCAAAGAGCATCTTGAGAAAAACTAGGAAAAGAAGCGATCATTTTTTCCATTAAAGAAAATAAGTCATTTCATGTCTTTTAGTTGAATGGAAAGCGACTTATCATATCATTCCAATTCATCAATCACGTGTATAATGTTCGACTCACATGCACTTTGCGTCGTTTGTGGAGCACCTGCCATAGGTAATCGTATGAATCTTATAAGAATTTCGATGATGAATTAGCGTGATTTAGGACGAAATTTCGATGCGTATACTTGTTTATCTTGTAAAGGTAACAAATACGAATATTTTTCAAAATATTTGCTCCTCTATTTCTTGTATATAGCATTTTTCCGTCGGAATGCTTACAATGATCAGGTAAGTTAATTGTTGTCAGGTTTGATCTATATAAAAATGATTCATCTTTTCGCTAGGTTCGTTTTACTTGTCGTTCATCAAGATCATGTGAAATAACAATATTGACTCGACGACACTGTTCGGCGTGTCGTTTAAATAAATGTTTCCAACAGGGAATGAAAAAGGAACTTATTCGAAGTTTAGTAGCGATTAAACAAGCTACATCAGGGACGACATTTCATCGATCTCGTCGTGAATCTCAATCTGCTCGATTTACCACGGTTCGTTCATCATATATGAAAGATACTTCAATTTCAAAAGATTTTTCTTTAGATCAATCACGGTGTTGTTGATGATCAATCAATTTTATCGTTAGATGATTGGAATTTATTAACTAACATTCAAAATGCTTATGAAGAATATTGCATTGAACGATTCCTTGCCTCTCACGAACGAATACCTCTGGTAGTCACTACTCAACCATACCGCACACGAATTAAACTCCAGCGTTTGATTGATCTAATCAAAAAATACTATTTCATTGTCGCTTCTTTTATAAAACGTATTCTCGAATTCGATCCATCGACTGAACATGATTATATTTACATTCAGAAGAATTTACGAACACTATTACTTCTAAATGTTAGTGAACTGATGAAATGCAATGTTTTAAAACATGTACCGTGGGAATACGATCGTTGTTTATTCGAATTGGTTCTAACCGAGGACATACTTCAACGCTTTGAAGAACATTTACATATCTACCAAACCATTTCACCGCACGATGTAGTGACAATCAAGCTATTCCTTATCAGCCTTGCATTTTCTTCTCGCGTCTATCCGATCTTTAAGAAAGATAAATATCATTCAAAGGATTTCTATCCATTTCCACAACGGCTTCTTCTAGCTCAAAATTATTACATAACATTACTATGGAAGTATGTGATATACCGACTAGGGACCTACAATGCTATTATCTATTCAGTCAGATTTATTCAACATTTTCTTCGTCGGCAAACACTTGATGCTGACGTCTTGGACATAATCTACAATCGAGATGATCATGGACAACTAGTTGCACTTATTCGAAGCGAAATTAGTGATAATTAGTAAGAGACGAAGTGTTTCCGATATTGTAATTGATGTTATGAATGGTTATATAAATATTTCTGTATTGATTCAATAGAGTTTTGGTCAAATCCTTACATAGTAGATTAATCTTTCACATCTCTGCTTTCCTTTTCTCTATTCCACTGCAGAAAATGCACTTACATCGAATCAGAACACTCCATGATCAGATTTCACGGATAATCTGGATATGATATAACATGAAATTCTACCTGTTCAACTTATTTCTACACATAGAGAGAAACAGAAAACTAATTAAAGGATGTAGTTTACAGACGAAGTCTAACTTTTCTTTTTCTTTTATTTAATTTAATGAAGGGTAATTTTTTCCTTTTGTGGCATCATTAATGAGCTTACCCCATTTTCCATAAGCAAGAATATGTTGGAAGGTTAACATGGCGCATTATTTATAAACGGCGGTGTTGCGAAAAATCAAAGTACATGTCAACTTTGATATAGCAAATGTTTTTTTTACCCACTTCGTTTTAGACTATCCTTTGTCAAGATTAGAATTCTCTTAAAAGTATGAGTGATTGAAACAATTATTGCATATAAAGAGGTATAATAGGTTTGCCATCATGATCAAGTGCGTTCTTAGATTTTTAACGAAGTATTTCATTCTCGTCACTCACTCCTAATTAGAATTTCAAAAAAGTCTATAAGAAACTCTTTGCAAGCTATCGAAATGAACGTACACTTGAACAGGGACAAATATTGAATTAATTATGGATAAGAAGAATGCAAAGTAGCCTATCTGATGATTTGATCATGTTTTTGAAGTATCAACAAAGACACGCTATACTTGTTTGGTCTTGAATGCTAAAGACTTTTTACTCGAATGACGTCAAATTGACTTTCTTTATACAGAAAACATACGCTCATGTGGCAGATTTGGATTAAGAGCATGCATATTCGATACGTTTCGCGCGTAGGAGTACAATCTGATTTTTCTGCCGGTGACACCGAGTCGTTATATTCATGACGAACTTGTCTTCGTTTGTAGTTTTGATGCTACTCGTAAAATAGTGAAATTAATCAATTTACGAATTGGATCACAATCATCAGAATTCGTTGCGTACGATACTAGCGACCTACGTGTGGTTGATTGGCCGTACAACAAGAGCCAATCATCGAACTATGAGTCATGCGATTCACTTACACAGGTATTATTCATTGGTTTGATTGATATACTACTTCCATTTTCATGCATATTTCTGTTATCATAAATTGAGAATGTTTAAAAGTAACAAGTCTAATAAACCTGCAAGAAAGTCAGGCGGTGGAGCGGCTCTCATGCAACAGGTCTGTGCGATAACAAGCTGAGAATTTGTGTTTGTTACTAGTTAATTTTTCGAGTAGATGGGTTTTCAAATGCCAAACTTTGATGAATCAGGTACGGGTATGAATGACGACGACGATGATGATGATTTGGAAGCTGAACTGCAAAGATTACAGCAAGGAATGGGTGGTGATTCAAGAGGGAAAGCCAATCAACGAAAATCAGGTTGGTAGACATTGAGTGATTAATTATATTCTCTAAATAGAGGATATATTCGCTGTTGTGATATAGGTGGACCGGCACAAGATCTCAAAGCATTTCATAGTGATGTACATAAACTTCTTCAAGATATTGATCGGCCGGTAAATGATGACGAACTTTCTGATGTCGATGACGATGAACTGCTTGTAAGTCTACATGATATTCAGTGATTGCTATGAACGAATTTCTGTCGTAGGCTGAACTCAATGAAATTACCGAAGATATTGAACACGATTCGCACGAACCACCAAAACAAGCACAAGCCGCATCTACTGGAAACATCCTGTCCTTACTCGAAGGACGCCAGGATATGTATAATAAGGCATTAGCATCTGCAAAGGCTAGTGGTGATGCATCTAAAGCGAGACGTTTAGACCGACAATTAAAAGTACGCTTTGCAATATTTCGTAGACTAGTTTCCATTATTGTGTTAAATACATAGACTATTCAAGAACTGCTTCACTCGGCTCGGACCGGTGCACCCATCAATGAAAGTGACATTCCGCCTGAAGTATTCATTGCTCCTTCGCCAGGGTCTGTTCCAGCAAGAGCTCCTCCTACAATTGAACAACCTCCATCGGCACCACAACCACGTGCCGTGCCTACAGCGCCCCAACCTCAAGCAGCAGTTGTACCTCAGCGACCTTCGCAACCACGTGCTGTACCATTGCCACAACCGACTGCCGCAGTAGATCATTCGGTAGTCTATCGAAGTGAGTTAACTTCTCAAATTTCGATCATCTAATCGTCGATGAACATGTATAGCACAAGTACCTCCGACTACAACAGATTCAGATCCAGCTGTTGCTCGATTGAAAGCTTTAGCTTTACAAGCTAAACAACAAGGAGATATGGCTAAAGCAAAAGAATATATTATTCAACTAAGAGTAAATTTGTTATTCTACGATTTCGATGATACTATTGACATTTTAAAATAGACCTTACAAGGCAAAGCAAGCATTGCTGCTCCTTCGACGACTCAAAAAGAGACATATGATAATGTCCCCGATGATGATGCTCCACCACCACCTTTGCCACGTGAGTAAAAGAATTTGTTATGATTTTGTCAATTGTTAATGCTCTTGTGTCTGATGTGCAGTAAAAGCTCCAGAACCAAGTACAATTATGGAGGCGTTACAACAACGCCATGAAGAATTAACTAAACGTGGTGAAGAGGCAGCTACTAAAGGAGATTCATCGAAGGCAAGACGAATGGAGCGATTGTCTAAGGTACTGTTCTCATACGTATATCGCATTTATAAACTACGCATTTTGACACCAATAAATTTGATTCGTATTCACTCTGTCTTATAGCAATATGAAGAAGCTATTGATGCTACCCGTAAAGGTCGTCCATACGATTACGCTGAACTACCTGATCTACCAGGTTTTGCTCCTATTCCTGTTCAGCAGGGAAAACCACAACCATCTGGTCCAGCTTCATCAAATTCAGCAGCGAGACCATCACCATCGAATCCACAAGCTCGACCATCGCAAGGACAACAGCAGCAACAACGTCAAAATCTTCAAGTAGTAGCATCTTCTAGCGCAACAAGTAAATTACTATTGACATTGTTTTCTTCATTTTGTTTCGATTCGCATTCAGGCGCAAGGAAAAGCCAACAGGCCCAAGTATTACGTCTTAAACAAGCCAAGTTTCATAAACTTGCCTTACAAGCAAAACAAAAAGGTACCTTGACACATTTTCCTTCTTCGCTAACTGTTTTTCTGCCATCTTAGGTGATCTTGAAACAGCAAAAAAGTTCCTTATCGCATATAAAGGACTCGAACAAATGATTGCTGCTGCTGAGGCAGGCTTACCTATTGATATGGGTCAAGTATGCTAGTTCTCATCTAATCTGAAAGAAAGTTCCGTATGTATTCTTTTCAGGTACCTAAATTACCAGATGATGATAACAATGACTTAGTGACTGATGATGATTTAACACAAGATTTAGCTAATGCGGATCGTGATACTGTTTTTCGTCGCTTACAAGATGACCTTCTTCGCCAAGTTCAACTCTGTGCACGTAACGAACAAATCTATGCCCAAATGGAAGAACCAAACAGTGCCAAGCATGCAAAAGAGTATAAACATCTCGAACAACGCTGTGCACATGATCTTGAAAAGTTGAGAAAATGCTTTCAACATGGTTTAAAGCCACCACTGTTCCATTATGAACGACGACAAATGAATATAATCCAAACAAATAATGATCTCGGAGAAAATGATCTTGAGGTAACTTTTGAGAATATTTTCAACATCAATTCGAAATCTGTCGTAAATCTCTTCGCTTAGGTGATTATTATACGTGGTATTAATCTACCTGTTCCTTCGGGGATTTCTTCGTCATCACTGGAAACTTATGTTGTTATCGAATTTCCTTATCCCACGGAAACTCCTCAAGTAGCTCGAACTCGTCATACTGCCGGCTCTACCAATGCTGAATACCCTGAATCCGTGCATAAATTCTATATCAAACGTAACGATGCTAAATTCAAACGATTAATGAATCGAAAAGAATTGAAACTCGGCGTTTTCTATAAACCTGGTTTTCTTCGATCAGATCGCCCATTGGGTGTTGCATCGGTCAAATTAGCAGCATTGGAACAAACATGTACCATGCATGAATCCGTTGATTTATTTGAAAGTGAACATAAGAAAAAGATTGAAGGCAAACTAGAAGTGAAATTACGTATTCGAGAAGCATTGGGACAAACGAAAGCATCGGATATCTTACCACAACGATGGCTAGTTATCGATAGTTTCGAAGAACTGGTAAGTTTCACAGAATCCACACTCATATCTTCATTCTTTCACATCTATATTGTAGCCGCAAAGTCATAAATCATCATCGACCTCGAAGTATGTTGGAAACCTTTTTTCCGATAAGAGTGCACTTATTACTGTTCGAACTACTAATTTACTCGACAATTCCCCCTACGTTCACACCTAATTCAGGTCGTCATCTTCTGGCGCTGCTGCACCAGCAATAACGGCTATTGCTCGTCTGGTTCCTACAGGCGAAGCACTAGGCCAACTGGCTATAAGTATGGCAGAACCTAAGGATAAAGATGAAGGAGTAACGGATAGCAGGTATCCATGTGCTTGAGTTTCGGAAATGAAGTATTGCATTTGTGTGTGTATGTGTGTGTGTTATCCCACAAATCCATGCATGGTTTGCACCCTGTATTAGCTCTATTTGACATGTATATATTTTTCCTCAATTGTTAAGTAGTCACCAACAACGACGAAGCCATCAACCCCAACCAGTACCTGTGCCAGTTTCAACGACTCCACAAAGTATCCAAGTGCTTAATTACGAAGCATCACGTCTACAACAACAGGTTAGTTGTCGGCTTCATTGAAGAAAGTTGTCTTATTTCGTGAGTAGATTGAACAACTACAAGACCGTCTTACAACAGAACAACTTCACCAGTTACAACGCAAACTTCGTGAGATCGAAGATCAAAGTGATCGATTAGTTGAATCGTTACGTACGGGAGGAAAACAGGTTCTAAATGGTACGTTTCACTGTTGTTTCTTCTTTTCAAATCGATTTTTCTTTCCTGTAGAACATCTTCGTAGTCTTGAGGAATTGATTGATTATTACGATCAAGAAGCACGTGAATATCATCAGCGACATGATTCGAAAAAAGCAGATGTTTGTTTGACTAAAAAGAAACTCGTCGAAAAAGAAGTAAAATCTTTCGTAAAATTCGACTTGTTCTATACATGTTTCTCTCTTTCAGATCGGTACGTTAACAGGGCAGCCATCGTCGACAACTACGTCAAGATTTTAACATTTTCTCATCATTTATTTGCTTTTTGTATTAATTTATTGTACGCTTTTTTTGCATTATCGAAATACCAGCGAGAACGATGATTTTTTTCCGACAAATAATTAAATTTCCTACGATATCTAAGTATCATATAATTAAAAAATCAACATCCTCAATTCTTCTCTCCACTGTCTGTTTTTTCCTTCATTTATTCCAATCAGAAAACAAGTAACAAATAGACCGCTGATCGTTAAATTAATATTGTAATTCACTTTCGATTAATTTCTTATATTGCTCAAAACCGTACTCAAGTGAAGTCACACTACCATTCCGGCAAAGCCAAGCTTCCGTACAAACACGTTTGATCATCAATTCATCGTGAGAGACAAGTACCACACCACCTTGGAACTTCTTGATGGCTTCGGCTAAAGCTTCGATTGTTTCCATATCTAGAAAGAATCGTACGCATACCAAAAATGGAGAAGATCTATAGTCACAGTTCTTACCGAGATGATTGGTCGGTTCATCTAGTACGAGAATGTGTGGGCTAAACAATGGGAAACGAAGTAATTATGTCTGATGAAAGAAAGCATTCATACTTTTTCATACACATCAAACTGAATGCAACCCGACATTTTTGTCCACCAGATAAGCTGAGAACAGATTGTAGAGCTGTGTCACCAGTTATACCAAAACGACCGAGTTCGGTACGATATTGTTCGATAGTTCTACCGGGATATCTCGATTGCAAAACTTCCACCGAATTGATATTCATTGGCAATTGATCGACAAAATGTTGTGTAAAGTAACCAACTACTAAATTTCGATGACCATGCCGTTGTCCTTTCGTTGGTTCTAATTCTTCCACTAATAGTTTCAACAAAGTGGTTTTGCCTGATCCATTTTCACCCATAATACAAATACGTGATTGAAGATTAGCTGAAAGATTGACGTTATTCAATATCAATCGGCTATCTTTCGAATAAGAAAATGCAACGTCATCTAACTGCATAATGGTACCATGTAGTGGCTCAGGATCAGGGAAACGGAAATGAACTTCATGATCCTTTTCAACTGGTCGAAGAATCGGCCTAGTTGATTCAAAAAAACAAGGTTTGCGATGTTGTTACATTAGTCTGTATTCGTTTAACTTACAATTTTTCTAAGAGTTTCAGTTTACTCTGTACTTGTGCTGCACGATTAGCATTGTATCGAAAACGATCGATGAATACCTACAACAATGAATATTTCTCCTAGAAACTATTGACTTTCGTTCTACCAACCTGAATATGATCGCGATATTCCTTTTGTGCTTCATATTCTCGTTGTTGGTTTTTCAAACGTTCCGTTCGAGCAGAAACAAACGTATCATAATTGCCGCTATGAAAACATAAGACTATGAAGAGAAAAGAGTTTTGAATAGACTCCTACCGATAAGAATCGAGTTTTTGCGAATTCAAATGTAGAATATCAGTTGCAACAGTATTAAGAAATGTTCGATCGTGTGAAACAACTAAAATCGTACTTTTCCATGTTTGTAAATAATTCTCTAGCCAAATGATTGCTTTGAGATCTAACATATTTGTCGGTTCATCGAGTAAGAGAAGATCAGGTCTAAATCATTCGTACCAATAGAAACAATTTTCACTTCAACTAAACAATATTTACTTGGAGAACAGAGCCCGTGCCAAGGCTAAACGCATTCGCCAACCGCCAGAGAACTCTCTATTGAACGAAGGAAATAGAATTGATAGAAGCCGAAAGTGAATTGACTCTTACTTAGTCGCCATTGCTTGCATTTGTGACGTAAATCCGAGACCATTCAAGATTACAGCTGCTCGTGACTCAGCTTTATGTGCTTCAATGGCTTCTAACTCCGCATAGATGGCTGTCAAACGTTTTGATATAAACGAATCTTGAGCAGCTGACGAACCGCTACTAGAAATAGTGCTGGATGAGGATCAAATCAGAGAAGTACGGTATGTTTTACCTTGTTTGTACTCTTTTATTTAATTCTTTTTCTTCATTCAACAATGCATTTCGTCGTTCATCACATTCGAGAACACTTTGAAGAGCAAGAGTATCAGTACCTTCAATCTCTTGTTCAACGTGTAATATTCGAATATGGGAAGGAAGTACAAGATTTCGACTACAGAATGTACGAAAGAATTATCTTATTTTCTCTATCTCATCAAAAGTTACTTAGCAATCACACGCAGTAACGTTGATTTACCCAAACCATTTCGACCAACGAAACCATATCGACGGCCATAGATGAGATCCATTGTACCACCGAGAATTAACATTCTAATAGAACAATAACAACTAAATAGCGATCGAATATGATCATCTTACTTGTTTCCGTAGGACACATCAAAATTATCAATATGAACGTCGTATCTAATTGTATAGACAAACAAATCGAAATCGAGTTTGATCAATGGAAAATATGAACTTACGATCGGCTTGCTGAGTCGCTATTTTCGCTATCTGTTAGTAGTTTTTTATTAGTTGCTTGACTAACAACTGCTTCTTCTAATCTCGCTTGTACTCTAGAGATTCGTTAACGAAGTGAAAATCTTCTGACAAATATTTTTCTATACTTGTTCTCTCCATTTGTTCCTCCATCTCGAGCGCGTTTTTCTTGTTTTTCTCGAAGTTTCGCTTCAGCTTTTTCAAGTTTTTTCTGTGAAACTGTCGTAGATTCGTTCAATGGTTTGATCAATGAACGATCAGCTACATTGAATAAAGCCGACGAAACTTCTTCGAAAATATTTCCGGAGTAATGACCGATGGAAACTGGTGTCGAAAGTTTTTTTGGTTCATCCGTTGAATCATTTCCATTGGATAATGTTTCTCTGGAAAAGAGGTGGTGAATATTGCTTTTTCATGGAAATTTCAACATACAATTTCAATTGATCACAAACGAATTGGCAGAGATCAGCGATTGCTGCTTGTTCACGTTCATTATGAGCAACTTCTTCAAAAATAGGTCTGAGTGCATCGTCGACTTCTTGAAAATCAATATAATCAGATTTATTTGTTTCCAGAATGTCTACAAAAAGTGAGAAATAGTTCGCGAAAGAAAATGAAAGATAAAACAGACCAGTGATGTAACCCAGAATATCATCATTAACTGCTGGTAAAGTAGAACGAATTCGATTGATAATCGCTTCCATTTTTGATTGTTTTCTCGATGATTGAAGTAACTAAACGAGAGAAACGACGAAAGCAAAAAGCAAGGAATGATCAACACGAATATGTAGCTGATTGAGGAATGGAGCGAAAACGGTAAAAGAAAGTTAACCAATGAATGTACCGTATGGTAACAGTCATGATCTGACATCTCGAGGATGAGTTGTGAGCCAAGATTACTATCAGCAAATGTTGGCGATTAAAGTTGGTTGATTATGTACTTTATGTTCCATAATAATTCGAATAGTTTTGTTACCATTGAGTGACAGTGTACTGGGTAATGCAATCGAACGATCGGACAGAACTGTGACTTAAGAATATACACAAGAGTTTGATTAATTTCTATGTAAATATGATGGAAGACAGTTCATATAGTTGCTCTTTTCGTATCTATAAACTCTACAGTAAATATAAAGGTAAATACCAATTCTTATGCGAAATAGAACGCAGGTTCGAGCCATAGGAATATAAATACACTGAAAAGCAGAAACTATATTAATCATTCGCTTCCAGATCAAAATAAGTTTCTACACACAAATACATACATAGGCAATGAACGTCTCAAATACGAATAAATAAAAGCAATGCTGAATGTCATGCCCTATATCGCATCTTTCTTACTAATTACTATTCTCTACCAATGTTTTGCAAAAACAGGTAGATATTCTCTCGTCACGCACTATTTCGTTTGAAATTTATACCATCTGAATATTGATGCTTCTGTTGTAGTCAAGAACAAGTGGAGGAGTTCTTCTTGGCGCGGTGATCAAGCTGGTGCTATGTAAAATCATAACTGAACAAAAATTACATGTCGGATATCATTCAATAGTACTACATGTAATCAAGGATTTGTTTCTGTCTTAGCAATAAATGCAACGTTGCCCAAACATGTCCGAGCAACTATACAGCCTTCTATTACGCATAACTCACGTCTTGTGATAAAAACTACTGAACACGATTATTCAGATCTGCCCACACCGTGTGGGGTTTTGCTTCTTCGCCTGCATCATATGAAAAATCGTACGCTAATCAGCAGTTGGGCATTGTGCACTGGAGAGAACATTTTGAATGTAGTTCAAATCAGTGCTGGTATTCAGCGGGGTGACGTCTATTACTGATTAGCATCGTATAGTCTAGTTACAATTGGTGGCGCATCAGCAACTGTTGGTGCAGCTGACAGTTTCTCGCAATGCGGTGGATACGGTTCATTTACACGATGGCAAGGTATGCCAACGGATCAGATTCTTGAATTTGATGTTATCTTACTGGATGGACGACGAGACAACGTCAATGCTTGTTAAAATACCGATTTATTTTGTGCATTGCGTGGTGGCGGCGTTGGAGCTTTTGTTATAGTACTATCAGTTGTCCTACGTACTTATTCGTCACCCTCAGTTGTTGGCAGTTTTCAGTTTTTCAGCGAATTTTGTTCGATCATTGCCAATATTAGCTGATGACGGACGGGCTGGTTATTTCTATTCGACAGTGAACACACTTATACTCATACTTTTACTACACAACGGTAACCTTGAGGCAGCAAATTCCCGCCTGAATCCATTGTTAAATGACCATAGTGATTTTAATTTCACACAAACATATGCATACATCTTTCCTAGATTTGTAGATCTCTTTCAGACAGGTCTAAAACCATAAAATCCAACAGGTGATAATGTTATACTCGATTCTCGACTTATTCCCAGAGCGATCATCTGTACTTAAGCGCAACAAGTAGCCGAAGTCTTTCTTCAACAGTGCCAATTCTGCATGGCGAAATGCTCTACTGCACATGATCTATTCTCAAAGTTTGAATGATAATGCATCTCAAGAAGATCAAGATAAACTTGCAACAGTTGTTGCCGACAAAATAGCACTTTTGAAAACTATCTTTGGTGATTCACAATCGACTGCATATATGATTAAAGCTGATTCAAATGAAGTCAATTGGCAGCAGAAATTTTTTGGAACGACAGAACTTTACAGACAATTGAAGACAATCAAGGATAAAATTGATCCCAATGACCTTTTAAGTTGCAAGAAATGTGTCGGCAGCGATGATTGACTAGAAGACTTCAATTGTCCTAAGACATCAAATGCAAACAAAGTGGATTCATTCGCGTTAATTTGATTGAGAGCAAATCTACTTCGTATGCTCAATATCATACATCTTATCGTATGAATAAACGAAAGACAAATCATGTTCAATTAACTTTCATCGTATTAGTCAGTTTCGATGGTAGAATGCACACGTGCTATTCATCATAATAACTCACAGTAGCTTTTGATATATCTAGAGATAAGCGTTCATTAATACAGTTAGATATGAGACAAGATATTTCATTTCTCTCAAAGCTTAATTTATCGTCAACTTTTATCCTAGATCATGGTCGTTTTGAAAATATGCACCTTGAATTACGCGGAGATGTATAAGTAGCCATCAGACAAGTTTTCAATTGAAGAATTTCTTTGTATATTCATATTTGCATACGAAAGAGCTCTGTCTCTCTATCAATTTAATCACTGGAGGCAAAAATGAATTTAAATTGAAAACTATGTAAATATATACATGATATACATTTTCTATCAGACAGGTCCTATCGATAATCTTGAAATTGTTATCTATGTTCAAAATTCATATCTTTCTCTATAGATTCTACATGTGATATCAATACATATGACTCATATGAGGCCTTGGTAGTTTGAATATCAAGACTGATGTCCATGTAACATATTGCTTTGTTTCTAATTCAATATTTATCAAATGAACTACATTCACAAAATCATGAGCAGAAAAAAGAACGAGTGGAAAAGTATGATTCTATTGTTAAAAGTCTAAAACACTAATTCCATTGATTAGGTTGTGTTGATGATTCCGAATGAGCAGCTTTTGCCTAGAATAGGAATGAATGATGTTTTCAAATGGATTACATAAGTTAGAGTTACAACATACTTTTCGTTGGGTCATTATATCAGTCACTTCACGATCTTCAGGTAACATCGATGGCGATACAGGTGGACGTTGCTGCTGCTGCTGCTGCTGCTGTTGTTGTTGCTGCTGTTGATTGGATTTAGTTATTTTACCTAATTTAACTAAGATATGAACAAGACGTCGAGCAGATAATGCCTCATTCACTACAAATAATCGAATGAAAGATGAATTAGTGATTGCAAAGTCTCTTACAATTGTATCCAAGCTCTTTTCCAGCGGAAGTAACATCATTTTCTGTTAATGTGATACCAAATCGCTGTAAAACAGCGGGTATTGAAGTATAGGGTAAGCGACCTGATGGATCCATTTGCATAAAAATCTCTACAAAGACACAGTTGTTAGAGAACTTTTAAGTTTTCGATGAAAGAAACAAACCATTGAGTTGACGAACAGTTAATTTCTCGCCGGTGCCGACAGGTGGTTGTTCTTTCTACGAAGAGAAAAATTAGACAGTTGAATATCCTCATGACTCGGAAAAAATGTTCTTACCGATACAACACTTTGCTCTTTATTACTTGATACTGACTGGCCAGTATGATGAGAACGGTGACGGTGATGATGATGGTGATGATGATGGTGAACTTTGGGTTCCATCACAGGAACAGGTGGTTGCTGTTGTTGAGGCTGTGGTGCTGGTACCAGCTGCTGTTGGAACATGTTAGGTACACGCATGGCTGGATTATGTCGACCACCTGTGTCAACACTTCGCGCACGATCTCTCGCGCCTCGTTTTTGATCGGCATAAATGTTGTTGTTTGGCATCATGCTGGCCATAGGTTGGTTGGGCATGTTGGGCATGTTCGGCCATGGTGAGTTGAAGGGGAAGGGAACTTGTGGTGGGTACGTTGGACGCAGGGTGGCATGCTGTTGTTGGTTGGAATGAAATGTACGAAATGATGGTGGAAGTCCCATAGTATTTGATGCAGATCGAGATGACGTGGCATAGTTATGGGTAGAGTGTAATTTGGCTTTGCCGACAGTTGATACGGATAGTGGAGGGTAGGGAGGTTGTCTAGAATAAGGTTCAATGAGAGAAACCAAAGAAATCAAATATTAGTTTACTGTTGTGGTTGCTGGTAAACAACATGAGCAGATGGCTGTTGTCCATAGTAGAAGGGTTGTCGATAGATTGGGTTTTGTTGTGGAACAAAGGATGGAGTCATGAACAAATTCGATCGTTGCTGTTGTAACAGAGGGTTGCTGAAGTAAGGTTGAGCAGGTCGTTGCTGTTGCCAAAGATTGCCAGGATTGGGAGCATTGGGAACATAGGGCATCATCATTTTGGGATATTCTCTACTAATCTTATTTCCTTGTTGTTTACTATACGATGCCTTACGTTGACTTTCACGTGAATGACTACGATGATTAGTCGATTGTTTTTGTTGTGGTGTTACAGAAGTTTCACGTTCTTTCGAATGTGTGCGTTGATGATCAACTTTAGGCTGAGTATTACTTGTCATACGAATTGAAGATATTGTTGTATGAACAATGTTACCCGATTGGGAAATCGTTGTGGTTGTCGGTGCAACACGATCTTGATATTGGGCTGGACTGCGTGAACGTCTCGGGCTTCGGTCTTTTTTCGTGTCATTATCTGGTTCAGTTGTAATGGAAACATCNCAAGACATTGATTGCATCTTATGCTTGTAACTAATTGCGACTAACAAGCACATTTTTACTATTGTGTCGTCATTTTACAGTACAATGACAAGTGTCTCTTGGTCATAGGTACTCACATTGACGAAGGCAAACGGAACGAACAACACAGGCTATTTGCCATTAATAGTTGTTTATAGCAATCGATATGTCTGCAGTCCTCTTTTCTTTCCTCAACAAGACTAAGGCGCGAAGAAACAAAAATGAGTTCGAATTACTTAGCTACAAAAGAAAAAATCTATTGACCATGAACGCTTTTATGAAGTCAAACTGTGTGTCTGAAGGAGTTACGCCTTATTATCAACAAATGATTTCATTTGATAATGTATAATTATTGACACTTGTCTACTATCATAAAAAACAATATCGAGATACTTTTAAGTAATGAAACATTCGTAATTGTCTCTGGTCATAAACGAGACCTTCGACTCATTTGTTTACGATGTTTATGAGAACATGTTCTACGAAGAGAAAAACTTACCAAACTCATTCAAAGAATGAACAGTCGTGTGTTGATTGGATTTCGGTGGAACATGACGTCGTTTCGCAAAGACACACGTACGCAGAAAACGAAAAGATAATGGATTTGTATAAGGCAAATTTCGTCTTTTTATGACAATCTTCGGGAACATCGAGACTCGTTCGAGTGTCGAGTACGATGATTTCCGACTCATTCTACTCCTATGCTCCAATCTGTGTTAGTTTACTGATGGAGATCATATCGTACAACAATCACTAATATAAATAGAGAGTGTATATCAATCACCGTATGTTGTACAAGGTTGGTATTGCCCTCAGTACATATGCAAACATGATGCTTCATCTCTTGTCGTTTTTTTTTGATTCGATTGACGATCATTTGTAGAATACACAAACACAACTAGGGAAAAAAGAACGACAACGACGACGACGACGACTGATCAGTCATTAGCAAAGTCAATAGCTCGCTAGAGGTGGTCTGGTATTCTGTCTTCTTCTCGAGAACTAACGACAATTCATTTCTTCAATGGACTACATTGTACCTATCATATCTGTAATATTGATCTGTACTATTATATATTCATTTCTACTTGCTATTATATCATCAGTCACTGGTTTGTTTCTTTTCTAGATTTCAATTGTGATATCGAAAACAAATATCTTACAAATTGATGAGTGATGGGTTTTGGACGAAGGTAGATTCTGGATATCAGTCGCCGACGTTGATGTAATCGAAGATTCTAACAAACACAAAGATATTTCTCTTTAGTAATCAATCAAGACAACATCCTTTGAAACTCATTGACAGTTACTCATTTACTGCTAAAGGTTAATCGGTCATTTAATGAGACATAAACAAGATCGATGATCGATCAATCTCACACTTCAATCACACATTACCAAACGACTTATCTCGGCCATTTACCTGTGATTTCCGATGCATTCGTCTCATCCGAACTTTTCAAACAATGTATTTTCCAGTTGGGCATAGTCGTGAAGTGATCTAAAAGAATTCAAAAGAGAAATATACATGCACACATCATGCTTGTCACTTAATGAACGAAACAATACTCACATGATGAAAATTACGAAGACGATGATCTAATGTAATATATAACTATGATGAAAAAGAAAAAGACCGGTGAATGTTCGATACGATGAAAACTAAAAGCATGAATATGTCTCGAAATATGCAAAGCTTTGATATGTTCGTCTCTGTTTTTGCGCACAGAAATGAATTTATCAAATGACGATATAGGGCGAGAGAAAAAGAGACGAAGAAAAAAAAGCAATCGATGATAATCGTTTTTTCCTCTTCCCCTCGATCAAAATGACCAACGAAGGATTGCAAAAAAAAACACACAACAACTCGAGATATTTCTTTTGTACGATCGTACAACATCGAAATAACCAACTGACATCGAAGCAATTTCTCTACATTTCATCGAGTTAGACAACAATTATATTCGCAAGGTGATGCACAATGACAATGACAATCGAAATTAGATAGAACGTCTGATAGAGAACTGTGACGAAATGATGAAATGAATTCTTGGTTTGTATAATTAAAATATACGACAGAGAGAAGACTTTTTTTACACCTTGTAAATCTGATCGTTGTTATTCGTCGACATGTTTTTTCAGACAATCTTCAAGCGCATGAAATGTATCAGATTTACACTTCATGCGTTAACGTGTCTTCTGTCGGCTAATTAAACTTGATTTCTCCTAACATGAAGTTAATTGACACATTGGACTAAGCTTATTCTCTTCATGACGAGTACACCTGTATCGATTGCTTCGCAACGTCTTTTCGCTGCGCAAGATTGATTTTTCTTCGCAGGGCGTATCCGGATGCATTTGTTTTGTAAATAAAATCGCGAGCGGACACACATGACTGGCAATGATTTTGTTGAGTTTATAATTTATATCTATGACGACCAATCATACCAAGAACAACATTTTCAATCTGTTGACGATCTTCTTCGTCTGCTAAACGATCAAACCGACAAGACGAAAGCTTGTTGGATCGAAGTGATCAATCGAAGTGACATCGAATTACCAGCGAGTATCAAAACATTATGCGAATACTTTCATATTCATCCATTGACAATCGAAGATATAACAACGATCACACCAAATATGAAATTGGATTTATTCCATGATCAGCCAATCTTATATTTACTCATACAAATCATTTCATGGAATGATAAACATGTCGAACAACAACAACTCTCGCTCTATTTGAAATATTTCGAGAATATTCTAATTACATTTCAAAATCGACCGACTCACGCGAATGATCTATTCGATGAGATTCGAAATCGACTGCGACGACAAAGAATCCATCCTGGAGATGAATCATTCTTCTCTTCACACAGTCGATTAAAACAAATGCACGTTGATTACTTATTCTACTGTCTACTCGATGCGATTATTGCGAAGTACGTACGACTCAAATCTTTTCTTTTCCCAACTAAATTAAACTTACTTAGATATATGGACGTCTTAGAAGACATTGCCATACATGTCGATCATTTCGATGAACAATTAATGACAAGCAAAAGATCTTTGTCTCTTGATACATTCTATCGTATCTATCGCGTCAGACACGATTTACTTCATTTAAGAATACTGTTCAATCGGTTGAAAGAAACAATATCTCGCCTACAACGGACAAATTCCAACACTATTGCATGTCGTCGAACCGATAATACCTATCGTTTGCATTTAAACCACCGCCTTGTCCGGCGACCAAATCCGAATTTCCGCCTATCACCACAAACATCCTTTACTCATTTAAGCGAACTAGCCGACAATTCTAACAGTCCATCACCGAGACTGCGAAGACCATCGATTGTTTTCAATGAGTACATCTACATGTATTTAAATGATTTGCAAGATCATATCAATCAATCGATTGACACTGTGGAAATTCAACGTGAAAGTGTGGCTGCGTTAATATCACTTTGGATTAATTTGAATAATAACGGAACACAAGAAATCTTGAAATTACTCATGCTGATTACCGTTCTTTTCATGCCGTGCATTCTTCTAACTGCACTCAGTTCAACTAATTATCAAGTTCAACCACAGCTTCAATACGAATATGGATATTATATTGTTCTGACTTTCTTAGCGACAATAATTGCCTCAATGGTGACATGGTATAAACTTAAACGGTGGATTTAAGCTCTGAAATGTCTTTTTTTTTGTATCGAACGTTTCACAAATGCTCTTTGTATGCCGACGGAGTATAAGGCTGAATAGTGACATGTTAGATTACTGAAATTTATAGAAATATTACATATGAAGCCAAAGCACAGCTTTCACTGATATCAGAATAAACATATTTTAATAGACAGGCCGTTGATATCTCGGCAGGGCGCTTGTTCGTGGCCGTTCGATGATATATCTCGTTCGACTTGGTCGATTATTTGCAAAAGTTCTTGGTTTTACTTCGGGCGGTGCTGGTTCGGATTCAGGTACGTAACTTGGATTCGGATGTTGATCTCGAGCCATTCGCCGCCATCGTTCTAGTAATGTATAAGCACTGTATTCAATTTTCTCTTGATCTTTCATCGAGTCTAGTAGACCACGATGTCGACCCATCAACATCGTTGATATAAGCACAATTTTCGATGGTACTGACAATACTGTTGCAAATGACGATTTTAAATTTGGATAACCTGTTGTTAATCCCACTGCGCCGAACGCAGATACGACCTCGAAAACAATTCGAAAAAACGTGACATTTTCGTCAATAGGTGTGATATGGTATGATTCGAACGCACAGATGGCGAATATAAATATGAATAACCATGTGCGCGTCCGAGTTAATAATGTAAATGAGTGCGATAACATTCGACGTGCCATAAGAAAAATAAAGAGTCGAAGTTTAATTTGAATGGTCTTTCGCGTACGGCTTGGACTACGATTCAGACGGGCATTGGGGGCGAAGTATCGTTCTGCGCGTTGTCGAGCGTCTAAACTATGATTTCGAAGATACCGATGTAGATGGCGAATGGGTAAAACATTTGAATTTATTGATAGATCGTCCATAGAATCAAGTGATGACTGCCGACGTTCTGCTTCGATGAAAACCGTTTCTTTGTCTTGAATTGTTTGCCATTCTAATTCAAATGGAGCTTTGTCTAAAGCGCAGAGCATTTGAGGTTTAACAGCCATAAGTAGAATATAAATCACGAGTGTGCCTTGAGCAAGTAGAGTTATATCGATTGTCTGAAAGCCAGCAAATCGCGCCTGAACAGTATGAAAGGCAAATATCAACAGACGTTTACCAGCTGAGAAACTTGCAAAACTTTGCGAATTAAAATCAAGGATAAGTGAAACCATAATGCTAAGTGCGTAGAGACCAAATGTCACAGTTAGATACATTCGTGTTTGTATAGTAGGAAATAGAACCGTAGACAGACGATGATTGTTTAAAAGAATATAATCGAATATAATCTTCCGATGCCATGGGACAATCCAACGAATAAACATGATGACATTCCGAAATATAAATGGAAAAAATGTATTTCCACTCATGACTAACTAGAATATACATAAATTTTAGTTATAATCCGCCAAGAGAGAGAAGACATCTTGCACTTACTAACATGACAAATACACAAAGTACAGTATCATCGACGAATCGCATTAGATTATCTGACCATGGCGTTAATCCATTCTGATTGAAACCAGTCACTGTGATGATGAATGCTGCATACCAAGGATTGACGGGTCGACCATCTTGTTTCAAATGATACGGTTCATAGTGGGTTTGAATCCAACCACCAATGCAAAAGTAAGCACCAAGGTAAATTGTTATACAGGTCAACGGAATTAGCGCTAAGCACGTCAAATACGCTCGATAGCGCAGTTCTTCCGCCGTAGGTAATCGAGATATTTTCTCCTCAGCTTCGAATGAGTATTCACATTTGTGTGCTGGTTCCGATAGGATACGGTAGGCCAAATGATCATTGTCAACCATAATACCTTGTTCGCGTTTGTGTGTTCGCGCTTTGATGACTAGCGCTGGCAGAGTACTAACAGTTATGCCACTGGCTAAGGTGAAAAGCATCAAAGCAACTTGGGAATATGTGGATAGACGAGCGAAATCTAATGTTGATAAACCACAATTATAAACGCAAGATGAAGCAATAAACCAGGCATCGATGTATCGAACACGCATTAATCGATTTGGTTTAATATAATTTTCTATGATAACAACGACCAATCCACCTAGTAAACCATTGAAAATGAAAATAAATATATGAATATAGAAATAATCTCTCATATGCCATCGATATCTTTTCCACCAGGATCGTTTTTCGCTGGGCGAGGCTGATGACGATAGATCAGAAGTTTTATTATCGCTTTCATCAAGTATTCTGTGATCAGATCGTGAATCCATTCATCTGTTATGTCGGTATATGAATGCGCAAGGCAGGTTACAATTTAAAATCGATTGCGTAAGGAACTGTCGCACTTGGCGACTCGATTTTTTTTAGTTATACCGTAGAGCATGATATTAATGTATGGGTATATTCATTCACATACACTGCAAAAGATTGTTTGTACAAGGAGAGAATGTGAACATACTGCAATTTGATTGAATGACTCTGTTCTTTCTTGTTCAAGCGATTGAACGAAGAATAGGTAGTTCTGATTATAAAAAGCTATTTCTCTTTCTCTGCTTCTCTCCTTTAGGTACACCGATGAATTTAACTTGCTCGTCAATGTCATAGGTACGAGGTTGAAAAATCAAAAATGCAAGAATTATGTTTACTGATGAGGTAAGGTCAAACAAAAGCGATATGTGTCTTTGTTCGGTGTGATTCAGAATGAAATAATCGCAAAGATTGAACAGAGCTGTTTCTACTACTTCGGCCGAGTGCATTTTACGTTTAAATTTCAGTTTTTATCAAGTAAAAAATCACGAGGACACATATGCGCGTGTGTGTGACACAATCTCAATAATTAATGAAAATTCTCCAACCATCTGATTGTGCAGTTAGCATAAAAATTCATTCGCCGGTGCTCGTAATCAACAATCCATAAGAATATGGCCCAAACATGAGAGAACAATCAAAAAATTTGAATACAATCAATAGGTCGGAATAACGCAGACAGAAAAATAATACGTAACAGATGAGTTACAACACACTTGTTACAAAACCGGCTTATTTTGGTCAATACAATCACACTTGTATTCAGTAATTGATTGAAATACTCCTTGCACTGCGTGTCGACCGTGTGACTCAACATTGAATGTTCAATCACGGTGTTGGCTGATGTGAATCTACATCATGTCGTTTTTATTGACAATCGATGAATATGAAAGATTGCTTCGGTACATTTTCGCAATCTCTGAAGAAAAACTGTTCGAAACAAGCGACTAGTCAACGTGTAAATATAAAATGATTTAGCATAGTTACTATAGTAAAGAAGCGTTGTAAATGACATTAGAAATGATCCAATCATTTTGTCATAGCCCTTTAATGGTGGTCCAAGAATATAATATGCATAATAGATCATTCGTGTTAGCGTTAATAATGAACTTAAACCGACTTGAACTAACATCATCTAAAAGAATGAAATAGACGGCAATTATGATTCGAGGAAGTGAATTACTAAAATTAATTGTCGTTCAGTTTTATGGCTGGGCCGAGCTACACTTCGATTGCTGGTTGTAATTGTGTCTATTGGAATTTCCATAAATTTCCTTTGCCGCACGCGTTTGATATGCAATAAAGTAATAAAACCGAAGATCAACATGAGTATATGAGGAATGACTCCAAGCCAAAAAACGACAAACAGACCATCGAATATCGCATAAGTTCCGACGAGTGTCGAACATCTCGGTCGCAGATCGTACGTAATCAAAATATGAGAACAAGAAATTAAAGCAACAAGAATGGCGATAATAGCTGAACGATAGGCGTTCTTTATACGACTAAACGAACGTAAACACGCATAAGTTGACGATGACATACAACGATCGACAGCTGACAATAGTATCAAATAAGTGGCAATCAGTGGAATAGCAGACACAAGATAAGCTCGAAATTTACAATAAAATCGATTTGTGTTCTGGAGATTGCTACCTAAATGATCTGCAGCTAGGCGAGAGATCAATCCGAATGTAATTGAAAAAAATTCGAATACTGATGCGCACAGGAAATAGAAAGCACATGAATTTTGACGTAGTTGGCGAGATGTGAATGTGAGAAAGTTGCATAAACAACCAAAAATGCCCACAATCAGGAGAAGAACCGGTCCGTAATAAGTCATTTGTATGGTGACAATTTGAATTGTTGTTCTCGTTGTCAGATCACGAGACGATGACGACATATTCATATCACACATGATAGAAAGATTTTCACTTTTGAATATCTGATTTAGATGAAATTTGTATCGAAATCACCAGCTGTTAACGTTCTCACGATGACAATTACTTTTTCAACCTACATCGAAAAGAAATCTTTGTTAGTTTATCGTTACTCACAGATCAATCTGAGAAATGTGCGTTGTCACTATGCTCATCCTTTTCTATTTGTCTTCGTTAGTGCATGTGATCTTCAATACGAAAGAACGGCTGACGTGATTTTCTCCTTCTCCGGTAGGAAGTCACGTTATCAAATAGATCGATTCTTTATGTTGTTCTATTGAATACATTTGCATATCCTAAATAGAAAGCGCTCAGACTAATAATTGGTGTGCACTATTGTGGAATCGTATCGTGAACGATTTTATTTATACGTTCAAAGAGTTTTGTATTGAATCGAATCTATCGATCGACGAGATGAGAGAATACCGAATGTTTTCGAAGAATTCCAAATCGATATAGTATGACCCGCGTACTTTGTTTGATCAACGTAGACATAATTTAAGCTTTTTCCATACTAGACTGCTTCTCGTGAATTTCACGTGAGAATCGGCTGTAGACTGTTTCAATTTGTTGATTAATTGCATTTCAATTATGCTAAAAGCCTTCTCACAATTGAAAATCTATTATGTCACCATCAGTAACGTATGCTGTCCGTGCTTCGATAAATAATTTCAAATTTTCACACAAATGAACCACTTTCAAGATGTTCGATTCGAGTAGAAGATCTTTTCAATGGAATCGTGGTAGACAATGCATTCATTTGACATTCATTAGCGGATGTTGTATTGATAGACTATTTATAATTTGTGCAGATATAATAGGAACAACTGACTTTTATCCAAAATTATTGCATTTCAGTTTAATCTAGTCTTGACAGGAAAATTTCTCTTTAGATTACCATCTACTTCCAAGTCTATTAGTTGATGGGGAATCAAGATAAAGTTTGATGATTTTTTTTCTTTTGTTCGAGAACGTTCATTTCTGTAGTGCACACGTCATCCTTGATGGTTGACGTGATACTTTAGAATTCGGTGGTGAATTGATGGTCTTGGCTTAATATGAAATCAGGTATAGCCTGTTTTAGACGGAATAATATTTTCCTCAAATGTTCGACATCAAACTTTGCTAAATATTAGTGCAATTGAGACAGCATCTGCAATGTCTTCTACCTTGCTAGCATTAGACGGATGTTGCCTTGACGTAATTGGTTGCTCTGACACGAGATCGTTCTTCATCAGTAACAATAACAGAAACGTAAAAGAGTCGAAAAAACATTCAGTACACATGTGACGACCCCGCCGTGTTTTTCTCTCGGTTGCAGAAATATCTCAGATACGGCAACTGTCTGTGAAAATTCTTCGACATAGATGACATAGAGAAGAAAGAAAGACAGTATTTTTTTCTTACAAAGAAACTCAGGTAAGATTCAATATTGATATTTTATTAAAAATTGAATGAATCAACGGAGTGTCTGCATGCAGAATTGTTCGTAGAGTTTAAAGAGAAACGATACAGATGAAGGCGTTATTTCATAGCCTATCAAACGACAATTAACAGCCTGATCTAGTTTTTTTTTTAATCAGTAGTGAACAAAAGAGATCTTAAGCCGTTGCAGCACCTACTACGATTGCAGTCGCGTGCAGTTAGGTCGTCTTCTCTCTCATGCGCTCAAAGAGCGTCTAGAGAAATACTCGGGATAAAAGTGATCATTTCGGGTCGCAATTACTTTGCCGACGCCGTTTTGCCGACGATCATTTTGCCCACAGATACGTTTTGCCGACAAACACATTTTAATCTGAACTTGTGTGGTCAACATTATTTTGACGATCAGGATTCAGATGAGAGCGTAGAGGATGTGTAGATAAGGCTTTAGGGGAGATCTAGATGAGGGTGTAGAAGAGCAATTAAGGGAGAATATTATAGCTATGGTAGAAATATGGTTAAAAGTGAATGTTGCATCGGATACTCTCGGGATTTCGTTTTAAATGGAATTTTATGTTTTGAAATTTTTGGCGAAGAGATCTGTCAGCAAGGTGGTTGTGGGTAAAATGATCTTCGGCAAAACAGCGTCAGCAAAGTGTATCGGACCCGTCATTTCATGTCTTCTAGTTGAATGGAAAACGACTCATCATATCATTCCAATTCATCAATCACGTGTCTAATGTTCGACACACGTGCACTTTGCGTCGTTTGCGGAGCACCTGCCATAGGTAATCGTATAAATCTGATAAGAATTTATATGACGGATTAACGTGATTTAGGGCGAAATTTCGATGCGTATACTTGTTTATCGTGTAAAGGTAAGAAGCACGAATATTGTTGACAATAGTTGCTCCTCTCTTTCTTGTGTATAGCATTTTTCCGTCGGAATGCTTACAATGATCAGGTAAGTTAATTGATGTCAGATTTGATCTATATAAAACTGATTCATTCGTTCGCTAGGTTCGTTTTACTTGTCGTTCATCAAGTTCATGTGAAATAACAACATTGACTCGACGACACTGTTCGGCATGTCGTTTAAATAAATGCTTCCGACAGGGAATGAAAAAGGAACTTATTCGAAGTTTAGTGGCGATTAAACAAGCTACGTCAGGGGCGATAATCCGTCGGTCTCATCGTGAATCTCAATCTCCTCTATTAACCACGGTTCGTTCATCATAGATGAAATATACTTCTATTTCGAAAGATATTTCTCTAGATCAATCACGTCGTTATTGATGATCAATCAGTTTTATCATTAGATGATTGGAATTTATTAAGTAACATTCAAAATGCCTATGAAGAATATTGCGTTGAACCATTCCTTGCCTCTCACGAACGAATATCCTTGATAGTTACCACTCAGCCATACCGTACACGGATTAAACTTCAACGTTTGATCGATTTAATCAAGAAATACTATTTGATTGTCGTTTCCTTTATAAAACATGTTCTCGAATTCGATCCATCGACTGAACATGACTATATTTACATTCAGAACAATTTACGAGCACTATCGCTTCTAAATGTCAGTGAACTGATGAAATGCAATATTTTAAAACATGCACCTTGGGAATACGATCGTTGTTTATTCGAATTGGTCTTAACGGAGGACATACTTCAACGCTTTGAACAACATTTACATATCTACCAAACCACTTCACCGCACGATGCAGTGATAATCAAGTTATTTCTTATCAGTCTTGCATTTTCTTCTCGCATCTATCCGATCTTTGGGAAAGATCAATATCATTCAATGGATTTCTATCCATTTCCACAACAACTTGTTTCAGCTCAAAATTATTACATAACGTTACTATGGAAGTATGTGATATATCGACTAGGGATTCACAATGCTATTATCTACTCAGCCAGATTTATTCAACATTTTCTTCGTCAGCAAATGCTTGACGCTGACGTCTTGAATATAATCAACAATCGAGACGATCATGGACAACTTGTTGCACTTATTCGAAGCGAACTTAGTGATAATTAGTAACAGATGAAGTGTTTCCAATATTGTGATTGATGTTATAAATGGTATATAAATATTCCTGTATTGATTCAATAAAATTCTTGAAAATTCCTCACATAGTAGATTAATCTTTCCGAAAAAATTCTCCTTTCACATCTCTGCTTTCCTTTTCTCTATTCCGGTGCAGAAAAGGCACTCATGTTAAATTAGAACACTCCATGATCAGATTTCAGGGATAATCTGGATATGATATATCATCAAATTCTACCTATTCAACTTATTCGTACACATGCAGAGAAACAGAAAACTAATTAAAGAATGTCGTTTAGAGACTAAGTCGAGCTTTCCTTTTTCTTTTATCTAATTTATTGAAAGGAAATTCTTTCCTTTTGTGGCATAATTACTGAGCTTTATTCATTTTTCACATGCAAGAATATGTCGGAAGGCTAACATGGCGTATTATTTATAAACACAGGTGTTGCGGAAAAGCAAAGTACATGCTAACTTTGACATACCAAATGTTTTTTCACCTACATCGTTTTTGACTGTCCTTTGTCAACATTAAAATCCTCTTGAAAGTATGAGTGATTGAAACAATTATTGCATCTTAAAGAGTATAATAAGTTTGCAATGATGATCAAGTGCGCTCTTAGATTTTTAACGGAGTGTTTCATTCTCATCGCTCACTCCTAGTTATCATTTCAAAAAAGTCGATGAGAAAGTCTTTCCAAGCCATCTAAATGAACATACACTTAAACAGGGCAAATATTGAATTAATTATGGATAAGAAGAACGCAAAGTAGCTCATCTGGTGATTTGATCATGTTTTTGAAGTATCAACAAAGACACGCTATACTTATTTGTTCTTGAGTGCTAAAGGCTTTTTACTCGGATGACGTCAAATTGACTTTCTTTATGCAGAAAGCATGCGCTCATGTGGCGGATTTGGATTAAGAGCATGCATATTCAATACGTTTCGTGCATAGGAGTACAATCTGATTTTTCTGCCGGTGACACCGAATCTTTATATTCATGACGAACTTGTTTGCGTTTGTAGTTTTCATGCTACTCGTAAAAATCAATACTATATACTAGCGACCTACGTGTGTCAGATTGGCTGTCCGGCACGGGCCAATCATCGAACGATGAGTCATGCGATTCACTTACATAGATATTATTCATTGATTTGATTGATATACTACTTCCATTTTCATGCATATTTCTGTTATAACAAATTGAGAATGTTTAAAAGTAACAAGCCTAATAAACCTGCAAGAAAGTCAGGCGGTGGAGCGGCTCTCATGCAGCAGGTCTGTGCTATAACAAGCTGAGGATTTGTGTTTGTTATTAGTTAATTTTTCGAGTAGATGGGTTTTCAAATACCAAATTTTGATGAATCAGGCATGGGTATGAATGACGACGACGATGATGATGATTTGGAAGCTGAACTGCAAAGATTACAGCAAGGAATGGGTGGTGATTCAAGAGGGAAAGCCAACCAACGAAAGCCAGGTTAGTAGACATTGAATAATTAATCGTATTCTCTAAATAGACGATATATCTGCTGTTGTGATATAGGTGGGCCGACACAAGATCTCAAAGCATTTCATAGTGATGTACATAAACTTCTTCAAGATATTGATCGACCGATAAATGATGATGAACTTTCTGATGTTGATGATGATGAGCTTCTTGTAAGTCTATATGATGTTCAATGGTTGCTGTGAACGAATTTGTTTCGTAGGCTGAACTCAATGAAATTACCGAAGATATCGAACACGATTCGCACGAACCACCAAAACAAGCCCAAGCCGCATCTACTGGAAATATCCTGTCCTTACTCGAAGGACGCCAGGATATGTATAATAAGGCAATAGCATCTGCAAAGGCTAACGGTGATGCATCTAAAGCGAGACGTTTAGACCGACAAATAAAAGTACGCTTTCCAATTTTTCGTAGACTAGTTTCGATTATTATGTTAAATACGTAGACTATTCAAGAACTACTTCACTCGGCTCGGGCTGGTGCGCCTATCAATGAAAGTGATATCCCACCTGAAGTATTCATTGCTCCTTCGGCAGCATCTGTTCCAGCGAAAGCACCTCCTACAATCGAACAACCTCCACCGGTACCACAACCACGTGCCGTACCTACAGCGCCCCAACCTCAAGCACCAATTGCACCTCAGCGACCTTCGCAACCACGCACTGTACCATTGCCTCAACCGACTGCCGCAGTAGATCATTCAGTAGTCTATCGAAGTGAGTTAACTTCTCATATTTCAATCATCTAATCGTTGATCAATCTGTATAGCACCAGTACCTCCGACTACAACAGATTCAGATCCAGCTGTCGCTCGATTGAAAGCATTAGCTTTACAAGCTAAACAACAAGGAGATATGGCTAAAGCAAAAGAATATATTATTCAACTAAGAGTAAATTTGTTATTCAATGATTTGAATGATACTATTTACGTTCTATAATAGACCTTACAAGGCAAAGCAAGCATTGCTACTCCTTCGACAACTCAAAAAGAAACATATGATAATGTTCCCGATGATGATGTTCCACCGCCACCTTTACCACGTAAGTAATAGAATTTGTTATGACTTTATCAATTGTTAATGCTTTTGTGTTCGGTGTGCAGTAAAAGCTCCAGAACCAAGTACAGTTATGGAGGCGTTACAACAACGCCATGAAGAATTAACTAAACGTGGTGAAGAGGCAGCTACTAAAGGAGATTCATCGAAGGCAAGACGAATGGAGCGATTGTCTAAGGTACTGTTCTCATACGTATATCTCATTTATAAACTATGCATTGTAACATCAATAAATTTGATTCGTATTCACTTTGTCTTATAGCAATATGAAGAAGCTATCGATGCTACCCGCAAAGGTCGCCCATACGATTACGCTGAACTACCTGACCTACCAGGTTTTGCTCCTATTCCTGTTCAGCAGGCAAAACCACAACCATCTGGCTCAACTTCATCAAATCCAGCAGCAAGACCATCACCATCGAATCCACAAGCACGCCCATCGCAAGCACAACAGCAGCAACAACGTCAAACTATTCAAGTAGCAGCATCTACTAGCGCAACAAGTAAATTCCTATTGACAATGTTTTCTTCATTTCATTTCGATTCGCTATCAGGCGCAAGGAAAAGCCAACAGGCCCAAGTATTACGTCTTAAGCAAGCCAAGTTTCATAAACTTGCCTTACAAGCAAAACAAAAAGGTTCGTTGACAGATTTTTCTTCTTCATTAACTGTTTTTCTGTCATCCTAGGTGATCTTGAAACAGCAAAAAAGTTCCTTATCGCATATAAAGGACTCGATCAAATGATTGCTGCTGCTGAGGCAGGCTTACCCATTGATATGGGTCAAGTATGCTAGTTCTCATCTAGTCCGAAAGAAAGTTTCGTATGTATTCTTTCCAGGTACCTAAATTACCAGATGATGACAACAATGACTTAGTGACTGATGATGATTTAACACAAGATTTAGCTAATGCAGATCGTGATACTGTTTTTCGTCGCTTACAAGATGACCTTCTTCGTCAAGTTCAACTCTGTGCACGTAACGAACAAATCTACGCGCAAATGGAAGAACCGAACAGCGCCAAGCACGCAAAGGAGTATAAACAACTCGAACAACGCTGTGCACATGATCTTGAAAAGTTGAGAAAATGTTTTCAACATGGTTTAAAACCACCACTGTTCCATTACGAACGACGACAAATGAATATAATTCAAACAAATAATGATCTCGGAGAAAATGATCTCGAGGTAATTTTTGCAAACATTTTCCACATCAATTCGAAATCTGTCGTAAATCTCTTCGTATAGGTGATTGTTATACGTGGTATTAATCTACCCGTTCCTTCGGGAATTTCTTCGTCGTCACTGGAAACTTATGTTGTTATCGAATTTCCTTATCCCACAGAAACTCCTCAAGTAGCTCGGACTCGTCATACTGCCGGTTCTACCAATGCTGAATACCCTGAATCCGTGCATAAATTCTATATCAAACGTAACGATGCTAAATTCAAACGATTGATGAATCGAAAAGAATTGAAACTCGGCGTTTTCTATAAACCTGGCTTTCTCCGATCAGATCGTCCGTTGGGCGTGGCATCGGTCAAATTAGCAGCGTTGGAACAAACATGTACCATGCATGAATCCGTTGATTTATTTGAAAGTGAACATAAGAAAAAGATTGAAGGCAAACTAGAAGTGAAATTACGTATTCGAGAAGCATTGGGACAAACAAAAGCATCGGATATCTTGCCACAACGATGGCTAGTTATCGATAGTTTTGAAGAACTGGTAAGTTTCACAGAATTCACACTCATATCTTCATTCTTTCACATCTATATTGTAGCCACAAAGTCATAAACCATCATCGACCTCGAGGTATGTTGAAAACTGTTTTTTTTTCGATAAGACTAGTTACTACTGTTCGAACTCCTAATCCATTCGACAATTTCCCCTACGCTCACACCTAATTCAGGTCGTCATCATCTGGCGCTGCTGCACCAGCAATAACTGCTATTGCTAGTCTGATTCCTACAGGCGAAGCACTAGGCCAACTGGCTATAAGTATGGCAGAACCTAAAGATAAAGATGAAGGAGTAACGGATAGCAGGTATCAATGTGCTTGAATTTCGGAAATGAAGTATTGCATTTGTGTGTGTGTGTGTATGTGTGTTATCCCAGTAATTTATGCATGGTTTGCACCCTGTATTAGCTTTGTTTGACATGTATATATCCTTCCCCTATTGTTAAGTAGCCGTCAGCAACGACGAAGCCATCAACCCCAACCAGCACCTGTGCCTGTTTCAACGACTCCACAAAGTATTCAAGTACTTAATTACGAAGCATCACGTCTACAACAACAGGTGAGTTGCTCGATTCATTGAAGGAAATTGTTTGATTTCGTCAGTAGATTGAACAACTACAGGACCGTCTTACAACAGAACAACTTCACCAATTACAACGCAAACTTCGTGAGATCGAAGATCAAAATGAGCAATTAGTAGAATCCTTACGTACGGGAGGAAAACAGGTTCTAAATGGTACGTTTCACTATTGCTTCTTTTTTTTGAAATCGATTTTTCTTTCCTGTAGAACATCTTCGTGGTCTTGAGGAGTTGATTGATTATTACGATCAAGAAGCACGTGAATATCATCAGCGACATGATTCGAAAAAAGCGGATGTTTGTTTGACTAAAAGGAGACTCGTCGAAAAAGAAGTAAAATCTTTCATAAAATTCGACTTGTTCTGTACACATTTCTCTCGTTCAGATTGGCACGTTAACAGGACAGCAACCATCGACAACTACGTCAAGATTTTAACATTTTCTCATCATTTATTTGCTTTTTGTATCAATTTATTGTACGCTTTTTTTTGCATTATCGAAATACCAGCGAAAACGATGATTTTTTTCCGATAAATAATTAAATTTCCTACGATATCTATGTATCATATAATTAAAAATCAACATCCTCAATTCTTCTCTCCACTGTCTGTTTTTTCCTTCATTTATTCCAATCAGAAAACAAGTAACAAATAGACGGCTGATCGTTAAATTAATATTGTAATTCACTTTCGATTAATTTCTTATATTGCTCAAAACCGTACTCAAGTGAAGTCACACTACCATTTCGGCAAAGCCAAGCTTCCGTACAAACACGTTTGATCATCAATTCATCGTGAGAGACAAGTACCACACCACCTTGGAACTTCTTGATGGCTTCGGCTAACGCTTCGATTGTTTCCATATCTAGAAAGAATCGTACGCGTTCCAGAAATAGAGAAGATCTCTAGTCACAGTTCTTACCGAGATGATTGGTCGGTTCATCTAGTACGAGGATGTGCGGACTAAACAACGGGAAACAAAATAATTATATCTGATGAAAGATAGTATTCATACTTTTTCATACACATCAGACTGAACGCAACCCGACATTTTTGCCCTCCAGATAAGCTGAGAACAGATTGTAGAGCTGTGTCACCAGTTATACCAAAACGGCCAAGTTCTGTACGATATTGTTCGATTGTTCTACCGGGATATCTCGATTGTAAAACTTCCACTGAATTGATATTCATTGGTAGTTGATCGACAAAATGTTGTGTAAAGTAACCAACTACTAAATTTCGATGACCATGTCGTTGTCCCTTGGTTGGTTCTAATTCTTCGACTAATAGCTTCAACAGAGTAGTTTTGCCTGATCCATTTTCACCCATAATACAAATACGTGACTGAAGATTAGCTGATAGATTGATGTTATTCAATATCAAGCGGCTATCTTTCGAATAAGAAAATGCAACGTCGTCTAACTGCATAATAGTGCCATGAAGTGGCTCGGGATCGGGAAAGCGGAAGTGAACTTCATGTTCCTTTTCAACCGGTCGAAGAATCGGTCTAGTTGATTCAAAAAACAAAGTTTGTGATGCTGTTACATTAATCAACATTCGTTTAACTTACAATTTTTCTAAGAGTTTCAATTTACTCTGTACTTGTGCGGCACGATTAGCATTGTATCGAAAACGATCGATGAATACCTACAAGAATGAACACTTCTCCTAGAGACTATTGACGTTCGTTTTACGAACCTGAATATGATCGCGATATTCCTTTTGTGCTTCATATTCTCGTTGTTGGTTTTTCAAACGTTCCGTTCGAGCAGAAACAAACGTATCGTAATTGCCGCTATGAAAACATAAGACTACGAAGAGACAAGAGATTTGAATAGACTCCTACCGATAAGAATCGAGTTTTTGCGAATTTAAATGTAGAATATCAGTTGCAACAGTATTAAGAAATGTTCGATCGTGTGAAACAACTAAAATCGTACTTTTCCATGTTTGTAAATAATTCTCTAGCCAAATGATTGCTTTGAGATCTAACATGTTTGTCGGTTCATCGAGTAAGAGAAGATCAGGTCTAAATCATTCGCACCAATAGAAACGATTCTCACTTCAGCTAAACAATATTTACTTGGAAAACAGAGCGCGTGCTAAGGCCAAACGCATTCGCCAACCACCAGAGAACTCTCTATTGAACGAAGGAAATAGAAATGATAGGTGCCGTAAGTGAATTGGCTCTTACTTAGTCGCCATTGCTTGCATTTGTGATGTAAATCCGAGACCATTCAAGATGACAGCTGCTCGTGACTCAGCTTTATGTGCTTCAATGGCCTCTAACTCCGCATAGATGGCTGTCAAACGTTTTGATATAAACGAATCTTGAGCAGCTGATGAACCGCCACTAGAAAGAATGTCGGATGAGGATCAAGTCTGAGAAATACGATATGTTTTACCTTATTTGTACTCTTTTATTTAATTCTTTTTCTTCATTCAACAATGCATTTCGTCGTTCATCACATTCGAGAACACTTTGAAGAGCAAGAGTATCGGTACCTTCAATCTCTTGTTCAACGTGTAATATTCGAATATGGGAAGGAAGCACAAGATTTCGACTAGAGAATGTACGAAAGAATTTGCTTATTTTCTCTATACCATCACAAGTTACTTAGCAATAACACGCAGTAACGTTGATTTACCCAAACCATTTCGACCAACGAAGCCATATCGACGACCATAGATGAGATCCATTGTACCGCCAAGAATTAACATTCTAATAGAACAATAACAACTAAATAACGATTGATTATGAGCATCTTACTTGTTTCCGTAGGATACATCAAAATTATCAATATGAACGTCGTATCTAATATAGTATAGACAAACAAATCGAAATCGAGTTTGCTCAATAGAAAATATGAACTTACGATCTGCTTGCTGTGTCGCCATTTTCGCTATCTGTTAGTAGTTTTTTATTAGTTGCTTGACTAACAACTGCTTCTTCTAGTCGCGCTTGTACTCTAGAGATTCGTGAACGAAGTAAAAATCTTTTGACAAATATTTTTCTATACTTGTTCTCTCCATTTGTTCCTCCATCTCGAGCACGTTTTTCCTGTTTTTCTCGAAGTTTTGCTTCAGCTTTTTCAAGTTTTTTCTGCGAAACCGTCGTAGATTCGTTCAATGGTTTGATCAATGAACGATCAGCTACATTAAATAAAGCCGACGAAACTTCTTCGAAGATGTTTCCCGAGTAATGACCGATAGAAACTGGTGTCGAAAGTTTTTTTGGTTCATTCGTCGAATCATTTCCATTGGATAATGTTTCTCTGGAAAAGAGATGGTGAAGATTGCCTTTTCATGGAAATTTCAACATACAATTTCAATTGATCACAAACGAATTGGCAGAGATCAGCGATTGCTGCTTGTTCACGTTCATTATGAGCAACTTCTTCAAAAATAGGTCTGAGTGCATCGTCGACCTCTTGAAAATCAATATAATCAGATTTATTTGTTTCCAGAATGTCTACAAAAAGTGAGAAATAGTTTGCGAAGGAAAATGAAAGAGAAAACAGACCAGTGATGTAACCCAAAATATCGTCATTAACTGCTGGTAATGTAGCACGGATTCGATTGATAATCGCTTCCATTTTTGATTGTTTTCTCGATGATTGAAGTAACTAAACGAGAGAAACGACGAAAGCAAAAAGCAAGGAGTGATCAACAGGAACATATAGCTGATTGAGGAATGGACCGAAAGCGGTAAAAGGAAGTTAACCAATGATTGTACCGTATGGCAACAGTCATGATCTGACATCTCGAGGATGAGTTGTGATCCAAGATTACTATTAATAAATGTTGGTGATCACAGTTGGTTGATTATGTACTTCATGTTCTGTACGTACTAATTCGAATAGTTCTGTTATCATTGAGTGACAATGTACTCGATAACGCAATAGAACGATCGGACAGAAGTATGACTTAAAAATATACACAAGAGTTTGATTAATTTCTATGTAAATATGATGAAAGATAATTCTTATTGTTTCTCTTTTCATTTCTATAAACTCTACAGTAAATATAAAGGTAAATATCAATTGTCTTGTGCAAGGTAGAACGCAAGTTCGAGCAATAGAAATATAACCTTATAAATATCGATGCTTGTGTCACAGCCAATATCGAATGGAGGAGTTCTTCATGGTTCAGTATTCAAGCCGGTGCTATGTGAAATCATAACTGAGAAAACAGTGCTGGTATTCAGTGGGGTGTAGTCTATCGCTGACCAGCATTGTGTAATCCAGTTAAAATTGGTGGCACATCAGCAACTGTTGGTGCAGCTGGCGGTTTCTCGCAAGGCAGCGGATATGATCCATTTACACGATGGTAAGGGATGCCAACCGATCATATTCTTGAATTTGATGTTATCCTACTGAATAGACGACGAGAAAATGTCAACGCTTGTGAAAATACCGATTTATTTTGGACGTTGCGTAGTGGCGTCGCTGGAGTTTTCGCTATAGCACTATCGGTTATTCTATGTATTTATTCAACATCCTCAGTTGTTGGAAGTGTTCAATTTTTTCCTCATCGAACAACATTTGCTATGCGAATGTTGTTCACCACTTTGTTCGATTCTTGCTAATATTAGCTGATGAAGGATGGACTGATTATTTCTATTTGACAGTGAAAACATTTATACTCGTATTTTTACTGCACAACGGTAATCTCGAGGCAGCAAATTCCTGTCGAAATCAATTTTTAAATGATTAAAACGATTTTAATTTCACACGAACATATATATACAACTTTCCTGGATTTGTAGATCTCTTTCAGACAGATCTAAAACCATAAAATCGAACAACTCTGCATGGCTAAATGCCCTACTGCACATGATCTATTCTCAAGGTTGAAATGATAATTCATCTCAAGAAGATCAAGACAAGCTTGCAAACTATCTTCGGTGGTTCACAATCGACTGCATATATGAATGAAGATGATTCAAATGAAGTCTATTGGCAGCAGAAATGTTTTAGAATAACAGAACTTTACAAACAATTGTAGGCAATCAAGGATAAAAATTGATCCAAATGGCATTTTAGGTTGCAGAAAATGTGCCGGCACTGATGATTGGCCAGAAGACTTGAACCATCCTAAGACATAGAATGCAAACAAAGTGGATTCATTCGTCTTAATTCGATTGAGAGCAAATCTACTTTTTTATGCTCAGTATCATATATCTTATCATATGAATAAACGAAGGACAAATCATGTTCAATTAACTTTCATCGTTTTAGTCAGTTTCGATGGTAGAATGCACACGTGCTATTCATCATAATAACTCACAGTAACTTTTGATATATCTAGAGATAAGTGTTCATTAATACAGTTAGATATGAGACAAGATATTTTATTTCTCTCAAAGCTTAATTTATCGCCAGCTTTCATCCTCGATCATGGCCTTTTTGAAAATATGCACCTTGAATTACACGGAGATGTATAAGTAGTCATCAGACAAGTTTTTAATTGAAGAATTTCTCTACATAGTCATATTTGCATATGAAAGGCCTTTGTCTCTCTATCAATTTAGTCGCTAGAGACATAAATGAGTTTAAATTGAAAACTATGTAAATATATACACGATATACATTTCCTATCAGACAGGTCCTATCGATAATCTTGAAATTGTTATCAATATTCAAAATTCATATCTTTCTCTACAGATTCTACATGTGATATCAATATGTATGACTCATATGAGACCTTGGTAGTTTGAATATCAAGACTGATGTCCATGTAACATATTGCTTTGTTTCTAATTCAATATTTATCAAATGAACTACATTCACAAAATCATGAGCAGAAAAAAGAACGAGTGGAAAAGTATGATTCTATTGTTAAAAGTCTAAAACACTAATTCCATTGATTAGGTTGTGTTGATGATTCCGAATGAGCAGCTTTTGCCTAGAATAGAAACAAATGATGTGTTCAAATAGGTTACATAAGTCAGAGTTACAACATACTTTTCGTTGGGCCATTATATCAGTCACTTCACGATCTTCAGGTAGCATCGATGGCGATATAGGTGGATGTTGCTGCTGTTGTTGTTGTTGTTGTTGCTGTTGATTGGATTTAGTTATTTTACCTAATTTAACTAAGATATGAACAAGACGTCGAGCAGATAATGCCTCATTCACTAGAAATGATCGAATGAAAGATGAGTTAGCGATTGCGAAGTCTCTTACAATTGTATCCAAGCTCTTTTCCAGCGGAAGTAACATCATTTTCTGTTAATGTGATACCGAATCGCTGTAAAACAGCGGGTATTGAAGTATAGGGTAAGCGACCTGATGGATCCATTTGCATGAAAATCTCTACAAAGAAACAGCTGTTAGAGAACTTTGAAGTTTTCGATGAAAGATACCAACCATTGAGTTGACGGACAGTTAATTTCTCGCCGACACCGACAGGTGGCTGTTCTTTCTAAGAAGAAAAAAATTAGACAGATGAATATCTTCATGACTTGGAAAAAAATGTTCTTACCGATACAACACTTTGCTCTTTATTACTTGATACTGACTGGCCAGTATGATGGGAACGGTGACGATGATGATGATGATGGTGATGCTGGTGAACTTTGGGTTCCATCACAGGAACAGGTGGCAGCTGTTGTTGTTGTTGTTGTTGTTGTTGTTGTTGTTGTTGTTGAGGTTGTAGTGCTGGCACTAGCTGCTGTTGAAACATGTTAGGTACACGCATGGCTGGATTATGTCGACCACCTGTGTCAACACTTCGTGCACGATCTCTTGCGCCTCGTTTTTGATCGGCATAAATGTTGTTGTTTGGCATCATGCTGGACATAGGTTGGTTGGGCATGTTTGCCCATGGTGAGTTGAAGGGGAAGGGAACTTGTGGTTGATACATTGGACGCAGAGTGGCATGCTGTTGTTGGTTGGAATGAAATGTACGAAATGATGGTGGAAGCCCCATAGTATTCGATGCAGATCGGGATGACGTGGCATAGTTATTGGTAGAGTGTAATTTGGCTTTGCCGACAGTCGAGACGGATAGTGGAGGATAGACAGGTTGTCTAGAATAAGGTTCAATGAGAAAAACCAAAGAAATCAAATATTAGTTTACTGTTGTGGTTGCTGATAAACAACATGAGTAGATGGCTGTTGTCCATAGTAGAAGGGTTGTCGATAGATTGGGTTTTGTTGTGGAACAAAGGATGGAGTCATGAACAAATTGGATCGTTGCTGCTGTAACAGAGGATTGCTGAAATAGGGTTGGACAGGTCGTTGCTGTTGCCAAAGATTGCCAGGATTGGGAGCATTTGGCGCATAGGGCATCATCATTTTGGGATATTCTCTACTAATCTTATTTCCTTGTTGTTTACTATACGATGCCTTACGTTGACTTTCACGTGAATGACTACGATGATTAGTCGACTGCTTTTGTTGTGGTGTTACAGATGTTTCACGTTCTTTCGAATGTGTGCGTTGATGATCAACTTTAGGCTGAGTATTACTTGTCATACGAATTGAAGATATTGTTGTATGAACAATGTTACCCGATTGGGAAATCGTTGTGGTTGTCGGTGCAACACGATCTTGATATTGGGTCGGACTGCGTGAACGTCGCGGGCTTCGGTCTTTTTTCGTATCATTATCTGGTTCAGTTGTAATGGAAACATCNGTTTCACGTTCTTTCGAATGTGTGCGTTGATGATCAACTTTAGGCTGAGTATTACTTGTCATACGAATTGAAGATATTGTTGTATGAACAATGTTACCCGATTGGGAAATCGTTGTGGTTGTCGGTGCAACACGATCTTGATATTGGGCTGGACTGCGTGAACGTCTCGGGCTTCGGTCTTTTTTCGTGTCATTATCTGGTTCAGTTGTAATGGAAACATCAGGAACGGTTTGATTAGCTTCATTGATGTCATTAGCGACGGATGAGTTGTTGGATACAACTTTCGGTGATCGTTTTTCAACAAGAATAACACGTTCAACATCTGCTTCACATTTCACTTTTACTTTATATTTTCCTGTTCGATAAAGCTCTAATGCCGCTGGATAGTCACGAAGAAGCTGTTCGACTTCTTTCGCAGTTTTGATTGTTCGCGAACCTTCCATTGTACTTTGAACTAAAATGAAATTAATCAGAGATAATCTTGCTTAATTTCAATAAAAATTCAATTTACATTGTGTTTTCGTATAAGGACCGCTTTGCACAGCCATGTTGGCATTATTTGTGGCGACTGATGATAGCGCACTGATCGGAGTGGACGATTTCGGTAAAGTTGCAGGAGGCATTTGTTTCTAGTCTTCTCTTTTACTTAACTAACTTATCTAAATAAAAGTGAGTCATCTTTTCTTTTTGCAAAGATTTACATATGATCAAATGGAAACAGTCTCAGAGCGAATGGTTAGATCTTAGCGATCTTTAATTCAACTTACTTTTGGCAAGACGATCGCTGAATTGTTGATCACCTCTATCGATGAGACACAGTCAACTTCGATTGTCTTTTATCAACGTCTGATTAAACTTTTGGTTACGCTTTGATTGAACAAAAAGAGAAAAAGAAAACCGAATGAGCGCTACGACGATGTGAACAACCTATAGATACTAACACGACATACTCATATAACCGAAAGGTAAAAAAAAGGAGTGAGTTGTCCGATTGAATCAAACAACAAACGCAATCAATTTTTTATACGAGTGCATTTGATCATGGCGTTAGACGGTCACACGTTACACTCGAATGCATTCGATGACATGTATGAAAAGTCTTCCTTTCATCCTTCTCGTAAAACATCGATGATAAATCACTCTTTCAATACACAAACGTATCTATGCATATACTCTGATCATTTTTCATGTCGAATGTATTTTGAAAGATATAACTAATGATTTAATTCAACAAAGTTTTATTTGAAACAAAAAAAAAAGAAATGGATCAAAGAAANTCACACGTTACACTCGAATGCATTCGATGACATGTATGAAAAGTCTTCCTTTCATCCTTCTCGTAAAACATCGATGATAAATCACTCTTTCAATACACAAACGTATCTATGCATATACTCTGATCATTTTTCATGTCGAATGTATTTTGAAAGATATAACTAATGATTTAATTCAACAAAGTTTTATTTGAAACAAAAAAAAAAGAAATGGATCAAAGAAAAAGAGACCTATTTTGTCTTGATTAAAGAGAAAAAAAACGAAGAAGAGTGCATAGATACATTTATCAAGCTATATGAGCAATACGATGAACCAATTCATCGAGATTGTATCGGGGCTTTCTTGATTTTGTTGTTGCTTCAGTCGACGACTCGTCTTCAGCAACCAAGTCCGGTGTTAATATCATTGCACAATGAGCAAACCATGCATAGGATTTCACCAGTTGACATCCCTCACGTGATAACTAAATAATAGTCAAATGAACGAGAAAAGAAATAGATTTCAAACAAATATACCTGTACAGCTAAATCACGATCAGATGTGACTATAATTGTATGTTTATTCTTGTCGTGATGATCATTTCGTCGAGCACTGTCAATGAGCATGTCGTCTGTTGTTCGATAGATTGGATGAGCACTAGTTACGTTTACACTACCGATTTGATCTACTTGACGAGTCGAATCGAAAATGAGTTCAACTTTCGGAATACGCATTTGTTCATTCCAAGCCGCAGCTAGTTGTCCGATAGCTCGTTCCGTTTTATGACGAGCATGGTTCAAACAGAGTTGACGAAGACAATCCACGACAAACATCATGTTGTTTCCGTCGAGATAGACTTCTTCGATGTCATTAGGCCAATCATTTCGGTGATTTATATTGATATAAGCACCGTGAGCCTGAGCAAGTGAGATACGTTGCTAGAAAATCAAGAGAAATTCGTCGTAAAAGTATTTGTTGAGGTAATTTACCTGAACTCGTTTCTCGGCTTCTTGTTGACGTTCTTGGCGCTCCTTTTGAATTCGAGCGACAGTCAGTTCAATAGAATCATTACATTCATGAAAAATAGCAAGAAGCTTGGCAGGATTTCCATGAATACCTGCAGCACGCAGCTCTTTGATATGATCAAGATCATCCGCGACAAATTCGTATTGTTTCTTCGAAGAATCATTCGATTTTTCGTTAACTTTGTCATCATCATCATCGTCTTCACTATCCGATGATGACTTTTTGTGTTGTTTTTCGGCTAAAAGCCCCTTGACTCTATCAATCTGGCCATCCGCTTTTTCTAGCAATTTTAATAGATGTTGCTTGTTCTTGGTTTTCACGCCATCAGCTTCGAGCTTAGCAATTTGATCTTTATATTTTAAATTCAATGCAGCCTGTTTCTCTTTTGCCGCTCTTTGTCGTAGCAAAATTTCCTTAACCTATTGTCAATAAATCGGTTAGCCTACATCAATTCATTCTTTTTCCTACGCTACCTTGTTAACGTCACCGTGTTGTTTCTCGAGATTGTTCACTACGCGAGGACATTTGGTATTGAAACCGGCATTTGATAATTGAGCTAGTTGGACAGTATACTTGTTTCGGAGTCTAGCTCGTTGTTGCTCCTTTGTTTCGTTTGGATCGGAAGGAGCGTCGTCCGATGGTTTTCCAAGTTGTTCAAGATACTGTTGAATGTATTCAATCTCTCCGCCAAATCGTTCAAACATTTTCAGTAAACTTGAACGCTTTAGCGATTGAGACGAAGGATAGGATTTTTGTAGAATATCCAACTCCTTGCCGTATTGATCTTCCAGTGAAGCCATTTTTTTATTGCGAAATTCCCGGTGAAAAAGATGTGCACGGACCTGATGAAAGAGTGCGTGTTTTTTTTTGTTATATCGATAGAAATAAATGAGAAAACCTCCGTTCACCCGCATAGGAGGTGTTCGCGGGCAGAAAAACAAAGTATGCCTTACCTGATCCATATCGCCATTGCTCTCTCTCAATCTACGCCGGATTTGATAGTGAGATTCGTTGGGAAAACGTTCTTGAAGCAATTGATATTGCTCATCATATTGTTGCTGATTTGACGCCATGTTTGCAAGTTTTCATAAAACAATTTCTCAACCAACACCACTTTTTATACTCAATAGTGACTCATTTCAGAAACTTGCGCAATGCTTGCTTAAAAGGTAAGCGAGTAATGGCGTGGTTTGTTTGCGAAGAATGAAATGTAGATTTTGTGGACGTAGCTGATACATGAGACTTGATTTTGATAATAATTGCCTAATTAATCTAAACATTTCATGAGAAGATGATGCAATATTGATAATTGATTGGTCAGATTCTGGACACGATCCAGCGAAGTTTTATCTTAATGATATCCTAGTTTGTTCTTATTAAATGATATAGAAGTGCAGATCTATTTATGGCGCACACCAGAATTTCTTTATTACAAGATACAAAAAATACGCGAGCCTGTCAGAAAGAAAAGAAAGAAAAACGTGTCGAGTCATTGTATGAATTGAAGGTCCCCGTTAAGTAGTTTCAATCATATTCTACAAGCACGGTGTTTTTAGTTTTATTGAAATTTATCGATTATTGTAAATTAGCTAAGTACAACAGGCAAGTGTCATCTCTTACAGATAGATTATAATCAATAAAATCCGTTAATTTGCTTGCTACTATGCAAGTATTTATCCGTAGTTAATTCGAAATAAATACTATGGTATTCAACGGAAACTAAGAATCTCATATTTACGGGATAGATGTCGTATGAAACGTCTGAATGTCTTCTTTTACTATATTTAAGGTACGATGGCATCTATTAGTAATAGAAATTATCCATACAAACCACCTGTATTCACTGATGAAGATCGTCTAGATAAACTCAAAAATACATTACCAGATCTTAAAGAACTTTTCCAACAAGAATTCTCAGGAAATCATTTTCCCGGTCTTATCTATGGATTGATCGTTGATGGGCAATTATTTTGTAGTGAAAGTTTTGGTTATACGAATTTAGAACAAAACCTACCAACAACAACAAAATCATTATTCCGTATCGCATCGATGACGAAAAGTATCACTGCCATGGCTATTGTTAAACTTCGCGATGATGGTAAACTTCGTCTTGACGATCCAGTTGATAAATATATTCCTGAAATATTTACTAATGAACTAACAAATGATGGACCGATCATAACGGTTCGTCATCTGTTGATTCAAGATGCCGGCATGCCAGAAGATGATCAATGGGGTGATCAACAGTTAGCTTTACCGGATGAAGACTTTCTAAAACTGTTGAAAAACGGAATTTCATTGTCGAATCCACCTGGAACAATATGGGAGTATACAAATCTTGCATATGCGATGTTAGGACGAATAATTACCGTCGTTTCTGAAATGCCCTATCAAAATTATATCAAACAAGAAATTCTTGATCCACTCGGAATGACGCACACTATCTGGGAATACAGCGATGCTCCATCGGAGCTATTAGTATGCGGTTACCGATGGGAATGTGACAGTTACTCGAAAGAAACACCACTTCATCATGGCTCTTTTGGTGCCATGGGCGGTTTAATCAGTTCGATCGATGATTTCAGTAAATACGTCGCGTATCATCTACAAGCATGGCCAGCACGAAGTGAACCTGAATATGGTCCACTGCGACGTAGTTCGCTTCGCGAAATGCATCACCCGTGGAATTTTATTGAACTGAAAACTTTTCCGCATCGTTCATGTTTAGTAACGAGTGCCTATTGTTATGGACTCAAGTGGAGTATGGATCAAGATGGGGTTATATCTGTCAGTCATTCAGGAGGTTTACCCGGATTTGGCTGTAATTGGATGATGTTGCCTGAATATGGCGTTGGCTTGGTCTCGTTTGCAAATTCTACATATGCCGATTTAGAACATATTAATACAACGATTATTGATAAGCTAGTTCACTTGGCCGATCTGAAACCTCGAAAATTACCAATATCAAAGATTCTTGCTGAACGAAAAGAACAGGTGATACAAGTTATACTAAACAACAACTGGAATATTCATGATTCAGAATTATTGACGATTTTTGCGGACAACTTCTTTAACAATTCATCGCTAGAACGACGAAAAGCCGTCTCACGAGACTTGTTGGATCAAATAGGAAAAGTTGTCGAGATCGAAGAATTAACACCAAAGAATCAGTTATCTGGTACATTCCATCTCAAAGGTGAGAATGGTTCGGTTCGTATTCTACTATGTTTATCACCGGAAAGTATACCGTTGGTTCAAGAATTAGAATTAACTATGATTAAACAATCATAAATACAGGAATTGTGATTCCCCTCAAAAGACTCTTCTATTTCTTCTATTTATGTCCTGCATTGATTGATAGAATAAATCATTCTCTAACAATATGTTATCTATCTTTGGACGAAATGTGTATGCAGTATAGATGTCGCTAAGCAATTATATACTGTTGAATAAATACCCAAAAGAACGTCCTTTTACTCGCTGACGGTACGCCACACCCTTTTGTCTATTTATGTTTCGTTTCAAAATGGAGGTCTTTCATTGTTTCGAAATATTCATTTGAATGGCCGCCATTGTATGTAAATTTTGTCTCTGGTATGATGACTTCACCATTGGTCAGTCTGCTTATTTTCTCATTCATAGGTAAAGATCGAAGTGCAGTCATCAATGACAGGAGCACGAAAAACGCGATCAACAAGTGTGGCTGCCACTCCTCCTCAAACAATTGCTGATGCCACTGAATCACCTGCTCTCGATGATTTACAGGCAAATCTTCGTTCACCAACGGAATTTGTAAATATCTACAATCAATACTATCAAGATGTCACACTTCGTTCATCATTTGTTAACAAACTTTGTCATATATTAGCTGATTCAACGTACGTCCACTCGGACATTCTACAACATATTCTCGATTCTTTTCGAACGAACCATGATACATTACTGGTAGAGGTAACTGAAACACAGTTTAAACAAGACATATTACCATTTATCAAACGTCTACTAACTACTTGCGACGATAGTGACGAGATTCTGTTATCTCTTTTACGATTTCTTATTGTTCTTATTGATCACCGATCAAATCTTTTAAGTTCAACAGTAGCTGAATGGCTTTCAACTGTATTACACTTTGTAGTTACGCGAATTTCGTCGACATCATATCTGATCTATGGCCAGTTAGTTGTTGACTTACTTGCTCGAATAGTCAAATGTTTCACACCATTACCAAAGGAAATTGTTGACGTACTAGGTCGATCGCCCTCATCAATCATTTCCACGAGTTTCTTGACTCAGTTGAAAACGTGGGTCAAGCATGTCGATGATCATAAACTAGCTTTGTATGCTATTCACTTATGGGAGCCATTAGCTGCACTTCTTAGTCGATTATTAACGCGTGGCCATACGAAAGGAAACGAAATGTTGGCTGTTATTCAAGATGGTAAGCACACTCTTTCTATTTCTACTGGAAAATCTTTACTCTCTATATTATTTCAGCGTTTGTCGTTGCTAACTATGCTATTCGTGGTGCTGCATTCACCGCTTGGGCTTCATTCATGTCACACATCTACCGTTCAGATTTGAATCTCAATCAAGATGATACACATCAGCAACAACTATACAATCGTCTATTAAAACTATTTCTCACCCCATTTCTACCCGATTATACAGCCAAAAGTAAATCAGCATCCATAGCCAAATGCCGAGCATGGTTAATATTGGTTTCGGTATATCCAACACATATCGATGACGTTCTCTTGCCATTTCTTGCATTTGCATTTGGCCATCAAACCTCAACGAAAACATCGACGACAAATACAGCATGGTGGCCTGAATGTCGCAAACTAGCAATCGAGTGTTTACATGAGACTTTAACAAATCACGGTGAAAATGTGATAAAAGCAGCTGGTGATCAAATTCTCAGTTATTTGCTCGATTCAGCTATGGAAGAAATCAATGAGGAGAAATCTTTGTGGTTAACAATTTGGAACTGCTACTTGACTCATCTGACACGTTTATTTACGATGAATAATTCTATCAGTGAGACACAACGAAATGCAATCAACACATGTCTGCTGATGCGACTCGAACAATTCTGGATTGACTCGCGTCTTTCGACAGACTTCCTATTAAAGATATTTGAAACATTTGAACGAACTGGATTTCCATTAGCAATCGAAACTGTTCTACGAGATTCCAGCATACGAACAAAAACATTATCATCATCTCAAAATAATCGAACACGTACGAAAAGAAACTTTCACATAACATTTCAATTATTTCCTTCGTTTTTTTTTCTCTTAGAGGATGCATCATCACCTGCGGATCAATCATCGCCAACACGTACAACCCTCTCCGATCAATATCTTCATATGTTTCTCGAACATGCTATCCGTTATACACCGGATGATCCAACAATCGAACAGACATATCTGCATATTCTCTCCTATTTGATCGATACGTTAACGAAAACATCTGATGACAATTTCTGTCAACAAACAAGTTTATTGCTACTCAAATGTTCATTCGAACTACCACTGCAGCCTTTGAAGATTCCTTCTCTCTTCTGGCATATTTGGCTACGTTGTTCAACACATCTGATACCGATTCTTAATAATACCCGTTCAGTTGAATTAAACAATCAACGGCAAGAAACAACAATTGATTTATTACTTCGCCCGTTCTCATTCAGTGACAGCGAACATCTTGACTATTCGTATACTTTAGTCTGGACGCAATTGTTCAAAGCACTATGCCGTTTAGTTTTACTTGACGGTAAACACTTGATTCATTTATATACAGAGTTACTTCGACAGCGTCTTGTTTTCGAACAAGCAATTGCTGATCAACACAATCAGCGTTCATTCGGATTTCTATTAACAACAATCAAATGCTTATTGAAAACACTGAACGATCTTGATTTGAATAATATTCCCAAACGTACATTACCATCCGTATCGTCAATCACGCTTTGTTATACACAGTTATCAGTAATCATGAATGCGATTCTGGAACGTCTCTTGTTATCGACTGACGAAAGTACAACACAGTGGTTATTTGTTTGTTACACTTTAATGAAATCGAATAAGATCTCGACGAATGAACAAAGCAAATCGACCGTGTTCATCTTTGTACGCGATTTGATCGTTGATCTATTTGGTACATGTAGAACATGTTCACAACTAGAAACTATTCTAACGAATTTAACACATATTCACTCATTTCTACTCACATACGATCAATCAATTATTTCAACATCGGCCTCGAGTGCATCGCCTGTCTCGTCGAGCAAACAACAAACGGATAACGTGATATTAAATAAGATAATCTCGACTATTCAAACTGTTTTCGAATCTTCGAATGGTTCATCATTGTTACAACTAGTGTATCCAATATTGATCGTCACATTTCAACATAGTAAGGCAATAATTAGAAATAAAGCCAGAAAATGTTGGAATGAAACTTTTGGACGTTTAACATTTATTAGTTATCCGAATGAATTAAGGTAATGTCACACTTTTGTTAAAGATTATGCAACATATGAAAACCGTTTGGATTTCTTTAGAGCATGTCTGCGCGATTTGAAAGATAAAGAACATTTATTATTACCATGCTTTCTGGCCGATCACGAAAATAGTAATACAGCTGGCAGTGGCGTTATCATACCAAGTACACCTGAAGAAAGTCAACTATCTCAACAAATTGACATTCCAACACCTTTGATTATGACATCGATGAATCCTAAGCCATCATTGCCATCGTCGCCGGCACGATTTTCCTCGCCATGTGCGCCGCTGACTCGTTCAATTGCAGTGGAAAAATCCGAACCAGTATTTGTTCCAATTACAAACAATATCAATCACGATAGTTCGTCCGATTCACCAGTAGTGATTGCCAAACGCATGACATCAACAAGTAGTGCCCTAACAGAAAAACAAAAAGAAAAGTTACGCACACGGCATGTCATACCATTGCTTTGTGATGATAATAGTGATACACAATCGCTAACATGTACAATGGACACACCAACCATCGAAAATATGATGGCAACCTATCAGCTTCGTAATACTAGCACTGGCAATGCACAATCAACAGTAGAAAATAATTTAGCTTTATCTCAACAGTCATCTTCCGAAGCTCAGCCTTTCGTTCAAACGCCACCAGAAAATGATTCACCAACTGATGCATCGATAACAGCGTCAGGATCATCGTCGCCACCCCCAATCTCATCAGCATCATCTACACCTATAGAACATGAAGACTCATCGTTACATACGTCAACAACTGCTGCTGCTTCCAACAGCAATACAGAAGAGGACATTCCAGAAGAATCGTCGATAGCACGAAAACTGCGTCGATCACGTCGTCCATCAACATCGGCCCGCAAGAGTCTAACGAACAATACAAGAAGAAAACGTGGCATTGCTTCGTCAAATGAAGTACCCACTCCTGTTCCATCGGTTGTAGTTGAACCAGCAGCACCATCTTCATCTGACGATATCGAAATTATTAAAGCGCGTCCACTGAAAAGCATTCTCAAGCGCTTGTCACCAACGAAACCTCGTCAAGATCATGCACGTCGCGTCGCTTTCCATGATCAAGTTAAAGTTCTCCTATTCCCATCACCACTACGCCGCGATCCCAATGGACAACAACAGAAAAAGAAAAGTCCAAATAAAGACGAAAGTAATAGATATTCGTCGACTATATCAACTCGACGTTCTAGTGGAATACATAGTAGCAATAATAACAATAGTAATAGCAATATGATTAGTGAACAAATAAATAAACCACGTTCGTCGAAATTGTTCATTCTTCCGGACAAGCCAACAAATGACGTAAGTCGAAAGGTAGTTGTCTAAATTAGATTTGTCTACATATTGTCAATTTTGTCATACTTTGGAGTGAAGTTTGTTGAGTCCGGTGGAGATAATTTATTCCTGACTAGATAATCTGCACTCCTTGGTTGACATCAATGTTGTGTTGTTCTGTGTTGTATTGACTTGTTGCAGCAGTTCATTATCTCTCAGTCACTTCGTCTGTGTAATTAGTGACTAGAGATCTTGCACTGATGTAATGTGTCCTTCGTTTGTCGTTGTTGAAAACCATGTTCCCTGTCGATATGGATATTAGGAATAATCTGTAACTTCTTTAAATGCAGAATTCAGTTCAATGTGAGTAATCTATTTGTTTCATTTTGCTCACTCTAGACTACTTTAAATACAACCGATGTTAATACAAATCAAACTAAACCTGTAGAACCCATCTTTGCGGCATTAGCGGATTGTGATAAACCACTAGATTCTTTAATTCACGTGGTCTACGGTGGAGTTTGGTATGTTAATTCAATAATCTCTTCTCTACCTTTTGTACCAACAATATTGCACCTTTTAGTCCAACCAATGCTATCAACTATTTTCGCTCGATTAAAATCAATACCGTTGGTGATATTGCTCGTTCCACCGCCGAACAAATTGAAGTGTATCCACTTCCACCACCTAAATTAGCAAACATACAAAAAGCTCTTTCGATCTATCAAGAACGCTTGATTACATCTCCATCATTATCGCCCATCATCGGCACCAATGGTGAGTCGATGGCACCTATTGCAAGTACATCAGAGGAACCCATTGGTAAATTTAAATTGTTTTGCTCTTCAAGAAAACCAGCCTCACGTCTCTTTCAATATCTTTCTAGCCTTTAGTGATGGAACATTCATCAAAGGAGCAGCTTCACCGCCACTACCAACAACAGCAACAACAACAAATATCCATGGTCCACACCATACGTTGTATGACGTTGACACTCTAATTGACAGTCTTGATTATGAACGACTCTATTTAAATGATGATAAGGATTCCAATGAAGAATCTATTCCACCGTCAACTAGTCAAACAGATTTTATTCGGGCAAGACGGCAATTAGCATTAGCAAATCGTGATGACCAAATCTCTCCTCAGAAACGTCGGTTATCGACCACAAACGAAGATAACGACACTGATGATATCGAAAATCAGATCCAAAATGACGAAATCTCTCCAAAAAAACAATCAGTGATGGCTCTCACACTCGGTGATCGCTTACAGAGAGCAGCTGACACATTTCAAGCAACTGGTCGATTGCCATTCGATGATGACTATATTGAACTTGTTCGACAATTATTCAATAATTCATCATTGACACATCTGGAACAATTGCATTTAAAAAGTTTATTTCTTGATGGCTAGTTTGTTTTCTTTGTGATATATACATACATATACATATATTTTTCTCTTTTTCTTTACTTTCATTATGTCAGATATGAATATAATTTTCTGTTATTTTTCTTCCATTTAATTCCTGTGTTAGTAAAAATGAAATATGTGCTTTCATTCTCAATGTATGAAAATAAAATATAGATATGATTACAAATCAATTAAAAAATAGTAAGCTAAGAAAAAAAAAAGACATTTGTCATAATATAGTAATCTCTTCTTTTCTCTTTTTCAATAACTTATGTAATCTCTCTTCTTCTCGTTCAATGTATTACATAAGAGTTGAAGAGAAGAAGAAGAAGAATGAGTGAGTATAAAGATTACGACAGAAGGACCATTTCTTCTTTCTCTCTTCGCTCATTGTTCAGATGTAGCATATGCTTACTCTCTGTTCTATCATTCAGTGCATGAAGAAATCAAAATGTGACTGCTGTGTACGTCAAACATGTGTTTAGATGTTGAATGTCCGAAGATGGACTGAATCAAAGTAGTTTCATCGTTAAAAATTCATTTCATCTGTAGACTTTTTTTTCGTTTAGTTATTCAATTCAATGATTAATAGACCTTAGGTTTGATTAATGATTTCATTCGTATAGATGTTGTCCTCTTGTAAATTGATTTCGTTTGGCGAGGCATACTGAACAGTGATGTATTGAGTACTATTAGTCCTTAATCAGTATTCATTGAACTTCTTCTTTTTATTTGTTCTGTAAAATAAATATTTACTTCTGTGTATGTACAATTGTATTGAACAATGTGTGCGTTTGAAACGGGCAATAGAGGTTTCTTTTAGAATTACAAACATATAACACCGAAATGATATATATGATTATCAAAGATCTAATAATTTCTGTGTGGAAAGTTCTACCGTGGCCGTTTCTTTTTGCCAAAAATAACTTGGTATGAGACAAGTTTATGTAGTAAATGAGACTTTTGCTGAATGAGTCGACACAATTTATATACTACGATGCAAAAATAAAGGTGAGAAAAGATAAGGATCTCCGTTTTTTCCACTTGATTACTGGCGCCCTCGTCTATTCGCTTTGTGTGAAGGTTCTAACTAATAACAAATAGTTGTTTAATCTTCATATCAATGACAGATAAGCTTCTACGTTTTTAAAATTGAACTAAATCATTTTGATTTAAAACATGTCGGGCATCTTTAATCGTTTGAAAAGTCGCAAAGTAAAGAACATCACGATTACACTTTCAATAACATTCGTTAATACTCTCTACGCATAGACTGGCTCTCCAGCGTCAGCAAACAATTCTCATAACATCGCACATGAAAGTGAACCAGCAGTACAAGCATGCACATTTGACGAAGAAGTTTGTCGTCGGATTGTGATAGTTTTGTTTCTGTATCTTGTGTTTTTTCTCAAGGGCTTTCTCTGTCCGATTTGTCATCAGAAGTTCAATGATCACACGCAACTTGCGCAACATTATACAGACACTCACGCACAAGAACCCGTCGTAGAGAAACCAACTACAAATGGACATGAAATGATTACAAAACGAGATGAGATTGAAGGAGATGATGTAATTCCAGATGTAATCCTATGGAAACAACAGTGTATTGCTTCAGAAGAAAGTCGAATGCTGAGTAAGGATGGCTTGATAAACCGTTTAGATAAGTAGAGCGTTAAACTTGATTTTCGAAAAAGCATCAAATTTCGCTATCCATTTTCTTCGATGATAAGAAATTTGAATCACGAATTGATCTTGATGCGTGAGATTTGTTGACGAAACTATCTCTATTGATTAATTCTAGTATCGAATGAGCTAATACAGCAAAAACAACGTTCTGATGACCTCGAAGAAGAACTTCAAATTTTGAAAAAACATCTGAAGTCTGCGCAGAATAAAGTTGTTGAACAAGTAAAGCCATATGATGAAATTTGTTCATTTTTTTCAACTAGTAATCCTTTTCAGTCGGAAGAAATCGCGAGTTTAAAAGCAACTAAAGATGTGTACGACTCTCAGCTCGCTATGTTTACTAATGAACTTCTCAACACCAAAGTCTGTCTTTGAATCAATCCATACATGCTTGACAAACTGTCGTGTCTCAATTTCAGGACGAATTGAAAGCAAAACAAAACCAAATTGCTACTCTATGCAATGATCTTATCCCTAGGTATATAGTTTTCTCTTTCATAATCGACAATTCATTGCTTTTGGCTGCTCAATCTATATCTTTTCTTGTTTTCTTTCAAATTTCACTCCCATCCAGTTTGTAAGTACCCTGCACTAGATAAAATCTCACCTATGCATGTTAACGTCAAGTTTATTTGTGTCACGACCTTTTCATTCACATATTGTTCATTCTCAGATCCACAACAGATGATGTCAATGTGCTTAAGCGTGAACTCGTTACTGTTCAACAATGCATGAATGAGATGGCTTTAGAAAAAGAACAGCAAATTGAAAGGCTACGTACCATACTCATAGAAAAGTATGTAGGATAGATTGAAAACCAACATGTTTTTTTTTCTTTCCTTTTCAGTGATAAATCTGTACAAAGATTCGAACAAGTTGAAACTTGTCTGAATCAAGTAAATTCATCGTAATCGTAAATCACAGCCATACGAGTACAATTTCTTGTAGAATTTGTCCATATACGATGAATTAGTCAAAGCAAATACTATATTAATAGAAAAGGATATCAATCAAATGAAACGATCAGTTCAATCAATCCGAGAACAAAAAACAAAACTTCAGCGCACTACTAAACATATGCAAAACGATCTTTCACAACAAGTAAGTTCAAGATTCTTCATTTTTATCATACAATCATTCTTCATTTCAGACACAGATCAATATAAAACTAACAAATGACTTACAAGCAGAACAACGGCAAGCGGCTTCATATCAAAGACAAATAGAAACTTTAAACAATGAAATTCAAATATTAGAGAAAAATTTAAATGACTTACAAGAGGAAAAAAAACAATTTATTCAAACACAAATGAACGGCGACGAAGATCAAGAAAGGCAAAACCTTGTTCGACAAATTACACAGCAAAAAGTAAGATAGATCAAACTCGATTTCTGTGAAAACAAAACTACATGAGTTTATGAAAGGATCAATATGAACAACAAACGAAAGATCTTCGAGTTCAAATCAAACAAATCAGCAATCAACGGCACCAAGTTCAAGATGAACTGGATCAAATATCTCAGCAACTTGCACTGATAAACAACGAAAAGGTATTACTCTAGTAGAATTCGTTCATCGACTCATCGTCTCTTGCTCTTGTCTAGACTCAATTACAAAATGAACGCATTCGTGATAAGAATGAAATAGATTCACTTAGAAAACAGATGATGGATAATAACAGTGATAAAGTAAGAGATTCGAGGAGGCATCAACTGGCTTTAGTTTTTGAACTAATCCATTTCAGATACAACAAATAGACGAATTAAAGAAACAACTATCCACATTAAGCGAACGTACGGCACATACAGAGAATAGTCTACAAAAAGCGAATGAATTCAATGCTGGTCAAGTGAGTTATTTAGTTAGTTGAACCAATCGACTAATAATTCACATACTTTTAGAAACAAGATATCGAACGATTGAAAGCTGAATTAGTCGATCAAGTAAACCGATTTGAACAGGAGAAAAGAGGCCTACAACAAGCGTTTGATCAACAAGTGCGAACAACTATTTCCCAGTTACGTGACCAATTAGACCAAAAAGTATTCGAAAAAAAATCTCTTTTTAATTGTAAATGATCATTGATCTTTTATAGACTGCATATATACAACGATTGTCAAATCGCATTCGCCGTTGTCTTGATTTCGCGCATAGAACTCAAGAATATTTTGGAACAAAGATTTCTACAAATCAAACAAACCTACTAGAAGCTATCGAACAAGTAATTGTTGAATAAGAAGCTTCTATCCTATTTCTATGTATGTCATTAGGCCAAACAAGAGTCTCGTTCTGTTCGTGCGCAAACACTAGAACAAATCCGTGAAGAATTTACGCACTATTTAACTGTTTATCACACTCTATTTACTGAAAGTCAAGTGAGCGCATTCGGACGAAACATGATTTATTGAATATTTGTTGTGTTTAGACACAAATAGAAAAGGATAAGTTGAAACTGATTGAACAACAACAACAGTTCGAAAAACAAGTGAGCCAACTGAAATATGAGCATGAGAAATCGATGGAAGTACACCACGACAAGAAACAGAAACTGGAAATACAACTAGGCGAATTAAATCGTCAAGTGCTTCAAGTAATTCGACACATATCTATGCATAAATTATAGATAGATGTTTAGGTCTCCGAATCACTATCAGAGGCAACACGAACCGTTGATATTCAGCGAGAAAAATATGAAAAGCAAATTGTATGTGAAAAAAGGATTCATGTTTAATCGATATCACTTGTTGGATTATGTTTCTACTAGAAAACATTGGAACGTGAACTCGAATCCCGAACTAAACGACATGAAATGCAGTTATCTGCTTTGACAGAAAACCTTGCCACTGTACGTACGGAGCTGAGGGCGACGAATGAAAAAGTCGCCATTCTTGAACAAATCAAAGCAGAAAAAGCCGGTCAGTAGATGAGAACTCGACTTGTTAGTTTACACTCCTCTCGATACGTTAGATACGGATGCACGTTTAGCTGTCAGTCAGGAAGAACGTAGAGTTCTATTGGAACGATCATTGGCAAGCGAGAGCAAATACGAAAAACTTCTTTTCGAAAATGGTCAATTAACAAAGAAGAATATAGATTTGGATGCTGCATTACAAGAAATAGCACGCGAGTTTCAAGTTGTTCAGATTCAAAACAATAAATTCAATCAACGTCGTTGGCTAAACGATGATGATGTGCATAGTTGTATGAAATGCAATCAAACATTTTCGGTTACTCAACGTAAACATCACTGTCGAAGTTGTGGAAATATTTTCTGTGATAGTTGTTCTTCTAAAACAGCGATTGTTGCAGCTTCGTCAAAGAAACCTCAGCGAGTGTGTGATCAATGTTACAAGGACTTGACTTCTTGATATGCGCTTGTCTTCTCGATCTATTTTTGTTTTTTTTTATTGATCTCTTTGCAATGAACCAAATACAGAAAACAAAAGAATGATATTTGATTTCATCGCGAAAGATTCGATTAAGTTGTCAGTGATGTAGCTGTCCTTGCGAAGTATGAAATGGAAAGCCGTACTCTTACTTTGTCATTCCAAGGAGATTTTACAATTTGAAAGCAAACTCTTGTTTCATAGATGATGTTATCGAGCAAATGATACTCTCTGTCTTGTTTTGTTTAAAAAAAAACGTAACGTTATACATTCCATTGCCTACTTTAACAACAACAAACATTCGAAAGACAAGCAAGGATAATGAATGTTGTTTATGTATTGTTTTAATTGTTAGAAGCTGTTCGTGGTGTCGGAATTTCCACTTGTGGTTTAATCACTGTTCCTCGTCGGATTTCACCCCAACCAATCAAACGGAAATTTTTATCAACACGACGGCTGAGAGCAATCTTTTCAGATACTTCCGTACAAACTGGATTCGTCAATTGGATTTTGGCTAAGTCATCCTTTATAGCCAAGACTCGACCACCTGTACTCAAGGAGCCAATGTTAACCATTAACATTTCGTTTTTCGTTAATTTAGCAACCTTAGATATGAAACAATGCGGTCTATAGATGGATTAAGAAATGAAATGCAACAACTCACCTTGGCGCCTTTTCTGTCACCTTCGGTTCTAACACCAACCAAACGTCGAAGAAGAAAATAAGTTATTTGAATTTCCGTATAGATTTCTGGCAATGCTCCAACTTCACCAAGTACTTGACCGACAAGACGATCGGCACGACATAAAGTTGGATCAATTTTTGTTCCAACACCAATCAAGCCACCAGGTACAGCATAGGCAAGGTCATTCTGTTCAGCATAGAGTGAAACGATCTTTGAAAGAAGCGGACGACACTGAAGACGGCCTTCATTATCCTTGGAGACAATACCAGGTCGAACTTCGATTTCTTGGCCAACCTATTGCCATTCATATGAAATTGATTATTGTTCGTCGGCTGAGAAGCCTTCACTTACTTTAAGAACGCCTTTAAGAATACTACCACCAGCAACACCGCCTTTCAGATCGTCAACTTCAGCACCGGGTTTATTGACATCAAATGAACGAATAACTACGAGCAAATTGTCGTTAGTGAGCGAAGGAAACAACTATTACTAATGTATTTTCTCACCAATCAATCGTGGTTTGGATGAAAAATCTCGTAATGGTACTGGAATCTTTCTTGTAATATATTCGCAGATAACTTCAATATTGTACTTCAGCTGTGCGCTGATTGGAATAATTGGGGCGCCCTCTGCGTTTGTGCCTAACCGAACGAATGATCACATTCGAGTATATTCACAAAAGGAAAACGAAAGGAGATGTTTACCTTTGACAAAATCAATAATCTGTTGATATTGTTCCTTGGCTTGAGTTTCTCTTACAAGATCAATTTTATTTTGCAAGACCAATATTGAATTCAATTTCATGATGCCAATAGCTGCTAAATGTTCGGATGTTTGCGGCTGTGGACAAGTTTCGTTTGCAGCTAAAAGATAACGGTTTGTTTGTACTCCGATCAACGGAACAGAAAACGTCGTTTTCTTTACCAATAAGTAAAAGAGCAGCATCCATGACGGCGGCGCCGTTCAACATAGTGGCCATCAGGATATCGTGACCAGGACAATCAACAAATGAAACGTGTCGAACAAGTCGAAATTGACCACCGCAATCCTTACGATCACATGGGAAAACGTCTTCTCTGCTCGAGCCAGACGAACGAAAACGTTCTGGCCGAGGGCATTTCTCATTGTCACATTCGAATATCTATATGAAAAAAAAGGAATCCTATAAATTCTAGACATAACTTCTAGTTTTTCGCACTTTAGCATTGGCGTAACCTAATTTAATGGTAATGTTTCGTTCTTTTTCGTTTTTAAATCGAACTGTCAAGACACCAGATAATGATTTGACGACAGTTGATTTACCATGTGCGACATGGCCAATGGTACCAATGTTGATTGTTGCTTGTCGACTAATAACTTCAGGCGTCAATGGCGATAGTTGACTGGGATTCTAAAGTTATAAGTAAAACGCAAGAATTTCGAAATGATTTAGAAGTTCATTTACGAACCATATCAGCTATAGATTGTTTGGCCAAATGAGGTTGACCAGCGGTTTCGTAGGCAGTCATGTTTGATATAGAGATTTGATTAGTTTTGCTTGTGGGATGATATATGAAGATTGAATATAAGTGATCTAAAAGGAGTTTATGAACTGTGACTTGATATATAATTATGCAAATAATGAAATTATGCAATGGCACACGGTTCGAATGATGAAATGGCTAGAACTAGATAAATATTTTTTGACGGTATTGAGAGCACAGCGAAACCGCCATTGCATTGAAGTGTAGATTGCCTTTAGAGTAGAATACGAAGAAAAAGAAAAGAGGGCGTTAAATGCCAGCATTTCGCTAAACTTTCTTTCTGTTCTTATTGTTCAATAGATATATCTATCGTGTGCAACAAAGAAAAGATTCTTTGTTTATTAACATACACTTCAAATAACGAAGAACTCGATTCTATCAATAGAACTTGTCATTCATTTTTTGTCTTGCTTTTCTTTCCATACCATCGAGGGAAATGCACTCAAGATTAGCAGTTAGATAGCTATCATCCTTGAAATCAATTATCAATCTATCTTTTTCTTGTCTTTGCAATCGATACAGAGCACAGACATGCGGACCAGTATGTGTTTACATCATCCAGCATCATTTTCTCCTCCATTCGGTTTCTTAAAGTTGTTGAATACTAATTGCAGCGAAATATGCAATTAATTAGTTAACGACCGAAAGAATTCCTATTGGTTTTTCATTAGTACATTCCGACGACGAGACAGAAGTGTACCTATTGAACATATTGCTCGTTTTATATAAGAATTGTAAGCTTCATTTAGCTATTCTGTCAATGATTGTAAATAGAAAATTAATCAATATTTTATTAACAAATACTATTAGTAAAAGTATACATTCAGTTGTGACTATTGAATAAATTGGAAATCTAATATTGGAGATTCGATTTACACGTAATCAACCATAAACTACCCATCAGTCCCAACCGTACTTTTCAAACATTGTGTCAAACATGAGATTTTCATGAAACATTATTTTCCATAGATGTCACAATATGTTTATAGCAATCAGCTGATCCTCGTCATCATTATAGTGGCATTCAGTGAAGTCCAATGACGGTTGAATAGAGTGGATGTGTATGACGGGTATATGACTGGCCTAAATGGATCGTTTATCTTTTTACTCTTTTATTTCTTTTTCGCTTTCTTTGTAGATTCACATTAGTCTACGCCGTTATTTTTTTCATTGTCTTAGTTCTCCAAACAATTGATCGATAATCACGGTGCCATGGCAAATCAAGGCCCGTATAATTATTCATATATTTTCAAATATATTATTATCGGTGATATGGGTGTTGGAAAGAGCTGTCTACTACATCAATTCACAGAGAAAAAGGTTTGTTATCATTCATCACGAAGTCAGACGATTCATATGCAGTATTATCACATGTAAATAGTTCATGGCCGATTGTCCACACACCATTGGGGTAGAGTTTGGTACGCGTATCATTGAAGTCAATGGACAAAAAATCAAATTACAAATATGGTACATCGTCATAAAATCTTTTAAATACCGTCTCTGATAAGTTTCGTTGTTTTCTTTTCATAGGGACACCGCTGGTCAAGAACGATTTCGTGCTGTTACACGTGAGTGATTTGTTTTGAAGGAAATGCATGATCAATGTTTCGTTTTTGTTTTTCAAGGTTCATACTATCGTGGTGCAGCTGGCGCTCTCATGGTCTACGATATAACTCGACGTGCCACTTACAATCATCTAAGCGGATGGTTAACGGATGCAAGAAGTCTGACTAATCCAAATACAGTTATTTTTCTTATCGGTAACAAAGGTGATTTGGATGGTCAACGCGAAGTAACCTACGATGAAGCAAAACGATTCGCTGATGAAAATGATTTACTCTTTCTTGAAACATCCGCTAAAACAGGTGATCATGTAGAAGATGCATTTATCGAAACCGCTCGAAAAATCTACCAAAATATTCAAGATGGTTCACTAGACTTGAATGCTGCCGAATCAGGTGTTCAACCTAAGCCATCTGCTAATCCTCGATCGGCGAATGGTACGGTTGGTCTGGACGGAACCGGGCAGAGTGGTGATTCGAAATGTCAATGTTAACAAAAAAAAAGAAGTTCCTTTTTTAAATTTTTAATTCTTATCGATGGAGAGAAAAAGCGTCATATTAGCAATGATGAACTTATCTCGTTCTCAAAATCGATTCAAATTTCTTCTTCTTCTTTTTCTTTTTTTTTACATCGTAATTGTCGGTACTCTTATTTTTCTTCACCTGTACATTGTGTGTGTGTGGTTTTCTCTTTCTCTTCTTGCGGTTCATTCTTGATTGTTTGTCTTTTGATCGTCATTATCATTTCCAGAAAACAGAAAAAATTAAACGCCTATCCAAAAACTTTGATGCAGCGCGCGCACACACACACACATAAACACACTCGTATACATATATACATATATATATAAATATAAATACAATATTATCTATATCTATTCGGTGTTTTTAGATTAAAAAAAGCGATTTCGAATTTTCACATCGTAAGGGTAGTGGATGATTGCATTTATGCAATTGTTTTCGAAGATTATAACGAAATGATTAACTCTAGGTATATCAATCTGTGATCTGATTCATGAACTCACTCTAGTAACAAAGTTGACGGAGTGTGTCAGTCATTATTTTTGCACACGATCTGTCATATTGTATCTTCTGCTTCAGTGATGATACTTGCCTCAGGAGTTTTCGCCTATTCATGAAATATGTTGTCAACTAAACTGATAAACATATATGAGAGAATGTTCTCTCAATTCTTGTCATCAGATTCGGCTAGCTACTTATTTTACGGCTATGTATGTCTGTACACGCCTGTCCTAATATTTAAAAGGTTGTGCGGTTCTTTCGCTCCATGCGTCGAGTACTCGATGGATATAGTAATCGGTATTAGTAAACGGATGTGTGTCTGTGTGAGGTAATCAACTACTGCTATATGTAACTAGGCAAACAGAATGTATTTGAAACATGTTTAATGTATGGGTTTTTCCTAAAATAATATCTGCTAACACCGACCAACTATGGTGTTCTTGTTTACGTTCATCATTTTATTCACATTTAGCTATATGTCCTTCTCATCCATTTGTCCGGTTGTATCGTCCTGGTGCATATGCTTTAATGTATACAAAAAAAAACGAGGAAAATGACAGCATTTTCAATAAAGTAGACAAACACACAAACAAACAAACAAACAAACAAACAAAAAGTAAAGGAAAGAAGCAGTGGATGACTTTTGAAAGACAAGAATTGTTTTTTGTACTGACGATGTTCTCGCGCCATAGAATATCAAATTCATATAAAACAAATAAGGAAAAAAGCAAGCAGAAAACACACACACGCACACATATCCAATCGTTGCAACTGTTCAAATCAAAGTTAAATAAACACACACAGATAGAGAAAGAGAGAGGAAAAAAATCATCCGTTCATCTTTATTTTATTACTGCTGTTGTGGTTGTTGTTGTTGTTGTTGTTGTTGGACTTTATAATTCTCATCAGGAGCGGCTGATGATTTGTTGTAATATGAGCCGCCACTTCGTCGTGGATTGTTTCCGTTACCGCGATATCCACCACGGCCTCCTCCACGGTTCACTCCATTTCGTGATGGATAGTTATTTCGACCCCCACCTTGTGCGCCATTGTTTGCATTTCCTTGATAGTTTTTCTGAGTTTTTGGTTCGATGTTCAATCGAACATTTTGATATTCTACATGCTCTAACTGAACAACACTTGCTGCAACATCTGAATCTTCAAAAACGACGAACCCATAATTCTGTTCAAGGAAAAAAAACAACCAGTCGTACGGATGGGTTTTTAGTAATCAAGCAATGTACCTTTTTTCCATCGCTCGATGGTTGACGGATTTTGGCTTCACGAACACGACCAAACTGCGAAAAACATTCAACTAATGTTTCATTGGTAAACTCAGCTGGTAAGGATCCAACGAAAACTTGATTGCCATTAGATACTGCTGAGTTACCGCCTGAGCGGCGAGCAGTATTTTGATCGTACGGTGCATTCGAATCGCCCCATTGAGCGCCGCGACTATTGTTTTGATAGAAATTAGCACTGCCTCGTTGTTGGTTAGTCGATGGTTTACTACCAGTTGTTGGACGTGTTGTATTTGTTTGCTGAACTGGTGGTGATGGAACTGGACCAGGTGGTGTTGAAGTTGGTACTACACCTGTTGATGAGTTCAATTTAGCAATGCCAGCGTAGGATGCACCTTCCGTTGGTGCTGTTGTTGGCTTTGCGAGTTGTTGACTTTCTTGAGTATTTGGTTGTTGTTGTTGTTGACCATTGAAACTAACTGTATTATTCAGGCCATTTCTATGGAAAATATTTGATTTATGGCATATAGATCCTTGGTACACTTACATCGGTATTTCTGGCTGTGCAGGCTGTTGTTGCTGTCTAGCCGGTTGATTTGGAATGACCTGTTGTTGCTGTTGTTGTTGTTGTTGTTGTTGTTGTTGTTGACTACCAGTATTACGTGGAGGTAGTTGTGCGTGTTGTGGTTCTTCAACCGGTGGTCGTGGTGGAGCTGCTGCCACTGGTAATGGCTGTGTGCCGGCAGCTGATGAATCGGCATTTGAAACCTTATCCTAAACCATTAACATTTCTATAGTACTCTCTTAATCCCTTTTTAATATCCTAGTTACCGTATCACCATAGATTTGTGAACTAGAACCATCATCTTCGTCAGAGCCATCATCAAAAACTTCATCTTGATAGCGAAAGATATCGTTTTGTACGTAGTACTTCTTTGGTTGTCGTGGTGCTAATACGAATGTTTGCATAAAACGACGCATTGGATCACCATTGTTCGATAGTTCGCCGGTGACCTGGACGACAACGCCATTACCAATAGTCGGATGAGAATCAACCTGGCGAATCTTAGCGTGACAGTCACGTAAGCTAAGACCATCAATTCGTCGAGCAATATCTTCTGGACCAACGGCTGGTTGTTCGATTGAACCTGGACGATCAACACCACCATGAATAAATGTACTATCCGTTGAATAAAATCTTTCATAATCGTAAACAAGAATAAGTACACGAAAAAGTTAATTGAAAAAAAAAACAACAACTTACCGATGAAGTAGGTGAGGAGCTTGATGTAATAATGTGTAATATTGATGAACGAATGCACGACCCACCTGGAAAAGTCAAGAAAAAAATCATTTCACAATCAATCGAAAGAAACGCAAGAAATTTGTGAAATTTACATCGAATGGGGTGGGACTTGTTTGCACCATATTGTTAGTTAGATAAAGAGACTGAATGGAATGAGATCTAGAAGAAAAATGTCATCATTTGATTTCTAAAGCGAATGTATCTGGAAGGAAGAACAACAATGAACGAACCATCAATCGATGTACTGCTAATAACCTAAGGAAAGTTAGCAATAAAATGAGAGGTTGACTAAACAAACACCATGGCAGTACTCAACAAAATACTTGTGCAGTCAAAAATATATTAGATGTCGCTAGTGATCGTTCGTCACAAGCAAATATCCTTTCGAAGATGTTTTCTAGCTGTCTTCTGTCTTTGAGTTTCCAATTTAATTGAATCTTTGCTACTGAAAAACGATGATTTGATCGAAATTATTTGAGATTATCTGCATAACAGATAAGCTTGTTTGTATAGTTTCTTGTATTCCCAGAAATATAAAACTAGATGACTGTGATATGAGAGAGAGTATCGAAAAAACAATGGTTCATATAATCCATTCAATATTAGAATTTTTACGAGACAAATTGTTTTTAAAATACTCCTGCTTATATATATACAAACATTAGAACACGATCAGCGCGGTGGGCGATCATCAAAAGCTAGACAAGTTGCTGGTTTCTGATGTCCTATATATTCCTTCTCGACAGTACCAGTATCGGTTGACCATAAACGGCCTTTCCCATCAGAGCATACTAAAATTGAATTAAAAACGTACAAAGAAACGACCGTAGATTCGACAAACCTGTGACAAGATAAAGCGAATCCGATGTGAACGCACAGTCCCACACCCAGTTTTGTAAGCGATCATGTTTTAACTCATACTGACAATTAAAATCTGATGTACGCCATATTTTAGCTGTACCATCAGCTGACGTTGTTGCTAATAACCTAAAAGCAGCGAATTCGATTGCTTATGGCTCGAACACGTTTAGCTCACGTCATATCAGGCGAAAATAAACATCTCAAAGCATAACGCTGGTGTGCTCGAAACCTCGTGCGACGATGCAGATGTGTTTGCGCAGCAAAACCAGACATAGACCAAATGTGACAGTAGCCCTACGAATAGATAGTTCATATGAAGCCCAGCGATTATGTATTGAGATCGCATACATTGCTGTTTACAGCAGCCATCATTGATGCATCACGATTGATGGAAATCGATCGTATAGCACTTGGATCGTTGGCATCAATGGTCTATGAAAGAAGAACTTGGTGAGAAAATGAAGACTATTCAATAGAAGGCTCTTACGTATGTTTCGTGTTTATCACCAGCCATATCCCATCGATGAATCGTTCCATCCTGATCGCCAATTAGTAGTTCTGTCTTGAACAATAAATAATAGTTAACGTGGCGAAGAATGTTTTATCAGAATAAAAATCCCACCTGATTCGGATGAAGTGTAACACAATTAACAGACGCACTGACTGTTGTCTGCCGAGATGCTTTTGTTCTTGCCGATCTACGACATTCCAATGTAATCATGAATAACTCAATTCAATCTTTGTTCAAACCTCATATCCCAAATTCTCACACAATGATCTTCTCCGCCAGAAAACATAAAGTTTTTCTCGTCGCTAAAACCCAATGTTACGATATTCTTTTGTAGTTGATCTAATTTCATTACGGGATTTGGATTGTTCGACATTAAATCATACATCTTTATATGCTGATGACTTCCAGCAGCCAACAAAGTCTTCTGGGGATGTATCGCTAAACAATTTGTAGGCTGAAAAGAACAATAACATGAGTCTCTCTGTCGATAATTCTTTTCGAGTCATCTTACGGAATCCTCATGCATAATCGTACGATATACAGCCGTGCTGTATGCACCCCAAAACCGTATTGTGCGATCATAGCCAGCAGTTATTAATAATACATTGTCATTCGCTGTTGACATCGACGAATTAATGATAAAAATAAAATAATCTAGAATTGTTCACTTACGGTCAAACCGGAAGGTCAATTTCAAACTCTCATGTTTCTTATCTGTAAATAGAAAGGAAAACAAACAAATATAATCATAACAAGCTGGATTCTGTTTTATACAAAAAATATAAACAACATTACAAAGTGTCGTTCTTTGATGTTTTCAAAAAATCCTTTGCCTTATCACTTAGTTTTCTGGAAAATGTTCGGGTATCTGGACTTTTTATTCCTGTTATCGGAGGTGGCGGCAATTGAGGTAAATATAATTTATGAAGAATAAATTCTAAGCCAAGACTGGCTAACTCTTGATTCTTTTTATAACGCTGAATAGCGAATGTTTCTAGAGTTGTCTTAAAACCGAATAATTCTCCTTGAGTAGTCACTGTTTTTTCGCAGATTGTTCGTGATTCATCAGTTTTATCTGGACGATATACACACTTTTCTTCTACTGTCTAGAATTTGGAAATGATGCACACAATCCAGGCTTTGTTTTTTGCTTAAAGAAATGTTTCTCACCATCAGCGATTTCAAATTAATATTGATCGTTGATGTAGTGAATATTTTCGCTTTCAGATCACAAATCGACTCTTCAACAATGAATCCGATTGTTGACGCTGAGCCTCGACTGAATATTCGTTCACCCCAACGAGGTAGTTTGTTCGTTTTAGCTAGTAAACGTTTCGAAATTAAGATTTGATCTTTAGTCAACGTTCGATAATACGTATCTTCAGATAAAACATGACCTCTACATGATAAAAAGAGAATACTTAAAAGAATGTGGCGGAGAAAAACAACAAAACGAATGTCTACGTGTATGGGTTTGGAAATTTCTGCCAAAAACCACTCACGACTTGATCCCATGGAAATGTGTACAACCATTGAGTAACAAACGTCTTCACCATTTGATGTTGAACACAAGTTGATTAGCTTTTTCGTTCATAAAATACAGCGAGTTGTTCTCGCCAGAATCTGGAAGCAAGAAGATGAGAAAACGATAATAAACGAATAGAAAGAGATAACCGATAGATGGTGATAGTGTTCAGTATAGAAAAACACAAGTCTATATAGTTTATGTTTTATTCTGCTGGCATAGACAATTGAATTTATTCTTTATGCAAAATATCATGACAAAAAATATTCGCTAGTTTAAATACTTTGTATGAATTTCTTTAAGAAATAAAAAGAATGTGCTGTGGACTTTGAACATGCGCTAGCTGTGAGACAAATTGAAAAGAACCATCATTTGGATTGTATGAAAAACATATTAAATTGTTCGATTTTTCATTTGCAACAAGCAAGTATTTGCCTGTTGGATCGAAGGTAAAATATCGCGGACCGGAACCTTGAATGCTAAGGTGCTCTTTAATGCTTAAGACATTCTCTGAACTATCACTCAAATTGTAAATGACGAGATTTTCATCTCCACGATTGGAAACAAGTAGATATTTCTTATCGGGCGAAATTTGAACTTCAGCTGGAGTGTTTTCTTTGGTCGAATCTAGAAGAGCACGTCCGTAGAAAAACCTTCTTAACAGATTTACTAATCTCGATTACTTTTCTCATCATCTGAACGTCTTGTGGTGATAGTTTGTTGGAGCTGAAGTTTACCGAGAGTTGCATCGGTTCGATAAACACATGTTGTAGAATTTAATTCATTACAAACAAATGCTAATGGTTTATCAGGATGAAAAAATAAGTGTCGCGGACCAGCACCAGCTTGAGTACGAATTCGACTATGAAGTAAACTCATTTCGCCAGTAGCATCATCAAAACGGTAAATATTTATGGTATCTGTTCCTAAATCGACTCCGTAGAGATAATTTCCGTAGAACTGCACTTGGTGGCAATGTGAGTGATCTTGACGGTCGGGATGCGGACCATGTCCATCGACCGTTTCTACTTGTGCAGCTTTTTCTTCTGGATAGCGAGATTTGTTCAACGGTAACAGAGCAAAGCTCGCTGAACCAAGTCCACCGTAGCTAAACAGAATTAGATGAATACATGGTGCTCATTTCCGCATGTCATTTTCAAACAAACTTCGCTACGGCAAGCCATTTCTTCGTTGGATCCAAAGCAAGTGAACAGGGTGTACTTCCTTTGGATGAAATCGTATTCTTTGACGTTAATATCCCTTGAATTCGATCATCGATAGTGAAAGTTTCTATCTTATCTTCTTGTTCATTGACAACATAGAGAAGATCATCATTGTCAAGTAACCATGATGGACCTTTTCCACTCTTATTTTCATGAAGTAATTCTAGTTGACCATTGACTGTTAATCGACATGCATAGATCGTTTCACTACCAGTACCAATGAGAAATGTTTGATTCGACATGACAATTCGGATTGTTTATCTGAAATATCCTTGTCCTAGGCAAATCTTTAAGATCAGTGATTAGTTATACTCATTATAGAGTGTTAGCGTTTTCTGTTTATTTAATAATCGAAAAAAGTATGTCGTTTGATTGTTGTTCTACTCTTAATGGATAAAAACAAAGAATTGCTTCTAGTATATACAAACATTCGTTCGATCCGTTTTAATGCAACATTAATCTACAAGCATATTCTCGTTTGTTGAAGCCGGTGATGCTGAACTTGCTCCTTGACTCAGTGGTAATGTATAAAGTCCATTTGTATATAACAGCTGATTAGATTTCACTTCGGCATCGAGAATATTCCGTACGTCAATTAATGTTCGTTCGTGTTGACCATGAAACGTGTAAACACACAGTAACGAGTAGATTCTTTCTAATGTTAGTGATGTCATCGAACGAAGCATACCGAAGACAAAATTGCGCACAATCTAAATGAGAGAATTTACTGAAATAAGGAGCACGAAAGAGAAACTGACTGTGTGTTCGTGTTCTTTTTTATCTGGCTCAGCTTGATGTTCAACATTCATGTCATCGACATCTACACCCAGCAGTGCAGGTGCTTGAGAAGAGTTGTTCGAGGCGACTTTTGATGTATCTTCAACTAGACGAAAGGTGTCTTTTGCTTCTTCTTTCAGTAAACCACAGTTTTGCCAGAGATTGATACGTTTACGTATACAAGCCGTGGAGCATTTCAATGAAGAACTTAAATCAGCAATTGTCCATGTATCTGAAAAAGCAAAAGCTTTTCTGTGAAAATCATCGAGCTAACTTACCTTTATCTTGAAATTTATAAATAATCGCCGCATGAAATGGTGTGACACTGAACTCTAATGTTTTTCCGCCGATTTCGATTTCAATATCAACTTGCCCTATAGCCCAAATTGAAAGAAAACAAGACCATAATGAACAGTTGGAGTTTTACCATAATTCGGACTCCAATGTAGCGTTCGGTGTGGTTTCAATGTTTCATACGCTGTTGTATACGCTTTCTGAATTGCTTTCAACTCATCCGGTAGATCAATTGGTGAAAACTTCACTTCCGGCCAGTATTGACTCGAGATTATCAGTGTTTTGATTGGCACACCGACTGTACTAACCAGTGGAAAGTTAGCATTAGCTAATTCCTTGTTGATTAAATCATTCATATGACGGGAATCAACGTAATCTTTGAGCATAACATCGCACCCTTGCAGGCCACCATCGCCAAAACGTTGTTTCAGCAGATCGACATAGCGACCTTCATGATCGATATCGACTTTATTCGATTGACCAGATAGCATACGGTCAGCTAGCATATGAACATATTCTTCGACGAATAATTCCGCATGTCCATAGATTGAGACGAGCATGGACATCAGATCACGGGAATGAGAAGGTCGAAGAGCACGTTCGGGAGCTACAATGCAGTCGAATTGTATTCGAGATTAACTACATTTTCTGATCGAAACTAACCCGACAATGCTTCAATAGGTTCTGGTTCCCATTCATCTTCAAGAAGTGCTTGACTCGATCGAACATGTCCACCATTCTCACCTGCGATAGCAATGAACAATTCTTGTTTCAATCAGAAGAAAAGAAAATGATCAAACCTTGCGTCAATTCATCTAATTCTAACACATCGTGTTCATTCATATTGCTAACAATCACACGAATGGTATCTTCACGACGTGCAAGAAACTGTTTCACATTGTGACATGCCAATTCCATCATCACACCCGTCGAATCCAAGTATCGTAAAACCCGTATTGCATTAATAAACGCTGCTAGAATATCCGTTGTACCGACACCAGGATGTAACAAACGTTTGTTAAATTCATTTCGGACGTTATCAATGATCAGATGACGTTTACCCACAATCGATACGCAACGTTTTAGGTCGTCTAATACTCCGCCGTGCCGTGATTCAGGATAATCGACAATGATTTGAAACATATGACGAGCACCTCGTTCGCGCATAACACATTCGTAGATATGATGTTTTAATTCCGTTCGACACAACGATAAATCAATTTGAAATGAGGACTGATGTTTATCATCATGTTTCTCTTGATCAGTCTTGCAATGAGATTCAAGAATACTCAACCATGTTACAACTCCACTCTCGAACCACTGTAAAAAAGAAAAGATAAAACGACCGACCGATTTCTTTCAGAGATTCTTCTACCTGTTCTAAATGCGGTAAACAAGCATGCGAGGAGTACTGCTCGCAGATTTGCTTGATAAAATTCGTAATACGATTTCGACACGCTGGTAGTGCTGCATTTTGACAAACACGCGAAAGAAGACCAAGACGTTTTCTGAAATACAAGCGAACAAATTCAAGTCATTGGGCGAAGTTCTTATCTTACAAAATCAAAAGAATAATTTCGAATTGCTCTTGTAATTCAACACATTTACACGCCAATGACAGTGACAATTTACAAAATGAACATGTCGTTGTATCTAGATATGAAGAAAACCAACGTTTATCGGCGAAAAAGAAAAGATGGTCACAACCAAACCTTTCAGTAGTTCAGCACAAGCAACTCGAGCGTGTTGAGCGGCATACGCTGCTAGATAATATTCGAATATATCGATGAACTTCATGTAAAATGTTGATTTAATTATATTTGTTGTGTGCAAGAGTTGCTGTTTAACAGCATTGTACGGCAATTGAATTATAAATTCTTCGATATTGAATAATTGAAAATGATATTGACTGTCCAACGTTTGTGCTAAACTTTTTAAATAGGTTTCAATATCAATTAATTGCTTATGGAAGTGTATAAACGCAAGATGGCACGTGTTCATTTGTTGACTGGACGTTTGTTCGATAGTTAGAAGAAATTGCGAGAGGTAATTATCTCGAACAAGAGTTAAGAGACCGGCTTTGATAACCGGATGGATTAACTCAAATTCATTGGATATAATCAGATCATTTATGATTGTATTCAAACGATCCATGAGAGGTTCTCGTTCTATTTCTAACAAAAAAATAAAACGAAAAAGCATTAGTATGGATATTTGAAATGGAAAAAGCACCGATATGTTTATTAAGTTGAGAAAAAGAAAATATGTCACTGTACATTACACATGAAATGAAAAGAAAGTAAGACAAGGAATATTCTAATGAAGAAAATCCTGATTGTAATTATGAATACGCTGTTCAAGCGATTGCTGTTGACTATTCGTTTCGAACCATGTCACTATCGATGTTTCGGCGTTCATAGGTCCTTCTAATTGTTCAAAGCTGAGTGTCCACTCGTTAGTTGTCTCTTCCGAATGCGAACCTTCGGTTTCTAATCCTCGATAAGGTTTACTCATTTCGCCTGCAAAATAAAACGGAATGTGTAAATTTGAGGATAGGAGCAAACGAATACAATCATCAAACCTGTTTTTAGGAGAATCGTGCTGGATGTGGTCAATGCTCGGAGGAGATCTTCATCATCAGTGTCGCTTGTCATTAAATTGTACATGGATTTGCATAAATGTATGAATTCAGTCTAGAAGAAGCAAGAAGTTTTACGAAAGTTTGGTTAGAGATTTACTTGATTCATCAACGGTAGTTGACTTGGTTTAGGCTTAGGATTCTCTGCTTCTTTGACTTCATCGGTTGTTAACTGTTCTTCAGTTGATACAGATGAATCTTCTTGTTTAGGAGGTATGTTTAGCGGTGTTAGATGTGCGGATGGCAATTCTAGTAAACTTGCAACAGCTGTGCTTCGTCGTTTTTCGTCTAAAGTATTCACTCATTTTTCTTGACTATTTGCTTTAGTCTTCTTACCTTTGAGGTGACTAACAAATAAAAGTTTTAGTTTCTCTTTAAAATCTTCATTTAGTAGAATATTCCATAAACGAATAAAATTAATAAAATCCATTTCATTCGAATTTGTCGACGTGCAAAGTGCCTAAAAAGCAATGACAATTTCAATTCCCATCCAATCCCGTTCGTTCTGACTTACATCAAACAATGTGTTCGCCAAGTCCTCCGGATGTTCACCAATGAACCACGGGGATAGATATTTACATAAAAGTAGATAATCCGCTCGACCGATACGATATGTTTCATAAGGCAATTTTCTTGGATCACTAGTTTCACTCAATGATATACGCGATGCATCCTAGAAATTCCTCACAGTATTTCTTTCCGTCGATTCTTGAACGAATGAATCTTACTCGAAAAACATAAAAAAGATCTTTGATTTGATCTTCATTAAATAATGTATATTTCAACGTATTCTTTGCGGCTGATTGTAAAATAGTCTCTCCCATGGTCTGGACGACCTTTAGACGATGCTTCAGACGTAAGCGATTGATATCTTCTTCGTTGATACGATTGTAATTCATATAGGACTGTTTAATTAAACTGATGATTTTCTTTTCGCTCTCATTATCATCAGTTATTCCATCTAGGTAACCTGTTAAAACCATAATCGCGTCTCCGTCATCTTGACATTCCAATAATCGTTCTTCATTTTCTTTTAATATAGTCAAAGCTAACTGAAAAAGAACTTTAATACCATCATAGAAGAATATATCCATAACATAGAGTGCAGATTCAAACGGCATAACACTAAATCAAATGCACTCAATTAACGTCATGCCAAATCGGATTATCTTACCAGATAAATAAGGTTAAGAACCACGAAAGACTGATGCAAGCAGCAACACCTAGATTTTTTAATTTCTCATATAAATTCGGTAGATATTCATTGCAGTAATCGTTGAACACGCCTTGATCAATCAACGCGCCAACAACTTTTGTGTTGTAATAATCCGGCAAAAGTCGTTCACATAGTGCTGCTAATGTCCAAAATGCGTCTTCTTCATTCATATAGAGTAACAAAACTCCGCCGATAATGTTCATTGCTTGACAGTAACCTGGGAAGAATATGAACAGAAAATACATTCTATGCAGAAGATTCCGGTTACATACCAACATCGGTATTATGACAAGCATATGCTCTTAATAATCTTCTTAGAGCGCTGATACCTGATTCCTGTTGAAAAGCTTTTTGATCAGGTAAAGCTCGGTAGAGATCACGTTCAATTTCATCGTTCGTTGAACCATGAATCGCTTTAACAAGCGATGATTCATGAACTAATTTCAAATAAACGTTTGGATTTGCCGCTTTCTATATACGACATGGGAGAGATAAGAGAAACGAATGAACTTCTAGCACGTTTTACTCACGTCATGTATTGCACCACTGAACACTAGCCACAGTTCATTTCGTAATGAATCGGGTATACCTTGAAAGATTAACTCGTACAGCTCGTTCGTTCGATACATGATCAATGGTCTTCCATAATTGAGAAAATGTGTATTCCACGAAGCCTCCTTGCTCTTCTCAACTGCTAAGCGTTCATCGGTATAATTACTATTAAATTGCAAATAAAGAGGTATAGAAAGTTCTAGAAGAAAATGTGCTATATGGTTGAGAGAACATGTCATGTCAATCAGTAACTAACCGATTGTAGGTGGTTCAACACTCGGTGGTAGAACTTCCTGGTATTGTGATAACATCTGCGATAATTTATTGAAAACAAATTCTCGATCATCGAATTGTGAAAACACGAATTTTCCTCCCTAAAACAACCATGTGTCAATGGCATCTTTGTATCAAAACAAGAATCTCTTACTTCTTGCTTCATTGCTATAAATATTGCTGAATCCATATCAATCTCCGACTTAATCGCTTGATCAGACTTCTTTTCGACAAGATTGATATCACGAAATGGAATGATTAAATTCACTTGATGATAAACCTACTTATTCGTTCATGAATAGTATTGAAGTGCTTTTTGTGAATCTTACTCGACTAGCAAAGCAGACAAAATTTGTTGAGATGTAAAGTTTACCGGAAACGTGCGACTGATTGTAGGGTGTCCACAGTTGGCAGGTAACTTCACCATCTAATCGTTCGTTTGATGGTAAACGAAATCGACAACGATAGAGTTCGCTGCGTGTTTTTGCATCGAGATCACGTTTCAGTTGGGAGATCACTTTCGGAGCGGTTTTCCTAAGAATATAATTCGAGAAGCCAGAATTTTCATCCGATGATTTACTTTGTAACAACTGGAAAAAATTCTTCTTCACGAAAAGCACCTTTTTCTGATAATAACCTATGCAAACAACGAAACATGATGTTTTCCAACTTTCGATTCAAAATTCTGATTTGCCAGTACTTTTTCGCTGCAAAATTAGCCAACTGTTCCATCATTTGATATGTTTCTTCAATATTTCGAAACATCGAAAAGTCATGTACATGAAATCGTGTGCCGACACGAATTGTTTCAGTCACATATGCTTGTAAACGTTCCAATGACTACAATCATCAAACAAACTCCACATTTGCTCAAAGTTTAATTTCCTACGAACAGTTATGTCAGTAAATTTCAATACGATCGTGATATCCTTGCCAAGTAAATATGAATAAAAACATAAATAATTCACGGACAGATACAGCCAACCTTGTCGAGGCACACGACCACGCCAATATGAACAGGCATAATCTAGAACGAGCACGCGAACTGAAATTAATTGGGCATTCTTGGAAAATTCATACTGACATGTGACGAGTTTTTCATCAGCGGGAACATTGAATAATTTATGAAACTTTTTTGTGGCGTTTTTGAATTTGTCTGATTCGAAATCTACACAGATATGTCGAAGGTAACTAACGAGAGAAGCACAGTCTCTTACCATCGATTTCATCTTCGTCAGCTTGTGCGCATAAACTTTTGATTTTGGATTGAACATAATCTGTGACATCAACCCCACCGTCGATTTTTCCTGCAATTGCATTCGTCAACGATTACGAAACATTTGAAAAGCGCAATCCTACCAAGTGCAGGCATCATATGCTCTTCCAGCCATTGCCAATGCTCTTCGATTTCTTCTTTGGTATCGGCTTCAGCAATTACTAAAATATCAAGTGCAGATGCAATTTCATTTTTGTTTGTGCTATTATTTACAATGATAAACTTCGGAATCCGGTCGTTGATGGAGAATACGATACCGATTCGTCTACAGAAGTCGATTGCGAAGAAGTGCTTTCGATAAACAGATATGTTTACTTTGCTGTCAAATACAGAATCGAGCGTCGCGACGAACATACTGGTAAAACCACCATGTTCCTCATCATGACCTCGACGACGTTGTAACGCAAAATAAGGATTTGCTCGATCAGTCGACCTGTTGAAACTCAAATAAATATCGGATTTTAAAAGCCGAAACAAAATTACCAAAATCCTGTGACCTGTGATAGAAAGAAAAGCAAACACACATAATTAAAATTCAGTTCAAATTTAAAAAAATAAGCAAATCATTTACCAAAACTTCGGATGGTTTCACCCACATTGTCGAGTTAAGACAATGAAAAAATAATGCGGAATAGTCGACCAACCAACAACACGCTTACAGATGATCGATATGATACGAGTACTCAATCAACCAATCGTCACTCTTTGAAAATTATCCTACAAATTAGTGCTACTAATTCGATTTTATTGATAACTATATCTGAAATACGCTGAAACTGCTTTTCCAATTGATTAGATTCTAACATTGACTGTAGCGCTAAGATGATTATTACGTAGTGCGCGTCGTCAATATTGATTAAGTATACCTGTAAATGCCTGCCTAGTTAATCGATTATATATGTAAAAATATATTCAATATGGTGCTAAAATATGATGCTTTCCACATATGAAAGAGGTTTTATTCAGTAAAACACTCGAATAAAATGATTCATTGTCATGTGAAGATAAGATACTTTTCGCAGGCGAATATTATAGCGACTCAACTCAATCTTACGGAAATACATATTTTCAATTATGATAAACGCATTGAGACTAAATCAACGATTGAAGTCAAAGTAAAATCTTTTTTTTTTCATATCAGTTTCAATATTTGTACTAAAGCAAAAGTCCAATGTGCGCGTTTTTCCCCAATCATCAAGATAATTTCATTAATTGGTCATTTGACTAATACACGTATGAGAACATGCGCATAATCTTTATCTTCGGTCACATCGTGTTCACTTTATCGAACAGCATCTATTTCTTTTGCATAGATAATAATGATTCATTGCATGCCTGTGCACTACTTTATCTCGAACGAATATAACATATGCGTGTCATTTCGATTGGTAGAGGCGACAGTTTTGTTTATTCTCTCAGTCCAAGTTCATTTTCTCTACTCTAGATATGGGTCGTTGTGTTAAATTCCTTTTTAGTACATTTGCAATTATCATAGCTATACTTGCCATTGGCATTGGTTACTTGAAAGTCGATGATGTTTTCCGAGAGCAACGTAATTACAACTTAAAGTTTACTCATTAGTATCATTGCTATTATTTAATCATTTCTAGTTTTTGCGAGAGTCTTAAATATGATGTCAAATCCAAACAATGTAGCCATGATGGATCTTCGATGTAATCAATTATTAAAACATTCCAATGTGAAAGGTCATATTCTCGAAATTGGCTCCGGCACAGGTATCAATCTTCCATGTCTACATAACAACACTAATATTGAGTCATACACTGGCATCGAACCAAATGTGTATACACATCCGTATTTTTACAAATTAGTCGAACAATACGATGACATTTCGTACAATATTCGTCTGTCAAACGATTCTGCTGCTGATATGAAAGAAATACCATCGGATAGTATCGATACAGTGATTATGACATTCGTTTTGTGTAGTATACCTGATCCTATACCAGACAAGGTTCTTCGCGAAGTCCATCGAATATTAAAACCGGGTGGAAAATTTCTGTTTTTCGAACACACATTAGCTCATCCTGAAAAGAATCCCCTGATTTATCAATTTCAACGAACAATCGAACCTGTTTGGGAAATCATCGGCAATGGATGTCGATTCAAACCAATCACAAATTACTTCGATGCAATGAAATCACTCTATTCCAAAGTCGAGTATAAATCCATCGCGTTACCTGTGCCAATGTTCTTCGTCAAAGACGGTGTTCGAGGACAGTTGATTAAATGACGTTTGCTTGCATTCTGTAGCGTTTTAGAAAGAAAAATAAAAGCTGGAGTTCCTACGCAGAACTAATCGTTGATTAAAACTGCGAAGGGTACAAAATGATAAATACACATGTCGGCAAATTGCATTTCTGTCGTTCATATTTTATTTAGTGTTTCATGAAAGTATTAAAAGAAAAAATAAGTGTGCCACGACAGACAAAAGACATTCTCTTCAACTCTTCATCATTTATTGTCTATTATTTCTCAAGTGTAAATACATTAATTCCATATGTATTCAAGATATTACTCCATCTATTTTTACTTCCTCATTCAGTATCTTCTAAATTTCTTCATGGAGCCAAAAAAAAGATCACGATGTTTCTAACTTTTGTAATGAAGTGTTCCAGTTTCTAATGCAAGGCGTTGAAAGGGACAGTCTTGGAAGCAAAATGTTCTGATTTGTTTCGCTTATCGAGGATGTACCTAGCGTCTGCGCACGATCTATTCGTTTCGTTCGCACACATTGTTTTTGTTGTTGTTGTTGTTGTTGTTGCTGCTGCTGCTGTTGCAAACTCATCGTTGCTAATCGACGACTATTATTCATATTGGCTGGTTCATTCCAATTAACCCAGAATAATAGAAATATCCACGGATCTATCGATGAAGGAGCAACAGCTGCTCCGCCTGCTAACGCTAATATCAAGTCGGAAGTTCTTCGACCTGTATAAGCTGTATATAATTCTAGACAATAGTATGGTGCACCAAATACGATCATGAATAAAACAAGAACAATGATCTAAATATGAAAGAGAGCGCGATATGAGTTGCAGATCGAATGCATATGCATACCATGCGAAATGTTTTCGAGCGAGCTTTCGCGTAGGTATTCGCTCGTTGTTGTGCAAGATGATTCTCGTTGAACAAAGATTTCATCTCGCTTTTCTGAGCAGATATTTTCGTAAATGGATTCAATTTGTTTTTACATATCCATAAACAGCAATTACTTGACGATTGACTAGAAAATCCATTCTGTTGCTTATGTTCTCGGCAGAGTAATTTGATAAAAATTAATGTATAACAAAGGACAAGTACAAGAAATGGCAAGAAGTAAACAACGAGTGAGATAAATGTTAAATAAATACGGTGACCTGTACGTGTTGTTTGCTGATGAAAGCCTGCTGTACAAAATCGAGCGGATCCATTGACATGCAATCGAAAGATGAACACGTTCGGTGTTGATAAGAGACCTGCGAGGCCCCAAGCAGCGCCACATAAATAAAGTACCTGATCAATAAAATAATCGATAAGACATTCATCTGAATTCAACGAGGACTTACTCGAATTTTGCCAGCTTTCAACGGAGTTACTATTGCAATACAACGATCAATTGCCATTGCGACGACAATGTAGGACGATGAAAGGATTGAAAAACTTTGAAAGAATTTCACCACTCGACCTTAAATGAAGACAAAAATCAGTCGGCTTTCGTTCTTTTTTTTTGCTCTCTCGAATGTCTCAACATACAGATTAAATCACTAAATGGCCATTGTCGGTTCGTTTGAAATTCCCAATAGATCTGTATGCCAGTTGCAAAAATGTAAACAGATACATTGGCAATAATCAAATTAAGAATAATTGTACAGATTCGAACTGATCGCATATTAAATCGCGTGTAACGTATCAACCATAACAAAACTATTGAACAGCCAGCTAAGCCAACAAAAAACAACGTCGAAAGTAAAATCAATCGTGTACGACGAATATCTCGACTTGAATCGTAAGTAGTGTTGCTTGCCATTGTTTGTCTAAAAAGCATAAAAACAAATGATGTAAATCAATGTTTTCTTGAAAGGACGATGTCTTCCGCTATGAAAGTGCACTACCATCAAAAAAAGGAGAAAAAAAAGAAAATTCTATGTAATTTTGAATGTAACGAGTCGTATAAGAGGGGAAAAGAGGAAAAGTGGATTGATTATTATATTCCTCATATTCACTGATAAAACATCATATATCAATAACAAAAGTAGTATAGAGAAAAACTTGAATAGCAATATGCGAAAAACTCACAAAGCGAACGAGTGGCTCGTACCGATCTCTCATTTTCTCTCTTGTCTTTTTTTTCTTCATTAATGCTCAGTTACTTATCAGGCAGACACACATCAGAATGACTACGTCAATCCAATAAGAGAACATTTAATAGAGAGAGGGGAGAGAAAACGCGAGATATTTATTAGTATTCCGGCTGCTTTTATTTCTCTATTTAATTACTTTTAGAGTAAATGACAATTGTATCTATTCAATCGGTTAAAAATATAATGCAAATCGCTTCGAGGCATTGCAAATTCTTGACTTCCTAGACACTAGTATTTGCTCTGACATTCGGCATAGAAATATCTTTTACATTCGAGTAATTTATGTATGCATCTTCTCCTTGAATGTCTTCGTTGTGCACGAAACGTCATGAATTATTCCTCAGCTGTTTCACCGGGTGATATACGGAACTGTGTAGCAAAGAGAAAAACAAAAAAACTTGTCGTTATCTAGTTTTTCTCAGTCGAAAAACCATCTATTAGGTTTGTTAGCCGCTCTCTTCTTTTCCCAAGTTAGTTTTAATTGTCAACGCGTTCATAATTACGAAAAAAAATGCTGAAAGCTTTTAATTATCTCAGTGTATAGATGTGAAGAAATTCACTTGCTTTTGACCCCCCTCCCTCCTGTGAAATATCACGCACATCTAGATGAATAATTAAAGATCTAATGAAAAGAAGAAAAAAAAAATGAACAAAGTCCGATGTGTGGGATATTCTGAGAAAATCGAAAGAAAACACGTGTTCGTTCATCGATGAAAGTTCCCTGTTTTTCTCTAGACCCAAATATGATAAAGGCAATAAGTTATTGCATGTCAAGATCAAATCCAGGACAATGCGACTTTGAAATCTCTCAGTTACAAAAGACAGATTATTTCTTACGAGAAACTTGTCGTTGGCCGCATTTCTCTTTTCTATTTCGTCAGCGAGAGGGTGAAAGGAAAGTTTTGCAATTATCTTCATCCTCTTACATTTTCTGGCTTTAACAATGCGCTTTACCTGCACAGAATGCAAAGTCAAACGTTTCGATGGTTCGGAACAAGTTTAATCAGTTTTCGAAGAACATACTTACCTAGTAAACAGTCGATTTGTACTGTGTAAGTACATTTCCCCGCATATTATATTTAGCAGAAAACAGACGCCGACAAATGTTCAAGTCAAATAAATCTTCTAATTATTTACACTGAGTAGTTCATTAAGACTTTCGACAAAACACAAGCTATATGGTAATGAAAATGTTTTTATTTTTATAAATCATCATGTAATTATTCTAATTATTCGTCAATTTGGGAAACTGCGCTATATAATTACGGCTTGAAAGTAGCGCGAGAGTAACAATAATTGTCTAGTGATAGGTGACTATTATATCCAAGTATAATCAATCAGACAGTAATATAAATACTGTATTCTTGTCGCTACTAACTATATACTCGGAATAATTGATGAATCTATTCATCAGGATATGAGCTCAAGTAGATACAAATCGTCAATGATGATATAAAAATAGATTAATAATGGAATACCAAATTGTATCAATTGTTGATTTTTGCAGTTGAACAAATAAGCTAATGAAGTTTCCACTCACCTCCGTTGAACAAACGTTGTTTGATAATGAGTTCAAGATCTGTGCTTTCTCTTTCACTGATTCAAGTTTTAATGAATAACCTGGAAAAATGCTTGATATTTTCTAACTCAATGAGACCTAGTCACCAACCTTCACTGACATGTAAACAACGATGAACTAATTTTCTTCGAAACTCGATGCTTTCAATCTGGTACGAAAGTAAATTGTTAATTACCAAAATGTCGATATAGTCTGTAGGAAGAAACAGATCATCTGTGTCTAACCGATGTGACTGGCTTGTGATAAAAATAAGTTATGAGTGTCTTCTTCAGACATTCTTGATCATTTTTAGTCCTGAAAGTTTCTGCTGTCTACTGGCATTATTTCAAACCTCGAGGGCAAAGCATGTCGAGAGAAACTGCGTAGAAACCCGCACCTTTTCTAGAATTTAATAATAAAGTTGCCGATAGCGACTATGAAAGTCAAATACGATCAATATAAATCCAGTCCTGAACTTTCTCTGCTATACGAAGTAAGCATCAAGCAGTTCATCTGAGCTTTCGTTAGAGTATTGCATGCTAATGGCTATTCGGAACTGTCGCTGTGAGTTTCCATGAAGCAACTGTTATTTACTTATGTAAAACAAGTTATTATGTACTCATGTATGTAATTATTATAAAAGCATTGACAAGAGAGTGAATAAGTTTCATCAATCCCAAGAATAGTCAAATATCATCGGATCGAAACATTTTTAGAAACAAATATGGAGATGGTTACCACTTATAGACTTAAAATATCTCTGTTGAGAAAGTTAACGATAGGGTATATCCACAGAGAAGGGAAAAATCATCATTTCTGTTTACTGAAATCGAATGACTCATTAATAGAAATCAAATTGAAGGAAACTAATTTCGTGGTTTATTTGTCAGTATACAAGTTGTACATTTCTTTTTCTTTGTGAATAATAATTTATATTTTCAATTGCTGAGTAGTATTGGTTATGTTGACAAGAAAATTTATCGAGCTTATATGAGTAATACTACCTACATCAGTATGACAAAGTTTTGCTTCCTCAATTTTTTAGTGTATAACTACATTTTCCTACGTGCATCCGTTACGCTTCATTGAAACCATGACATAATAAATGTGTGTATATGAAAAGGATGTGATATATATTGGCGAACATTCATTCGCATTACCGGAAAGTAGGAGGCTAATATTATGGCCGAAATCATCGCAATTGGTGCGGCAGCATACCTTGGTTGGAAAGCAGCTCGAAGAGTTCATCGCGCATATAACAATGCAGTAGAAGATATGTACGTTCAGCAATCCCCAATGAGTTACTACAGTCCACCAGGTGGATATTATTCGCAACCGCCTCCATATTCACGAGAAGCTGGAAGTGCTTATCATCACCATCGCAGTGGACATTCATACAACTACCGTTGATTTTCTTTTGAGAAGTTTGTGTGATTTTAGTTTTTCATGTGTGTTAAAATTTATTCGAAAAAACCGACACAATACATATTACATTCGGAAGATGCCAAAACGTGTCTCTGGGATGGGTGCGTTCAATGAAGCACTAAGACTTAGACCTAAGACAAGTCGAGTATCGACGGGATCGATGACGCCATCGTCCCAAAGACGTGCGGACGAATAGTAGGGTGAACCTTCATGCTCGTATTTGCGAAGAATTGGTTCACGGATTTTTTGTTCTTCTTCACTGGTAAACTAAAATGTTCATGGGTAAAAGAAAATCGATAGAACTATGCTAAAGCGTAACTTACTTTCTGCCCCTGTCTTTTACGTTGCTCAGCAGTTATTTGGGTGAGAACTTGAGCTGCTTGTTCACCACCCATAACTGATATTCGTGCGTTAGGCCACATGTAGAGAAATCGTGGACTAAATATCAACAATGCATTTATCTAGTCTGTCTTGGTCGAGGTTTTTCTCCGTTTACCTATAAGATCGTCCAGCCATACCATAATTGCCAGCTCCGTAACTGCCTACAGACGAAAAGTGTGTTTTCAAAGGTAGACGACTTGATCAGCTTTTAATTCATATACCTCCGACAATGACAGTAATCTTGGGCACTTGAGCACAAGCAACAGCAGTAACTAATTTCGCACCATTTTTGGCAATGCCACCAGCTTCTGCTTCGCGTCCAACCATAAAACCTATGATAGAATATGTATTTCAACTTGCCGATCGACATTGTCTACCGAAATAGATCTTACCGGTGATGTTTTGTAAAAAGAGTAGTGGAATTTTCAGTTGAGAGCATAGTTCAATAAAGTGAGCGCCTTTGAGAGCGGATTCTGAGAATAGAACTCCATTATTACCTAATATACCAACTGGATAGCCGTGAATACGAGCAAAACCTAATCGAATAGATAATTTGCCATCATGTCATCGAATATAGTTCAATATTCGTTTACCTGTCACCAATGTTTCTCCATATAATTTCTTAAATTCATCGAATTCGCTACCGTCAACAATTCGAGCAATGACCTAACCAATAAAGATTCATTCAGATGAAAACAATGAATTTGAAATTTACATACTTCACGAACATCATATACACGTTTGAGATTATCTCCAACAATGCCGTATAATTCGTCTGCTGGATAGAGTGGCTCAACGGACGGTTTCATCAGAACCTTCAAAATCCATGCACACAATTTATAACAATGCACAAAAAACTAAAGACCAACTTGTTGTGGTTTTATATAATTCAAATTGGCCACAGCACGTCTTGTTAAATGCAAAGCATGACTATCATCCATAGCATAGTAGTCTGTCACACCAGATTGACTATTAATGAAATTACATCATTAGTAAGATGTCATGTGGAAGTAAAAAGAAGTCCTACTAACCGACAATGAAGGTCACCACCGCCAAGATCTTCTGCTGATACAACTTCACCAGTTGCAGCCTTCACTAGTGGTGGACCGGCAAGAAAAATAGTTCCTTGCCGACGAACGATTATAGACTGATCAGCCATCGCAGGAACTATTGATGCAAACAAATTTTCATTAAATTCTTTCGTCTGCTCAAGAGTAAATTAGGGTATGCAATTCTCTAGCTCTCGTTGTTTGGAAAGACAAATGTTTATCCACTTAGACTACTCGAAACGTAATTGTCCAGAAGTCCCCCATCTTCGCTCTCGCGTACGTACCATAAGCACCACCGGCTGTGCAACTACCCATAACGACAGCAATCTAAGTATAGACATGTTCGAACAGAGCTTCTCTGATTACTTGTTTATTACATACTTGCGGGATACCGGCAGCGCTCATTGTTGCTTGATTATAGAACAAACGTCCGAAATGTTCTTTATCTGGAAAAACATCTGCTTGACGTGGTAAATTAGCACCGCCACTATCAACTAAAGTAAATTCAATCAAGTTCAAGTCGAGTTTTGTTTCGTGCTTGATTTCGCTCACCAAGATAAATGCAAGGTAATCGATTTTCTCGTGCTATTTCTTGAGCACGCAGTTGTTTCTTCACTGTCATTGGGTAATAAGATCCACCTTTTACTGTTGCATCATTTGCAACAACTACACATTCCCGTCTAATTTCAAATAAGTCTTTTCTTTGTTCGCATTGACAATACCAATGAAATTACCCTTCAATTTGACCAATACCCGTGATAAGACCAGCAGCGGGAACTTCTTCGTCGCCATATAACTGATAGCCAGCTAGTTGTGACAATTCAAGAAACGGAGTACTGAAATGGATTATAGAGACAAACATTGGCGAAAAAAAATTCAACCAACTTTGGATCAAGTAATTTATCGATTCTATCGCGCGCTAATAATTTATTCTTTGAAGTATGCCGTTTCCGAGCATCGTCATTACCGCCAAGCGTAATACGCTTGATAACGGTTTTCAATTCACTGACTGTTTTGGACATGGCTTCATAATTACTCTAAACATTCGCCGCCTTAAACAAAGATCTCGGTATGATCTAGTCAGTTACTACCTTGTAAACATCTGATTGTACATCGCATGCCGTTGGTAATTGATTATATGTGTTCACTGCCGATGATAAGAATCGATTTATCGATGTTCGTCGAGCGATGGATAATAAATATTTCATATTTACTCTGTATTCTATGTTTCTTTTCTAGATGGGTATATCTCTAGAACGATTTAGAAGAGTAGGATTTTTTATTATAGTTGTTGTTACTGTTAATGTTGGTTTTTATTTTCATTGAATATGAACAAAACATGATCAACAATAGAAAAAAGAACGAAGAATCGACATTGTAGTTGGATTGATGATCTTTCTCCATGTTCATGTCAATTCTTCATTGTTGAAATCGATTGTTTGTTCGCATTGGGATGTTTATGAATCAGCAACTGTCACTTCAACATCTACACCTGGTTCAATGCTAATTGATGTAATTTGTTTAACAATTTCTGATTTTGAATGTAAATCAACGACACGTTTGTGAATGCGCATTTGAAAACGATCCCAAGTTTTTGAACCTTCACCACATGGTGTTTTACGTGTTGTTATACGTAAGACTTTGGTTGGCATACGTACGGGTCCTTTGACACGGATTTCTTCGTCTTTAGCCTTTTGAATTAAATCGGCACAGACTTTTTCGAGCGATTTGACATTACGAGATGTTAACGTAATACGAATTTTGTATTCTTGTTGTTCGCCAGCACCAGCTTGAGCTGGGATTTTGCCGCTAGTTGGATCTTTTGTTGCCATGTTTGAAGAAGTTCAATGTGAATAGTTCGAGAAGATATTTATTCACGTGAAATCGACAAAGATCTAAAATGAACAGAAATTGGATTTTATTGTATAGTTTGCAAGGAATAGTTTTGATTCTGACAAAATAAACAAGACAAATCAATGAAGAACTTAGGATTTCCAAGTAACCAATCATATTCGAGAAGACTTATTACACATATTGGATAAGATGTGTTTTATAATGGATTGATTTCAAGACGAAATTTTCGGAAATTTTTGTTGGAAACTTTTATTTAACAGCAAAAATACTATGTCTCATCAATCTAGGTCTATCAGATTGCATGCGACATCTGCTGTAATTAGATCGAACACGAAATGCAGACAATGACTCATCATGATTTGTTGTGAGAAGTGAACCAGACTCATCTTTACAGTTTACATACCGTTGCGATATACATGGTATACATCTAGCCAGATGATATTTCAAATCGAATCAATTCAATACGATGTGTATGTCTTCGCTTCGTGTACATCAAACTAATTTAACTTGTCATTCTCGAGAATATTAGTTTTTCACGACGATATCTATATCATTCTGGGATAAGCTTTGTCCTGGGTTTATCATGATACACAATAAAGAATATACACATTCACCATGCTTCGGTTCAGACAAAGTTGCTCATTTGTAAATTAGTAACTACTCATCGTTTAGTTTAACAATCCCACTAACTCGTGTGGAGTCAGATTGCATATAGTAGAGACCTGCAAGGGTACGAGAAGTGGTACCCTAACCCTACCCGTAAAAATGTAAACCCGCCCGACCCTACCCGTGCAGATTTCCGGCCCGCCCGACCCTACCCGTGAAGATTTTCAACCCGCCCGACCCTACCCGTGAAGATTTTCAACCCGCCCGACCCTACCCGAATTTCTAAAAGCATGTTCTATCCTACCATTTTCTGCATTGGAAGTTTGACGCAAATAGTAGCTACTATTCACGCGCATTATTTTAATTCAAAGTCTTTTTTTCAAAACCAGTTCGGTTGTAATTCATTTCCTTCCAAGTGTGTATTGTTCGAATTAGAGACCTGCAAGGGTACGAGAAGTGGTCCCTAACCCTATCCGTAAAAATGTAAACCCGCCCGACCCTACCCGTGAAGATTTCCGGCCCGCCCGACCCTATCCGTGAAGATTTTCAACCCGCCCGACCCTACCCTAATTTTTAAAATCGTACCCGAACCCGCCCCTACCCGTACGGGTACCCTACCCGCCGGGTAGGGTAGGTGCGGGTTGCAGTACTCTAGCATATAGCCAACAGCTGACCTCATTAGAAGTTCTCATCGTGATTCTTTACAGAAAAAATGATAATCCATTAGAAAAAAAGTCTCATTCATGTGAATGATACAACTATTAGTTGGTTTTTATGAGAGTCTGAACAGCAGTGTTGATTCATATACCATACTTACAGAGAATAGTTGAAATCATGAAGTTCCTTTTCAAGAAATTGAAAACTCGTCATTTATCATCACACTTTTTCTAGGTGAAATCAATGATAATTGTGGATTAGTTGAGTTTGATGGTCAAAATTTTCTGCAGCACAATCTACCCGGGTGTTGAAATGATCAAGGGCAAAAGTTTCTACTCATTACAGGTTTCAGTCGCAGAGAATAGTAGCATTTCCAATAGCAATCATAAATAGCACGCAAAAACTATATATATTTATGTATAATGTGTGAGATTTTTAACTCGAATTTGCAAGGATTTCCGTTGAAAAGTATGATTTGGCCAAATTCGAACGTTTCTCCATAGATGTTTTTTGTTGTAGAAAAATAACGCATGAGATCTTATCAGTCTGTATTCAAAAACACTTTGCAAATTTTGTCGTGTAGATCAATTTTCATGTGTACATGTTACGAACAAAACTGGAATATTTCGGTTTTGGCGGAGAAGTTTGTAATTCTATTCTGGCCATAGCATATCCATGCAAAAGAGAACAAATGACATTTTCATATGATCAACGCAATGTATAGCTGACACACATATATCTGTAAAACATAAACTTCTTGACTGCTTTTCACAGACAAACAGACTGTTCTATGCGAAATTTCTGGTTCTGTGTAAGTTATTTGGATATACCTGGCTTGTATTTTTTGCGAAAATCAAGCATGGCACTAATGTAGATAGCTACTTGATGACTAATTTCACTTTGGAAGTCTTGTATGAACTTATACTGGATAGTGTTTTCCTTTATTCGTGATTACTCTATCAGACTCTATTCCTTTCACTCTTTGTCCAGTTATTTAGACTCAATGGACTGGAAAAGTACACAGAAACATGGAGTCATTTCGCTGATTCTTCAGAGTGACTTTGCTTTGTCTAAACTCGTTGTGTTCTATCTATTCTAAGCAATGACCGTGAGTGGATATAAATGTACATCGATTTCCTTCACTCTCGTCCACATCAGCACCATTCGAAACCTCACTCAACAGTGAAAACAAACAATCCTCAGAAGTTCGCCTAAGTTTCTCGCTTTCGGTATCCTGCGAATTCATTTAGCACTGAGTTATATTTGAAATATAATTATATCTGAGAAAGTATTTGACACACTTTATCGATTGGGTGTCTCCTTTGTACTACTACTTGTACAGAGCTCTACTCTATGCACGAGCATATGAGTAAACTAAAATAACTTCAATAGGATACGACCCAATCTTTTATTTTTTCATTATTTGTCTACAACTTTCAATGTTTTCTTTTACAGTTTTTATATGAGGGTGGTTTGCAGGTAATGCATGTTGTCGAATGTTCAGAGCACGTTCAAAATAAGTGAGTGCTTTCGAGTACTCTCCCACGCTTCTATACACCGAACCGATGCTGTGGTACAAAGTAGCCAAATCGGGGTGATTTGAAGGAAGAGTTTTTTGGTAGATTTCAAGTGCTTTTTCGAGGAATGAAAGTGCGCTCGAATACTCTCCCATGCTCCTGTATACCAAACCGATGCTGCTGTACGAAGTAGCCAACTTGGGATGATTTGAAGGAAGAGATTTTTCTCGAATTTCAAGTGCTTTTTCATAGTATTCTATAGCCATCTTATAATCGACTTGATTATGTTTTAGATTACCAAGTTGGTGATAATAGTGTGCTCTGTCACTCTTGTCACACGTTTGTTCCAGTAACATTGTGTACAGTTCTTCAGCTTTATCCAATTGTCGTATTTTGAACAGTATCCTACCCAACCGTTCCCATCCTGTACCACCTTGAACCTCACTTTCCATACGTTTAGTGAGCACACGAAGCTGTGGGTCGTCATCAGCAGTCAACTGAAGTTGCACCTCACAGTAAAGATTGTTTTTGTCAGCCCTTTGTTTAACAGTGCCAATTCGGAACACACTATGCATGGAGAAAAGAATTTCTGCTTCGTCTTTGAAATATCCCAAATCTCCAACCGATGCAAATGGAGTTGTGAAAATATTCGGATCAACTGTGATCACGAACAGGATACTCATCTTGTCAGGATCATCCAGACCGAGAGGAATAAATTCAAGAGATTTCTCTCGTTTCTGACTAGTGGACAGAAAATTATTGAACGACAGTAGACCGCCTGTAGTTTTGGAAAACTTTTCAAAATCTGCTTTCGATAGTCTTTGCCCACGGTAGACTATAAAAGGTTTTCCTTTGTAACTACTGACCTGTTGATGATGAAGTTGTTGTATTTGTTTGCATAAGTCATGAATAAAAAAGCCCATGTTAATGATGACTTCGGCATCCAAAGTGCGAAGTGCTCGATTGAGCATTTGATAGGTAAAACACTCACGCGTATACCACCAAATAGCCTGGTCTGGCTGGTATGTAAGTTCAAATTCTTTGATAGTTTCTTCTCCGTCAATATTTCCACAGTAAAGTGGACGACAATAATTTGCTAAATCTTTGATGGCTTGTTTGTCATGTTTCATTTCGATGAGAATGTTCTTCAATATTTGTGTGTACATAAAACTTGGCTCCAGTTCATCGAGATTTGTATTGGAAGCATCTCCTCTTACCGTGACAAAGCTCATAGGAATGGAGTCCTGGTCGTATTGTTTCACACCCACTGCCAGCGCTTCACATATTTCATTGATATTTGTGTGAACACCCTGGATTTTAGACCATTTCTTTGTCCAGGTTTCATGTCTGGATTTGTTACCACAGAAGATGTAGATGGCATTTGCTTGTGGAATGTCATGAATGTCGGCAACCAAGTGTTGACCTAGTGATCCAGACGTGATGACGAACGCCTTTTCGTCGCCAATGCTATTGAGAAATTGAACGCACGCATCTGGTTGAGTACATATGTTGATATCATTAACGACACGCCGTAAGTGCATCAAAGTGTTTTGACAATCTTTGTCCTTTTCATCGAAGTTGAAATCCACCCAAACTAAGAGATAGTTTTGAGCCATACGTCGTCGTGGTTGATCAGCGTGCATCGCTGTTGTGGAACTTGCGTTTGACTTGTGTGCACTCATTTTACAAAGTAAATTGACACTCAAAGTACTATTTTTTTCGTAAAAATGAAAGTTCTTCCTTTATATAAGCAGCAGATGAAGGTTGTCTTATTTTCAGTTTTTGGAAATGAGAAATATTTATGCTGTTGTTTTTTATCTTTAAAACAATCTCTTGTAATAAAAAGAACACATGACAGATAACAAAAAGACGAGCACAAGAAAAATCTCTTCACCATGCTGGAAAGAGGTGACGAAGATAAGAAGTCACTTGAGAACTTGGTTATTATTCTTTCCAACTTTGTTGTCTTCATCTTGTAGGAACTATGAGGTCTCGAATTGTTTGCCTAAGATGCACTTTTGTCGCCGAAATGAAACAAACTGAAATATTTGCTGGACGATTCACGATTGGAGAACAAGTATCAACGTGTAGTTTAGATAATTGCAAATACGATACTGATGAAAATCAAGTTGGAATAGAGATGATAGCGACGGCCCTCATCTTCATTTCCAACTTTCTTCTTTATATGCATAGAAGATAAAAGAGATATACTAGCAGTCAGTTGCAAGAGTGTCTAAAGAACCGAGTCGATATGTGTTCGGAGCGGAGCAAACCGAGGTAGTGAAAAATCACTTCGTTTTGTATAACACTTTCTCCACAATTATTTGTTTTTCACATTTCGCATAACATACGAATTTAATATCATCAAATGCCACTAGAATAGCTTCTGAACATTGTTCCTTGGTTTTGCACACAGGCGTTTCATCTTTCAGTTGTTGTTCGACTGGATTTGAAGTCCCTTCATGATTATAAATTTTTCCAGAGATCCTCGCTAATCCATATTGTCTGTTTTTTAACGACTGCTTCGCAATAGAACGCATGGAAGTCACTTTGTGTTTGTTCTGATGTTACTGTATGAATGACATCGAAGACTTTCTCCATAACTCTTTCGGTCCTAAGTACACTTTTTCTAATGAGTTGTTCGACCATCGATGTTACGTTTTGATTGCTCATGAAATTGTTAAAAACATGTCTCGTGCTTCCAATTCGTTGCAATTGCATATTACGTATTGTCTATAAAATAAATAAACGTCTGTTACTTATATAATGTTGAATATAGACTATGAGTGAAAAGAAAAACAAAGAAAGGCCAATGTATTCAATGGTGCGCTCGTCTACAGATTAAATAGATTGTGAAAACGAATAAAACAACGTGCTTGATTTGGTTTCAGCTGACGAATTCACTGTCGAATCGTTTAAAATTGTGCGGCTCGTTTGGATTCTACAGTGATAGTAGATCGATAGAGAAGAGTTCTTTGTTCCCTTTTCTGAAAGAAAGGGTTATACAGCGTTTAAATGCTGTGTTAAAAAGCTTAAAGTTTGTCTGTCTGTCTGCCCTATCAATCAGAAATCAGCATTTCTAAAATCAATGAAATTGATCGATAGTTGCTAGAAAAGGATTACCGGTAGGGTAATCAAGGTCGGAGAACTTGAATCTGAGGTTAGTTTCTCGAAATTCTAATTAGCTCATTAGCTACTTAGCTAATTAAGTAATGAAAATTTTCTTCGTTGTCAAGTAAGGGTTGAACGAAGGGTAATCAGGGTCGAGGATCTCGAATCCGACGTTAGCGTTGCTTAATTAATTATTAATTTTTCATTAACTAGCCACGACTTGATAACATCCACTGTCAGAGTAGACCGAAGGATTTCTGACGTCGGGAAATTTGAATTTGAGGGTGAATTTCGTCTTATTCGCTGAGCCTGGGCTTGTTCCTTCCTCTTTACAAAGAAGATATTTTTTCTTTATCTGTTCGAAAATCTTTTGTAGAAGATGGTGAGCTGAGCGCTATTCACGGATGTCATGCGTACAAAGATAGTAGCTCAAGAACTTACACGAAAAGATCTAATGCATTGTACATAATGATGTTTCTAATTCAAGAAATCCGAAAAAGTGATAAGAGTTCAGTGTCATCTTTACTTTGTAGGCTACATACATTATGTCTTTTCATGGGAATTTAGTAGAAGTAGTTCACAAAGTGATATATCCGTCGGTGAAATTCCATCTTAGTAACTACAGACGCGTGGACTATACAAACAGTATTCCGAACGCATGCGACGCTATGAAAGATGTTCGTTTCGAAGCAAATCATACAATAAGAATTTCTTATCTAGTTTCTGTTGGTGGTCGAATGAATAGAAGATCACGATTGTCGAAGCGATAATAAAAGAAAACCCAATCGTTCAGTTTGAAAGTCGATCGAAGGCGAAAGGAATAACAGAGTCAGCATGGCAATGGCTAGCCGTGAGTGACCGACCGGAGGGAGGTCGACGAACGATTAGGCGTTTAAATGTTAGATTAATCCTAAAGTGTACGCTTAGAATAACCTTGCCAGGCTTCCGATAGTTTTGAAAGCGATTTAATGAATGGGATATTCCTCAATGAAAATATTCGAGAAGGTATCATTTTGTTGACAGGAGAGAAAAGAATCGGTTTGTCGCCGCAAGACACAAGCGAATGTTCAAACTTTTCAGGTAGTCTACTGTATATCATCCGTCTATGAGTGGCTTAGTAAAGCATTTATGAAAATTTCCATTCGCGTGATGTGAAAAAAGAAAAACAGATGACAAAGGTCAATGGTTGGCCGTCTGACTAGTCGTTGAGCGATAAATTTTTCAGTCAACGCTGTTAGTACTGGAGAATTATCCACTGACAAATGGCTAATCGGTCTGATCCCTCAAAAGACTTTTGCATCCTATTCATTCTAGTGTGTGACATCGTGCCATGATTCAGTTGAACACTAGTAGCAATCGCAGTGCGTTTTCTCTCTTTCGAAGTCTCTGGATGTGTTCAGCATTCGGAAGTCTTTCAGAAAATGGTCAGCGAATCCAAAGGATGAGCGTTACTTGTGTATAGTCCTGAAAAGTGTTTCATTTATTTCAATAAATAACACGAAACGCATGGGCAAAGTCAAGTTCTACATATCTTATTGAACAGTTCATTACTTATTTTCAAATTACAGTAAAACCTCTCATAGTGGACACTTTTGAAAAGTCCAAAATGTTAGTTTTCGCAGGAAATGAGCCTCTCTGTAGTGGACGCTCGCATTCAGTTCTTAATGATGAAGATTTTCGAAAAATCTTTTGTTGCTCATAAGAGAAATTCGACTAGATTTTGCTATTCATACAGCTATGGAGAGTGAAAATGAATGTAAAAATATTCATAAGCAGTAGCGTGTTGTATCGTTCACTGGGAACCCTTAGACATCTACAAAACAGATTACACACTGCTTATGAAAGAGCTGTTCTACAAAATATCCCACCTCTCTACAGTGGACACTTTCGGAGGGTCCCGATGGTGTTCACTATAGAGAAGTTTTACTGTATTCATATTGTTCGATGAAAACGCCGTTGAATTAGAGTTCGATATTGTTTGATAGATTTATGATATTCTTCTCGGTAAAATTTCGATGGTAAAACAAAAATAACAAAAGTAATGATTGGTGGAATAAATGAAACAAAATATCCCACAAGAAATATCCAAGAATCACGTGTTGAATTCAAACATTTTTTTAAATAAGTAAAAACCAAACGCGGCAAAGCGAGAAGAAATAAAACCACAGGTGCAATTAATAAATGTTGATGTTCACGAATTTGTTCATGTAATGTAGTTTTGTAAGATTGATCTTTACGAAGATAATATTTTTGACGAGACTTTTTTGTTATCAAAATAATTGATGAAATCAAATTGATCAACAATGGTATAAAGAAATGAAATGTATTGATCATTCGATTATAGATGTGTAATTTTGATGAATAATTTACAGTACACCAAATTCTTTTCAAATCATCATTTTCATTTTCTTCTTGAAATAATTGTCGATGAATTGGATCATGTATTGATGTGAAGAGAATCATAATAATAAGAATAATGATAATCTTTTTAGCTATTTTTTTACTTGCTTCTTTCTTAAATTGAACACCTTGAATAACATTTATTGATCTTTCTAATGCCACACATGCATTTAACCATTGATCAAGATTTAAACAAATTCGAATAAGAAAATCTAATGAATAACATTGCATTTTTAAAAAAACATTATTTGATGAATTTGATATTTGTGTTGAAAGATAAATAAAGTACTTTAATCCGAAAAAAATCATAGTTAATATTGTTGTTATTGATGATCCTAATAAATAAATTCCACAACCAACAGTACGTACACTATTATTTTTAAATGTTATTAATGAAAATATTCCATTCAATAATCCACAAATTAGAAAACAAATTGTTAACGAAAAACTTAAATTAACGATAAATTTTTGATCAAGCAATTTAACATCTGGAATAATATGATAAGCAAGAATTGCATCAAGTGATAGACCAAATTCGCTTGTTGTAAATTGACATCTAGTCCCATAGTGACATGACTGACAAACACATATCGATTGTTTTGGACATTTAAGAGAATCTTGAAAACATTGTCCTTGATTTTCACAATAATTTTTTCCAAAACAATCAAATTTCATTTGATGATCAAATTTCATTTGATGATCAAATAGAAAACAATTTGCTAAACGTTTTCCTTGAAAACTATAACATAAACATAAATGTTCATCATCATAAAAACATTGTAAATCAGATTGACAAATTTGATGATAAGATTTTATTCGAATAAGTAAATGAAGTTTAGAGAAAGTTTCATTTAATGATAAACATCGAAATGATGAATGAACTTCTTCATTTATTATCGTTGAACGATTATAAATCGGCTGAATAAATGATAAATAATAAATTTTATCTACTGTTTCAATAAATATTAAATGAAATGGTTTTGACCAAAAAATTCGAAGAGAATTTGTTGATTGAGATACTGTTTGTAATGTTGTTAATCTTTCAGGAAATTGGGTTGAAATCTTAGGATCAAATTCCTGAAAAGGAATAATTGTTATAAAATGAACAAAAACTGAATGGGATAAATAAATATCATTATCAAATATTAGATTAATTTCTTGTTCTTTATTAACTTGTTCACATTGTTTTCCAGTAAAACCTTTTGAACAAATACAGAAATATTTTTCCTTAATTGAAAATAACATAAAATCATCATAAGAAATACATGTACCATTATTTCGACATGGAGATGAATCACATATTCGATTTTTAAGATAACAATCAGAACCCAAATAATTCTCTTTACAAATACATATCGATCGATTATAATTTGATATACCAATACATATAGAATTTGATGATGAACAAGTACATTGATGTGGAATTGAACAATCTTCTGCTGACCATCCTTTTTTACATTGACAAAATGTTTCTTTTCTATTGAAATAATATCGACATCGACCATTTAAACATTTCTTATTTGAACAAATCTTTTTCTCTTCATCAGATGGAATATTAACAATAAAAGCTAATCGATGAACTGGTAAAAAAGAGAATTTAACAGGATAAAGAAAACTTCCATAATATGTTAAAGATTGTTTATCATAAATATCTAAATGAATTGAGTAATTTCTCTTCATATCTTTTGGTCGAGTTGAATAAAGTAAATAAAGATTAAATTTCGTTTTACAATCTCGAATTGATAAATAAGTAAATTGTTCATAAGAATGAATTTGTCTTTGATTTGTATTATCAATAAGTAATATTAATATTGTAAAAAGAGTTTTACGTAATTGAGCGGCAACATTAAATCCAATTGATAAACTAATTCTTTGATTTTGATATTGACATTGTGAACCATAATAATTCGGTGGACAAAAACATGTCTGTACAGATTTATTTGATGATTGATTTAACCAAACACGCATTTCTAAACCTCGATGACAACGAAAGTTTTTAGAAAGTGAAATTGGTATTTCATCTTGTAAGACGTTAGCATTAATTGTTGGCTCTTCATTTATTTTATCTTCAACTGTTTGAGTAAATTCATCAATTTTAAAATAAACCCTAGTTCGTTTGTGTTGAGTCTTTGTGAATTTACATACGAATTTTCCTGCATTAGAGAGACGTACTTGATTTGTTTCTGCACAAAAATTTACCCAGCCAGATGAAATTGCAGGTTTAGTACATAATGTTTCATTTAAGCCGTTTGAACAAGTAGAATTATCATCTGAACATAATTTATATTGGTAAACACATGTATATTCATATTCAGATTGTGGTGCCTCACAAACGAATGCTCCATCGTAATCGCTATAAGAATGTCGACATTTGCTTCTTTCATCACTTCCACCAAAACAATCAACTTTTCCATCATTAAATCGATCACTTGATAAACATATTAATTCATATGTACCAAATGTAACACACATTTGTGAATCTAAACCACAATCAATTAATGGTTCTTTTTCATAATCACAATTCCTTTCATCTTTTCCATCCCAACAATTCCATATTTCATCACAATGTGTATAAATATTATCACATTCCCATTGTTGACAATCAGTTTCATCTGTTCGATCTATTCCATTGATATTTATTGGAAATAATTCTTGAAAACCATCACACATTATTTGAAAAGAAATTGTACTTGTAGTAAAATTCTTATCTAGGTCTTCATCTTCACAATAAAGGACTGGATAATCGTCACAATCACATATTCTATTTTTGATTGCTGCTTGAGGAATATACTTATTTGAACTACGACATCGATAATATTTATGTTTTATTTGATTAAATAATTGAGGATTTGTATGCTCAAATATATTTTCATCATCTTCATAAGGACAATCAATTATATTATTCGATAAACGATGATACGAAATACATTTGGACGAATTGAGACATTGATAAATATTTGGTTGATTACATTGATCAAGAGGAAAACTAATTATTGGATAAAATCGTTTTATTTGTTGGAAAACATTTTCCAGAAAGTCGAACAATCGATGATACATAGTAGGAGTATCATTGCTGTCCAAAAACTCTGTAATTTGAAATTTTGTACAAAATATTGTATGATTAAATATTGTCTCTAAGACGAAATAATGTGAGTTAAGAAAAGTTTTGTTTGAACATAAATAAGGGAATCGTACATGAACAGACAATATTTCATTTTTTTTATAAGCTAAATAAATATGACCAAAATATATTGGAATATTGACAAGATAAAACATATCTGGACATGTTTTTCTTATAATAGGCATACATTGTTCTTTGATAACTTCAAACGTCAAAGGTGAAAATATTGGATTTCCAATAGCGAAGTAACATTGAACAGCTGACCAACATTCATCTGTCATAGATGGATGTTTCATTGAAAATATCGATTTAAATATCATATTTTTATATTTAGAATCACATGAACTTGTAAAAAAATAGTGTGGACATATACAATCATTATCTGTAAATGTTGGTTGGGATTGAGCAATCGAAAACAATTGAATATCTGGTACATCATCTGCTCTTTCATCAGACATATCAATACAATCCGGATGATAGATATCATCATAAACAAATTCTTGAGGAATACATTGTCCACTATTGCATTGAAATTCATTTTCTTTACATTCATTAAATTCTAATTGCCAACAATGTTCTTCATCATATTGATCATCAAGACAATTAACTATTCCATTACAAATGTCTGTCCAATCTAAACAAACTAATGAATAATCACCATTACATATTAAATGTTCATAGCAAGTCGAATTTATCGTTCGAAATGCTAACTCTTGATAAAAATCAAAAATTATATCATATAATGATAAAGCGTCTTCATGATAATCATATAATTGATATTGACATACTGATCCAAATCTTGGAAATGTACAATTATAGAATTGTTTTTCCGATAATGATTGATTATTTGTATCTAAATAGATTTGATATTCTTCAATAATATCAATAGGTGCTGACCAAATGAATAAATCTTCAAATGTTACATTTTTTTCTTTAAGTTGACCAAACGAATAGATTTCTATTGAAGGATCTTTTTCAATATGAAATCCTTTCAATGATTCACTTAAGCAGTAAGTTGAAATATGCCGAGTAACATTTGCTTTTACTAAATTTGTAGCAAGACGAAAACAATCATACCTGATTTGTAATTGATCATTGTATTCATATTCACTAACTTCATTTGTTGTAAAATAAAGATTTAATTGTGGAATAGTTAAAACACAACGAATAAAAAGAAAGAAGAAAAAAGATTTCAAATGAAACATATTCTCCATATTGAAAAAGTTTTTTTTCTCTTCATATTTATATCAGTTTTGATTTGATTGTCAATTTGATAAGAAGGATTTTCGTTAATCCGGTTTAAAAGGAAGGAACAAAGTCTAATAGTTGGCGTTAAAATGCCTATTTTATGAACAGATTTCTTTCTAGGCACAATGAAACAAAATTATATGAACATCTGTTTTTCATGTTTGTTTTTTTGGAGAAAAAATAAAATAAAATATTTTATTGACGTAATTAGTTTTTATTTTGAGTACTTGTGAACCGTAGTTTCATTGACAAAATGAAAAACGATAATCTTTCTGTGAAATGTGTTTGTACATATGTCGAGACTTATTGAATATAAACAGAAAATATTACAAGTGAAATTCTTTCATTTATATCCCCAGAAAAAGTCAACTGGAGTAGATATTTTCCTATCATCCGAAAATATCTCTTTAGAAAATATTGAAAGAACCTGTTTTTTATTGCAAACTCGATGAATTTTTACTAATTAGACTATGAGTGAAAAGAAAAACAAAGAAAGGCCAATGTATTCAATGGTGCGCTCGTCTACAAATTAAATAGATTGTGAAAACGAATAAAACAACGTGCTTGATTTGATTTCAGCTGACGAATTTACTTTCGAATCGTTTAAAATTGTGCGACTCGTTTGGATTCTACAGTGATAGTAGATCGATAGAGAAGAGTTCTTTGTCGTGTATGCGAGACAAAAACAAGAGTATAGACACACTGCTTCGTTTAGACGAAGTTGATTGGATAAATATACAGTAGAACATTTATTCGGATTTGAAACGGATGAACAATCATTTTCATATTTTAGAAAGAAAAAAAACAGGTGCGCACAAAACTCAAATAATCTTGTTAGTAATAAGTTTTGTTTGGAATTCTTTAGTACGAATCAATTGCTTGATCCATAATTTCCAAAACTTATCAGAATGTCTTCGTCTTTCAGTGACAATTATGTTCTTCTTGATCATAAACTGATATAATAACATAATCGAATGGCCATTTTCTTGTACGTATGTAATATTTCCCAATTCACAAATAATTATAAAAAACACAATAAGACTAAATAAAACAAAAGATTCGAAAATTAGTTTTCACGATTATCCGTCTCGATAGCGCAATGACGCTTGCCACTCGGTTGTTCAACAGCACTGTGTTCAGAGGAAATTACTGTATTTGATGATATGGATGTCATAGATGTGAACAACCGTTTTCAATTGTTCATTTTAAAACCAATTCGAAAAAAGCAACAAATAATCAGGATTGTTAACCTTAGACGGGATCAAATAGATCGAAAGACATTCAACTACTTAGCTAATTAAAAGAAAATATGAGTGCTGAAAGGAAACTTCAATGTCTCGTATTGTAATGAATGATAATTCGATAAGAATTCATTTATTTTCTCAGAGAGAAAAAAGAAAAATTTAAGTTAATGTATTTCGATTGAAAAGAATTAGTGAACAAGTTATTCCAATGATGACAAGAGCCAAGCCAACGATAGCAAACACATGATGGCGGAGAAATTCATTGAAACGTTCTTTTATGAGATTTTTCTCAACAGAATATTTAATTACTTCCAACGACGGTTCACTTTCAAGATCTGAATATCGAATAGTTAGAAAACAGACATGACAAAGGATATTGCAACTTACCTATGTAGAGTTTATACCGATAATTTCGTGTTATTTCATGAAATTTCTGCAGATAGAATATGCAATGACATGTTACATATGTTATCGGGCCTCGTAGATTATCTGCATTAATTATTAATAGAATACGATTCGAATTATTGTTTTGAGAAGATAGTTCATTGTTTATTGTCCAGTACATATGATGTTCGATCTGATTTGAGGATGTTTGACATTGACATTCTAATTGAATTCGATCGGATCGATATAAAACTTGTCCGATATAATTATCTTCATAGATAACATAGATATCTTCTTCATTATTGATGCGTACTGGTTGCGGCTGAACTTGAAATGATAAATCATTAGTACACAAAGAATTACAAACAAGAATGCATGCTGTCAAGAATAAATGTAAAGTTGACATTTGATGGAAACCGAATGATTCAAAAGAATAAGGAAAGCTCGGAAGAGAAATTCTATTCTTAGATTAAAAAAAATAATTGGATGAGAAAGATTCTGGTTTATGGATGACAATTGACAGACGTGCGGACCATTGACTGTTCAAACAGAGTTGAAAATGGACCGACAAAATGTGTTTCTCTGTCAATTCTGTTTTTATTTCGAATTTGTAAGCTGCTGGTAGACTGAATTTTTCTTGTAACTGTGTTAGTTCGAGTGATAACTTCTTTTGTGTTTTATTATTTTATCGAAGAACAAACGTGTTAATTACGTCCATGAATATACAATGAGAAAATAGAATAATAATCATAAAGTTAAGATCTGTTACACGAAAAGAAAAAAAAATACTTACAAAAAAAGAAAAGAGAAACACTGGGCAAAACAATTCTGTTCTTCTATCAAATAAGGTTTCGTTTAAAACACAAACAGAACAAGAAAAGAAGACATGTGTCTTTCATTGCCAGAAATGAAATCATTTAGTCAAATTGCAATTGCTGATTATCTTCTCTCTATCTGAACACATCATTTCGAATAAATTTCCTCCTTCTTACCGAGACCGGTTACGAAGTGCATGCACAACAGAATGACTATATATACGTAATTGACAAAGAAATCAATAGTAAAGGATAATTTAGCTAAAGAGAACAGGTGGACGGATATGAACCAATGATATTCCACTAGACATCTGTTTCAACGTTCAGTGGTTCAGTCGATGTGTGTAAACTATTGTTATTGATGGTTGCTGAGATCTTTCTTTGAGTTAACTGTTGCGTTGGAGATGTTCGCACATTTTTATGATTTGGCGTTGGAGAACGATGAGTAGCATCTTCAGCAACGGAATACGAATGAAGAAACGCATCCGATTCATCCAAATGATAATGTGCATCCATTGATGAGATAGATTTCTTTCCTTTCAATGTTCCTCCACCATGATTCGTTCCTGGCACTGATAATGTATACTGATCTGTTGCTGCATCACCAGGTGGTGGAGTACATGTTCCTCCATTAGAATATTTGATATCTTTTTGCTCTTCAGAATCAATATCTCGATGATAAAAATAGTTGAAATTCGATACGATAACAGGAACAGGTAGAGCAATCGTAAGAACACCGGCAATAGCACACATCGAACCAACAATTTTACCAAATATACCCACTGGTCTCATATCTCCATAACCAACCTAAACAAGATTCAATTATCGTGATTAATTCAATTAGAAGAAAAGATATTCTCTACCGTTGTCATGGTAATCATTGCCCACCAGAATGCATCAGGTATAGATTTAAAAAATGATTCCGGTTCACCTTGTTCAGCGAAGTAGACCGCCGAAGAGAATAGGATAACACCAATGAAGAGAAAGAATATTAATAGAGCTAATTCTTGCATACTTGCACGTAATGTTTGACCTAAGATTTGTAGGCCTTTTGAATGTCTCGATAGTTTAAAGATACGAAAAACTCGAACAAGACGAATAACACGTAGAATAGCTAGTGACATCGCTTGATTAGATTTGGTTTTTTCTTCAGCTAAGATTGTAAATAATGTTATGAAATAAGGTACAATAGCGACTATATCAATAATATTCATCATTGATTTGAGAAAGACAAGTTTCAATGGACATGAAATGAGACGAACGATCAATTCGAATGAAAACCATATAATACAACATGTTTCAATAATAAAAAATGGTTCAGTAAGTTCAGGTATGTCATCTTCTTCAATAGTTAAACGAGATGAATCATAAGATGTGTTGTCAGCTGGTCGAACGCGATAGCGTTTAAATTTGGGAAGAGTTTCTAGAAAGACAGAAGAAAAGATCCGCTTATTCGTTGGTCAACATTGTAAGAACGATAATGACTACCGATCTATCATAGTCTTCGATAAAGGATAATTGGAGCAGACATATTCGGTATGTTGATAATACAAAAAAATCAAATCACTCAACATCTAATTATCTCGACATTTCAATGTGACTTTTCACATTAAAGTACTGGCCTTATCAAATTCTTGCTCTATTTTCTAGACTACCATACCGTTCTCGTGCTTGTTTCGAAGAAGAAGAAAGAAAGCAACATGACTATCCTATTATCTCTCAACTAATCAATGAAACTTTTCTTAGAATAACAGCTCATTTGTACTTTAAAAATGCAGTCGAAGATCTTTCTTGCTGTACATTATACATACATTAGTTATAGAGAATCAACTTCAAAATGTCAAAGTGATTTATTGATTATCCTCTGTGTCATTAGTCTTGTTTCAAATGACAGTATTCATGTACTACTCTTTCGAATTATGGACTGTCGAAAATGAGCATGTAATTGATCACTTACCGAGACAAAATATGACAATCGACATAAGAATAACAATGACAGAGATGAGAGCAATTACGCGTGCCCATTGCGACGTTTCGGGATATTCGAATAGAAGCCAAATCTTCCGTTGGACTTCGGGCTTGGGTAATATGCGTTCTTCTTCTTTGATGAAACCTTCGTCTTCACGAAATTTATTGAATGCGTCTTCACCCAATTCAAAGAATTTGATTTCTTCTGTGAATACATCTTGAAAACAAGAAACTCACGTGAGATGATGATCGTTAAAGTTGATGGCACTTACCGATCGGCACATGATTTGGACGTCGAAGTCGACCGTTAGATTGATAATAGTAGAGAATCGCATCGAAACTTGGCCGGTTTCGATCGAAAAAGTATTCGTTTCGTAGCGGATCAAAGAAACAGACACGTCGAGAAGGATTACCGAGTAGTGTTCGAGGAAAATTATTCAAAGTCTGCAATTGCGTTTCAAATTTCAAACCGGAGACATTAATGACAACACGTTCCGTTGATTCAAAATCGGGATGTTTGGATGCTTCTAATTGTTCTTCGAGAGTTAACTCTTCATCGAGTGGACGAGAAAATGCCCTGTAGATAAAAAAGCAAATAAAATCAAATGGTTATTTTGTTTGTTTTCTTTCGATTTTCTTTCTAAGAAAAACTAGAGAACTAATTTTCAAGATATTACTCACAGCATGAGCAGTTGTTCGTTGAAATAACTACTATTGGCAAACAAAACTAGAGAACAACATGTGTCATGATTTTGCTCCCCGGAGCAACACCAATACAGAGAGCATCCTCGTTCGAGCATGCATACGACGACACGTTTAGAAAGAAAAGAAAATACAACAGACAACAACCAACAGTGTCTGTCAGTCAAAAAAGATCTAACGGTGACGATGAGAAGGAAAAGTAATGATTGTAAACGATGAAAAAAAATAGAATGAAGAAAAGGTTAATTAAGCTATTAGTTTCACATTTCTTTTGCTTCATCATTGATAAGCTGAAGATTGTTAGTTTGCATGTTGTCAACAAGAAAACAATAATTCTAATAACACAGTCAGATTCAGTCAAAGCAACGACGACAAAAAGATATGCCAAGAAAAAGACTAGAATATCTCTTCTCCTTTTCCCTCGCTCTCTCTCTCTCTCTCGTTTCCAATTATTTCCACATCTATAAATCCTACCGATAAGATGTAGAAAGAACAAACGATGACAACGACGTTAGTCAAACAAGGACATATTAGGACGCATCTGTACAACATAGAATGCTTCAATTGCAAGGATTTTCTTCTTTTCTGACCACTTTCGATTAACAATCTTCGCTCTGGATGTACTTGTTCTTCTCTAACATAAACAATGGCTAATCAAGATTTAAACTTGATCAATTTTGTGATATGTTCTGTTTTAGTTTTCAAGATCAATCAAGACGAATTCAGTTTATCGAAGAAAAGAATGTAAAAAGATGTTTATTTCTAAATAAAGTCTAGCATGCAAAATGTCATTACTGTATAATGATTATCAGAACTAGAATATGCAGATGCATATCATTTATTAATAGTTCTCGTTATGTTTAATGTCAAACGAACAGAAGCAAAAAAGAAGAAGCGATTTTCTCGAAATGATATCTCGTCGGAAAGTTACATGAAAATCTATGATTTAAATTACAGATTTGCACCGGAATATGTGACAATAGGAGAACCGTTCGCTTTCGGCATTGCTGGAATTTCAATTACTTACTAGGAGTGTTGATGATTTTTTGCTAAAATTTTCAAAGAAAGAAAGAGAACATTTGACAATCGCTTTTGATTAAACATAAAAAGGTAGCAATTTTATTCGATTTCTTACATCCGATACTTTTAGTTAAATTAACAACACCGTTTACTCCTTATGTCTGAAAATGTCTACAGGGTGGTGTACGTAATCTGACCTAACAACCATTGATTCATTAAGAATCTCTTACGACAACTACGTAGGAAATATAAACAAGCTCTTTTGTCTCATTATTTCATTTATCTCACAGTCTATTAATAATATAGACATTAATCCTTGTCACTCATTTCAGAAATAATAAACTTCACTAGAAACACGTCATCATCAGAATAATAATAAACGTAGATTGTCAAATGTCAATCAACTTCAAGTCATCACTTAGAAATGTACATTACGCGTCGCATTTTCGTTTCCACATTCAAACTTATCTCACCTGGCAGCAACTGCTAAACTACCGGGCACAAGACAATTAGCAATTGATGTTTGCGGGACTTCACTATCGCCTGGTGCAGCTGCACTGCTAACACTGAGAAGATCATGCATAGGACCATGATGACTGATCGACATATGTCGACCAGATGACCGAGCTGCGTTCGCTGATTGATCATTACCAAATTCGACACCTCGTCGACGTGATGTGTCGTGTACACTTTTCGATGACAAATGAAAAAAGATTTCAATACTGAATCGTGGAAATGAAATTCAACACTTACAGAGAACGATCAGTAAGAATCATTAGGAAATCGCAGCTGTCTCACGGTAGATTGATTGGTTTATTCTCGGGAAGAAAGATGATATCAGTAGTCACGAGAACAACATCGAAAGATTAGACAAGGCAAAAGAGAATCTGAAAACGCTCTTTCCTAATGGAACCGCATATACATAAGACCAATAACGGCAAATATTAATAAGAAAAGAAAAGCAAAAATGAAGAGATAGCAGAGAAGAAAGATACCGAAAGTCGCAAACGATGTGTAATAGGAGATGTTACTAATCTTAAGCTTGTATTTCTGTCGTATCCTTCAGTGACGTCAAAACATCGAAAAAAAAAGTCGAGAGAACAATAATCACTTCAGTTGCTAATACAATAGTTTCTCTATTATCGAGCCAATTCATCTATTATCATAAATGACCTTTTCTCTACTGTTTCTACTTCAAATGTTGCGCTTGATTATGTTTCTCTTATTTTCTTCTTTCTTCGTGTGTAATTTTGCTAAGTGAACGACGCTGTTATATCAATCAAAAAATTAAATAGAGTTGATTTGGAAAATCAAATTATTTTACTAGAAAGAATAATAAAAATTCTTTTCTTTTTTTTTCTTCTGCTGCTGTGACAAACAAATTCAACATATTAGAATTTGAACGAAATCATATTCGACTTTTAGACGTTAATAACATGCACTTAAGAGACATCGCCATCCAAGAAGACTATCATATACAGAAAGCTTCTTGACTGTGAAGAAAACTCTGCAATTGCTGAAGTGACGTTCTTGTTTCTTTTCTTTTTATCTAGTTCACTTCTGACAATATGTAGATCTCGATAAGAAAGACACGAATGATTGTAATTTATACATGGTAATATATTTTCTGTCTTTGTATTTAATTCCTTTCTTTCTAATAATATGAAAAAAAGCAACACGCGAACGTCAATCGAACGCCAGAAAATCGTACGTTAGTGACAAGAGAAAAAAAAAGAAGAAATAAGGAAAAGATTCTATAGACATGAAAGTGTCTTCGTTTGATGCTTGAATGTCTATCAAAAGACAGCGACGACAGATACACGCAAAATATCTAATCGCTTATGCTTGGCGTAAGGAAATACTCATTAGTTACACCAGGTTATTTTTCGAAATACTTACGTTGGATGATCGTTTAACGAAACATGCTGCCAAACTGTTGCCATCGTCATTTTGAAAGAAATTTCTTGCTAAGATTCGTTAATTATACGTGTGAGGAGTCGGGTTGATCGAATTGTCAATCACTTGTTGTATACCATACTCGGAAGTCGGTATACATATGAAACGGGTAGCACTTTATCCTGATAGTGTCTAAAAACTGCAATAGTCACTCCTATACTCTCCATTTTCCTTCGTTGTCGGTCGCATGGGCCTCGTCTCTTCTCATTGCATAGTCAAGAAGAAAGAAAGGCTGTGTAAAAGCATTTGCGTCTGATGATGAACATGCGCTCACACACACATAGTTTTCCCTTCTCTCCCTTTCCCTTTCTCTTTGTTTTTTCTCCTCTTTTTCTTGTGCTTTCTCGCGTTTTATTATACAATACGCCTGCCAGTGTTGCTATCACCAGAGCACAACAGTCTGAACGAGCGAGAAAGCACACGCGTGTCGTGTCGAAAATTTCATTGAGCGCGACGACGAACCGACGCTGGGGGTATTAGCATTACGCATATTATTCTTGCATATTACTAACAAGCTAGTGCTGTGAGCTTAATAGAAAAGCACATTAGTTCTTTCTTTTTTTCCCTTTCTTTTTCACTCGTTCTTTCCTAAAGCGTATATATACGAACTATGTTGATAAAAAAAAGCCAAGAAGGATAGTAGCTACATTGACGGCATAAAAGCCAAGTCTAATAAAATAACGACAGTCAAGGAAAACAAATGACAAAGACAAAAAATGACTAATTTAATGGTGTAATTGAATAATTCTTTTGCAAATAAATATTGACCTTGGGAAAGACAAAAAAAGTCGAACTTCATGTTCTTTCTGTTTTTCGATCGATCTATTTGCAAATAACACATATGATTTTTTGCTTCAATCAAGTACTTCTTCACTTTCAAACAAGTATTGTTATGTTTATTATTAAATTAGACAATCTGAACAAGCGTTTTATGCAGCGGAAAACTTACGCTAATGAACTAGTACCATATTTTGTATGTTGACTGCCATCATAATTATAGAGTAGAGCATTCTCGTGATCGCGACGTTCGTTTAGTTGACGGCGATGTGTTGGTTGAGTATCACTGAAATCAAAATGAAAGCCATAAACAGGAATAGCTGTGATTAATTTCTTTGTCGTTTCAATGGAAAGACAATTCAATTATCGATAAAGCGATCTTATCAAATAATGAGAAAACAAACGAAGATTTTCGACGAAATCTTTCAAAAGACTTCTATTAGATTCCTTCATGCAGAAAAGATGATTAGTACGTTTTGTTAGCACAGAAATGCGCCTTGCAAATAAACGAGATCTTTTCTGTGGAATTTAATTTGATGAATAGGCTGTAACTTAAACTCATATCTATTTAATAGTATTAGTCCGCACAGTATACAAGTCACTTACTGATCATTGTAATTCGAAGATGCAGCAATTTGAATGGTAACCGGAGTTCCCATACTCGGTCGTTCAATCTAACTATTTCGTCTCCATTGATTAGTAAAGACGGAAATCTCAAACATACGTCACTTTCTTGCGCTTACAACCATCACAGAGAGATATGCCGACTTGTCTCTCATACAATCATCGCGGCTTCGTTTTGTTAATAATGTATCATAAAGAAAACAAGGGGCAAATCGAAAGAGTAAGGCAAGCCTAAAGAAAAATCCGTTGTCTTTATCTTCTATCCATTACCAACAGACTAGAGTACAAAAAAGAAGGAATCTGAGTATTGTTGATGTTGATAGCAATGAAGCGCATCAAGAAAAAAGACAAGCAGAGAGAGAGAGAGAGAAAGAGGAGAAGAAGAAGAAGAATAGTCAATGAAACGGGATGGATTTTTTTGTCTCTTAATTGTGCTCTTCACTAGAGTTTTTTTTCTCGCAGATTTTTTTTCTTTGTCCCAATATTGAACTTTCATTATTGTCTTTACATCCGTTGAGTCTTTCTTGACTGATTATATATCAAATTGCTAAATTGACAAGAGTGGAACGACGAAAGATCGAACAAGAAAGTAATTTTTATCAATGTTTGCCGGTTTTTGTTAGTGAGCACCATGAAAGTTATTCACATTTTGCATATGATAATGACTATCAATGTTCTTTTATATTAGCCATATGCTAAGCAATTAAACGCGCCTATGTTTACTCTACCCCAATGTGTAATATAAAACTGGAAATGTGCTTTTCTCGTGTTTATAGGAAAATAAAACCGAACGACGAAATGTTTATTATTAATAATGATTTAAGATCGACTGACGTTTATCTTAATAAGCAAAACAAGAAATGAAATCATTTCCAGGATGTTTTGATATGCTGTTCAAAGTCATCTGCTAGGCACAACTCGATCTTAGCAGTTGCGAGAAGTGCAAGTAGATCAAAGACAGTTTATTCTAAGCAAATCTGATTAACATGATATGTTAATGTCTCTCGTATTAACGCTTGATCGAAATGACAGGAAGAAGAATGTATCGATACTGTAAATCTTAACGTGCGTGTGTATTCGATTAGAATCTCGTAGATGTCTAATCAAATCAATGATTTGCAATCAGAGAATTCCAAATCGATTACGAAAGATATCTTTCGCAGGAGAAATACAACGAGAGACGATGACTGTCTGCTTACTTTTTGTTCACACTTGTTGCGAGCATGGTTTGGTCGAAATGAATGGAAGAGTGCTTTAAACAAACATCATCATCGGCGCAGATCGATTGTTTAATGTGTGTAAATCCGTCAAGGTACTTTTTCGGAAGAAGTAAGATCGTCGATTAGAATGACAAATATCTTTAATGGTCAAAAGAAAAGATAAACAATGCTGGAAATGAGCACTTGAAAAACTAAGGAAAAGGAAAAAAAAGAGAAAGATATTCGAGATGATTTATTGATGATTATTAATGGATTCAGAAACGGTTCATCTTCGTCTAAATTTCATTGATTCAACATTACTCATAGTCCACCGTGAATGAAGAAACCTAGGGAAGTACTTCAAAGAGAAATGAATGCGAACCAACGTTTGCAGCACGATTTATATCAATGGACAAAACATGTAAAATGAAGTGGAAACTCATTCTTTCCGGAGATTAACAGCACTTAAGTAATAAATACACGCACCCTCACAAGTGACTAATGCTGGTCTTCCCCTAAAGACATAGACATATGGTCTGTATTGCACTTAAACTCTTAGCTCCGAGTCTATTTGATGAGAGTATAAGTTCTGTTCTATACGAAATGATATCAAGAGATCATTAACTACCGTTTAATTCGCTATGGATTACTTACATCATCATTTCCACGTCTGAATTCAATGACATCAATACGTTGTTGACAACTTATCAGCGGCAAATCTCATCGTCAGAGACACCCACAGAAACACTTCGTCCAAAGGATTTTTATTCATTACTCCAGTTGATCTACTTTTAGTTCTTCATTCACTCTAATCCAAAATGTCATCTGTGACATTCACAAGACACAAAGCAGGGTTGAATAGAACTGTTAACGTGCTGCCTGTTGCTTTTCACGAATGATACCAGTCATCGAATGCATCGTCGAGTTTTAGTGCACGACGCAATTGAAAAAAACAAGGGTGTGTTCTTTTGAACATTATGAGTTGTCTTTTCATGAATACATGTTTTATTTGTATGTTTGTTATATGGAAAGAAGAAGAAGATAGGAGCTATTGATTTTTAGTCGTAGACAAGAGAAATTACTTTAGAAGTCGAAACAGATAAGTATTGAAAGAAACATATGACAAAGATAGATTCCACACAAAACACACATATAAGATCTATGTGGAATGAAAAGAAAACTACAGACAAACATACAGAAGCAAACTACAATGAAATCAATGTACAACATGTGAGAAGTGAAAAAGAAGAAGAAGAAGAAGCAGAACATTGAAATAATTGAGTTGAATGCGTCTTAATCTCCACTGCCCGAATCGCCTCCGTTATTGCTTCCATGTGATGCTGCTGCTTTTGCTGCTGATTGTAAAGCTGATTCGCCAATCGAAACTGGCACAACTACAGGCGAATTATTTCCAGCAGCTGACAATAATGATGGCGTACTACTTGAAGTCGCAGCTGTTGAAGACTGCATAGATGCTTCGCTTAAAAGTTGGCTAGCTGCTGTCTGAGAAAGAAATGGAGCAGCTAATGGAAATAATGATGAGAATGGTGATACGCCATTTAGACCAGTTTCATATGCTGTACCTGAATATATTCAATCAAGTTACAGTGTTAGATCTAGGATGAAAGTGTCTTACGTGGCACATTAAGATAATCTCTATTAACACAGTATCGAAGTGAACCAGGTAATTTGCTTGTTAAGCCACGACGTACTTCATGTGCTGCATTCTCTCGTATTTCTTGAGCACTTGCTTCACTATACCATGCAGTTCGCGGCGTACATATTAAATTAACAGCATCTTTTAGTGGTCCTAACAACGGAGAGATTCACTTTTCATAGGGGAGAAACCTTGATAAAAGAATATCTTACCAGCAGCTAAATTATACGGTTCATTTTCCAGAACATCAAGCGCAGCACCACGAATTCGACCATCCTTCAATGCTGCAGCTAAGGCTGTTTCATCAATGAGACCGCCGCGAGATACATTAACAAGAAAAGCTCCTGGTCTCATTTGTTTTATAGTAAAATCATTGATCAAATGATGATTGTGTTCATTCAGTGAACAATGAAGTGTAACACAATCCGAACGGTAGAGTAGATCTTGTAAAGTGAATACTCGTGTAATGCCTAAAAGAGATTCCAGAAGAATTTAGCACATTGTCGCAGAGACATACTCACCTAGCACTTTATCGATGCCATCAGATAGATAAGGATCAAAAAATATAACATTGAAACCAAACACCTTCGCACGTACAGCAACAGCCATGCCAACTTGTCCTAGACCAACAATTCCCAATGTTTCATTGCGAATTCTTGCACAACCAGCTGCAACTTCACGAATTTGTTCTGGTGTTGACACACGTTTGCCTTCTTTGACTGTTTGAGCTAACCATGCTGTGCGTCGATACAAATTCAATATCATACTCAGAGTTGTATCAGCCATCTCTTCAACGTACAAGGACGGAATATTGGCCACGGCAATACCTTGTTCACCTGCTGCTTTTATATCGATATTATCATATGCTGAACCTATTCGTACGATTAACTTCAGTGCTTTAAATTTAGCTAAATCTTCTTTCTTCAAAGTTATTGCATGCCAAACTAGAGCAGCTGTTGCTTCGTTGAGAACTTTTTCGTGAATTTCCGACGTTGACTGAGCATCGCAAAAGGCGACCGTAGCTATATCTTTTAGAATAGGCATTTCGATCGTACAATCGCGTCCATCGAGCAAGGCAACAAGAGGACGCGCACCCGATGCAGCAGGACCATTCGAGAGAGGCATCCGAGAAGGTATTGCTAAAGCAGACGAAAAATAGTTTAATAAATTTCAATTCTATCACGAAATTGATCGAAAGTTAGTTACCGGAAAGAAGACTGCTAGAGTCGATACGTGGCTTTTTTGGGTTACTGCCTCCTGAACTAGACATTCAACATTCGAAACTAGAATGAAAAAAAAAAGAAAGAATATGCTAATGAGGTACTTAGCAAATCAAAAGAGAACGATTAAATGACTGACTGACAGTCGATTACAGTAAGAACAAAGATAAAACAAATAAACAAATGGCAGCAAGTTAAAAGTAATTCAATTGGGCTAATTGGCCAATGAAAGAATAGCTTAGAAATATGATTTGGCACAGATGGCGCTAGAATTTACCGTTCTTTCCCCAAATAGAGTACTTTATTACTAATGCGATTAAATTTATCGATGACGAAAACCGAGAATCGTTTGTGTTGTCTTCATCTAAGGCAAGAAAATATAGATGGCGACAGTAGCATCCATCACCGCGTATATCACAACTCCGAAAGAACTTTTATTAATATACTTACGAAACGCCTCTAACACGCCAAGCTTATTTTGTATCTTAATTATTCTGCCAAAAAGGATATGTCTAAATGGTTTGCACATGCACACAATATCAAATGGAACTTATAATTAGAAGTTCTTTCAATTGATAAGAAACGAAGCATTAAGTATAAATCTTTATTGAATTCCAAAATACATATCATAATTTATTTTTAAGAAAAAACATTTGTAAGAAATACGCTAGATTTCTTTGACAAAGAGCAAATTCGCATAGTGGAAGATAATGAAATGAGAGAGTACACATAATCAGCATTTCTTAATGCTAGATTAGTTGCATTGTAGCGCGTTCTCTTTGAAAGTAACGCCTGACCAGAAATACACTCGCTGACTTGAATAAATGAGAAAACATTAATCGTATTCTGGAAAGCAAAAATAGATATTTCGAAGTTCGTCGTCGTTGGTGAAAACGAATTAAGTTAAAAATATTCATAATAAGACGACATTTTTACTGTGTTTGACGATGAATAATTTCAATGTCATTTTATTAATATTAATACTAAAAGAAAATATTTGAAGTGTAGAAATTCTAGAAGCTCAGAAGTATCCTCATTAACTCTATCCTCTCAGAATAAAATTATCTCGATTTTCACAGGGCAAAAGGAAAGCTTGGTAGCTACATCATTCTCGCAGCAGGTATCGTATTATCATAGCGTGTCATTAGCAACGAACTCTGATGGTTGGCAAGGACATCTGCATGATACTTTTCCATCAGTCTTTTGAACTGCAGCATTTTGGCAGCTTAGAGAAGCACTCCAAGTGCAAGATTTAACTTTTGAAGAATAAAAAAGAACTTTCTATGACGGTATGATTAACTTACATGTAAGGAATAATTCGTGTGCTGTTTATCGTGATGGAAAAAGTCTATTTCCATATTCCATTTTCATATTTTTCCCTCCAGAATTCCGCTTTTGTTAGATTTGCTAGTTTCAGCGTTGAATTTCGTAGCTTGCCGTATGGCTCAACTCCATTCAACCATTGTACGAATGTGTAAATAGAAAATTGTATGTAATAAATCCATGATTCTCGATCGATTTGATTGACATCGGAGGGATTGTTTTTCGAAACGGGTTTTTGTATTGCCAAAGGAGGATGTAGGCTATACGCGATCAGTTGATGGCTACTGACAAGTTTAACTAATGAATCATCGATAGGTCTAGAAGGATTTGGTAGAAGATAGACGAGTTTTCTTGCTGTATCTGATCGAATTGCATATGCATGTGTGCAACTTGGATGACGGGCTTGATGAATACGATAGGAATACTTCAATGACTGATGGATAAGTTTTCCTGCCGGATTTGCACAATGACCCAAATAAATCAAATCTGCTTGATTCCAAATTGAGTTTGGTATCGACTGAATGACTTGCGGGGTCATCATTTCCAAATCGATGTCATCTTCGAACACAAGTGACCAAATATTATTCTGACAAGACGTTGTATTAGCAATAGTTATCCATACACGCATATGACTTGCCCAACAAGCTAACTCGGTGGTTTTGAAAAAGAAATTGTGTTGCTTTCGACTGAGAATCTCTTTGGACAATACGGAATACGCTGGAACGATAAATGCGTCTAAATTTAATGCTTGCATAATAGCGATAGATTCGGTTCGTCGATCATTGCGTACTGGTAAATTAATTATGTAGACTGATGATATTGTGCCTAGGTTTGTTTGATTTCCGGTAATGTGTAAAATTGATGAACGATCAAACGGTTCGATTAGTTGGACTGACGATGAAATGAAGTGAGATTTTCGATTTGATAAATAATTGATAGTAAAAAAAAGAAATGCAAAGAGTAACAGAGTGATTGTTTTATGAGTTTTTCTATGCAATCGTCGCGTAGAGAAGGCCATTTCCCTACTAATCAAAACTGCAAAGGAGTGCACTTAAGATTCATATCAGGATGGTGGCTTATAGTTTTTAAAGAAGATTATACTCCATTATTCGACATCTCTACATACGGCTCACATGGCTCGTCTTCCTTTTCTTCTCTTTTCTCTCGAACTAGCATAGCGGTAGCCTTGAAACTCTAAAGCGACTAGTTCTTTTTCTTACACAAAAACAAAGAATGCACATTAGACTTCGGATCTGAATATTGCAAAAAACAGCAATTAACCTTATCGTAATGAATACGTAGAGTATATTCTGAATATTTAATCAGTCGCTTGGATCAAAGACTCCATCAATAAAGAATATATAGAGATGTCAACGAACGTGTATAAATTTTTGACAGTATATTCTATAAACGTCGATGACTCTTCAGAATAACGACTTCCTCAATTGATTGGAACGTGTAACCACTGACATATTCTAGCAGCGAGGTAATTATCATTAATCAAAATGTATTAACTATATTCTGGTTGACAGAATTATATTTAATCTTTCATTTAATGACCATTATTACGCACGTATGATAATTCCAAAGGAAGTTTAGATGAAGGAATTAAAGATATGAGCAGGTATTCTTGTTTCACAACTTTAGGAATAGGTTCTTTCTAGACGCTTAACACATCTACTTTTATCCTGTTTTGTGTTCGAGAGAATGTTTAGTTTCCCTAAGGATTGCTTGATCCGCCTGAATGTTTTCAAGTTCAAACGTTGTACGCACAAGACTTGATGTCATCTCATGGCGTTTAAGAACGTAAGGCTTATGATACCATAAAGTTTTCAGTATGACTTTCCTATAATTTTTCTAAGACTTTGTCACTCGGATAAATAATGCGAAGATATGTGGAGGTGAAGTTGTCAAAAGCGGTTTTTTTTACATTCTGCACTAGTAATATCCATCACCTATTATTTGTCTCTTGTGTTCATTAGTGCGAATATATCCGGTGAAATCAAAAGTATTTGTAACAAAATCCAGTTGATCTTTTTTTCTTTTGAAAGATTGCTAGCTCTGTATGTTCTCGAAAAACAATTAGTGTGTGACGAGCCTAATAATACATTGCATGATTCGTTTTTCTTCCAGTTAATGAGCAGTATTGAAATAGTACATTCTATTGGGGAGTCAAATGACGTGAATATCAGTACCACTGCTCTCACCGAAGGCGAACAATGTAAATATGTGGGTTAAGAATCTGTTTCAATGTTAATGATAGGAAAAAGTACATCATTTTGTTTTTGAATAAAAAAACACTATATAAAGCGTTTTCTGACATTATCGATGCATCGGATTGACTGCTTTTATCAATTATACGATATTGCAGCTGTTTCCACACTACATAATGTGCTAAAAAAGTACAAAAAATAATATAAGATGGAGTGATCGATATATAAAAGTATGGAATTTCTGTCACTAGCAATCATCAGTTCGACAGTCCAGTTGATTTCCAGTTTCTCTTCAAATAACCATGGTACCACGAATCTTTATTATCCTCTTATTCTCAGCTATTGCTTTGGTAGCAGTACAATCGAATTCCGTGGCTGCTCCGGAAAATCAAGTGAACAATCAAGGTACAGCCGGCGTTCAGAATCGACGCACAACAGGAAGTAGTAGAAAGATTTCACAATTGCAAAAAAATAAAAAACTTAATCTTTCACAAAAACCTGCTCAAGCAACACTTTTGAAATCGAATGGAACTGGAGGTAACAATGTCTCAGGATTGGCTGTACCACACACTCAAACAGATAAATCGAACAACACTGCTCAATCGAGCCGGCCACAAATCCAAGGGCAGAAAGGTGTCGGTGGTTCACACTCATCTAGTCAACAAAATAACGGTACCGGCAACATTACACAAGTCTCGGTATCAGTTCGTCAAGGTGGATCATACGACAATACTACGCGATCAAGCCAACCACAAGTCCAAGGGCAAAAAGGTGCCAGCACTTCGCGCCCTGCTGTATCTACCGGTCAGAAGAATGGAACTCGCACTGGTACGCAAGTCTCAGTTTCAGGTAACCGAGGTGGTAATAGTTCCACATTGGTAACAGTTGTACGCCAAGCCGATGCGTCCAATAACACTATTCGATTGAATCCATCATTGAGCAAAGAAAATAACAATGGCTTTTTCCTATTACCATTATTTCAAAATAGTAAGAACCGGAACCAACCAGTTACGTCGCCATCGTCAACACCAAGCACCAGTTCACACAATGCTACACGAGCAAACTCATCAGCCAAAAAGATTAATCAACAAGGTCATAAAGGTTCAGCCAGTAGCAACTCATCAACAGCTCGTAATTCGACTGCACGCTCAGTAAAGGCTTAAACGCACAACCTATGAAAAATGTTGCGCGAAAGTTTTGGACATAACATAAGAAAGAATTCACTGAGAAGATTATATAGTTTTTGGTGATGGTACTGAGACTAATAAAATGGGCATCATAAATTTGTACCTACTTATAATTCTGTAATAAATAGCAACATTAGCGTGATTTTTTAATCCAATGGACTGAGACACATACTGTTACTCGATACAAGCATTTGTATTACGTTCGTTTGCGTAAATGCACAACTATCATTTCGATACATGTATTTCAGAAAGACAAAAACAAGTCCAACATTATGTCAATAGACGGTTGGAATAGGTCGTTTACGAAACTCTTTCCATGCTTGTTTAAGATAAGCTCGAAGATCTTCATATCGTTCCTGGCTAGTATACATTCGCAGCTGAGGTAACTGAGTTGATTGAGAAGACATTGTCTAAACACAAAGATACACGTATGTACCCATTAGATCGAAATGAACGGCAACACAAATAGTTACGCGTACCAAAGGATAAGTCGGTAGAGATTCATTTAACGTTGCGTCTGCATCCGAAAGAAGTTCGATTGGAACTACCATTTCATTATTATAATTCGAAACACTACATCAGAGGTAATTGATTCGATGAAATATTTCATTACAATATGTAGCTTTTACCTGGGTGAAACGCCTGTAGAACGAGAGTACGTTTTCGGCATGTCGAGGGATGTTGTTCGCATCAGAGCACTTCTAGTCGGTCGTGCAATATTCTGCAATAAGAAATCTGAGATGTGGTAAGACAATATTGATACATTTCGTATTTACGTATCGTGTTAACGCTCGGATTTGTGTTTTCGAATCTTCGCCAAGTTGTGCATGCCATTGTTTGAGACGATCTTCAATCTTGCTAACGCGAACATGATCATGAGTTACATACTGTACTGCAGCTGCCGTTCCCAATGCTGCTGGTCGGATCGAACGTGCCGGCGAGGTATGACTCGCCGTTGGATAATGAGGCGAAGGAGTTCTCAGTCGCCGGTTATGCTAAATTAAATTCAATCAAGACGATTTGTAGACTAGAATAAACAGAACAAACCGGATAAGAATGATTGTTATGAAAACGTAACAGCCATGATTGTTTATTTTGATACTGTTGCTGTTCGTCATTGATGACGGGTGCTAACTGCCGTTTCATTAACGATGTAAATAGAGGTAGATTTAAAATACGTGGTGGATACGCTTGCAGTGTCAGAAGAACAGTTTCTCGCAGTCGTTCACTCAGTCCTTGTGTTGCATGACGTTTTTGTAAACGAGTAAAATTGTGTTTTAAAATGTAAAATAAATCACATGGTGCTGTACATCTTGCTGAGTTCATATGTGTTAAAAGATCACAAACAAATGATTCTAGGCCAATGATATCACCTGCATTCAATAGGGCGACTTGAATAGTACGATAGGCGCGCTCTTTTTCTGCTTCAGCAAATGTCATTGAACGACGTTTGATCGAAAAGCTTTCACTTCTCGTCGTATGTGTTTGACGAGATAATTGTAACATTGGAAAATATAATTCTAATGCACGTCTATGGAAATGTTTGCAAAGCTAGTGAATTGCACACGATTATATATCTATTTACTGTTTCATCGGATCAGATTGTGGTAGAAGATGTGGATACTGTACCCAATGCAACAATGGATCCATACTTAATTTGACTTCTCCACTAATGAAAGAATGGATTTACTTTGGAATAGGAATCAAGAAGATTTCGTTTTTACCTCCAAATAAAATAGACTGCATCGGCTGGTGCACCTTGTTTATATAAGACACTATCATATGCAAATCTACCCCGTTCTAAACTGAGACTAACCAGGCGTTTCAATCGTGCTGACCATGATGAAAATAAAGGACTACGATTGATAAATTCGGTTTTTTCTTGTAATTCCTTTTCATGGACTGATTTCAATGTTCTAGTATTAGTCAGGTCATTAAAATTCGAATGAGTTTTGCATGAACATACCGATTAAACACTTCTCGATCAACAACCAAGAGATCGGTAGGTGATGTTGTCATTACTGTTGCGCTACGCGGTTCATTTGTGATAAGTGCACGTTCTCCAAAATCAGACCCACCCACTAAATAAACAAGTTTTCGCTCATAAATTCATCGATTGATAGGTGAAATAAACATTAGATTCACAATAGTTTTTTCGTGAACAATTTGGTTACCATGACATACCATTATCTATCTATTTTTTTCCAAATAAACATGTTTCCTAAGTGGCAATCTTAGCAAAGTTCTTCAAAATTCATGTCTCTCTTTTAAGTAATCATAGATGATATAATATTTAAGTGTCTGTAGAAACAAAATTTTAATAACCACCTTCCAACATGACAAAAATTATTTAATCGTGGAGAAAAATCTCAACGGATTTGTTAATTTAGAACCGACTGATTATTGATATATGTATTTCGCAACTTTATCTATCAGATAATTGATCACTTTGAATTGGAAGTAAACCTTACCTAAAGTCACAATATAATTGCCAAAAGTTTGCCCAATGAACTCTTCGCGTTTCTCAGGGTCGTCGTGTAATTTCGTCAAATCCATCTCAAAAGTGCCATCTGTTTCAAATGACTTTGGTGTCTCATCGTCAAGACGATAGATGTTCACTGAACCTTGCAATATAATATAGAATCTAGCGATAAAAATGACATAGAAAATCTTCGGCCAGTCGGCAGCTCACATCACTTACGTATCACCCGGATCATTTTGTCGTATAACAACATCCCATGCTGGACGTCGTTCCAACATAATTGTCTTACATATATCATAGATAATCTCTAGATGAAGCGAAATATTAGTGAGATTAGATCGAATGAAAAGTCTATTTTACCATCGGATATTTTCTGAAAGATTCCTTGTTTCTTCTTCAATGATTGTTTCAACCAAGGAACTATGAAATCATTCACTTCAGTGATTGTTCTTTGCTCAGGTGATTTACTAGCAGCACGTATCAATGTTTCGTAATTAAGCGCCATATCAAGAGAAGATTTTTACATGAATTACGCCCGTTTTTAAAGAAAGAAATAACAGTGAGAAGAAAAAAAAGCGTAAAGATGTATGTGCTCTCTCCCTCTCCCTCTCTCTCTTTCTCTCCGTTAGCGATCAATACAAGGGCATTATAGTGTTCGGAAGCACAATGATCAAACAAACAGCACTGTCATTGCTAGCAACTTGAGTGTCCACATTCAATGCAAAGAAAACTGAGAAAGAGAAGTTCAATCAACGCCAGGAGAAACGAGCCGATTAAAATAATAGAGAGAGAAGGAATGTTGTATCACAGTGTGTGTTTTACGTAGAACAATCTTATTGAGATTTGTGTTTTAAATCCAGAATAATGTTTCTTATCTTTTATCAGAATATAATCAGTACGAAAGCATAGATTTGCTCAGTATTCTTTTTCGTTTTTGAAAATAAGAATTGACGAAATTAAAGTTGTTTCATTTCGATTACAAACGATTGAAGTACTTCTTTGATATAATGCAGTCGATAATATTTCAATGATCGTTGTAAGAAAAAAAAAGAGAAAAACGAAAGCGGATTTTTCTTTTGAGACAGTCAACTTTTCAAGGTAATATCTTTCTTGACAAGAAATACAATTTCAGTCGTACGTTTTCTTGTCCTCGAAATCATCGTTTGTTTCTGTTTTCCATTCAAATCGAATGGCCAAGGTCAAGAGATAATAATCAAACATTGTGTCTGTAAATTTACATCGAAAAATAGCTACATACATATAAAAAAGCTTACTTTCTATTAACGCCAGATTGTTATGAAACGATTTGATGATTATTGACAGGACAGACAAAAATAAAAGTAGAGCTCTTCCAAATATAATCACTGATTCTCTATCAGTAAAACGGATTGATACTTAGGAAAATTTATTCTTTAAGCCAACAAAAAAATAGTTTAACAAGCTTATTTCGGTCGTCCAAATGCAGCTTGAATATAACCCCATTCATCTTTAGCTGTCGGTTGTTGATGCGCTGCTCGCTGAATAGCTTCACTATCACATATTTGTGGAATAGCTAATATTTTTACAAAGTTATATTGACTTATTGGTTCGCCAAAATACTTATTACAACCATAATTAAATGAGAAGCATTGTAATATTGGTTCTCCTTCTCCTCTCGCTACCCTTGGAAATAAAGTAATAATTATTTCTCCAAGTTTTCTTCCAATATATCCAAAAACAAGACCACTTATAAAACCAACTACAAAATTACCAATACCAGGCATAAGACTTCCTATAGCCGTACCAATATATGAACCAACATTGTCGATTGTGATTTTGGTGATTTGAAGAGTCAATTTCTCTAATGCTTGTCCACTTTTGTCCATTAATGTCAAGATGAGGTCTTTTGCTTCCACAATAACGGATAAAGCTAACATTCCTAATTTAACTTTATTTTCTGATAGATAACGTAAGTATCTATTTTTAACAAGCGGATCTTCTGGATCAAGAACATTAATTGATGTGATATTTTCATTAAATTGATCAATATGTGCTTTATTTATACCAATGTTTCTATCAACGATTGAAGGGACTGATGCAGCTTGAGATTGGCACGCACCATCTGGAATGCCTTCAAAATTATAAACACTTTTCCCCGAGCCTTTTGATTCAAATTGCGGAATAACAGACTCATTCCGAAAATTTGTATATCCACTTTTATCTAAATTGATTTCTAATATTTTTTGTCCAGTGCGAACAGCTTCAGGTACACCGTTGTTTTGAAATTTTAATACTTTAGGTAAATTTTCACTTATCCATTTTTGAGATTGTGTTTTAGAAAATCCAATATTTCGAAGAACTTCTTCTATTTCAGCCGTACACGCTTTTCGATAAACTTGAACTTGATTGATTTTATGTGCATACATTGTTCCTTTTATAGCGTCCCATATTGGTCCATGAAGTAATTGAACAGCATCAGCTTCTGGGATATTTCGAAAGTTTAATTCGATTTGATTTGTTTCACCATTTTCGGACGATGTTTGAATTCGAAAATGATTCGTCTCATTCATGATAATCTAATTGTTTTAGAATAATATTTACACTAAAAAAGTAAAAGATCATTTTCTCATTGTAAAACGACTTTATATCATTTTTTGTTATTAAAATTACTGATGAATCATAGTCTATTGCAAAATCGCCAATGCAATCTTAATGATCTATATTTTTCTCTTATAATTGAGAGTTCAATTATGAAAAGCAGTTTGAACTTATATTATTTTACTAGTACAAAATTTTCTAGAATACTTTTTACCTCAAGACTGGAGTATGATTTAATTTGTTCGTCATGAAATATTCTTTGCATATTTATTTTCACAATGAAAAAATGTTTTAATACCGATGATTATCAGTCAATAATTGATACAAAACCTGATGTCTTTTCATTATTTAAAAAAGTTGGACACATCTACTGGTGGATGGATGTTTTTCTTTTCTTTGTCAGTCTTTCTATTGGTATATTGGCATCCAATAAGTATTCGCTCGATTTCTGATGGAAGACATGTATGCGCTGATGGAACTACGCCTATATTTATTTCCTCATAAATCGCATCGTTCAGACACAAGACACGCGTTTATATACTCGTCCATACAGAAGAGAACACAAGAAAACATCATATAAAAGGGCATCAGGATGTATCAGATAAGGAAAATCCATTAGATGAGAAAAATCATATCGTGCATACAGCGTATGTTAGGGAGATTGTCACATTATGGTGGATGGAATATCATAGTGGAATATTTACTAATTGACTTAATCATTTTGTACCCTGCGCCTCTACTACTGCATTAGAATATTCTTTCTTTGTAACTATAGTATACAGTAATAAGTATTACTAATCGAAGTGTGACTTTATCTTCATTTTGTAAAGAAAAGCGAAAAAACTTTTTTTCTCAATAGTATCAAACTACATCTCTTTTTCAGATATTTTACAAAACAACAAAATCAATTCATCTTTCACGCATGGGCTTGATTAACATTTTTGTTTAACTCTAGAAGATCTACAAGAATGGCGAACAAAACTAGTGTTTATAATGGAACAACGGAAACTATCAAAGTCCTTTTGTTAGATACGAATAACCGTCAATCTGATCAAGTGATAGCAGCTGGTCAAATTTGGACAAAAGAAACTGAGTCTGGTTCTAATACTTTAAATATCTTACCATTAACATCAGATCAAAACTTTTTTACTTTTACTCTTGAATCCCGTTTTGGTTTCATTATTCAAAGGAAACTGGGAAAATTAGTCATATTACCTGCTGGAAACTCTTCAACTGAATTATGGCGCAATAGGTATTATATATCCAAGCAAGAAGCTATTTGGAATAGTTGGTATACAATTCACATGGATGCATTATCAGCGAACCTAGATAGCACCGTGTTGGACGGAATTACGCGAGGACGCATGGTTTTCAATGAATCGCATGAAACAGTAAAAATTTGTGTTACCGATGAAAATGAACGAAATAGTCATGCAATTTTGAAGCACGGTGAACATATTATAATTAAAACAGCAAATGAATATCTTAGTAACTGTATGAAAGGACGTTCAATCTGTGTATCTGTATTAGATTTTAATTCAGATACACCGGAACAAGCATGCTTTTCATTAGCAAAATGTTCGACAACTTCTTGGGGAATACAAAACATGCCACGCCGTATTCCCTTCGTCCGCATTAATAAAATTGATGCACACTTTACACTTGAAGAAGATGAGATAACAGTCCCGTTTAAATGTTCAATCGAAAACATAAATAAAGATACAATGATGCAATATTTATTGGGAAAAGGATGTTCTGAAATACGTAAAAATTTCAGGTGGTGTTTCGAAGTAAAACAACTTGGTGATAATCAATATACTGCTCTGGATGGTGGGTGTCCAGTGATGTGATGTAAATATATGATTAATTTTATTATATCAACATCTGCTTGATATTCTTATTGGAAAAGATTTATAAGACTATGAACAATTTATTCCATTCCCTTCCGATGACACAACTAGCGCCTTTAGATTATTCCTATGGCTTATTGTACAATTTTTGCTTTGAAATAAACTTTTATTTTCTTCATATTATACTTTTTCACTACTAAGAAACAGTGAATATTATAGATTACGACTAATTTCCAACTATATCGGTATAAATTCACCCACGAAATAATTCTCACTATGACGGTACTGTTCGTTCTTTCTTTATTGGATGATCGCTGAGAGGAGAAAAAAAAGAAAAAGAAACTAAAGTTACACAAAACAGAAAATAGAACTAGACGAAAATCAAACGATGACGGTAGTGATTAATATTTAGGTAAAATTAATCGATTTACCAAAATATGCTTGAAGATTAGCTTCTTTAAACGATTCGGACCATGTCTAAAATACAAGAAAAATCAATGAGAACTAAATGGAATCAGAAATGTTTGATAACATACAGGATGAGCATGGCAAACACGTGCGACGTCTTCGCATGATGCTCCGTATTCCATAGCTAGTGCAGCTTCATTGATTAATTCACCGGCAACCTAGAATGATGATAGTTTATCAGAAATAACTATTCGATTGCTAAACGTACCGAATTGATCATGTGAACACCGAGAATGCGATCAGTTTTAGCGTCAGATAGAACTTTGACGAAACCGTCCGGTTCATTAATCGTCTTTGCTCGGCTATTAGCAGCCATTGGAAATCGGCCAACTTTGTATTTAATACCTTCTTGTTTCAATTGTTCTTCAGCTTTTCCAACCCATGATACTTCAGGGAAAGTATAAATAACACTTGGTACACAATTGTAATCGATGTGTGGTTCATGACCGGAGGCAATACTTTCCACACAGATGATTCCTTCATCTTCAGCTTTGTGTGCTAACATAGGTCCTTGAATACAATCACCAATGGCGTAGACACCTTTGCAAGCTGTTTGGAAATTTTTATCAACTTCGATACGACCTCGTTTATCCAATTGAATACCTGGATACATATGAGAAATGATCTATGAAAGTTGCTTCTACTACCGAGTGCCTCTTACCAACACTTTCAAGGCCGAGATCTTTGGTGTAAGGTCTTCGACCAATACATACTAATAGAGTATCGCAATTCAGCTAAATAAATTCATATATGGCGATGATTCGAAATAGGTAAAATCTGAAACTACATACCGATTCACCGTTGCCACCTTTGGCACCCTCCACGTTAACCGTTATACCATCATTGGTTTTCTCTGCGCCTGTTACTTTGGTTTCCAATTTAAATTTCAATCCTTGCTTTGTTAACACTTTTTGAAATGCTTTGCTCACCTCCATGTCAATACCCATACCACCGATATGAGGTAGAAATTCTACACATGTAACATCTGCACCTAGACGACTCCATACTGAACCCTACGAAAGCCAAACAAGTCTTCTTTACGAAAGAGATGACTGAGATGTGCATACTAATTCTAATCCAATGACACCGGCACCAATAAGAACCATTTTCTTTGGTACTTGTTTGAGTGAAAGTGCACCAGTTGATGATACAACTGTTTCTTCGTCAATCTATAATTGATCAAATAGAAGTTCCAAGTCTGATAGTGAAAGATAAGGCTTATGGTGTACCTCGATACCGGGAAATGGCGTCACTTCTGAACCAACAGCTAGAAGGATATTTTTCGTTTTAAGAGTTTCGTTTGATCCATCTTCCTTTTTCACGGTAACTTGTCCAGGTCCACTCACACTACCATAACCACGAATACCAGTGACTTTATTCGATTTGAACAAATAAGCAACACCACCGGTAAGACCCTTGACAGCATCTTCTTTCTGTTTCAAAAATACTGGTAAATTTAGTGAAACACCTTCCACTAGAAATACATTCGTGTTTATTCTGGAAAGATTGATGTTTTTTTCTTCTCGTACCTTCAATGCCTCGCTTTTTCAATTCGCCATGAGTTGCCATATGATAGAGATGGGAATTATGAAGCATTGCTTTCGACGGAATACAACCCACATTGAGACATGTTCCACCGTATGTGGCGTTCTTTTCCACACATGCTGTCTGAAAAAGATAGACACGATTTTTGTATTGATGAAAACAATTTAGAGATCACGAACTTTAAGACCAAGCTGTGCGGCTTTGATTGCTGCTACATATCCACCTGGCCCAGAACCGATGACGACCAGATCATATTGTTGTTCTAGAAAATAGAAAGGAATGCAAAATAGATAACGATTATTTCATCTTCTCTTACCACCACTGCTTGATGATGATGAAGCATTTCGAATTAACGCTGATCGTGAACATTTAAGACACTGATTAGTAAACTAAAAAACGTGCAATCTCGTACCAAATACCTCAATTCGTAAACAAAAATGAGTCTTACTCGTCGCCACGGCACAACTTGTGAGAACATCTGAAATAAAATCAGTACAATTTAGTTGATATTATTCAAAAAGTCCGAACACTCCTTTCCATTCCGTGTTTTCTTTCGCCATGCCTATGGTAGAAAAAGGTCCCATCCTCGCTCACGGTCTCGAGAGTGCCAAACTAGATGTCGCTCAAGAACATAAATATAATAGCTATCATTTAATTAAATGATGAAACTGGCATAGACTCGAAGGAGTAAAAATATCAATGATCATAAAAATACGCGATTTTCATAGTATCACGGGGAATATTCGATCCGGAAGCAAGATCAAGATATATAAGCATCCACTATCCCAAGGTATTGTTTCCTTGCATAAAGCGTTAAGACGTAACTAGAATAGTAATGCCATTTTTATGACGAATTTGTTAAGATTCTAATTCATTATCCGATAAGTAGATGTCTTAGTTATTCATGAGCCTTCTTATTTCAGCATTTTACCTTTTACTTTGAGTGTACTTTCTTTTCTAATTTTGTCCGTAGAATCAATCGTCAGAAGTTTAATCTTGGAAGACTCGCACTCTCGTCGACTTCATCTTCTGCAATTAAATGTGATAGACCACGGCTTACTTCAGGCAGTCGATTGAGACTCTCCGCGCACGAAATAGGGTGACACTTAATTTGCAGAGATATTCGCTGACAGAAGTAAGTGTTGAATATTGAAAAATATGTTTATAAAGTTTTGTGAAATCAATTTTATAGGAGAAATACAAATACAATACCTTAATTTGATATAAATTGCACGCATCCCGTTGAGTGCATATATAAAAGTAGTGCTGACAACAAAAAGGATCCACTATTGTCACGCTCATCGTATCAACTTCCGCTATCTTTCTAATTATTTGAAAAATATATACTAAGTATCCTTTTGCCTGTCATATCGCAAGTGTGATTCTCTATCGCACGTTTTACTCATTCCAAATGAATAATAATGTGACACTGCCATTATTGAATATCAACGATACAAGTGGAATATGTCCGCAGCCATTGTATTGGACAAGTTCAGCGGTGGATAATCGTGTTGCTCGACTAGTTGTTTGCATCATAGCAACATTTACTCATTCTATTTTTTGGTTACAACTCGCCTGTTGCTCGTCTGTCCGACAAGGTTCAATGCAATGGCTCTATGCATACTTGATCACTGATTTGCTCTTAATCATTCGGTATGTTTCCGTCTATATTGTTTATACCACAACCACAGATTGCTATCCGAATCAATCATGGGTTTTATTCATGTACTATTTCGAAGCGACATTCGATAATTACCTGAATATACTCGAAGTATACATTCTTCTAGCTTTAAATATCTGCCGTTACATTCAAATCGTATACAATCGAAATGTTTATCAACTTTATAGAAAATATTTGCTTGCAGCTCACGTGTGCATTTATACAGTTCCTGCAATTTCAATATTAATACAGTTTTACGCTGGCTGGTGTCAATTACTAGTTGTTCCAAGAAATTATTGTCAAGTGATGTATACAAATATCTACATCCAAGCTTTTAATGTTATCACAGCATTTGCCCTTCCTATTGCACTGAATATTATCATCATTTATTGCAGTGTGCGTCATGTCCGTTCGGCGTCAACAGTGCGAGCAGGTGCACATCATGTTTCTGCACGACAGAAATATAACCGATCGCTAGTAATACAATTTCTTGTTTTCTACACTATCTGGCTTTCATTGTGGTCACCCAATGTGGTTGCTTTTCAAGTATCGATCGCCGATGGCGATGTTACTCGTTATGTTCGGATGCTCAATTTTGTCGAGATAGCGTTGGATCCCATTATTATCGCTGCACTAGATGTTCGTTTTTGGCAAGAATGGCGTCGAGTTATTCTACATCTAAAAGCTAATCATCTTTGTAGTGGAACAAACCCAGCACGAGTTCAACCGACGACAACAGCTGCGAATATGCCGTCGGTCAAACAGCCTCGATTGGATGCAACGGCATTGTGAATATCGAATTTACGCTTGGCAAATTTATGTATTTCATCGGCCCATTGGAGTATTATCCTCAAGTCTACCTTGACTTTACAGACAATTATCCTCGAAATACTTCTCCAAAAGCTCAGATGACATGTTAATGTAGAAATTCTTAACTCAGATTATTAATATTTGAAATGGTGGAGCTAAAGAAAAGAATGTAGCAAATTTGACCTCTGCGTATGTTTAATAAAAGCTGATTTTCATCAAACAAATGGAAAAGTAAGACGGCGATGAGGCGTTCGGCTTTCATACACTAGAAAGGCAAGATTAAAGGAAGCTTAAGCGAATCTCACATCATGTCATATATGATTTTGTCTTTTTGATAAACTTTGCGTTGATACAAAGGACTTTTTATAATTCTAAACCTCCACTTATCGTGATGCGTAATAAAAATCATTAGCATACTTAGTTTAGTGAAATTCATAAATTTTCCGGTCAGTTTTACCTTCATCATAGGATGCGCTCTTTTGAAATAAACAACACTAGCACTTCACCTATACTCGCTGTTACATGGAAACAATCTGCAATTGAAAGTCAACGATTGAATTTTATTGTATGCATTATTGCATCATTCATTCATGCTCTATTCTGGCTTCAACTTGTTTTCTATCCAGTCGTCCGACAAAAAGCATTACAATGGATTTATGCATATCTGATCGTAGATATTCTTCTACTATTACGCTTCTTTCTCCTTTATATTGTTCATACAAAGTACCGTAGCTTTACATCAAATGTACTTTGGACACTAGTTGTCTGTTACATCGAAGCAGCCGTTGACAATTATTTGAACATACTTGGAGTTTATATTTTATTAGCTTTGAACATCAGTCGTTATATGCAAATCGCGCACAATCGAAATGTTTATGACAAACACCCTCAGTGGTTGATTCTATTCCATTTAAGTATCTGTTTAGCACCTTTCCTGTTCTTATTCATACAATTTCTTGTTGGATGGTCGAAATTAAAACAATCAAACGATGATCTTTGTGATTCATACTCTGTAAACGTATACATTCAAATCCTAAACATTTTTGTTGCTTTTGCCTTTCCCATTGCTTCGAATATTTTTGTTATCGCTCTTAGCGTTCGCCATGTTCGTCTGACGTCAACACTACGACGAACTGTTCATCATGTTTCTGCACGTGAGAAGTACAACCGATCGTTAGTTATACAATTTCTCGTTTTTTATATTGTTTGGCTTTCGTTATGGTCACCGAACGTCATCAGTTATCAGCTCATAACGGGCACGGACGAGATTACATTGATCACTCGATTACTCAATTCCATTGAAATAGCTTTGGATCCGATCATCGTTGGTGCATTGGACGTACGATTTTGGCAAATATGGAAAAAACTTTGTTCGAATTTCAAGTGCTTCAATCTTCGGAAAAGAGTACGAAGGTCAATAAAAGTCGTACCTGCTCACAAGCGAGAAAATATATATTAAAATGAAATGTATGTCGTCGTCATGAAGCTGTTTGCAAAAGACTGGTCAAAGTCTTCTGCATTTACCGAGTTCCCGATGAACTGCTAATGAACAGTTGATCAAGGACGTTGATGTATGACTTAGTAAAAACTTTCGATAATTGAATACCTTCACTCGCACATATTTTCGCATGCCGAAAACAACAGACACTTACTACACCTGCTAGTCATTTTCATCGTTCTGCTCCCGTTTTACATATGTAAACAAGACAGAAATTATAATGTCGACGAACATTAGAGACTGCCAGTTACATGTAAATTTCTCTGCAACATAAGTCGCACCTGGATTGATTTGCATAGACAATTCGATCAGCATAAGATCACGTTAGGAAAAGTGCGTCCTTTAGGAAGAAAAAAAATCGCAAGTGTTCAACGCATTGGTTGTCCTGTCTATTAGAGAGGCTTCGGTCGAAACAACAAAAACATGCGCGTTGTGTAAATTTTTCAATAAAATATTCGAGTAGAAGAAAAAATAAGTTTGACATGGCGTTTTTCTTTCTTTCATTCTTTCGATATTTTAATCAATACAACACTTTCATCCTCTTAGGATGAGTGGAGAGTAAGTTATGTTAATGGTAACTAAGATGCCACTCTCGAAATCTGCATCTCTTCCATTGAGTTTGTTTGAGATGAAAGCCACAAAATTTCGAAAATAAAAAATCAAATCATGCGGCTTACTGTCAATTCATTCAAACTTGATCTACTAATGCCGATTCGTCTCTGAAAACAAAACAGGTTGCAAACAATTCTCTCTTGTTCAATAAAGCAAAATCGAAAAATTCAAGTTTATATAAATAAATAAATATATCTGTCATAGTACAAAGTTCCAATTGGAAGAATACACTCTATCCGCAATCTTGATTGAATGTCAAATACCCAAACTGAACACATGTGTATCCGTTGGAACATACCGGAGGAGGGAAAACACACGGAGACACGCAAAAATAAACGAAGTAAAAGCACACACACGAAGCAAATGTCAATATTCGGCCCATAAAAACTTCACCGGGAATTGAAATTAAAAGTGACCACAGACTATATCTCGTCCAACACCTCGCAGAATCATTTGACTGAACTCATCGAAATTGATATAATTGTGTCCATCTCTGGCGACTTTGTTAATGTACCCTAAGAGCGTTTCTTTGCTCATTATCGGATGTAAAACAGATAGGAAGCCGGCTAATTCTTCGACATCGATCGTATTCGACGAGTTTTTGTCGAGCAAACGAAATGCTTCGCGAACTTCCTCGGCAGCATACGTTCCCATCATGAATGGACGAAGAATAGTAACGAATGTGTCGAATGGTAAAACATAACGTTGGTATTGTACTTTGTTTGCAATGCGTTCGTATTCGGTGCGCGTAATCGATGCTTGGTAAGTTCTCGTTCGTTTTTCCGTTTTCGTTTGCATATTCTCTAAGACTTGCTCTTCGCGAACTTCATCGTATTCGTAAACGATCTCAGTGACTTGTCCATATCGTCGGTAAATTGTTTCAGTAACCGTATAGTGTAAATCAGTCATAATGTCTATTGTTTCTCGCATAAATATCTTTTTGCAAAGTGTATATAAAAGAAAAACAATCTGCCGTTATTTTTTTTTGGTAAGAGGAAGAAAACGCGTAAGAAATCTTATAACGGCGAGGTTGCTGAATTTTATAAATCGAATAAGCCGAAGAAAAAACGAAGAAGAACAAGCTGAAGAATCATTGAAATGAAAACAAGAAAAAAAAATAAATGAGAAAATTAGAAAAATAAATTAATCTCAATGTTCGCGAGAGTTTTTCGACAGGTAATGAAACAATAATATTTGTTGCAAAACGTTCTTTGCCACCAAGCAATCGTCAATGCGCATGTTTTTGAATTGATTTTTTTAATGTTATTCTAATGATTGTTTAGGCTATGTTATGACAAGTGAATTTCGTACGGTTACGTTAATTTCTATGATTTCTTGATAGTGGCAAGGAAATTAGAGATACATGATGTCTATTTACACGAACCTGCGAGCAAAAAATACGTTTGACATACGAAAATAAGAAGTAGATCTTATCGGCAAATTACCAGGAATATTTTCCCGGTGATTTCTTTCGAACAGAAGACCATATTGGGAATCAACTTGACTTAGTTCGATCTCAAGACGCTCTGATTGGGTGTGCTGACGCGTCAACGATCGTTTAGAGAAGTGAGCAATAGTATTCGGTAGTCTGGCTTCGAACGTACCGCATGAAAATGTCGATCATAAGCAATGTATGAAGGTAGAAAAACAACTGAATAACAGCATGACAAAAATGACATAAACACTTAATTATTGAATCTTTTCGGTGATTTATTTCTAAGTGAAAATGAAAAAGAAAATGTTATGCATGTGTCCAATAATAACATTAGTTTAGGTGGCAGATACAGCCGAGTTTTTTTTTCAAAATATTTTTGTTTATCTTTCAAGAAATTCATTTAGTTCAATTTGTTTGTTTTCATTTCTATATTCGAACGTGGAGAAACAAATCGAATTGTTTACTTGTGGTTTTGTCCTGCATTCAAGACAAATGACGTACATACACAAACGATCATTTATTGAGGTTTGCTGATGAAATAATCACATGTTGATTCCTAATAATATGATGCGAAAAAGAAAAGATTCATGGAGTCTATTGTGAATCCTTCAAAGTGAATTCATAAACGAGCACTGTATGTCTGATCGATTCGACGAGGAATCGTTGTAGAATTCGATAGAAAAGATAAATAATCCAATGTTCCAGGATAACCGTTGATCCTTTTTTTCTTAGCTACAATGAATGCTTCGTGCTCCTATTCCTTGAAATTCTTCGCTCTTCAACTGATATATTTCCTGTTACTTTCAGAATACAAATCCGGATATAAAATAGAAGCATTAATTCTTGGAGGCAAAAATGTCTTTTTCTCTCGCTTTAATATTTTGATTAATATAATCAAGCAGAATATGAAATTCTTTGCTTGACGTCGCATTTCTCTTTCTCTTTCTTTACTTCCTTATTGTGCTGTTCATCAGCGCCCTCTTGTGTAGATTTCTGCTCACGTCAAAATCGATTCAGTCACGCAGTAGTATCTCAAAGAATAAATAAATAATCGTCTAAAGACTTCGAGTTTGATTCATTTACTTGAATAATATGTGACGAAAGACTTTTTGACATCGTCATTTTTAGATTGTCGACGGCAAACGACGAACATGGGTTGTGTTCTGGGAATCGTAAGTCTATATTTACAGATGTTTTCTTGTTTGTTAACAGGAATTCTTCCATGATTTTCCTCCTTAGTTTACTTGTTGTTTTGGCTCAACTGCGTGTAGTCTTTGCTGTGCTTGCTGTCCAGCAACGCGGAATTCATTAATAACACGTTTAGCTTATGGATTACTTTTATTGATTGGCACAATCATTTCCGGCATATTTTTAATGCCTGATTTGCCAAAAATTCTTAACAAGGTTAGAGGGAGATGGCAATAAATTCGAAAAATGTTCATTTCTCTGTGATTAGATCCCACGTCTATGTAAGAATTCCACATGGGATGATGAAGGCACTGTTTCGGGATATATTTCGTGCGAAGAGATTGTTGGCTATTCGAGCGTTTATCGTATCCAGTTCTCTTTTGCTTGTTTTTTCTTCCTCATGACGATTTTGATGGCGCAGGTGAAACGATCAAAAGATTTTCGAAGTGGAATACAAAATGGGTAATATTGAACGAAATATTCGATTGTCTCTGATATCTTTCCATAGATTTTGGTTTTTTAAAATCATCCTCATTGTTGGGATTTGTTGTGCAATGTTTTTTATACCAAATCGAGGATTCACATCTGGTAAAGTCTCTTTATTGTTGAACATGAAGATGCTCATCAGATGAAATCTATTTCAGCTTTGATGGTTGTTGGAAGCATCTGCGGTTTCGTATTTATACTGATTCAACTAATCTTAATCGTTGATTTTGCACATAGGTAACTTTTTCCTTGAACACGACGAGCAAAGCAAGCTTTTATTTTTAGTTGGAATGAAAATTGGGTTGCGAAGGGCGAAGATGGAAGTCGAAAGCATTATTGCGGCCTTGTCTTCTTCACTACATCGTTATATACTATATCAATTGTTTCCGTTATACTTCTATATATATATTATGCGTCGAAAACGACATGTGGTCTCAATATATTCTTCATAACTTTCAACTTTCTTTTGTGTTTGATTATTTCCGTTATTTCTGTCTTACCAATGGTCCAAAATTATCATTCGACATCAGGTCTATTGCAGTCATCGTTCGTGACTGTTTATGTCATCTATTTAACATGGTCAGCTATGACAAATGAAAAGCCAGGTAAGTGCGAACAAGTATGTCTCGTTTCTAAATATACGTTCTGTAGATCCCATATGTAATCCAACGAATAATAATGCGTCAGAAAAGCGATCTGTTGGGATTACATCTATCGTAGGATTGATTATTTTCTTCGGTATGATGAGTTATTCGGCGTAAGTTCTGATTTAATCAACGTATTGAAGAGAAGGTTCGGTGAATGTGATTTAGTATGACAAGTTCAAGAAGCTCATCAAGTGGAAAATTGCTGGGTATATCGAATAATGATGATATAGAAAATGCGCGCCCGAAAATTGGTAAGGAAAACGCGTTTTCTTCCCTTCGTTTGTGCCATTGATCATTATCTTTCTTTTTTTATTAGACGGTGGTAAAAGCTACGATGATGAAAAAGAATCTGTCGCTTATAATTATTCCTTATTTCATTTGATGCTCGTCTTTGCTTCGTTCTATCTGATGATGACATTGACTAAGTACGAGTCATCTTTTGATTTCTACCGCTTGAATCGCGCTCTTTGTGTTCTTTTCTAGTTGGCTCAAACCCATGAACGACTTTTCCGATTTTGAGCATAATAATTCAGCTGTTTGGCTGAAGATTGTTTCATCGTGGCTATGCATTCTTTTATATTTTTGGTCGGTGATTGCACCGTGCGTTTTCCGCAATCAAGATTTCTCCTAATATATTTATTTATTTATTTATTTATTTAACAGATATATTGTCTCGTTTGTTTTTTGTCTTTCCTGCGTTTTTTTTTTATTGTATAAATAAATGGCGAACAACATATTGACAAAAGTATTCATTCAGTATGTTTTCGGGGTAGATCTTCGTCGCTAGCATCGTCTTCCGATGAAGAAAAATAGATTTCAGCGCCAGCAAATAAATATCGTCGAGGAGGATAGGAGATATAAGATGATTCAGGATTGAAGAGAGTCGAATTCTTCAATGCAGAGAATGGTCGTTTACGCGACGAAGAATAAGATGATGGTGAAGGAGTTGGAGTGGGTGTTGGCTTGAATAGGCGAGGTCGAAGAGATGATAGACGTTCTTTCGGCACAGAGGGATCGTGTATTGTAGTTGAAGAATATTTTGTTCGTTTTCGTCTCGGCTTTTGCATTGAGCTGCGCAAGTTCTCATACAGAATTTCATTCATTGGTGTATGATTTCGTGGTTTGAATTGTTTGATTTGTGCAAATGACGGTTCGAAACGTGCTAAGCGAAGACACAGTTCATTTATAATCGAATCACAGTTGCCTAGTAATTCAATATCAAATGTTTTATGTGGTAAACGTTCTCGATTAATTAAAATTTGTGGAATATGTGCAGGTAAAAGATCCGAAACGAGCGAAACTGGTTTGACCTACCCGAATCAAAAGCAATTAGTAAACGCAAAAATCACTGCGCGACATACTTTCAAACTTGAACCCATCACAATGAGTAGATCACATTTATCCTTATCAGTTGATATTGTTTTATGAAAATCAACTGGTAATGGTTCACCAAAGAAGACAATATCCGGTTTAACTATTGCTTGACTCACATGTTTTGGACATTTATGACAATGTGGAATCACTTGTTGAAGAATTTCCTTTTTTATCTCATCACTAGTCACACGGTTATAACAATGACGACATGTTGCAGTCGAAAACGAACCATGACATTGTATAAGACGTTTGATTGGACAGAGATGCTCGAGCGAGTCAATGTTTTGAGTATAGTTACGTAATAATTGATCACGCCGTTCTAGTTCAGCAATGAAATGATGGGCTAAGGATGGTTGGTATTGACCAGGCCAGATTTCTTTGGCAAAACGAAAGAATGGTCGAGGATCATGAGTAAAATACTCGATGTCGAACATCGATTGTGGGTTGGGTAATTCAGGAAATTCTTCACGTAGACGAGCATAGATACCATTGCGAGATCGAAAATCTGGGACTAGAAAGATATGAGATTAGTTTCGACGAAACAGTGTATCAGCGAAGACAGAGTCACTTACTTCCACAACTAACTGATATTCCAGCTCCAGTAAGAACAAGAATGTTTTTACACTTTCGAATTAATTCTACAGCATCATCGAGTGTCTTATATTGCTCGAGTGGATGCCGTTGTTGTACAGGTAAGAAAAGATCCATGAGCAGCTCAAAGAGCGCTGATGGTGATATGTCATCGGGCAGGCCAGGTAAAAGACGAGATAAGATTGGGCGTAAGTCCACGCCAGCACGCATTTGTTCATCAATCCAATCAAATGTAATATTCATCGGTATTGCTTCTTGTTCATCGTCGTCATTCTCATCTCTATCAGAAGTGTTATCTGACTTAGTTGCTGGTTTATTCGTGTTATTATTCGGTGATATGTGTGTGACATTCAGTGCCGGCGGATCGGGAATTTCCACACTTTGATTCGATGTTTCATCGTGTACGATCGATGAAGTTGATGAAACAAAATCGAGTACTGAACTTGAAGACATGAATCTCTTTAAAATAATGATAGAGAAAGAGAATGAATGTATGTATGAATGACCTTTTTGTCAACAAGTACAAGAGAATCAATCAATAAATTTTACTCATATTGAAAAATATGTTTTTTACTTTTTTTAACATCAGAAAATAAAAATAAACTGAAAAATAATACACATCAACAGACAAAGTGAGCTAGTTAATTGAATAGATAATTGATTTCTATTAACGACTAACGACATCTATTTGGAATGAAGAAAGAGGTTGTTATACTAAATAATTCTCAATGATTCTTCTAAATAGCTTTGACTCCTCATTGATCTTATTCGTCGTGATCCTAATTATCTTTTTCAGTTACGATTCGGTGAGAGCATTTTATCTTTCTACTTCCGAACGTTGACTTTTAATTATATAGAAAACAAAAACCTACACAGGAAAAGTGCATGAAACGAAAATTTCTTTGATTAGTTTCATATGAAACGGGACAATGAGAGTATATGTGTTTCTCTATTGTGTTTGATCAATTTCATGCCTTGCTCAGATGTTCTTTCAAATGACCGATCAGACAGAAAACAAACTTAACCATAATCGATTTTATCCATCAATGTGTTTTTCTTTTCTATTGAACACATTCATTTTATTTAGTATCATAAATTTCAATTATGATAAAGTACATTTCGGTCCTTTTCGCTGTTTAATCTTCGGATATCTTCCAAGACCAGCGCGTATAGCAATATCGAAAACACGCGACAGATTGATTTGCGTTAATGCTGAACATTCCACGTAGGCAACTGCACCGATCTCCGCTGCCATTGACGCACCTTTTTGAGTGGTTATGGGCGATAGTTTCCTATTCTAAATACAAGGAAGATAATAGTTGATGGTGGCTTTTTTTGAATTACTAAGAGTGTTTTAATCGTTTGTTTGTCGTTGAGTAAATCGATTTTTGTCCCAACAAGAACAATCGGTGTGTCGGGATTGTTGTGTTTGATTTCTGGGGACCATTTCGCACGAACATTTTCAAATGAAACAGGATTAACAACACTATAACAAATAACAAACACATCCGTTTGGGGATACGACAATGGACGAAGACGATCGTAATCTAAAATCAGAAAAAACGTCCTTTTTCACATGTTTAACTTTTCTTAAATTTGCAAGGACCTTCTTGACCGGCCTAGAAAACAAAAGCAGATCAGTACTATCTTCAGTAAACATATTCGATTACCGTATCCCATAAACCAAGATTTACTGGTTCATTATCGACAACAATATTTGCTGAATAATTATCGAATCTACGGTGGAAAAGTCTTGTTAACAGATGAAATAATAAGATCAGATTAGCTTACACCGTTGGGATGTATTCACCCGGACTATAACAATGAAAAACAACTAATCATTCGACATGTAAATGTTACAAAATGAAAACTTACAATGCATTTGTTGTATATGACATAAGTAAACAAGTTTTACCTACTGCACCGTCTCCAACTACAACACATTTGACATTTTTATAGATACTCATTCCTTTACTGAACAGAAACTATTCTCACTGACTGTCTCAACTTGAACACAATTCTCCTCGGATATTTACATAACAATATCAAAGAAAGAAAGAAGTATGTGCACGTATGCGTACGCTGAGAGATTGGTCAGTAGTTTATTCTGCTCGTTCTGCGATAGTGAGAAAGAGTTCATCGTTCTGTCTATCATCGAACATGAGAAACATACGGTCATTCAAGTATTGGCAAATGCTTCCTTCACAGTAAGATCTACTTATAATCGATATGTATGTTATTTTTTCTCGTTCTTATGCACATTTGTTCATTCTCTTTCATCTTTTCATTCGATGATAAATGCTCAGCATCTGCTTTGAAAAGAGAAAAGGTCTTGCTCAATTGCTTCGTCCTTGACTACAACGTATAACAGAAGAATAATTAAGCTGTTGATTCATCCATTTCAAAATTTATCTGTTATCAGCTTTGCTTTTGATTACTCATCGGCTTATGTCAATATGCAACATTTTTCTCTCTCTCGACAATTTTACTGATAAAAAGCCAGCCGTTTAGTATTTTATCATTATTTTGCTTCTTTTTTACGTAAGACAAAAAGAGAGATGCAAGGACATCAGGTTATTTTGTTTGCTTTGCTTGTTATAATTACTTCTGCAACTGAAATCACTTTTTTCGGTGCGTACGAAAATTTTCCTATCATTGGAAATCAATCCACTATTGATGCCGATCAAATTGTGTAAGCAAATCGACAGTTTTCTCGTCTTCTGCTATTTGAATATTTGAAGGTTATTTATAAATGTAACAAAATGTCCAACAACAGTATGTTCGTGTGAAGTAAGAAGCAACGCGTCAAACAACGCATTAGCTGTGAACTTCTCGACTACAAATTCTGATCGAGGAAGTGTGAAAGTTGAACAACTTCGAGCTGATACAGTATATTCATTTGAATTAATTTGTATCGGCGCTGATAAATCGGCAATGCTTGTGCTTAAAACAGATTTTGGTCGACCATCGGCTCCGGAACAGATTTCATGCAATTTAGCTGGGAATCATGCCCGTCTGGCATGGCAACGTCCGTCAACACCTGCCGGACCTATTCATAACTACCGACTAACTCTCAATCGGACAACGATTACCGAGAGCATACCCGGTGATGCTACGACTTACACTATGGCAAACGATTACGTTTGGGGAACAGAATATAATTTGGTACTAACCGCTTGTAATACCAATCGTAAAAATGAATCAATATGTTCCGATCCCAGTCTGAGCTCTTTAACTTTCTATATGGAAGCAACTACAACAACATCCAAACCAAAACCAAGTCCAGCAAATCGTCTTTCTTGTTTCATAACATATCCAATAATACTACTTTTCATTTCATTAAATGTACTTTTGTAAAGCTTTTCTCGACATGTTATTTTTCATACAGTGTTTGATTATCTTTCGATGTCGTGTTAAGGTGACATGACGTCGTCGTCCAACGTTTCTTCGCCTTTTTTTTGTATACTGTTGAACACACGTCAGTTTATCTATCTATAAATCCATATCAGTGAAGAATGTTAAAACGAACCAGTCTAAATCAAATTCAGAAAACCAATGACGTCAAAAGAGACCGTAGCTACTCGCATATCTGGAAACATCGGCATGTTTACAATTAAGTTGACTTGTACGATAAATACAAAAACCTTTCATGTTTGGGTCTGTTTTTTTTAATGATTTTATCAAAATGCATTCTGCAAGTAATAACAAGTGGTGGACGCGTCATGTAGGTCAGGAATTTGGAAAAGAAAACAAAAGTAAAGAGAGAAAATGTGTAAATGAATGAGTGGAGAAAGAGAAAGTGTAGGTACACGTTTGCATTGTTTTAGTCAGGAAAAAAAACGTAAGGACTACAAACAAACGCACAGCAAGCAAAATATATATAATGATGAAAGTCATTCTTGTTGTTTGTCTGAAGTTAATTGTTCAAGTCGTTTCCAGAGATTCGATCGATTTTGTTCTTTAACCATCGACCTACAACACAATTGTATAGACAATTCAAATCTCACGCGTGATTTTCGTTTACCTTTGTTCATCTTCTCGCAGTGCATTTAAAATATCTTCGCATAACTTTTTGTTGATATCCATGAGATTCTTCAATAAGTTATAAGTTAAAGTAATTATGTTCGTATTCCAGTGCGTTTTAGATATTCGACATAAAGGTGGGAGAAGAATAGGTAAAATTTGCTCTAAATTTTCTTCAATCAATTGCACAACATACTCATTGGACCATAATGCTAATGAACGTTCAGCAACCTAAAAAGAAAAACGATTCGAAGATGATGATGAACCTTCGGTGGACATGCTTGAAAGTGTGATGATGTAGCTGATCGTGAGATTTGTTTGAAAAGACTTGTGCAAATATTTTTGAATATCTGCGAATCGATTATATCGAGAATTTCTTCCAATTCATTCAAAAATAAAACCTAAATAGAATATGTCGCTAGGCAAATTACGCTCATTCCCGGCAAGCGGTGTTACTTCTTTAGTTGAGCATGTTTTCGGCCAGAATTTAAGTAAACCTTTGATAATTGGCTCAGCAAGTGCTGGATCTTTTTCAATGAATTGTACAACACAATAAGTTAACTAAAAGAATGCGAAGATATCGATAGTCAACGGGGAGATTTCGCCTTGAACTTACCTGTGGATGAAATAAATTTAATGAATGTGCTTTATGCAATGGTAGAAGTACACGTTCGAGAAATGCTTTATGTTCTTCTTTTAGAGGCACAGCAAAACCATTGATAATACTAAATCAACGGTGAGAAAATGTCTATATTGCTAGACAAAAAAAAAACGATGGACGACAGAAACGTACCTTCCGAGAATTTCAAGAAGCTCGGCAATGCCATTGAATCGTTCGTATTCGTAGATATATCTAGAGAAAACATGTTTTCATTTCGTTGTTCCTCAAGAATGTTGAAAGACGATGAATACCTGAGGAAAATATTATTGATTTGCTTTCGAATAAAAGCTCTCAAGCCGAGAAATTTGCCATAAATTCGATGAAGAATCGTTTTCAAAAAGTCACGTTCGCGTGGATCTTCACTATCGAATAATTCCAGTAACTGAAACAGGGAATGAAAATCTATTTTGACAGAGTAATCTTCTTCTTACTTGTAAGACAAATTTTTGATCGATATATTTTTTTGCTATGCTCGGTTGAAAGTCAAGAGATTCCAAAAATCGTAAGAAAAATTCATAAACTATTTGTGTGTGTGGCCAAGACGCTTCTAATGTTGGTTCTTCATCTTCTGCACCTGTTTCATCCGATGTGTTACTATCCGAACCAAGTGGTGGTAAAATACGAAAGAGATTAATCGATACCTAAATCGAATATGTTTCTCGAACGAAGAATGAACACTGTTCCATACCATGTTTATCACTTCGGGATAGATATTCTCTGTTAAATAATTCCTTGTCACTGTTATGTAGTCGACGATTTCATTCAGACATGCACGTTTGATTTCTTTACTCTTCAAATCGCTGACGCAATCGGAAAAGTCAAAGATAACACAACATTGTTTCAATTTCGCTGCGAATAATTTATCTTGCTGGTCAGGAGGCGTATCTGATGAATGCCAAGAGATTTCAATAGAAATTTCCGGAAATGATTTCAGTTAGTTCATACCTTTCAATAATGGTAAAGCTTCGAGTTCCGGATGAAAATTTCTTTGTCCAAGACGTGACGATTCTTGTAAACGTCTGCGACGTGCTCGAATTGGTTGTTTCTTGGAAAAGGGATCATTATCTGGTATGTTTAAATTCAATGACATCTTATTACATTGATGTTTCTAAAGACAAAAAATGTCAAAATGTAAACCGGCGTCAAATACAAAGAAGAAATTCACATTCGTATCTACCAAACATCATCACGTATAGAATAGCAATAGCTTATCGCCTATTCACGTAGTTGTCAAGATGTAAACGAATGGGAAATTTTCTCATAGATGTCACCAACGATTTATTTTGTCGTTTTATCCAGATACGATGGGCTATGAGAAGAGAAGTGAACCAAACTCATCTTCATAGTTTACGTGTTTTCGCGATGTATGACATATATCTAGTCAGATGTTATTGCATATCTTCTCTTAGTATCCATAAAGGTAATTTAACTTATCATTCTCAAGAATCTTAGTTTTTCATAGTGATATCTATTTTATTTTGAAATCACCTTTTTTGTCGGTTCATCATGATATACAATACAGAATATACGTATTTGCCATACTTTCATTGATGTGAATGGTACAACTACTAGTCGTTTTTTATGAGAGTCGGAACACCAGCGTTGATTCATATACCATACCTACAGAGAATAGTTGAAATCATGAAGTTCCTTTTCAAGAAATTGAAAACTCGTCATTTACCATCAGAATTTTTCTATGTGAAATCAATGATAATTGTGGATTAGTTGAGTTTCATGGTCAAATTTTTGTGCAGCACAATCTACCCGATAAATAACACGCAATACTATGAAGTTCGCGTAAGTTTCTCGCTTTCGATATCGTACGAATTCTTTTAGCACTGAGTTATATTTGGAATACAATTATATCTAAGAAATTATTCGACACACTTTATCGATCGGATGTGTCTTTGGTGTAACTATATTACTACTTGTACAAAGTTCTACCCTATACACGTGCATATGAGTTAACTGAAATAACTTCAACGGAATAAGACACAATCTTCTTTTATTTTTTCATTTGTTTTCTGTAACTTTTTCATAATAAGTGAGTGCTTCTGCAGATTCAAGCGATGTTGTGGTACGAAGAAGCTAATGAAGGATGATTTGATGGAAGAGTTTTTTGCCGAATTTCAAGTGTTTTTTCATAGTATTCTATAGCCATCTTATAATCGCCTTGAGCATGTTTTAGATAACCAAGTTGGTGATAATAGTATGCTCTCTCACTCTTGTCCCGCGTTTGTTCCAATAACATTGTGTGCAGTTCTTCAGCTTTATCCAATTGTCGTATTTTGAGCAGTATCCTACCCAACCGTTCCCATCCTGTACCACCTTGAACCTCACTTTCCATACGTTCAGTGAGTACACGAAGCTGTGAATCGTCATCAGCAGTCAACTGAAGTTGCACTTCACAGTAAAGATGTTTTTTGTCACTCATTTGTTTAACAGTGCCAATTCGGAACACACTATGCATGGAGAAAAGAATTTCTGCTTCGTCTTTGAAATATCCCAAATCTCCAACCGATGCAAATGGAGTTGTGAAAATATTCGGATCAATTGTGATCACGAACAGAATACTCATCATGTCGGGATCATCCAGACCGAGAGGAATAAATTCAAGAGATTTCTCTCGCTTCTGACTAGTAGACAGAAAGTTATTGAACGACAGTAGACCGCGTATAGTTTTTGATGACTTCGGCATCCAAAATGCGAAGTGCTTGATTGAGCATTTGATAGGCAAAACACTCACGCGTATACCACCAAATAGCGTTGTCTGGCCGGTATGTAAGTTCAAATTCTTTGATAGTTTCTTCTCCATGAATATTTCCACAGTAAAGTTTACGACATTGTTTTGAGCCATGCGTCGTTGTGATTGATCAGCGTGGATCGCTTCTGTGGAATTTTCTTTTGACTTATGTGCACCGTCTTTTACGAAGTAAACCAGCTCCAAGGTATATCACAACAAGACTAAAGGACTCTAAGCTAAAAGCATTTTCAGTTGCCACTAAGCATATCAGAGTATGCTATGTGATATAACGAATATTTTTAAAAAATCCTCTATACACAATATCTTGTTTTTATTCTAATTTGATTAAAGAAAAATTTCCAGTATAACAGAAACCAAAAAAATATATATTTGACATGTTTTTCTCTTTCGTACAAAAAAATATCTCAATTAATCGACAAAGTCTTGTTTGGAAAGAAGTGACCTATAGCGGAAGTGGATAAACAATAGATTGACCATAGGCCAAATAAAGATCGAATGTATCCGAACGAAGGCAAGAGTTAGAAATGTTCGACTTGAAATGTCCATGTGCCTGTTTCAACGTCATAGTCAATGAATCGTCCATGGAATTTCTTTGTCATGCCTTCTAAGTATTGACCATAATTCATTTCAATCAATCGCTCGGGATCTGTTACTTCTTCACCGCTGTTCGATTTCGAACGATCAATTGGATACACACCAAGTAAAGATATTACTGCTTGACAATTTAAGCCTTCACCTTCACCTGGTCGATCATTTTCATCAGGATAAACCGTAACTTGACGACGATCAATTTCGACTAGAAAATAAAAAGAAAGCATTTCGTCATTACAATCAAGTATTTCCTAATTATTCTTACCTAATCGATCAAGATCAAGACCGGCTAAGTTCATATGTGAACCTTGAAATGTAACAGAACCATAATGTTTTCTTCCGACAGTGAATTTCTCAACAAAACATTGACCTTGTTCATTGAAATATGAACGTAATTCTTCAATAGCTGGCTTTGTATAATAATCTTTCAGTGTTAACTTTGGCAAACAATGTGATGGTTTCTTCGATGAAATATATTCATCATAGTTCGAATATTGTTTCCATGTAGACTGACTTTCTGAGATTGTCGCGTCGTTGATTGAATCATTAGTGCCAAGAACAATCGAACGGATTTTATTCATATCTAACAAACGTGGACGTTTTATATTGAGCGTAGATGTTTTAGTTGTTGATGAAAGACTAGGATTGGTAAGTAATAGATGTTTCTCGTACTCGTCATCATCGTCACCATCAATAAATGAATCAGCGAACTTTCGTTTTGTTGGCTTCGATGATAACGAATTGTGTGCGGGAACAGGATTTGTCGATAAAACAGATGGCTTAGTTAATATTGATAGAAATGGATTGTTTTTTGGACGAAACGATAATGTTGTTGTTGATTCTGATTCAGTACGAAGACGACGTGCTCGATCACGATGAACACCGGACTAGAAGAAAAATCTATGAAACGAAGTTTAGTATATGCAATACTTACTTCAAGGTTGCGTGCAAGAAAGTCTAGTTCTTTGTTGTAAGGTTGAGTATTGATCATTGTTTGGAATAGTTTTAAATCAACAGCAGATGTTGTCGACGCTTTCATCGTAGAGAATAAAACAGCTATGAATGAAAGTAGCGTTTTTACGATAGACGACACGAGTGTTGCGCAATAACTTACGAGTTGTGCTCGTCGTTGGTTTTGTAATGACAGGTTTCGACGATGAGAAATGAAAAGGTACGTCTGTTGTTGTGAATGATGTTAGCGTATCACCTATGCGACGAATGAGTCATAGCAAAACGAAAATAAATCAAATGAGTTATTACTTGATGCAGAAGGCTTCGAAGATTGACTATCGCCAAATGTGAATTTCTAAACATGGAAAGAATGATGATAAGTTGAGAAAACGAAACCAATATTTTGTTTGAGTGTTACCATTGCTGACGAAGTGACCGGTTGGTTATCAAACAAAAACGAAGTTGATGTCGCACTTGCACTCGTGACCGTAAATGTAGACGAAAGAGAAAATCTTTTATTCTCGTTGGATTGAATGTTCTAAATCAAAAGAAAAAAGCCAACTTCTGAAGAAGTGTGTATAGCTAACATACATCTGACAATTTCTTTTGAGTGTCATCTTTAAGTAATCCACTAGCAGGTTGATATTTGGGAAATGTAGTAGATTCAGGCGAAAGTGGTTGGAGAATAGATGTTGTTCCAGCTAGAATAGGAGTATATAGTGGAGTTGAAAAGATAAACATTCGATCTTGTCTTTTACCAAATAGAATCGACGAGGACGAAGGTGTGGAAGGTGGTATAGCTGTTGCATTTCCAAACGAAAATATGCTTTCTCTTCGATTTTGGTTCACCGGTGTAGATTGTCCAAATAAACTCGCATTATTCTTCGTCTTCGAACCAAAATTAAACATATTGAGCAAATCTGAAAAGACTCTATTTCTTCGAATGTCATATTAACCTAACTCGAATAGTTTTACATCGAAAAACGCCGTCTAATCTTGACTTTTCCTTCATATTGTTCATATGAGGTAGACAAAGAAAAACAAAAAGTTATATATTTTATATATAAATATCAATAAATATACACAAGAAGACAGAAAGGGAATTTTTAAAAAAAGCATGCAGCAAGTCATTCATGATGTCAACATATCTGACGGCCTGTTCAATGAATCAGTTATAGGCTGGTTTGGTGGTCACTTCATATTTGACTAGGTAAACAGGCATCGTGTACACGTACGTATATATTAATGTCTACTAGGCATTACCGACTGGGATTGACGCTGAGCAATATGTGTAGAACTGTATATAAGTGTGTGTATGAAGACGACGAAATACGAAAGAAAATAAGTAACACGAATAGAAGCATTATGAATATTATTAAAAGCGGCCTGATTCGATTGGTTGTGACGATGTCGGAGGTATTTCAGAATCGTTACGAAGATATGATGATGGAACAAAGCCACTTGAACCGTCTGATTTTTGTATACGCGTCCAACCATCACCATGGTCATCTTCGAGAATGTCAACACATTCGCCAACACTGATTGATGCGGCATTCACATACTGACAGCCATTGCTTCCTTGACCTGGATAACAGAAACAAAGAAATACAATATGTCCATCATAACCAGATAATCAATTATTATTTCAATGACGAGACGAATGCAAAAGGAATGTTTTGTTTTATTTAGAATACTACAATAATGGCTAACCACTTAATTATTATTTTGTATGAATTCGAGATTTCCCATGAGAAATATCGAGTACTACAGACTGTTTGTCTGGTAATTAGACTGATATGTGAAAAAATCGTGTCGAATACATCACTTTCTACTGATGTACTTACCATTGAAATCGTAGAGTGCGTACGCCTTGATATAGTTTTCTTGATTTGTTTGTTCGAAATCTTGATTGTCGATTTGATCTTGATCAGCATCTTCATCTTCGAACGATCCATTCGATTCGCGTGTCGGCGTATCAATTTGATGTACTGTCATTGATGTTATCGATGGTAAACAATGGAATTCATTCGTTTGATCATAAATCCCATTACCAATCTGTTCAGGAATATCCGATGAACTAAAGGAAACAGACCAATCAATACTAGAAATCATTCATTCTGATGAACAAGATAAAAGAGATGAAGTGCATCTGTTTATGATTTTATGCATGCAGTCAGCTGATCAAGAAAGAAAGGAGGAGAAGAGATCTATTCATTTGCTAACCAAACCGTCGTCGACCAACGTCGATTGAAATGGAGGAATTTATATTGATGTTGTTGAAAATACAACGAACTACACGCAAACGTTTAGGACGAACTCGAGCTCTCGTTCATGTCTCACCTTCGATTTTGTGAGGCCGTATCGAGGTTTTGATTGCTGATTGATTGATCGGAATCGTAACTGGTACGTGAACGTGAAGATAGGTCTATATCGGATGATGTTGGTATTCTCGTTCGCTCAATTTCTAATATGTATGCCTGCAAAAATCAATATAGATACTGTTTGTAATAAGGACTGTTTGAATTTACTTCGAAACGTTTGATTTCCGCTAATAATTTCTCTATGTTTTCATCCATGGAAACAATCTGCTGTGCAACGTCTTGTTCATCGCCAAATTTGGGATTTTCTTGAAACACGAATTTCATTTTTACCAAACCTTCTCTGAAAAAAAAAGAGTTCTCTTGCTTTCTCTCTCTCTCAACCGGACAGTTCTGGTTATCCTTCAAACACAATCGTACTTGGCTTTCTGTTTCTTCTCTAATTCATTTTTACAATTAAGAATCTGTTCTTGAAACTTGCGTACACGTTGAGCAGGTGGCAAACCGCCAAATGGTGCATTAATTGTCATGGCGCTAATGTTACTCGCATTGGACGCCTAGAAATAATGAACAATGATTATACCCTATGGCTAAATATCTATACAATTACCTTTCTTTGTGTTGAACTTCCAAATAGTTTTCTTATCGTGTTAGCTGCACCACTGGTTTTCCTTGAAGGTATTGCTGGTGTTCCTGCTGCTAATGTCTGTGTTCCATTAATATGACTACTAGGTGCATAGATTGTTGCAATACCGTTTTGACTCATGTAATCACTATTTGTGCTTCTCAGAGTGTTCGAGCGCGTAAATTCCTTGTATATCGATTGTTCATGTCCATTGTACAATGGAAGTGACGAGGACAAAGGATCACCTGCATTCAAATCGATCTACAAGATGCAATGAATGCATGTGCAGATGTCGCTGAAGAATTCATACCGGTTTTTGATCATCAGGAATGGCATAGCCAGTCTGATATTCATCGATAACTACTTGGGCATCTGCAGCAGGATTCAACTGTTCGATTTGTTTGGACATTTCATCAAGACATCGTTGCACACGTGGTAAAACTTCCATATGTGATTGAACAAAATTTGAATAGACTTTCTTCAGTTCATTCGAACGTTTGTCATCTAGTTGTTGTAGATCACACAGAATACTTGGCAGTTGTCGTTCGTAAAACGAACGCTGAGTATCATTATAGGCCGAGACTTGAGTTGAATAATTTGTATGAGCATCATCCGAGATTTTCGATTTGACTGTCATTAAATCACGTGTCTTTTCTAGCTGTGCACGAGATAAATCGAGATCCTCATGAGCTTTCTCGTAGCATTCTTTTGCACGACGAGCAGAATCATGACACTCTTCGTATTTTCGAAGTGACTATCAAACAAAAAAGAAAAGCACAAGCAGATCGAAATGCGACTTAGCCAGCCATACTTGTTCATTTCAATACATACTTTGATCATCAGATCATGCTGTTTATCCAGCTGTCGTTTGATTTTACTGTACTCGTCAAGACACTTCTTCCTTTGCTCACGACATTCTTTAATTGTTATTTGTATCTGTTTGATAGCGCGCTCACGTAAATTATCAGCGATAATTTCATGTTGAGATGCGATGTCTTGTAATTCTCTTAAAGTCGAACAGAATGCTAATGTATACGAGTATCTAAAGAAACAGCGGCAGGTATGCATGTCGGTTTTTGTTTCGAAAGAAGGGTATTACTTATTATGGAATTCTTCTTGTTCTTTGTGTTTTGGTGTATAAGTTTTGGTTAATTTCTTTAAAGCTTTTGCATAATCATCTTCCACAGTGCAACGATCTTTGAGAAATGCTTCGTACTTTTCACAGAACTGAATACTTTTTTCTGTATATTTCGTAACATTATCAAATTGGTCCTAAGAAAATAAACAACATCTGTTGATGGAATCATACAAACTTCAAATCAACAATACAAACCCAAAGTTCAATACCCCAACTTCGGCTAATCATTCTCTTCGCGTTTGATTTATTTATAATTCTCTTACACAATCATCTAGAAAATGAATATCAATCCGATCTCGTTATGTCCACCTGTGACGTATAAGGCATATCATTCATCCCTGTCGGTGATGATGTGGTAAGTATTAGTAGACAGAAGAAAGAGAAAGATAGAAAAAAAAAGAAAGAAAGAAAACGAGTAGTACATGATTTGCTCTTCTTAATGACAAGAGATCACGTAACATTGACTAACCCGACTACCGATAAATTACTTTCTACTATTACTTACCAATCATATGAATCTCATTAATCAAGAAAAAAAGGATCTAGCTATTTGATTTTCTCGTCATGGTCAACAAATCAAAGTCTTTTCTTCTTTAATAAAGATATTCTGTAACAGCAGATGTGGAATATAACAAACATACACGAGCACAAAAAAAAAAGAAGAAAGAACCAGCGGGTCAGAGCGAAGGTTAAACATCATGTCGATGACAGTGGACAGAGCGTGAGACGATAGGAACAAACAAATAAGACGTCGTCGTTGTTGTTACAGCCGCGTTGAACAAACAAAATTTCCGTTAAAGAGACAATAAGAAATAAAGACAGACACTAGATAAGGTGATAAAACTTTGCACGTCATTAGACGGTCGAGACAGCCGATCTAGTCAATAGCTTAAGTTTTAATTACTTACGAAACATGAAGAATAATCATACAAAGAAAAACTCCTTCTTTTGCTACCATCAATTCAATTGACAAGGACAAAAAATAGACAGACGAAAGAAAAACATGAGCATATGTTTTACAACATACATCATTCTCTTCGTCTTCGAAATGAATGCATTTATCTTTCTGAAATTTTTTCTTTGCTTCGTATCAGGAAATTTAATATGTTACAATTCGATTTGTCAAATGAAAAAGAGAAGAAGAAAAAAAAGATCCTTGAAGTTGGAGTCGACCGGCACCTTACCCTTCAAGATAAATAGAGTTTTTAAAACAATAGACAGAACAAATAATATAAAAAAAAAACCAAGGAGAAAATGACTCTTCCCCTTCCTTCTTTTGCTTTCTTTCTTTCTTCGTTCGTCAGATATATTAACTAGTTCAATAAACGATGATTCATCGTATCGTCTTCATTTCTCTTTTCCAGCCAGCTAGCGCCATATTAATTGAACATTAGTCTTTTTCATAGGATGACAACGGCATCTATTTTGTTTGAGAAAACTACGTACAAACAGCGAAGAGCGTATTTATCCTTGTCCAAGTACTATGTGTTCGATTTTCCTTGTTATTCGTTTATGGGGTGAGATTAAAGTCCTTATCGAGACGCTCTTTTCGTGTCACCTATCATGACCGTGATTGATGCAATCATTATCTTAGGTGACAATCAGAAAATGAAATAAGAGGTATGTATATGATTTTGTTTTTTTGCTGTTCGTGTGATACTATGTATATGTGCATCGATGTGCATCATAATAAGATATGACAGCAAGTGATGAAGGTATGTTTTTGTGTCTGTATTGTTTTGCGTGTGTGTTTTTCTTTGTATGAGTTGGTCTTTATGTATTTTTATTTACGAAAGAAAAAAAATGAGAAGAATAAAAAAATACGAGTTAAGAAAAAGAAATTTAAGCGCTTGTGTTTAGATTGATAGCGAGCAAAATGAAACGGTTGTGGCTTTTTGTCTTCGATGAATACATTACTATTACATAATAGGAAATCTCTGAAGAAAAAAAACACATTTGCTAGCACTAAGTAGAAGAGAACGAGAAATAATTTCTATATGATTCATAACGTTGTTGTTTTATCACTGACAAATGAATGAAAGAAAGTGTTTGGTTAGTTGAAATTAAACATAAAAACAGGTAGCTTGTTGGAGACCAGCACTTGGTGTTAAGCCTTGAGCTATGAAACTAAAACCGGCACCATAGGGAGAAGATGCATGTGAAGCAGCGCCACTGAAGCTGGCTGCTTGTTGCTGGTAACTGCTGCCGAAACTGGCGGCTTGTTGTTGGAAGCCAACACCTTGTGCTCCATAGGCTGAGCCACCAGCTGGGAAGCCGCCACCTTGTGCTCCATAGGCTGAACCACCAGCTGGGAAGCCGCCACCTTGTACTCCATAGGCTGGGCCAGCTGATGAGAAACCAGCTCCTTGTGCTCCATAAGCTGCACCACTAGTTGAGAAACCGGCACCTTGGGCTCCATAAGCTGGGCCAACTGATGAAAAGCTAGCACCAGCTGGACTAAAGCCACCGACAGCACCAACAACGTGGTTACCAGCTCCACTACCAAGCGAAACACTAGCACCAGTAGGTAAAGGTGAGCTGGTATCGAGTTGTTGAAAGCTGCCTGAAGCTTGTTGTACGCTACCATAACTGCTAGCACTCAATAAATTGGCAGATTGGCCCGCGTTACCAACAAAGCCTCCTGCTTGTTGACAATTGTTACCACGTGGTGGCACGCGAATAACTCGTTTGACAACTTTGGGTGGTCCAGCTGGTTCGCAAACAGTTCGTTCCTGAACAATAGGTGGTGGTGTTGTTGGAATTTCAGTAATTTCTTCAACAACTTCACCGGCTACACGTTGAATGTAACTAAAAGGCAAACAGTTCAGACAAATTATAGACTATAGGGGGATTTCGACAAACGTACACTCGTTCTAATGTATCGGGTTCTGGTGTTGGAAGACGGCGGCGCACTTGTCGTGTTGGTCCTTGAGGTTGATCGGGTAATCGAATCACTTGTTTTTGATGGCGACCTGGGCGTCGGGGGCCTTCGACTGGGGCCGATCCGCATGGATTACCACCAGCAGCATAAGCACCACCAAGAGCGCTGGTCACACCATATGGACCGCCTGTAGCTGCTCCGTAAGCGTGGGAGTTTTCAGCAGAGTATTGTTGATAGGAACCTCCGGCAGCTGCAGCACCTTCGGCCCCAGTAACTCTATAAGCACCAGCAGATGAACCACTTGAGCTGTGTGAGTTGTCACGATCGCGTTGACGATGGTGACGATATCCCGATCCACTTGAACCCTGTCGGGTTTGTTGAGCTTCAACAGATCGTTGGGTTGAGGTGGCTTGGGACAATGTTTCTCGTTCTTGGCGTTGGCCTGTGGTAGCTTGAGACAGTTCTCGTTCTTGACGTTGTTGTTGTTCTGTAAGACCACCAGCAGCATTTTGTTGGACTTGATGAGACTCTGCAACTCGTTGTGACGAAGAAGTTTGAGTTATAGTTTGTCCACCAGCTTGGGCAACATTGACTCCGTTAGCATAGCCAACACCTTGACCAAAGCCACTTCCGTTCAAGACTTGTTGTTGGTTATATGGTCCGCTCATTTTGTATCCGATTTATACAGTCAGTTTATCTCTATACAGAAAGAAGGATATGACTTGTTTGCAACTGGGGTATGGATGAAATGAGAAGTATAAAGTATGCTTGCGAAAATAAAAGAAGGTAAAACAAGTAGTAACTATGCGTCTCAGTTGCTAAATGATTGTGGTTATTATTTTTTGCCGGATGATTGGTTAATACGAAAAAAAAAACCAGCTAGTGAAGACGTATTATAAAAATAGAGAGAAAGTGAGGAGGGAAATATCCTAAAATCGATATTTTGTGACCAAAGACCAAATAGAGATAAAAACATCGCATATTGGTGAATATTGTGCAGCAAGGAGTGTATTTTGTGGTTTATTGGCAAAATAGTCCTAATCACCTGAAAAGCGAGTGAAAAAAAAACGAAAAAGAGAAAGAAAACATATGAATACTTGTGACGCTAGACGTTTAAACTTTGGACACCTGTCCATTGATTAGCAATACAGATGTATGTATCGAAATGCGCAGATAAATCAGTGATACGAAACAAATAAACGGATTGTTTTTCCCTATGTTGACGATTAGAGCAAATCAATCATCAAATAATAACATTAGACACACTCGTTTGCTCTTTATCTAAAGTCAAATAAAAATATTTCGAGGGAATATCAATCGCACAACGAGAAAAGAAGTTAGTCAACGAAGAATTTCTCGCTGAAACTAAGCCATTGCCATCTATCGATCAAATACAATGGAGAAATCATATAGAGTTTTTATTCGTTCTCTATTACAACCATTATCTCTGATAGACTGTCTCGTAAAAAAGAACATTAAAATTAAAATAAAACTCCAAAGACATCAGTTTTCACGTAACAACAGTCAACGAATTGTCGCGACCAAGCTTAATCACGACTTCAGAATAAACTAGCCTTTGAAAACAACTTTATTTTCTCAGAAATAAATGATGCATGGCCATGACTGATAAACATCTCCTACCATCTTCATTATTCATTGGAAATATACCACAATATTCATCTGAAAAAGACGAACCGTATTCTCATATACAACGACCATCGATTTTATATAATTACAAGAATGGCCATTCGTCATCTGAGCATGCTGGTGCACAATTCAATATCTTGTATGACGAAGGAGAAGATAATGGCGAACAAACATCCGGATGTTTATTTGAACTGACTCCGCCGACGACAATTCCGATCCAACGCGTCTCATCGGAAGATGATTTCAATTTTTACGGAAAACGTAAACGTGCGAAGTTTATCGGACCCTATCTGTTTGGCGATGTGATTGGTCAAGGTTCCTATGCCAAAGTTAAAGAATGTCTCGATCGTCGTAGTTTGTGTCGACGAGCTGTGAAAATTATGCAACGACGCCGTTTACGTAAAACTCCTCATGGCGAAAAAATGGCAGCGACCGAGATACGTTTATTGAAGAAATTGAATCATCCCAATGTAATCAAATTGTACGACTTTATCAGAAATGACGAAAAGCAAAAATTGTATTTATTTATTGACCTTTGCGTGGTTTCGTTACAAGAAATGCTCGATAGTGATGAACATGAACGACAAACGAAAGCATTTCCGATCTGGCAAGCACACAGATATTTTGTACAACTAATCGATGGAATCGAGTATTTGCATTCGAAATTTATTATTCATAATGATATTAAGTAAGTAGAAGATGACTGAGATGTAATATACATATCCGCTCGTCATTTAGACCTGGAAATTTACTGATCACAATTGAACATCAATTGAAAATTACAGATTTCGGAACAGCTGAGCAACTTGACATGTAAGTTAATGTACGATGAATCCATTGTATCCTGTCGTTATGTATAGGTTCAGTGTTGATGATACAATCAACAGAAGTCAAGGTAGATTTTAATTGAAATAAAATTCTTACGTATATGAAAAATATCTCTGTAGGTACGCCGGCATTTCAATGTCCTGAAATCGCCAATGGTGAAGATACATATAGTGGTTTTTCGATTGATATTTGGTCGTGCGGTGTGACTTTATACAATCTTGTGACGGGCACTTTACCATTCGAAGCTGATAATATCTATTTATTATTTCAAACTATCGGCAAAGGTGTTTATACAATCCCAGATGATACTGAACCCCATTTAACCTCACTTTTACATGGATTATTACATATCGACAAACGCCAACGTTTCACCGTTGAACAAATCAAACAACACGAGTGGTTTCGACGACGGCCGCCACGCACATTTGATTTCTTACCATTCCCTCAATTAGCATTGAATCGTTTTCAATCATGCACTATGCAAGATTATTTGATCGAATTACATCGAACCTCGACACTCTCAAATGATAACAATCACATAGAAGAGGAGACAATCAAAATTCCCAACAATCCAGTAGCCTTCTTCAATTCATCATATGACAATCAACCAATGAATCGACAACCGAATGGCCGCACTGCTCTGAATTGCAGTTGCAGTCGAACATTAAGCGGTGACAATATTCCTTCAATTAAATCTCGATCTCGACATCCACCCAAAATCTGTGTCTTATCATGAAATCAAACAACGAAATCATATCAAACGAACAAAAACAAGCATTTCTCTTCTGTCTTTCTAGATCTCTTATCATCACACATGAACATTCAAAACAGTTGTTTTCTTTTGTTTAATTTGTTTCTCGTTTACACTTGTTAACTGATCGTCATGTGTGACTAAAATTCTAGCTGAATGTGTTCTCTCATTTGTGTGCAGTGACAGTAGATAGTCTCTCATTCGGTTCTTGTTGAATAACTCAAATTTGCTTCCTCTTGACCTTGTCTTCTCCTGTTTTCTTCATTTCCTTTTTTTTATACACTCATTGATCTGACACTTGTTATCTCGATTTTTTTGAAAAAACACGAGATAAGTGAACTAATATAGGAAGGTGAACAATCATTTGCAAAAACAACATGATTCAATTTTATTGTTGATTGCTATTGACAGAAAAAGCACCGTTTTTTTTTACAGAGTTATGATTGTGGCGAAAGTATAGGTGTACGTTCGTCGGTATTTTCACCGTTTGTAGTCAGATGTGTTCGTCGAGTAGTTGGCCGAAAGAATAAATAATGTTGGGCAATGAATAGTAGATCGAACAAAATTGAAAATAAGCCCAAACCAAACTTCGTCGGTGAACCGAATATCGACGACCAATCATCGTAATTGATTGCTAATAAAAACATTTGCACGACACTTAGTATTCCACCAGTAAAATCGAGTAAAATGTTTCCAATTGACCAGCCTTCCGTCGATTGTCGTCTATAATTCATCCATGCTTGTGGAACGTATTTGATCATTGTTATTACTAATTTAACATAGGAAAAAAAATAAATCAATGTCAACATTGACAAATGATTGGTAAAGGCAACAATAGAAGAGACGAGAAGGAAAACAGTCAAGATACTGCCGATGATACGAGCTATGTAGGAAATACGTTGTGTACCACGTTCGAAAAAGACACACTGACCAGCAGTTATTAAACATGCTATGAGAGCATGAACACTGAATACAACCTAGATAAATTTACAATTGAAACATGAGTGATTTTCGAATGAATACTTGTCTTACATCGTTCAATAGGACAGGCAAGACCCCATGTGGATGTTTAGTGTAGTATTGTTGTTGAATGTCATGTGAAGTATATAAACAAACATTAAATATTGAATAGCATGAAAATCCGAGAATGTTTAAAGCCAGGAAATCAAAATTCAGTCCAACGACACTCTGACGACGAAAGTTCAGTATAATTTGAGGATAGAATGAGATTGACCAAGCAAAAAAGTAGATCCATCCAACGAGTTGCACGAGAACATTTAATGTTCTACTTCGGGCGATATCAATCAGAAGAAAATCATATTGCGATGAGATGTTCACCTGTGGTGATTGAGCAGTTACGACAAGATGCCCTTGCCGACGACCGCTAACAATAATCATTCGACTTTGATCATCACCTGTTTGCTTAGTAAACGTGATATTCGGTAGAGTTTGAATATAACCTTGTGGATCTGAGAGTTTGTCGTTATACAGAAACATGAGAAAAACATCTGGTGGAATGATATCTGGGATAAGAAGACGAGCGTTAACATGATAGCTTTGACCGATTGTAATGCTGATTGATGATGGTTCAAAAGAAATCACTGATTGTTCTGGTTGAACACAGATTGTCAGATTGAAAAGGAGATGTAAATACAAAAATACAGTAAGAATTTTCAGATACATTGATCGTGAAGAGATTCTGTTTTGTTTTTCTGTTCGAACACGATACTTTCAATAAGGCAAGCAACACACTCTTCGAAGCAGCTGAATGGTTCTTTTCACGTAACAAATCAGAACAGAAGTGTCGCCACATGTTATATGCGTTGATTATTTATTCGTACGACAAACCTTCTCGATATTATTTTTAAACATTGATAAAAAATTTGTCTAGAAAATTCTATACATTCAACCAGGTTAACATTGGATTTGAACTGAAGCGATTGTCGCGACTCATTTCTTCGAATGTCAATTCATCCTCATCTGGACCTTTTTCTATGGTTGATGCTTATTTTTTTTTACAGACTATTCATCAACATAAAAAAACTATCCTCGATTGAACATCTCTCGATTTGATCGAGTGCAATTGTTTGCACAGGCAAATTTCGACCTTTGTTTTTCTCCTCTAGATAAAGACAAAAATTCTTCGACTTGTTATTTTTTTTCCAGCATTATGTCTTTTCTACCTTTGGCATCTACTGCCAATTCATCATCATCGACGCCGTCTTCTTATTTACATGTAAATAGTAATGGTGGAGTATCGACTATACCGTCATCTCTGAACTCTAATACTTCATCTTTACTCGGTTCGATTNATAACACAAACTCATCTAGATAATCGCTTTATTTTTTTATATATTCAAATAAAAATCGGTGTATATATATATATATAACAAATACAAGAAAACAATTCAGCAGTTGTATGAATGACGTCGGACAAGCAACAATGTTTACTTCTTCTTATTTTCTCAGAAATTGTGTCTTGTCGTTGTCATATGTTGATGTTTGTGAGTGCTGCTATTTTATGTTCACTATCTTTCTTCTACTCTTCTTCTTCTGAATCGTCACGATGTCGTCATCTCATTCATTGTTGTGTTTAACATCCTGTACTCTTCTATTACTTACTTTCATCCCTCTCTTTCTTTCTTCCCTTTTTATAATATATATATATATTGCACTATGTGAAAAAAAAACAAGTTTCGAAGTAGTTCGTTGATACGACATTGCCAAGTGTGCTATCGAATTGGAAATGGAATGCGACTTTCAAGTCAATTAGCGAATCTTCCACTTTACAGTTAGAAGAACTGCGTATTGATGAGTGATTTGATTAGCCATAATTTGTTTCGGAAAATAGACAAAAGAACCGTTGGATATGTATGCTAATTTAATCAGTCAACTTCCTTTTCGTTTGTGTCAGATAGTACAAGAAATATAGATTCTATCCATCGACACATTCGTGTCGGGCATGGTGAAAAAAAAGGCTTACGATCGATGGTTTTTTTAATCTTTTAAATCTAAAACCAATAGAGAAAATGCAAGACAACGTTCTTGCTCTTGTTATCATATAGCTACCAATAGTCTCGAGATGAATATGAATAGATTTATTCTGTTTGCTCTATATACTTGGTTAGTAAATTTAGCCATTACAGTATCGTGCGTTCAAAATGATGAGAAGATTTCTAATGGTAGAAGTGCTGCATCGATAGGATTAGTTGGCAATGTTAACGATGTAAATACAACGACTGTTGGAGGTACTGTTCTAGCCGGAGGCGGTACTGATGTTGATGAAATCTTTCAATGGATGATCAAAAAAGCTGGCGGTGGTGACTTTGTTGTTATACGAGCAAGTGGCACCGATGCTTATAATAGTTATATTTATGATCTCGGCACAATTGATTCGGTTGAGACGTTATTGATTAATTCTCGTGAGCTGGCGAATGATCCTGAAGTTGAACGAACACTTCTGAATGCGGAAGCTGTCTTTATTGCTGGTGGTGACCAGGCAAATTATGTGAACTTTTGGAAAAACACCAAAGTACACCACGCACTTAATTATTTACGTAATACAAAACTAATACCCGTTGGTGGTACTTCAGCAGGTTGCGCTATTCTTGGCAATACTTATTTTGCTGCTCTTGAGGGAACAATTACTTCAATCGAAGCACTTGATAATCCCTACAACAAATATCTTACTCTTGGCTATAATGACTTCTTGAAACAGCCGTATCTTTCCGATGTTGTGACAGATTCTCATTTTGCTAATCGAGATCGACATGGTCGTCTTGTTACGTTTCTTGCTCGTATGAATAAAGACACGGGAATCTTGGGACGTGGTATTGGACTTGACGAGAAGACTGCTGTTTGTATTGAGCCAAGTGGAATCGGAAAAATTTACGGCAAAGGAACAGCATACTTTTTGCATCAAAAAGGAATAAATAGCACCCCGGAAACGTGTTTGAACGGGTCCCGCCTCGATTGGTATCAAAATCAAAGAGCCGTACGAGTCTACAAGGTACAAGGCACCGATGATGGTACAAATATTTTCGATCTCAAAACATGGGCTTATGGAACTGGTGGCCATCATTTGTATTATTACGTTAGCAGTGGTACACTTCATATTGCTTATTGACAGAATTTTCATTTGAGTAACTACATTCACGAAGTGTCTATTTTTGATTGTGATTAATTAAGTAAAGAAAGATTTGCCTCACGTTGTTTTGTAATTCAGTCATATCAGATAGCAGCGCCCACTATTGATTCATTATACAACATTGGTTCGCGTGAATCGACTGAATTGATCTGTTTCATCGATAACAAACATTCATTCATTCGTTGATGACAAAAACCTAACTTAAACATGTTGACTCGTTGCCGTCTGGTGCTTCTTATCAGTCCCGTCCTTATTGCTATTATCGTTTATCCAGTCTCATTTGATGGGAAACAAGTTGCCTCTATCGATGCGCCGATAGAAACGACTTTTGATGTTTTCATAAAAAATCTATGGAAATTTCATCCATTTATTGTTGACGTAAAAGAATTGAAGAAAATCAATGAAACTTGCTCCTATTATGAAATCCTCGATCAAATACCGCTGTTTCCATCAATGAACATTAGCCTCCCAGCCCCATATTATGTCGAAATGAATGTCGATCGGAAAACGTTTTGCTTAACAAGCTCGATTTGGACGTCATTCTATACTATGCATGCCTATCATCAATGTTGTATGCATACGAATACGTTAAAACCGTCAACAACGATAATTACGGATCAATTTACTGGCAAATCTTGGATGATTTTTCAGAATTTTGTAAAAAAGAATATGCTTATTTCACACAAGACATCTTTGGAAAAATTACGACATGAAATGCTAATATATTCTTAACACAAGATGGCAAGACCCTTTTCTATGTCTATAAATATTTTCTAAACAATATGTTCATTAGAAACTATAGATAAATAAAGATAAAGTGAGTTACTGATATTTCCATTCACGCTCTACCTATTCCAGGGCTATGCATTATTTTTAGATTTAATGCATGTCATAATCACCGAAACCAAAAATGCTGCGAGGCGTCTGCTTGCCGGCATGAATTTGACGGTCAAAAAATAGACATTTTCACCCATCAGTACAATCGCTTATGAGTATTTGATTTTAGCCACAAGTAGACCGAATGCCGATAAAATAAGAAGAAATTCTAGTGCAAAGTTAATAGTAAAACTTTGCTAGGTAAGTTTCTTTTGCAAAAACAAAGAAAACATTTGCTTCCAATCGACAGCAACTTATTCCGAATAGGGTACGTCACTCTTGTTTGATAAAATTGCTTGTAACAACCATTAAAAGCGTCATAATTTGTTTTTATGATTTCAATGGTGTGTCGCACTCGAAAACTTGATTAAAATCCTCTGCTAGTATTTCATCAAACAACTGAAATGCAACAATCACAGAGTGTCTATCAACCTGCACAGCCTTGATCGAAAGACGATACATTTATCGATCGTAAATAAAAAATTTCACTCGATGAAAAAATTTTCTTATCTCATCGTTTTCTTTATCGAATAGTGACTCGACGCACACGAAGAGTACAAGAAAAAAAATCCTTCGCTATCGTTCCCTTCTTTCTCATTTTATCTGTACGCGTTATGTATGACGTATTTACGATAAATACTGATACTCATCGAACGTTTTCATACGAGGTCATTATGTACACATATATTCGAGAGCAAAAAATGATCAAACAACTAGAAGAATGACAAAATAAGAATCCCCCAAATGAAAGGATGAATGTAGTTTACAAAGCATGTTATCGCGTGATATTCAGAAAAAGGTAGTGTTTTTTTCTTTATCAGCAGGTCTTTTCTTTCTCCTTTTTGTTCTTGCTGATCAAACTATACGTCGTGCTACTCCATTTACATATTAACTAGGTAATGTTTAACGTTTGAATTGACTTTATCTGGATGGAATATTTTCTTTTATTATGATTATTATTCTATATGTAACGAATGAAAACTTCCGTTCTCTGGTGATTCTCGAAAATTCTTCAGTAAACTGGCGTGCCGAGTCCTGTGTTCTGTGTTTTTTTTTCTTTTTCCTTTTGCCTTAGAATATAACTGTTGACGCATGTGAAACAAACAGAGTGAGTGGAACAACTATTTCTATTTCTTTCCTGTATATTCGCCTACGTCTTGCTAATAAATCACCCCCCTCCCCTGTCGTTTCCAGATGAGACAAGGCTATAGTCTCTCGCTTTTCTTTCTTTTCCTTTTTATTCCTCTCATCGTATTTCTAACGATATATTCTCGACGAGCAGCTGTCGCGTGTGGTTTTTAGCAGTAGATGGAGAAGAAGAATGAGAAAGAGAAAAAGGGAGCATGCGTTGTCGTCGTGATATTATTACTTGATTTGCCCATCGACATAAGCATGAAGGCGGCAGTAGTAGCAACAAATAACAAAAATATTGCTGTTTCTTTTTATCTGAATCATTTTTTGTATGATTGAGTAAGTGAAGTGATTTTGTTTGCGATTCTTTTTTTTTACGTTTCTGCCTTTTTTTTCTTTTTCGACAAACGAAAGAGCAAAGGTAGTATGCGTAATACGGATGACGATGATGCTTTCATCTTCAAATAAGTAACAGGCTGATTGTAGCCTATACGTAGCATAGTGCGTGTGTGTGTGTGTGTATAAGAGAGACGAAGAAAAAAAACGAAAGAATCGTCAATGCACTACTCGAAAGTAAAAAAAACATACACAATACAATGTTGTGAGTTGTTACAGTAAGTTGTTGAATAATTCAATGATGTTCAAATCGATTCATTCGCTAGTAATTGTAAACTGGCTGAATAGAAATGCATTTGGTAAGGAGATTTATGGACTTCGGAGGCTTTTTTCTCTTCTCATCATATCCTTTTCCCTTTTGTCGCCCTCTCTCCCTCTCTTTTTCTTTCAATAGTATAATGCGTATGCATCTTATGAGAACAAGGTCTCGCATCGTTATGTGTAGCTAACAATAAAAATCATCGAACAAAGGCGATGGATGACTTTATATGAATATGTAGGAAATAGGAACGGGATGTAAGTTATATGCATCTTATTCAGCGTACATATGAGCGAACACTAGATGAGAGAAAAATCGTAAGTATGACTCAATCCGTGTTTGTGTCAATAGGGTTAATCTCTGTATAATGCGAAATATAATTAAAGAAGTGTCATTTTTCTTTTCAAATGACTGGAAGAAGATGACTAGACGATGCATTGAGGACGCATTGAACTAGTTATGTAGGATAAAGAGGAAGGCCATCGAAACGACTATCTATTCGATCGATCGGTAAAAATAGCGATGTCTATATTTATAATAGATTTTTTTTTCTAGATATTTTTTGTTTGACTGTTTTCATCTTGATTACGAAGAATATGTTGACTGAAAACAATTTTCATCATCATAATGCAAACTCTGCAATTCATCAACACCGTAGCCACTATGCTCCTTATCAACAACCATCGAATCCAGGTAAATCGTCTTCATCGCAACAACAGCAGCAGCAACAGCAACAACAACAACAACAAACAGATTTACAAATGCCGAAATTTGATTTACATCATGCAGTTCGAACAAACGACGTAGCCGGTATCATCAGAGCGCATAGCCGACTTCGGCAACAGCCACTGGTGGCCGATGCTTGTCTGCTGGATTCTAATGGACATACACCACTTTACACCGCGATTTCGAATGGGAGATCAGCCATGGTTGATCTTCTTCTGCATCTCGGTCATAATCCTGTAAGGATATAAGATTCATTTGAAAGTCGGGTACATTCGTGTATGCGTTATATTTTAGTATTGCATTTCGGTTGCTCGAGAATCAGCATTAAATGTTGCTATAGGCTACGGTCGTCTCGATATTATAAGTTATCTATTAGCTCGTGGTTTTCCTGTCGATTACGCCGGCTTTGAAAACAAAACACCCTTGGAACGAGCGATTGAATGCAATCAAGGATCTGTTGTTGTCACTCTGCTCAAGTCTGGCGTTGATTGGCGTCGGTACGAAGAACGACGTAAAACGGGTGATAAGTCGCTTGTTGAATGGGCACTGGCTCATGAACATCCTCAAGTATTAGGCGTACTTATTGATCTCTATGGTGATGATGAATCTGTATTTAATCAAATCGGTATGATGTAAATCAACACATCATCTTACTGTATATAAATATCCAACCGTACATGTATATCAAACAAATCAGTTTCAGGTATCCATATTCTACTTTCTTCTTATTTCTTTCTGTGTACAGTGTAAATAGAAAAAAAACCGAGAGAGAAAAAAGTTTACTAGCCCGGTTTCGTCTCATTAGAACATGTATATGTGTGTTTCATTGCTTCACAATCAACTCTGATCGTTGTTTGTTTCTATAGATGTGTCTATGATTAAGGAACAGTTTTATGTACATTTCTCTCTCTCTCTCTCTATATATATATATAATCTATACTATTCATTAACAATGTATTTGTCAGTGTTTCATCTGTGATTTCTTCGGTCATTTTTTGTTCTAAATGTTGTATAGTTATAATGATGCAGAGAAAACAAGAAAAAAGATCGCTTTCATTTGTATATTTTTTGTATATAGAAACAAAAAAGATATATTTGTGTGTATGACTATTTGACTTGTATATATCATAATTTCAACCTTTGTCTTTTCCGATTTGTATGTAAGTGTGCGTGTACGCGTGTGTTTTTCTTCATTAGGAAAAAAGAATTAAACATGTGAGAAGAATATAAAAATTTGTCATTAATTGTGACGTCAACGAATATAATTAATCGGAGAAAAGAGACGCATCGGTTTACTCAATGAGTTGATTAATGAAAGATACAATGAATGATTCCATTGTTCTAGTTTTATTTTTGTATATTACAACTTTGAGTACCATTTCAATGTTCGAAAAAAAAGAGACCATTTATCTTTCCATAAATTCCATCGTGTTCGAATAGGTTGCGGTCCAAAACGAGATGGTGTAAGATGCAACATTTGTCGTATGCGCGGCAATTCCAAGAGCATGGTTTGCGCGAGTTGTAACGAACTATTCAGCGTCCAGAAGAGTACGATTCCCTAATTTGTGTAACAAATAAAGGTGGTCATATCGAAATTAGATCAGGAAGTTTTCGAGAACCCTACCGCTGGTAATTTAACAGCGATCAGACTGAAACCAATCACGATTAAGCGAGTTGCTCCACGCTGGATTCGGCCAGCTGAGACAAGTCGTTGATTAGCCGAACCCGGTTTTTGTATGGAGTTAAACTAGCAAGACGAGCAGAGAATATTTGAGTGAACAAAGTCAAGAGCAATCATACAGTGATGTTTAGCAAACTGGGTATCAGAAAACCAAGTGATAAAAGGCCATAAGGATCTGCCTCCGCCAGATTTTGAAACCATAAGATACCCTCCTGAGACATTGTTGCTGTAGAAAAGTATATTCCACGTTATACTTATCTAATAGATAAATCAATCTTATGGCAGATACTTACGTAGTGTGTTAGGCGACATGCAAATCATTCGAATACCGAATGTAAAGTAAATCCACGGAACGGAACCAAATAATGCGAGAACCAATAATTTACCTGGATGTATATTATGTTTCGCATAACCGCGTTTCGTCAATTGAAGTGCCTATTTTCGTCCGAGTTCGTATCTATTACATAAATACTAATTTTACCTCTCGTTTCAACTGCTTCTTTTCTTCAATGATCGTCGCTGTCTTTCCTTGCATTGCTTGTATACTCAACATTCGCATTTGTGGCTCTAATTCGTTCACCACGCTACGTTGAACAGTTTGCAAACGGTCGATAAAACGTTGTTGAGTTATAGTCACTGCAGCACCAACAACAGCACGAAAAGCAACTGTCGACAAGGCAATGGTTGCCCACCATGGTAATGCTAAACCATCGTGAATATATACAAGACTATTAGCAACGAATTCAGCAGGTGTCTGAACGAAAGTTTCAAATGCAATTGTTGATGTCGGTTTCTTTTCAAAGTTCTGAGATTGTTCTTGGAGAACTCTCAATAATTCAGTTGATGATGAATTCCATCGCTGAGTTAACACAGATGTAACTCGGTGGGAGAAAAACTGGGAATGTAAAACAAACGAACGTCGGTACAATAACATGCTGATTTCTTCGACACTAATCTGAAAAAAAGATTCACATGTTCTTTTCAGATAACTTTCTCATCTTGACTGTGCTCTACCGAACAAAAAAGTCTGTTTTGTTTTTCATTATTTATTTCAATTTAAAATATAGAAAATGTTCATGTCTGTAGTTTCAATGCTGTTAAACTAAATCCATCACCAACATATTGACTGATATAATCGACTAATTCGTGCTTTTTCTGTGTAAATCGAAACGACTCCAATTCATAAATAGTGCACATATTAAAAATAATAGCTTCGTGGATATTTGTCGCCTTATCCCGGATTAGTTTCTCGTATAAATCCAAGGATTCTTTCATTTTGGACATGTAAAGTAAAATGACACAGTGGTTGTTAACTTCAATTGGATTCTTCATTGCAGTCAATAGCTTATTGCTTGAAAAATCATTTCGAAATAGAGAAAAGAGTTCTTTGGTTAGTAGAAAGCCATCCGAGAGGTTCTCCTTCGATGGTAGCAGACTCAATGCGCGATCAAATGCACGTTGCGCGTTGAGCTCATCGCCTGTTTGTAATAAAATTCGTACTATTAATAAATAAATTTCAATTTGTTGCTCGACTGGCTCATTTTTGACTATTTGATTTTCTAAAATCGATATAATTAGATCCATACGCTTCATTAAGATATAACAATTAGCTATAGAGTACAGAATACGTAAACGTCTTCGATGCCACAATTGTGTTTGATCCTTTGGTAAAACGCTTAAGATGGTATTGGTTATCATCAGCAAACGAAATAGACGATCAAGACCATCGTGGAAATGGTTGGAATCCATGTAGATCGGCAGTTCAGCATGAAGTAAGCGTAAGCTAAACGGAAGCTTTGATATGGAATTGAGATTACCAAAGGTTTCAAATTCGCTTTCAATCGTTTGGAATAATCGAAGTTTAATCAAACAAGCAAAACGTATAAACCAAATGTGATAATCCGACGGGTTTTTCATTAGATATGTTATTGTCCAATCAACGGCACTACGCCAGCATTGCTGTCGAAGGAAATTATTTAACGCTTCGAGAGTCTGATGATCGCCGCGCAAAGAATCGTAGGTAAGTTCGTTTTCCGTTGACTTCTTCGATGTCATCTGTCGAATTGGATTGCCAAGATATTTATCGAGAATCAAACGAGGCATTGAAGCTGACGAAGCAGATTCGAATAGCCATAAATCTGACACATCGAGTTCGTTCAAACGTGCACGTATAGACAATGCCCATTGAGGATCGTACGCGTACCAGATACTCTGCGAAGACATCAGATGTGTAATGTAATGAATTCGTCTTTTTTACTTATCAAAAGACACACGGTGACTCATTGGTGGAATGATTCCATTGGCTGAATATTTTGTCAATACGCTCAAGATAGATTTTTTTGGTTTTTGTTTACCATGACGTGAATATCATGCGGCATATCTTGAAAATATTTCCTGAAATTTGCATTAGAACTGTACTTCTTTGTACCCTAGCGTCATCTGTATTGCACTGGGCTCAGGGTGATAAAATAAAGGAACAGTATGCTTTCTATAAATAGCCATGAAATTCATTTACCACCTTATACCCTTGAGCAGTTTATTTACAGTCACTGAAGACGGTTCAAGCACAAGATCATCTCTTCTGAGATTAATTATCCGAAAAAAAGATTCGATCAAAGCACGATCCTGCTGTTTGTCATGTATATTCCATCTTTTCTCTTCTTTCACACTCATCATTCAACAACAGTAATACATAAACATTCATTCGTTTGTCATATGAATTATTACTATCAACATGCAAACAAAAAGTCAGTGTATATAGAAGATAAATATACGACCGCAATTCCTATTAATCAACTTTTGCACCTGAAATACGAGCTGATGTGAGAAACGTAAATTTATTCTTCCAACACAATCGATGAGAAAATGAAGGCTTTGCAAAAACGAAGAAAACCGTTCGCAAAGGGCAAAACAAAGCAACTTGTCATTCAGTCGATTTTTCGTTCTTAATGCCCTTTTTGCCTAAATATATATATACCAGAAACGAAAGATGACTTCGTTTTAGTACCTTCGTCGCATGATTTCCTATATAGACACCCTTATTCGAGGTAACTAGGTGTAATTTTTAGACGGTCTATTGACATGAGCGATCGACATTCTGTTTCTCACATAATGAGCCTTTTCCTGTGTGAACGTGCTTTAGGATGAAAACTTTGTCAAAAGCATACAATTAAATCACAAGTTATCTTATACATCTGAAGAATTCGAAGTTTCCTACAGAGAAAAGAGGATATTTTTCAATTAATTTGTATCAACCGTCTGGATGAGAATAAATTTAGTATAGTATTAATCTGCGCAAATTACAAGATTTCGCGTACATTCGATAGGAGACTATCTATGCAGATCACGTAACAATCCAATAAATGTCAATGTTTATACAATAGAAATATTTCACATCAAAGCCTAGATCAATACGGTCGATGGTAGAAGGACGGCAGATTGTTCACATATGGAAAGTTTTCTCACGCCTGCATTCTGTTTTTTTTTATCGATTCTGTCGAATACTAGTGATTACTGAGAGATAAATTGACTTGAGGAGAAACAACTGCAACGAATGAATTCTCTTGATTAGGCTTCTTCCTTCCTCGCCTCCTTCCTTCAAAGTATCTCTTGATCACGCGTACTGTTCGTGCTCTGAGCTACTTCAAGGGCGAAAAAGAAAGAAACAAACGACGATATAAAAAGCAAAGCCACATGTTGACGACGTGATCAGTATCAGACGTTTCTCTCTCTCCATTTCTTTTTTTTCTCCTTCTAACAGAGCATAAATATTGAGTACGAAGTCAGTTTCGTAAATCTAACATTAGTGTCTATAGTGCTGTGCTTTACAACGCACATTCATAAGTGAACTGCGAAAAAACTTTTCTAATCACTTTGTAGGTAGGTTACATGATTGTGTAAGAGAAGAAAGCAAAAGAACACAGAAATAGTACAAATAAGACTTTATAGGCCAAGTCATTTTTGCATTTTATAACCTTCAGAATATACTGACATTTGAAACGAAAATTTCTGTCAGAACAAAAAGAAAAGAGAACAAATATTCATTCTTCCTCTTTTTTCACATTTTAGTTACATTTCACATGGCATCAGTTGAGACTTCCGATATATATTATCCTCTCTCATGGATAAAAACGACAACTGATCTTATCCTCAGTCTATTCAGTAGTCCACAAAAGACCAAACGTTCGTTGCCCGAAGAGGCGGAATGCGGATCTATCGATGGGATCAAATGCTGGCTTCGAGAAGGTACGGCTTGTTTTTCTGCCAAATCAATCTCTATAAAATTCAGCTGATCTAGGTGCTGATATTGACGCAAGCGATGCTTATGGGTACACACCACTGATGAATGCTGCTATGCTCGGTCGACTTGATGTTGTGAAAGCGTTAATTGAAGCCGGAGCTGATATACAGAAACGCGGTCAATTCGGCTACACAGCCTTGCATGCTGCTGCTCAAAGTGGACATTTGGATGTCGTACAAGCACTCGTCAAATATGGAGCTAGTGTTAATTGTAAAAATGATGATGGAGATATTCCTCTGATTCTCGGTATGTTTGAAGAGACAAAGCAAATAAGAAAATATTTATCATTCGTTCTAGCGGTTCGTGGTACCCATGCAGAAATTATCGACTATTTGCTTAAGGCTGGTTCTGACATTCATCAGAATGGTTGGCTTGGACAATCAGCTGTTCACACAGCTAGTGAGTTGTAGCGCAGAACAAATGAAATCGATTTCATTTTTCCTCGCTTCTTTCAGTTGCCAATGGAGATCAAGCAACAGCCGATACGCTTCTGAATCGTGAAATGATGATTGGATGCTCATGTTCGGAATCTCATCGTCATGCTCAAGAGCATCTTCGACAAACATCTTGTCCCACGCATAATTAAAATTCAAATCATCGTCATCTATAACCGGTGTATTATTCTTTTGCAAGACGTTATTGCCATAAAGGATAAAACGTTTTTCGTCTTCAATATCTGTTCGTCGTGGTTCGTTTTTGTCTTGATTTTCTTTTCTTATTCTCACCATATGTACATAAACACGAAAGGAAACGTCGAAGAAACCTATTTTTTATTGTTATAGTTTTTTGTACGAAAGAAAGTGTGCGCGCCTGTTTCTTTCTCGTTATGTTCGCTATGGAGGATGTGTTGAAGATAATTCGTATTTATATATATATACCGATAAAAACCGAAGGAAAATAATAAAATTACAATAAATTTCACTTGTAATTTATTTCTCTAAGGATAAATCAAAATCGATGGCATGTGTATATTGACAGAAGAAAGTAGAGGCCAAGAAGAAAAATAATTTAAGTATATAAATATTGATTTAGTTTTGTAGTGTATGTGTATAGAAGAAATGGGTTTTTGATTTCTGACAATGAGATGGAGAACAGATCTTTCTATGAGATTCTAGTACCAATTGAACACATCCGATGTTTGTCCTTGTTGATTGGCACGATTTTTAACGGCTATATACGAGAGTAATCCGCGAATGAAAAGAAAGAAGCCAGCAAACAGAACGATGGCAAAGATGAAGTTTTGTGCTGGATCGTACACTGCTGCTCGAGGAACCGATGGTGACGTGAAATTACCATTGATAAATGAAGAACTGTGGAATCCACCATAACGCGTCACTGTGATCCATTTAGCCACACTCAAACCAAATCCTGACATTGCACCGAAACGGGCGGCAATGGTTGGAATTAGACAAACAACAGCAAGAAAACCAAGCCAATTGAAGAAGAACGCAATAATGCTAAAGACAAACAACAGATTTTTGGTTCTTGCCGAAGAAATTTTCAACTTACAAAGCCATCAAGAATGTGCAATCTGTACCAACATCCAAACTGGACCCTGTCGTGAACCAAGCGGCGATTGCTGGTTGATTTGTTTGATGAGATGACTAGTGAACAGGAAATAGGAGTATGCAAACATACGTAGTTTTCGATGCATACCTGTTCATTGCCATGCAAATCGATGATTTCCACAGGTGAGATGTGAGGATAATGCGGTAAATGATCCGTATTACGAACTTTACTTGGATCAACGAGACAGTAAGGCGGCGGAGCTTCGATCTCTACAGCCGATGCTGATGCTGAGTTGTCATTCGCATCTGTTGCTGGTGTTATTTCGTACGCTGGTGGTGGTTCATCTAAAACAAACAGTTGTTTTTATTTGATTGATCAAAAGAAAATTTTGTCAACGTCAAAGACTTGTCGAAGCGAATCTTAATTAATCAAAATGTCAGCAAGTAATTAGCGAGATGTGAAGCTCTCGAGAGCATTCGAATGGAGGATAATTCGGCGTGATCGTCTCTTCGTCGAACAAGGAAATATTTATGTATTTTAATAGACATTTAATGTGATCGACAAACGACATCCGTCGGTCAAATCTAATTATAAGCGTTGATTATGTTCATTTCGAAATTAGGATCGTCCACTCTCATTTATTATGCAGCAGACAAATTCAATCATGTGTTCCTTTGAAAACTTTCTCGTTTATTTTCTATTGATGAGAACTCGCCGTATATGCCATTCTTTTTCACTCGTATTTCGTATCAATAGATAATCGGTGGGAGGGAAAGTACCCAAAGGACATAAAACGGCTGAGGGCGTTTCAATTTTACCTGGTGGTGTCGTTGTCGTTCGATCTGTTGTTTCTGGTGGAATTGGTTGTTCCGTGGAACTGTTTATGCTCATAATAGACGATGAATCGACGGAGAAGATCAGATAAATAAACTAATCTGAAATGAAAACAATTCATTGTTTTAATCGACATTTAGAAAAATAGTACGAAGTGTAGCAGTGAAAAGAGAAAGAGAGAGAGAGAAAACATGAATTTTCTGTGAATGGTATCGAGAACAACAAGAAGTAAGACAAATACGATCTGATTGCAAGAAAGAACAGGAAAACAATAATACATTGATTTGGTTGTTTTGTACAAAGACGGAAGAAAAGAAAAGGAAATGACCTGATTTGGAACTCGAACAGAGGAAAGATGATAATTATGAAATCACTGTATTCACAAAAAAATATATTGACTGATAGATGGTCTCTACTGATGAGTTGTGGTACCATTTCCATTATTCGTTGCATTGGCAACAAACGAATTTGAGCTATAAGACCGATGTAAACTGATCATCGATGCTCGATTATTCGTATTTAAAGGCGTATTGACAATGGCATTCGCAGTATACATATGAATATCTTGCATGGATTCAGCTAGATCATCGACGCTGATACCTAAATTTGTTATTTCGGAATCGATTTGCGATAATTCGCGGCGTTGTTTTTCCAAAAGTAAAGCAAATTGCCGTGTTCGATCTTCGTTATATGCACTTAATTCCTGTTCCATCTAAATTCAAATCAATCCATTACAACATTTGCTTTCCTTCCCCGAACAAATCTTTTTCAACACCTTCACACGACTTATACATATTGTGACTAAACTTCAGTGTTATTCTATCACCAAGATCTGTTAGTAACCAAACGAACGTCTCCTATCCCCGACATATCATCCGATAGCCATACTTAGTTCAAAATACATACTTCATGATCAATCGTACTATTCAGTAGGGAATCTCTTTTGAGTTTCGATGTGTGTAGCAAAGTTTAATATACCTGTTTATTCAGTTCGGTAAATCGCTCCTCAATGTTACGTTCTAATTGTTTTCGCTCGTCACAATGTTGTTGTTCCATTCGATGACGACTTTCTTCTTGTAAACTGAGCAGATTGCGTTGATCTTCGTCGAGTATGGTTTTCAATGAAGTACGTTCACGTTCTTGATCGGAGTTTAATTTCAAATTCTGATGATCAAGCATTTTTTGCATGGTCTCTTCATAACGTTGATATAAGACATCGAATTTTCGTCGTTGTTCCATTTTAAGTGTTTTCAATTTCAAATCGAGCTCTTCACGTGTGCCGTTGGTCGACGCATTCAGATAATCCAACCGCGTCTTCTCTTTTAAAGCTTTGTATTGTTTTGTTTGCGTATTAAATGCTTCTTTATGTTGACGTTTAATATCTGCTTGTTTCATCTAGATAAATTTCGGTGATAACAAGTTAATTTATCGACTTAATTACTTTAATGCTTTTAGGAAATTGCTTTTGACTAAGAGCGTGTCGTTTGGCTAATTCTTTCTGACGGCGATTACTATATTCATGAAAATTAGCGATTTCAGTGTGATGCTGTTTGCTGGTGAATTCATTCCGCATTCTAAATATTCAAATAAGAAACTTCTTTCATTAATATTCATACTGTTGTTTACTTGTGTAGATTGGCCAATTGTTTGTGTTCAAGTTCTTTGGTTTGTTCGTGGTGTTTTCTTAGTAGAGCATGTCTTTGGATGACTGTGTCCATGGTTTTTGTACATTTCTAAAGTAAAGAATTTAGTATTTGATATATTGTGGAGGAAAATGAGTGTAACGAACTTCTTCGAATAGTTTTTGTTCTAGAACGTGTAGTAATAGTAGTTTACGTCGTTTTAGTTGCAAACGACGAACATTGTGATCATGTCCTAGTTGATTTTTTAATGTTTGCTCTTCGGTGCGTAGTTTAGATTGCAAGTCGTCTTTTAAACGACGTATCTCACACTCTTTTTCGGTTTTACCGCGTGTGGACGAACTCAAGATTTCCTGAAAGCGAAAAGTTTGACTTTAAAAACCTATCCGAACGGTCGTTCGTACTTTTTTGAATGTATCCTTTTTCATTTTATATTGTTTTGATTGTTCCTGTTGGAAACGTTTGAGTTCATCTTCGAAATCTGTTTGTTGTTCACGTTCAAACTTTCTCAGATGATTTTGATTGTATTTGACGCGATCAGATAATTCCTTTTGATGTTTTTCTAATAAACGATTGTTCTCAATGTGAACTTGTTCTTGAAATGAACTGTATTCGCGTTCAAGTTTCGAACGCAATTCGAGCTTATCCGTACGACAACGTTCTTCAAACTAAATCGAACATATTCTTCACTGTCAATTTTCATCTGAAATGTCCACGTACTTGTTTGAGTTGTTTCTGATGTTGCCGTCGCATACGTTTGTATCCACGGAATTGTTCACGTTGTTGATCATCGAGGTCGTGTTCACGCTGTTCACGAATGACAATACGCGAAGTTTTTATCGTCGAAAATTCATTGGCAAGCGGAGGATGAAAACTGTGCTCATGATGTGTGGAGGAATTATCAGATGCAATAGACTACGAAGAACAATAATGAGTGGATTATTTTCATACAAACTCCTGAGATCTTACATCATTTCTAGTGGAAAGACTTGTTTCATCAACGTTGATTTGAAGGGGTGGCAGTGGTTTAAGGAGTGAGAGATGTTTTTCGTTGTTGATTTCAATTGACGAAAACCGTCGATTCGAATTGGAATTCATTTGAGCAGGCGTTGGTTGCGATGCTGTCGAAATCTGTCGGCCGAGTAATAAACTATTCATTGGCATCGAAGATGGATGTTGAAGACTCGATTGACTTGAATTTAAACTTGTTTCATCACTCGGATAGATATGATTGGTGTCCGATACGAAATCTACACTACGACTGTCATCATCGTCTAAGACTGGATAGGATGTATTATTCGAACTATCCATATCCATCATAATCATTTCATTCGACTCCATAATACTTGAATTGGGCACGGAAGAATTACTGGTATTAATACTGATCTGCTCGTCATGACCCATGAGCACTTTCTTCATTCGACGATAACGAATATTATCGAATTCTTTGACTGCTTCTTTAGTACGTCGAATAAGATCAATTAAGATTTCACGATTGCTTTTGTGGACAATGAATGTCGTCTGAAGAAAAAGATGAACAGTTTCAACGAAACGCATACGTCGATTCGTACTTGGAGTAATTCCGAAGGAATTGGCCGATCGTTCGGATTTTTTTGTAAACATTTTGCAATAAACGCAACAAAATCGTTCGAATACACTGGCGTAACTCCGTTCGCATTCGGTTGCTGATTCTCTGTATTCATCATCAATGTCGGTGGGTCGTTTTGTGCAATGTGATAAAGTGCAGACATGGGATTCATGTTGAATAATGGTGGTTTTCGTTCAGCTAAACGAAATTTCCGACAGATAAAATGAAGAATAGAAAAGAAACTGCAAACCTAATTCGATGCAAGTGATTCCGAGCGACCAAATATCGACTTTTCCGTCATATTGTCCGTTCTCCATTGCTAAGATAACTTCAGGTGCAATCCAATAACTTTAACACATTGAAAAACAATAGTTTCATGACAAAATTCGTCTGAAACTACTTACGGAGTACCGACGAAACTATTCGCTGGACTAGAAATTGAAGCTGAACCGAAGTCGGCTAGAGATAAGTGAAAAAGAACGTATTTGATTTCAATTGTTTCCGATTTTCTTCTTCTCACCTAATTTAACGATAGCATCTTCTGTTAATAGAATATTTCCTGCCTTGATATCACGATGTATTCGATGCATCGAGTGAAGATAATCCAGTGCATTGAGTGTATCACATACAATCGTTGCTATTTCACCTTCTTCTAATGGTTTTTTATGGACTAAACATCAATGAGATTGGTTTTTCTTTGCGTCTAGAAAGAATTTTTCCGAGCTCTGACAAACCTTCGATTAGATCAGCCGCTGAGCCAAGACAATACTCCATTACAAGCCATGTTGTATACTCTTTTAGATAACATCCACGATATGAAATACAGTGACGATGATTTAATTCTCGCAGGAATCGAATTTCTTTGAGAATATCTTGCCATGTCTATTTCGAAAAAGATTATCGATAGAAAAATGTCTTTTCTCTTTCTAAATACATACTTCCGTATTTTGTTTTCGTCCGGTCGACATCTTCTTAATCGCAACAATTTCATTTGTGTCAGAATTTCGGCCCTACGTTATTCACAGACAAAAACCATTGAATGAAGATATTAGTGTAATTTTCATACGTAATAGACAGCTCCAAAGTTTCCATGGCCAATCTCTCTTAGATCAACAAATAACTTTTCCGGATCGTCTTTTGAAAATAAATTTCCACATTCGCCATCACTTGCTGAAATTTCTTTTGCCGATCGAGGAAATGGCATGTTTGATTCTTTTAGAAATTATGCTTTAGGTACATCTAAAAGAAAACAAAAGTCACGGGAAAGAATTCGTTACAAGTCTATGAGTGAGTGAGTGAGTGAAGCGAACGCGCGATGTCTTCTTCTTCTTCTTCCATTGCCATTTTCTTGTTTAACAAATAGGCTTTTTTTCTTCGTTCTTCTTCCTTTTACTTGTGTCGACGACAAAGAGGACGCTACTGAACAATGACGAAGAAAAAAAAGTAAAACAAGAGGCTTTGCTTGTTGTTATTCATTGACTTTACTCATTGAGTGATTCATTAATGTCGAAAAACATTGATTTCAATGAAATGAGGAAATCGCTTTATTTAGCGATGCGCAGATTAGTTTTCATACAACGGAAAGCGATGTCAGAAGTAATTACTTCGAATTCTTCCGACTATGGAAGTCTATCGTTCAACAGCAAGAAATACGAGTCAATTCGGATGCTGTCGATGCACGTGTAAAGAGTTGAAATTGCTAAAACATTGTCTTGTCCTCTGCTTTTTGTTTTTCGAAATCATCTGGACATGATGCAAATAAGTGAAAATGAACGACTTGCACGAAAGGAACATACAAAAAGCACATGTTTTATATTCACTGTACAAGTAAAAAAAAAAGTAAAAAGACAAACAAACAAAAAATGAAATTTCCGTCGATTTCAATCGTCGATCAGGCACAAATTCAATTGAGAAACACGAGTTCTGTTTTTCTTCGATTCGAACGTTGTAATTAGAAATAGTTTGCTTTTGATTATAGAAGAATAATAGTAACGATGATAAAAAAAAATGCACCGGAAAACACACGCACACACACACAAATCACATTTCTACTAGCAGGCTTTATTCTTTATCAAATCACATCAATGAACACCAACGATCATCACTAGGCAGGGAAAATTCATCTGTAACTTGATTTTTGCCGTCGATATTAGGCATATAACAACGATGATCAAGTGATTCACGTTGGTAAAATAGCAAATAAGCAGCCGAGGAACATTGTTCAAGGACACTTTCAGAGACAGGCTAAACATACGATTAAGTCTATGAAATTCAGAGCCGGAGAGGAAGAGCTTTTACCTTGCATGAACTATCGTTGAAACAGTACCATTGCTGGTTGATATGGTTTTTCACAAAGGCAACATAATGTCCACCACCAATGACTCCATAGTGGCACTGAAAAACGAGAAAAATTCAATTCGATTTGATTCATTCGGGCACTTTCTCTTACCACAAAGGCATATAGGTTGTAAGCTGCATTATCAGTATCGAAACTGTTATCACCGAAACTCGTCGATCGTTCAGTCGTTTGAGTAAATCTCGGTGGCCGTGGAATACTTAGCTGTTCTTTTGACTGTTTCGGTTTTCTTTTATGTCGTCTAAAACGGGTCTTGTTTTTTGTTGATGTTTGAATTGCTGTTTCGGGCGGTGGTAAACCAATATTGGTATCCGCGTGTGCATTGCCATTCATGAGACGTGATGGAGACAGGATAAGAATGTTATCTAAAGATGCAGTGGATAAGCCTTCTGGTGTTGTTGCCGATGGTGAAGACGAAGAAGATGATGAATCACTGAGATTATCTTCGTTTAGAGATGTTGCTCGAGAGCTTGTTGTTGTTGAACGTTGGGCAAGATATTTCGCTGGATGAAATGAACGAATCGGAAAACGAACGGCTCGAGAGGATTTTATCCAACGATTGTTCGACAATTGAAAACGTTTGATATGAAAGATCTAAACATTGAACTGTGTGAATAAAAATCACACAAGAATCGAAGGTGATCTCACCAAACATGGAGGTAATTTCCAAATATCGAGTTTTTTATCAGCCGGTTGGGATTTTTTGCAACGTTTGCAATTGAATAATTCTTTATTATCAAGATTTTCCCAATTAATAAACGATTGAAGACAATCCTCTAATGTAATGACTGCAGATGATTCATCGTTACTTGATTCCATGTTATTCCATCCGCGCGAAGATTTTACACTCGGGTGAATTTCTACATCCTAAGAAATCCACAAGATTTATTCGATTCTTCTAGGAAAACACAATTTACTTGTTCGCGAGCCGATAAATATCGTAGGTAATACGCAGCGGATTCCCATTCAATGGCGATATTTCCTTCCGAATGTAAAAATTCTTTGTCATCTGATTCGAAGGAACAACCCAAACAAAAGCTAAATGAAAGTTATTTTTAGCAACGCGTATGGTTTCGTTTAGTTCCTTCATTCAAGTTGATCTTACCGATTCCATGGACAAAGTGAACATCGCTTTCCATCTTCTGTAACATGTTTCAATACAAATGGGTAACGTTGGCCAAGAGAATCGTCGCAATCGAGTGCATGATTCGAAACGTATGTGGCATCGGTATTTTTCCTCAATAGTCGTTCTAATTGCTTGGAAATCCGTTCATAAATGTGTTTATTTGTCGTTTTATTCGAATCGACGTTGTTATATGGAATCAGAATCGGTTGGCCGAAGAATAACATACGATAGCGAGTCAAAGGTGATAAATACCGTTCTTGTCGCTCCAATCGACGATGTACCGCAACGATATATGACGTGATCACTTGGTCACTGTCATCTGTTTTGAAAATAGGTAATTCATAAGCGACAAAGTTGTGAAGATTCAACTGTTTGACTTTTGTACTACTCAAATCCATGACTGTGTAACGACGAAGACACGATGGGGATGTGACATCGAAGAATGCCAATTGTTCGACTGGTACTGATGATAAATTTGACAGTTGACTTTTGACATGATCAACTGTTAATTCTCCATTCAGTTTTACGCCATAGCGTGTTGGTTTTGGCTCATACAGACGAAAGACTAGAAAATGAAGAGAAATCATCTGCTGATTAATGTGTTAATCGAATTTGCAAGTCAAACGCACGTTTAACTTCGATGTAAACGGATGTATCGTATGGTAGCGGCAATGAAAGGATATTGAATGGATCGAATCGGACGCTTTTGAATTCACACACTCGGCATTTGACTTGCGAACGGAGTAAACCGTGAAATAAATCGACAATGATCGATGTGTTTCGAGCTAAATGATTTGACCAATGTTCTTGTGCAACCTAAGATAAACATAAACGAAAGTTAAGAGAAGGAATCGATCTAATCTTGTTTATTCTTACGTCTTCATCTGGCCGATCATCGCTGTCTTTCAATTCGACGTAAGGCTTATCGTACACACGATTGAGATCTTCGTGTAAACCATCGAGTAGAAACGAAAGAAATTCTTGCGAGTCATGCTGTTGAAAATCTGTAAAACGAGACGAGCCAAATTTCGCTACGGATCCCTAAAGTATCTCTTTTTTTGTAACAAAGAAAAATCAGGCAATCATATATTACTCGCAGTTCAAATGGCGCTAATGGTCCACGAACATTACCCCAAAGTTTTGCAACCAATTGCCCATAACATAGGGCAATGTTTCCTTGCATTCCAATAGGATTATCTCTGTTTTAACAATGAAACGTATAGAAAATGAAACAGCGTTTTCGAGAGAAGTCATATCATACTTATTGATTTCGAATAAATGATATTTATGTAGGAAATAGAACGTTAGTGGAAATGAATGGCTGAGGCATTGAACAGCAGCATTCAGGAAACATGTGTTACCGAGATTAGAAAGACCGATTTGACCGCGGCCATCTTCTTCAACATTTCCTAGTGAATTACTCGACGATGAGTTCGATGCAGCTAACGCTTTTGATCGTGTTGCTAATGTATACAGTTCTTCCGGCCATGTCAAATCATTGTTTCGTATCTCAAGTAAAATTTCTGTATTTTGAGTAAATCCAACTTCTTGACATGTGACTTCATCGATAGATTCGAAATCGATTGCTTGTAGTTCATTCTAGAGGAACAGTTTAGAACGTGATGCAGTCGATAGTTAGTAAGATGATTTACTTCGTTAAATCTTATCCACAATCGAATCTCTTCGAGAGATTTACCAAATTTGACAGAGAGTTCTTCGGCAAGTGATCGAACTGTTTGATATTGACTGACAAAGTATGAGCAAGCAAAATAATGTCGTGACGAGTTCGATGAAGTTGACGTCGAAGAATTATTTGACCCTATATGAATCCGTAAGGAAAAATGCTAACTTTCCTCGTGAAAAATTCCATACGGAACATCGTTGCTGACACAAAATTCAGTAATGGGTAGGCAAATTGCATTGATTGAGAACTATTACTATTGTTGTTCGCTACCGGCGGTGTTTGCAGAATTTGATTGCGATAAATTTTAACGATCAACTTCGAATACAGAAAGCGAAGGTCAGTGTCAGCCAGTTAATTATCAAAAAAAAGCAAACTTACAGGATAAAGATCAAGTTCCGGTTTATTCAGTTGTTTCCGATAAGCAACTTTACGACACACAATAGGTCCACTACAATTGTAGTACTTTCGTATAAATATCCAGAGTAATTCTGGTATCATTTCGAAATGAATTCCTGAACGGAGACTGCTTTTCAATTGCACACAATCATTCGAGATCACTTTTTCGACTATTGAACTGTTGTTTATATCACCAGGTTCACGGCTAGAAAATCTCAATGATGGTTGATACTCTCTTCAGGAAACAATATCATTTACTTGGTCTCGGTTTTAGATGATTTAGCAGATGCACTCTTTTTATTCAGTACTTCTTTGCTATTGGTAGGTGATAATGAACATGTGGCTTCCCATCGAATCCACCAATCGATAGCAATTAGAAACCACATTGAACCAGGCTTCGACGACGGACGACTGTATTGCAAAGCTGATTCGAAAAGAGGACGTTTTTCACGTTGAAGGAAATGTCTTGAAAAGAAAAGAACAGAACAGGTTTTCAATCATGCATCCAACATCACATACTTAACAATAGCAACTTCATCCTGTGGGGATACCGGTCGTAGTCCTAGAACGATATGACATGTTTGAAAGATAAGATCAAACAATTCAGTTATTAATCCGTCTTGTTGACACCATATAAGAAAATCTTCGGGTTTCAGTATCTGCATGTTATTAGTTAAAATCTTATCAGCATATTCGTCGGGTGTAATATCCAATTGACCATGAGGAACAAACTGAGCGACTTCGATCAGGCATGAAGTCATGTAGAGAATATCAGAACGATTGAGTATCCCATCATGATCACGATCGAATACACGAAAGAGAACTACAATTAAAAGACTAAGATTGGCGAAAAGAAGTAAAAAGAATAGGAATATTTACATTTATATCTTTCGAATTGTGGACCACGGCAAGCCGCACTCAGCCCACAAACGAATTCTTTGAAGTCAACACTTCCTAAAAATGGTTCAACGTAGTCAATTATCTTTTTTATGTTGAACTAAATTCACTTTACCATCACGATTTTCGTCGAATGCTTCAAATACACCTTGCACAAGTATTGACGGAAACACCATCGAAAGTATATTACTAAATAACTGCGAGGATATCTGCTGCTGCTGCTGCTGCTGTTGCTGTCGACTATTAGTACTTCCCCATGAATATAATTGATAATAACTCTGTTCGAGATCTTTGATTTCTTTTTCTGATACTAGAAATTCGTTTAGTAACGAATGTAGACACACGTTTACTTACGTACAATGTGTGACACCGGAGAGTATTGCATATTGATTAGAAACTCTATCGATTGAATGACTTAGCAATTCACGGCAACGCTGTTCATCCAAAAGCCAATCTGTTATTGCTGTCAGATGTCCTTGATGATATTCTAGCCATTTAAGAAATTTTTCTTGTGTTACTATTTCATTAGTTTCGAAGAATCTTTTCAAATCTTCAGGTAATTGATCACCGCATTGACGAAGGAAGTCGGCAACGTCGTACCAACGCAAAATTCCAGTTGGAGCAAATAAGGCATAGAGAACTAAAGAGAATAGTCGATTCTGATTGTATATGAAAAATCTTACGTTGCATGCGTTCTTTTTCCGTTCCACGAAAAATCACACCGAAACAACAGATAAGATCTTTATAAGACATGAATGATCGAGACGAATTTGTATAGATTTGAAAGAGTCGCTAAATAAATTCGCAGAAAAAGTAGATCGGAACGAAAACGTACAAAGACTTGCATACAGTTGCCAATTTTTCAGGTAAAAAATTGGCGAAAACATCACGTTTGAAACTGATGTAACTCAATTCATTGGTGGCATTTGTTAAATCCCGAAATGTTGCTTCGATTCGTTCCAAATCCACTGATGAAACTAAAAAAGAATGTCAACTACAATTTCAATCTCTTCAACTTCAATCTACATACATCTTTTTGCAGCTTCATCATACGATAAGATTTTCGTCGATGTACTACCCATATTTTCATATTTTTCTCATCTCGTTTGATTCCCCTAGAAGAAAACTCGAAATTGTTTTGTTGTTTTGGTTTGAAAGAAAAAGAAAAATAATAACAATTATTAATAATTGTGTCGAAGTCGTCAGCGATTATTATATTGGTTATCATGTTAAGCAAATAAAACTAATATAGATGTTTATTAGAAGTAGGAGATTTAGACCAGAGCGCCATCTTTTTATGGATGCGTGAATTGTAATGTTTGAGATGTGACGTGTCTTTGACACAGTCAAAAAAGGAAACTAGACAAAGTAAATGTCAGGAAAAAGAACACGAATGTTTTTCTTGGAGGTTTACACGTGAAAAAATCAAATTGGAAGAGAAATGAGTATCATCAATGAAATTTTTCTTGAATTTCTTTGAGAATTGAAAAAAAATCATAGATGTGTATTACAGCAAAGCTTTCGATACAGATGACAAATTATGTTTCACAAGCATTTATTATTTGACAGGAAAGTGTTTAATCACACGTATGCTCAATAATCATTAGGAAAGATAATGTATGAAAATGACGAAAGAAAAATACGAACTAACAGAAAGGAAAAAAAGAGAAAAAGAATGTATTACAATCAATCTTTCTTTGATTTTCCTTCTCCGTGTTGCATATGTATTAAAATTTCACTGATAATCAATCTTAATCAACCTAGTTCCGTTTTCGTTGTCTTAGATATATGAAATTCGACTCCGAAGACATCTAGTTCGACGTGATCTTCCAAATCGAACATCGTGCTTTTGCTGCTTTAATTATATTTTTTTATCAAGCGTCACGCTTGATCAATACATATATTTTGTTACTCTTCGACAAGGTTAGTTTTATTGTATATTTGCAGTAACCAAAGAGGAAAGAAACTGTTTGAGATACGTATACAAAACGAAAGATTGTTTTTATTTTAGAAGTGATTGATTCGAAAAACTTGAAAATGGCCAATGATGCAGCTGCGGATGAATTCTTCGATGCCGACGGTATATAATTCATGTTATTTTCCTTGTCTAAAGCTTATGATTGATGAACGACATAGTCATGAACGTAGGCAGACAACTTTAATATTACTGACGCGTGTTCTCGACATATAATGATTTATGATCTTGTCCTTTGAGTAAAGTGTCCGAACAAAACGATAGACGTTCATAGTAACTTTTTCAAATCAATACTACCGAATTGTCTCTTCACCCGATTTCACTCATCGATGTTAGAAACAATACTAGATTGTCTACAAAACTAGAAGTAGAAACAAAATGTGGCTGTCTTCAGATATGATAGAACATTTGTATTAGCACTAATGACAAATAGATTTACCTGCTGGTGCTTTTTCATCACTAATCATTTGAAACAAATGAATAAATACCCCCGAATATCTCTCCTCTTATATAGACATCGATCATTACACGAATGGTATACAACGTGACTTGATGAGGAGTTGGAATACCCTCTCGCGAAAGCAATTCGGTCGGTATGTATCCTCTTTCTAACCAATAATTAATCTTTGAATAACAAATGGCGTGATCTAAGATGACTAATTAAAGAACTAAGTCTTCTCTCTTCTTCGTTTTTTTCGCTAGTAAAACACATGAAACAAAACGATACGTAGTCAGGTATACATTATTTATTCGGATGAGTGCGCAGATAAATCCATGCGATGTACATTCATCACACTTCACGTTATTCATATCTTTCGTATTATCATTTTCTTTTCTTCATTCTTCTGCTATATAATATTCAATCCGACGAGCATTTTCGTTCTTCTTTTGTTACACTCTCGAATTTGAGTTATTAAGTACAGTATACGAAAGCCACACCGCTCTTTAGTTTTCATCCTAATGGCATCATCGGATAATCTATATTCTTCTTTAAAGAAACATGCTGGACGGTAAGTTGAAATGATGACAACTAACCAAGAACAAGAGAAAATTTGTTGGCTTATTCTCACTAACACCTTGTCGCTTTTGTTTAGAACAAAACTTCCAGTATCAATGTTCGATCGGTCGCAAATAAGTATTTGGAGTATACTTAAACAATGCATAGGCAAAGTATACTCAATGATTAATAAAAGGAAACGAGTTGCTTTTCTTTTGTCTACAAATAGGAACTATCGAAAATCGCCATGCCGATTGCGTGGAATGAACCTGTTTCATTTTTACAACGATTTACAGAAAATGTACTTTATTCATACTTACTTGACAAAGCTGATGAATGTTCAGATCCGATTATGCGAATGCAAGTATGTTCAATTGAACATAAGAAAAAGTCGCTTTCATGTATCTTGTTATTAAGTACGTTGCCGCATTTGTTGTGTCATCGATCGCAAGTAATATTGATCGTTTATCAAAACCATTCAATCCCTTGCTTGGTGAAACTTATGAATTTACTCGGTGAGTGATGATGAATTCAATTAGTCTAACATGGTATCTTCTCTTTCAACTGATTTTAGTGACGATTTACCTTTTCGTTATTTCTCGGAACAAGTTAGTCATCACCCGCCTGTTAGTGCGTTTGTATGTGATTCAAAAGATGGAGGGGCTCGATGGAAATTCTATGGAAGTATTTTACCAAAAGCAAAATTTTCTGTTAAGAATATGGAAGTGAATCCGAAAGGATTGTTAACATTGGAATTGAAACGGTAACCCATAGCTAAACCATCGACTTTTCTCTCAATCTATTTATTCCTTTTCAGACATAAAGAAGTCTACACATGGGAAAGTGTCACTTGTACAATTCATAATATTGTCGTCGGTCGACTTTGGTTTGAATATGTAAGTTGATGGCTTTCGCGTCGGATAAAACTTCCATGGAATTTTCCTTCACAGCATGGTACTGTAGAAATTGTTAATCATTCCAATAAGATGAAAACAGTTCTCAATTTCAAACCGTATTCATGGTCATCGAAAGAATTGCATAAAGTTGAAGGTTACATTCTCGATTCTCGGTAGGATATCTGTATTTCATTTCCGTTGAACAAAAACACCTGAATTTTATGAATAGTAAACACAAAGTACGTGGCCTGTATGGTTACTGGACAGAAGCTTTGTATTCGATTGATATTGAACATTTTGAATCGTTTTTAAAACAACAAAAAAAAGAGGCAAAACAAGCTTCGAAGAATTCTCAATATCGTGCCACAAGTTCGGCAGCCTCGGCAGAAGGTGCCGATCCGGATGAAGATGTACCAGATATTGATGTATCTCACGAACAACTTAATCTACCACCGAATTCATTAACGCTCTGGCGAATTATTCCAAAACTGGAATACGCCGATCAAGTAAAAGTCGCACAAATTCAGTGAAAAAACATTTTGCTTTTCTATGGCTTTCTTCTAGTATTACAATTTTTCGATATTCTCCATGGCACTAAACGAATGGACTGAAGAAGATCGTAAGACACATCCGCCATTGCCACCAACTGATTCGCGATTTCGTCCGGACATTCGTATCATGGAAGAGGGTAACATTGACCGAGCTGGAGATGAAAAAACTCGTCTCGAAGAAAAACAACGGCAAGTGAGACAAGCTATGGAAAAACGTCGAGAACATTGGCAACCAAGGTAAATCTTTCACCCGATGTTTGCAAACTAACCTCGATTAATTCTTCTTTTCAGATGGTTCCGTCTTGCTAAACATGAAGTAACTGGAGATGAAGTTTGGGTATCCAATGAAAAATACTGGCAACGAAATTGGTCAAATTGTCCAGACATCTATTAATCTGCAGTTATACTTACATATCGACGGTGCTCATTTCCTTTTTCTTATGTCTATAAATTGATCTTGAATGTCATTTCATTGCATGGATAGACATATTTATAGTTAAACATAATTTCGCTCAATATAAATACAAACTATTGAAAAAAAAAACTATAATAAAACCTCTATATGTGGACACTGACTTCTTCTTTCAGCCCCAAAACTAATAATAACTTCTATAATATCGATGATAGATAACTCGATATCTTCACAAAGAATGAAGATAGAATATGCTGTGTACATTAGACTATGCCAAACAATTAACCAGTACATGTAACAGAAAGACATCAGAAAATAACAAGACAATTAATTTTATTCTTCTGAGAAACGATTAATCCTACTGCTACTATCCTCTTTTCATAGTCTTTATGCCCGTAGATCAATTTCTCAAAAGAAAATTTGCTATGACCAGTTGTTTGATCAGATAAACTGGCCTTTCAATATAAAAAAACGCTCTACATCGCTGTCTAGAAGCTTCGCTCATGGCTGTTGCTCCAATATATTTCTTTACAGAATGGTCCACACGTATTCCAAACTCTAGCGTACGCGATGAATTTCACTCCGTATTATTTATGAAGAATAGCTAATTAACGATAATATTCATCACATTAGTTGAATTTTATCATTCACTGAGGCAAAAAATGGTAGTACTAGATTTGAAACAGATTGAAAAATTCTGAGTGAAAATTGGTAATAGTAAACACTTCCATTAAGTGCTCACTTTTGATGAGATCGATTAACATTCACGTTACAGAGGTTGCACTATACTTTCTCGTACTCTAATGCTGAAATGTTACAAACGAACCTGGTTTTCTTCTTCTGAAATCGATTAGCGGAAAACTCGAAAATGAATGTCGCAAATACGTGTAATTACGTTTGTACTATCTATTTGCTGTAAACTCGACTAAACATACGCATCTTTTCATTCATGTCTAAATACGTGTGAAAAAATATATTCCTTTAGACAATTACATCGTACACTTAAAGAACGGTCGGTTTGATCATTATATTGTGTTCTATGCATTGAGTCACGATTGTTTTCACCTGTGGCTTATACGTAAACCGTTATATGTTCGTAAAGGACGCACTTTTGCCTTAATTGAGAATGATGCCTGGGTTTAAGTATGGGAACGCAAAAGCATATATATATACAATCTACACAATTTTCTTTCTTCATTCAATCAGATTACATTCGCATTACAAACAAATATGCCTTCTGCTCAAGTAGCTGTCATTACAGAGAATACTGTCGATGTCAAATCACCGTCTCAAAGTTCGGAAAAACAGCAGGTCATAGAGATGCGCGATGGTGACACTTTGCAAGTTCAAATGTCTGTTGATGGTGCTCAAATCATATCCGCGTTATCACCACGTATCACAGTGACCTTTCATAAGGTGTCCAAAGTAATCAACGTTCCCGCCAAAATGATCGATCCAACATCGAAAGAGCGATTTATTCAACGAACTTTACTCGATCAAGTTTCTGGCCAAATTCACCCGGGACAAGTCGTTGCGTTGATGGGTCCATCAGGTTGTGGTAAAACAACCCTGTTAAATACACTTGCCGGTCGAGCATTGAGTGGCGTCACTGGCGATATTTGGTTCAACAAGCAACGCTATGATAAAGCCATGAAGCGTAAACTCGCTTATGTTCTTCAGCAAGATCTATTTTTCGAAATGTTAACTGTCAAACAACAATTGACATATACGGCTCTGTTACGGTTACCAAATAACCTATCCAAACAAGATAAATTGGCCCAAGTTGAACAAATTATTGACCAATTACGTATTCGAAAATGTGCCAATACGCCAATCATGTTAGTATCAGGTGGCGAAAAGAAACGTGTCAACATTGGAACGGAATTGTTAACAAATCCCAGTGTTATCTTTCTTGATGGTAAGTTTTTCAAAGATTAATACCATTTTAAGCAAAACAAAGCTCATTCGTTCCTTTTTCTTTCTCTAGAACCAACATCCGGTTTGGATAGTACATCAGCCGTTGCTCTAGTAGAAGTGCTTCGTGAATTAGCTATGCAAGGCAAAACAATCATTACATCGATCCATCAGCCATCGTCACAAATATTTCAGTCGTTCGATCAATTGATACTCTTAGCTGATGGGAAAACGATTTATATGGTAAATTGAGTCATCTATCTATTCGTTTGAAAATAACGCAAGGTATTCTGTTTTAAGGGTAATCCGTCTAATGCTCTCGCGTATTTTGCTACAATGGGACATCATTCTCCAGCACAATACAATCCAGCTGATTATGTTATGGATCTGGTGAATCAAGATATGAGCATTCGCGAAGAACTTAAACAAGCCTATCTTAAAAATCGAATTGTAGCCGATGGCAAAGCTATATCATCACAATCTTCGTCTGCCGCTCAGCAGTATCTCTTTCCTGAACCATCTGGTAATGAAGCAGATTTAACCAATCCAGACAATGTAAATTTGATTCCGACTAAAAAGGAAGGCAAATGGCCACTGAGTTTTCTGCCTCAAATGTTAATTCTCTGCTCTCGGTCATTTCGCTTAACTGGCATGTCTCAACTGACATTGCTTAATACTATGCAAGCTTTGGGTTTAGCTATCGTCAGCGGCTTATGTTGGTTACGAATGGATTTTAGCGAAGATACACTCAGTGACCGTTCATCATATATTTTCTTCCTCATGACATTCTGGCCATTGCAAACATTAATGGGTGGTCTCCTATCGTTTCCATTCGAACGATCAGTTATTGAAAAAGAACGTGCAAGTGGTTCATATCGTCTATCATCCTATTTCATAGCCAAATCTCTAGCCGAAGGTCCATTGAAACTTATTTTGCCAACATGCTTTCTTATTATCAGCTATTGGATGGCCAATATTAACCCAAACTTTGGTATTTTTCTCGCCATTCTCGTGTTTCAATTGGTCGCTATTCTTGTGGCTGAATCTCTTGGTCTTCTACTTGGTGCAGCATTAAAAAATCTGCATCATGCAATCACTGCTGCAACAGTCATCCTACTCTCTCTTATGTTGGTCGGTGGATTTTTCGTCAAACATCTTCCTCATTGGTTAGGTGTCTGGGGTAAATGGTTATCATTCTTTAAGTATTCATATGATGCCTGTTTACAACTACAGTTTAAAGGTGACCGAGTTTATTCATGTGTCGATGGTTCAATTATTGCTTCATGTCGAAATAATACTAGTGGGACGTTTTATAGCAAAGATGCACTCCAATATTTTGATATTGGAATTGGCATTGGTTGGAACTTTTTCGTGCTCATTGGCATGTTCTTTGCTTTCCGAACGCTGGCATACCTGGCTTTACGTTTTATCAACAATCATACCGGTCGTGCATAAGACTTTAAATGTGCATATTTTCCCTTTGTTTTTATATAATATTTCCCTAAATAGTTGACAAATAAACATTGTAAAAAGAAATTCGACCCAGTATTTTCTTATTTTTGTCTGTCAGTCGGCTGTCGTTGTCGAATTAGATAATGAATAGCGATTAAAGTCATATCGAGATCCGATTTTGATATATGACAATCGGTTGCACTATTGTCTGGAAAACGTCGTAGAAATTCATCTTCGGAACGGAATAAAACAAACCGATTTATTTCTTCTCAAATCAGATAAAAAGAAACATCAACGAAACGATAGGGAAAAAACTAGAATCTTGTTTTACATATCGAGCCAGGCATGTTCATTTGTTGTGCGTAGCAATTGCATATGTGTATGATTAGCAATAAGAATAGTTCCGCGTGCATCGATAAATTCGAATTTGGTTGGCCGGTGAATGTTTGTAAATAGCTGACCAAGCACATGACTATTCAAATCCTTAATTTCAACCATTAGATCATCGTATAGTGAGTAATAACGATGGAATGGATCGAGTAAAACCGGCAAGTGTGGAAGGTTCAATTCGAAATGATGTCGTACGATAGCCCGATTAGCTTCGTGTCGTGTTTGAGATTGTTGGCTACCATGCCAAAGAACGAGAACGTTATCACAAGCTACACCGAGAAAATATGGTGCGCCGATTGTCTCACCAGGGCATGAATGAATTAAACCATGAGCAACTGCTCCATCATCATTAATCAACGACATACGACACTATAGAAAAGAAGGAATCTATCATGAAGATAAGATCAATATCAAAGAAATCTACAGTATGTGCTTGAGGATCTAATTGTGTATAGACGATGTGTTCTTCGGTGGTATTTGTTTCAAATTTAGTCCAACGTTCATTGAGTAAATAGTCATCTTCTTGTTCATGAATAGTGATGCCTGTTCGTCGATCGGAACTGAAAAATAATCGTTCGCCAGACTTCGTATTGACAAGGATATGTTCGAGATGGCGATGGGCATGATCTAGCCATGGATGTTGTAGAATGTTCTTTGTCCATAGTTTTGGATTGACGGGTTCAATCGCGCCGAGTTTAAGTTCTTTTTCAATCCAATGACGCGTCGCTTCACGGCAAAGATCAGCATCGTGAAGTTTATGGCATGCACAATGCGGATTCGTTTTGCATGATTGCAGACAATGTGAATGACTTGGAATACAATGTGACGGATTTTTTGTTGAATGTATAAATGTGGCCGGGCAAACACATGCCGTCGACAGCTTACCTATCTTAACACACGGTGTCCATGGTTCTGTCTAATAAAAAGAAGTTTGGATTATTAGAAGAAAGTTGGTTTGGACGTACATGATCTTGTGATAACAATTCAAGATGAGGCATGATGCGTCCTTCTTCCATTTGCCGACATGTATTTCGTCGGGTAAGAACGATAACCAGAAGTGTTGTGCCAAGTAATAAAAGTAACGCTAATAAAGTCGGATACAGATATGATTTGATGCTTGATAATCGAGATTTAAGCAAATGTTTATCATTGTAATCAGTCGTATCGGCGTACATTTGTAGTTTTTTATCCGCAGAAGACGAATTCACGTTCGCGGTTGAATCAGGAACCATGATAATGCGCACAGTATCTGACAGTGACGAGAAAATACAGAAGAATAAAGTTCGTCGATGTTTACTTCGATGTTTAAATAGTGCAAAGAAGTGAAAAGAAAGCGCAAGAGAGAGAGATTACTTCGAAAACGTAATATAGATCGCGATTAAATCAATAGAAGAAGAAGAAGAAGAAAAGGCGTGTTTAATATATTGTTTTCATTTTCCTTGGGGAATCGTTCTGGTCCATGTAGTTTGATATGATTAATAAATACAATGAAATTTGACAATGCAATATTGTTAATTTATCATCCTAAAGTTCTCTTCTTTTCTCCCGAGTTTGGTCATTTTAGGTAATCAGTTAACATTAATAAGATAAACATTTTACTAATAGTTCATGACATCAACCGAAAGAAGAAGGAAAAAAGCTAATATTTTCTCGTCTACGTGCTTCTATTACCAACGAGACGTTAATCAACATTCTATTCATTGTTTACTGTGAGAAATTAAAATTGAAAGTATGAATAACTTTTTTGTGCGATATAAACATTTCACTGATGAATCCAGGAAATTTCCATTTAAACGGATCATTTAATTATTCGATGTCGTTTGGCCTTATCTCGGCTGGTTGCATAAGATGATTTCTGAGCTAAAGAACGTCTTTTCTTCGACTTGTTCGAGACAACTAACACATTGATAAGAATGCAAAATAGATGCTAATCGAAACGCATGAACAATCATTAGATGGCTTGTCAAACATATATAGATATAAGATTGCTTGGGTTTCAAATAGTGTTTCCATTTGTTCTTTGTCATTAATTCGTCGGGATACAAATGGATCTTGTCTAAACACTAATAAATATTTTTTCTAACATTGATTCGAGCCGAAAAACGGAAAATCATGTGCGGATGATAGATGAGAAAAATAAGGAAAGAAACGTCTCGATATTTTCCTAGACAACGTCGACATTTGCAGAGAAATACGAGATATCAGAAAATCGAACGTTGAATGACTTTTTACTCGCCTCATTTCCGCTATCAGCAGCCTGAGCAGTATTATCCGACATTGTATGTATGCAACGGGCACTCTTGATTTGTTTATTCAAATCTTTTGCCTCTCAATGATGTCCTTCGATTTTTTGCTCTTCATCAAACAGAGATTGATCGAGATCGATAGATGACACATGTGTATCTCCCTACATATGTATGATAGTTCTATGCTCAGTTGATAATATTTTGCGATTGACATTTGTGCTGCTCACATACTTCTTTTCCTCGCGCGCTCTCTCTCTCCTGCGCGCCGTGGTAGTCGTAACACATGCATCCGGCAATGACGATTTATTGATTCGTTGATGTTTCTGTTTCTTCTCCTGTTGTTCGTGTCACTGTTAACGACGACAATGATTAATTATCTTGTTGAAGAAGTAAGACCTTTGTTTTACTGAACAGTTGTCATTCTTGATCGAACCCCTGCGGCAAAGAGTTTAGCGTTGGCGTTATCATCGTCTCATTGTCACTCGATAAAAACTATCCGAAAAAAAAATAGTGAAATGTCAAGTTTTCCTTCTGTGTGTTTTTTCCTTTTTCTTTCCCTTACTATTTGATTTCAAGTATTAACCCTACGGGTGTTTCATGTTCACATTCAAATAATAACAGATGACGATCGTCAAAGAATAATAGCAAGCATAACGAAAAACATCATACATAGAATCTTCTTCCTCCTTCTCTCTCTCCTCCGTCTCTTCTATGCATCTGTGACACTGGCAAAGAGTGTATGTACGAGTCTGTATGTTAATCAGTTCCTCAATATTTTTATGCTCGAGAGTTTGCCAAGGTAGGATCGGAAAAGGAAAAATGGCATTGGCATTAAGCATTCTTCTTCGATTCGCAACAAATTAAACTCATTAAGGTAGAATTTTCAATGAGTCTGCTTCGGGAAAAGTAGAATCCTGACAAGATGGCAATCTTTCGAGATCTAAAAAACGTGACTAGATCTCTTTGAGTTGGTATTTTCTTCAACTTGTGCTTTTCTCTCTTTTTCTCCTGCTTCTTCTTCTCTTTCGTCTGCTTTTTCCTTATCTTTCTCGTTCTGTTACTTGATAGCTAGTTTCTCATCGCATCAGTCAAATGAATGCCAATGTTTATCGACTGTAGGGGATTGGTCTCTGCGAAGGAGTTTCAGCGTTCATCGATGATGAAAATATTGAGAAAACAAAATGTATGTATTTGTCTTAGCTTTTTTTTTTCGACAATCCTCAATAGCCAGATTGATTGCTCGTTCATCATACTGAGTATTGCTGATTAGACATGAAGAATGAAAGAGGAAAACTAAGAAGTCGAATGAGAGAAAAAAAATAGAATGCAAGTAAAGATTACTCAGTTTATCGATTGAGTGTTCGACTCTTAATGTCTTTCTTTCTTTCTTTTTCTCATTCTCTTTTGTTCTATATTTCCTAATTAATAACGAGATGCAGATTCGATCTTCTTGTCTACACCACTAACTAACTTGAGATTGTCTGTTGTACTAATGTAAAGAAGTTATACTATCCAGTCAAGAAAGAGAGCATAAGTCCTTTGACCGAGACAATGAGTAAACATCGGCAAGATTGGTAAGGTCGTATATGGATAATAGCTTATGTCACTTAATGTTCATTTCTTTATATAAATACCCATTTGGCCATTTTCCCTCGATGGTCTTTACGTGTTAGCCTAGTTTTCATCTTGATGACAACTGTTGATATTGATTTGATGTGCTACTCTTTTCATGCTTAAAATTGTTTTCGAAGGGAAAGAAAGAAAGAAAGAATCTTATAGATACAAAGAACACCAATTGATGCGATTCATATTATTGTCAACTATGAAAATGACTGTATTATGTCGTAGTCAATCATTTTCTTTTCCAGTCATTATATTTTTGAGAAATAACACCAGTGAATTATTTTCTAGTCAATGCCATTGCTAGAAAAGTTCGACGTCAACATTACTAACGACATATTGTTGTCAAAAACGATGAAAATATCCGTTCTCTCATTTCTGCTCTTCCTCCTCTCTTCTTTATCGTTTTATGTGTCGAGCAATCATGATTACCTGTGTAACGTCATATATATATATAATAAGAAACATGTTAAATAATCCTATGCTTGGGATAGAATAGCAACACAAATGATGATGATGATAATGACTAGCTCTAATTGTCTTTAGATATGCGCATCCCCAAAGAAAACATTCTCTTCATTTCGCTATCGCATAATAATCATTGCTTCAGTTCTATTACGAGACGAATCAAGCATCTTATAAGCGATTTACGCTTCTCATCATTCACTGATGATGAGATGAGATCGATCAAAGAGATAGAAGTAAACATGTAGTGTAAGCATGCGCGCGATATTGGTAGCGCACTTGCTTTACAGTTGGTGTCACTGTTGATGAAAACAGCAGGAAGACAGAAAGAAGAGAGGAGAGAGAGAAGGAAGAGAACATAGGCTATACTGAGACAAGAAAAGCAAGAGAAAGAATACAGTGCAGAAGCATAAAGAATTTCATTAGTGACAAGGAATAAGATGCGCGCTCCCAGTATTTACATATAGGACCGAGAGCGATTGACGCAAAAGCTATTGTATTGTTCGCATCTTTACAAAATGTGCAACGACGTTCATAAGCGTTGCTAATTTAAAGACGACGGGGACGCAAAGCAAATCAAATGTAACTATTATTTGATGCGGTTCATTTGTTTGTAGTTTTGTCAAGAGAATCTTCACTAATACTTTTCCGATCTCTTTTCAATTTTCACTCCGCATCAAATTAATAGATTCTTCCAGACTATTTCCTCCTTTTTTCTCATTCTATTCACAGATAAAATAAACATCAGAGTATACGGCAACAACAACGAGCAAACATCAATTTACTCTTCGCATCATCGAGCTGTACCTGTGTATGTGATCACGTGTTTAAACTTCTTCGGTATTCTTACTCTTCCTGCCGTTATTGAATAACATCGTTCACATGTCGCGAGCTATACAACGTCTGATGAAAGATTATCGAAAGGCGGAGAAATTGGTGGGAAATTCAGGCAATGAACCCTTCGTTGATTTGGCCAGTGCAGCTTCATTCACAACGCAAACATATGCACAGACAATGGCACAGATACGGCGAGATCCTGAGTTGACTCCTAACGAGAAAAAATATCTCGTTGCCGTTGAACGTGAGTAAAAGTCTGTCTTTCATATTTAGGTTTACTTCAAAGCATACTTAGATGGAGTCATTAATCTTAAATAGAACTCGACGCCGTACTGCATCATTAAATAAAGAAATGATGAAAAAGAGACTCGAATTTATGATTGTAGATCATATCTATGTGTACCATTGACATGCCTAAGAAGACCTCGAGGCAAAAGCAGGACATTAACCATGAAGATTATATCAAATTCAAAACAAGGCAGATAGATAGAAAGAACGATGTCGAACTAATGGAATTCCTCTGTGTCTCTGAAAAAAAAATGCAAGGATAATGCCGAAAGAAATTAGTTCGTTCTAATCGAGGAGCACGGCACAGATGTTTCGACATTTCTTGAATATTTAAAGAAATTTATTCGATTGACGATGTTTATGTTTATAGGCGGTGATATGGCGACAACTCGGCGCTATCTGGATATCGCTTCTCATGCATCAACAATTTTACTTGATGATGATGTATCACTTACACCGATAAATATTAATTGTCTTGATCCATTAGGACGTAGCGCATTGTCGATAGGTCTGGATTTATAAATCTCTAATTGAATTATCAACAACGTCGGTTTTTCTTTCTTTGTGTTTGATTGTAGCTATTGAGTATGAAAATATCGAAATGATCGAATTACTGCTCAGCTATAATGTTGATACAGGTGAAGCGCTGCTGTATGCCATCGACGAGGAATTCGTTGAAGGTAAATGAACTATTGGTTTACAATTGATTAGATAATCGTTGTATATAATCATATTCTTGACAGCTGTAGAATTACTTCTTCAACATGACGATCTAAAACAACAACAGCACAAGAACAACAACAACGACGAAGATAATAGTCGAGTAAGTCAGTTGTACATCTTTTTTGTTTATTAATGATAAAGGACATCATCACTCTGTTCTATCTCAGAATTTGATCGATGTCATCAGTAGATAATTTGCTACTAGAAAAGAAAATATTGACAAAGCTGAAATCCAATTTCAAACAGTGTTTTTCTTATCATGAGAATCAAAGATCAGATGATTATCGTGTCATCTCGATAGTTATGATTACATAAAGAGAAAGCAATTAGCTAAACAATTCCTACGAATAGAAATAACATCCAATTCTTCTTTCTAATTAAGTACTCGAATGCTCAAATTCTAAACGATAAATCCAATCCATTATTCACCTTGGCCCAAGATGAACTTGAAAAAGAAAAGAAAGAGCAACAACATCAAGATGTTACTCACAAGGTAAGCTTCGACATCTCGCTCTCAATTAAGTAGACTCAGTTTTCACATTGCATACGTAAATGAATGCATGTTATTACATATATATCTATGTGGGGAGAATAGTTTAAATCGGCCTGGTCTTACTTACGTCCATCGAAAACAAATGCTTTATCGATGAATGAAACTGGCACTACCGAGGATGAAGAGGTAGGTGATTTTGTTGACTAATACAGACAACAAAATCTACAAAGCGATTACAAACAACCTGCCCTCCTTATACCTTGTCTATCTACCAAGATATTTTCTTTGCAATTCATTGCTTGGCATATTACCGTTGAGTTTCTTTCGCAATCGATCAGCTAAAAGATAGCATTTCTTTGCTTTGTGTACTATTTATCTACTAGTTTAGCTTATACCTTCTGCATGACAAAATCGGGTGATTTTTTAAATTATTTTTCATCCGTCCCTATTCTTTAATTTTACTTATTATTTGCAATGTACACTGGTATCTTCATACAATCGTTTTGGTTATTTTTTTGTACCGTTCTTCTTCTTCTTCTTCTTCTTCTCCTTATTCTTTGTTTTTAGAATCCGAAATCTAAATGGGCATTTCTCCTGCAGGCAGTACGAAAGAAAGAGCAGCAGCAATCGGTAGGCGTTCTGACCACATTCAAAACGAGATATATCAATATAATCTCTTCCAGTTTTTTTCACATTTTGACGTGCATGACACTTGTTAATGATTGTCGTCGCTGCTCCCTTTCACTTTCGCACACACACACACACACACGTACTTTTCTTTTTGTTGCATATCTATTCACAAGCGCCTATGATTTATTCCTGTTGTTGCCTTTCACTTCTGTTCACGCAATGTCACAGATAACAAAAAAGAGTGCAACACCCACGTAGATTTTTTTATTATTTCTCTAGCAGCTTGTGTTGCGTGTGAGTGTGAATAGAAACTTGTACATGTTTAGTTTGATTGTGAATGTATCTCGGAAAATCCTACAGAACGCAACAGTATTCATACCCTATAGGCTACCTGACTAAGCAAACGAAACCACATGACATTTATTTGCACAATAGTTGTATGTGTGTGTAAACAAACAAATCATTTCACATTAGGAAAACAAAACGGTGGATTTGTGCTTTTCAATACATTTATACATGTTTTAGGTAACTGAACAATTGAATTTGAGCACATCTCGATCGTATACACCTGATATTACACCAGTTATATTGGCTGCTCATCGAGATAATTATGAAATACTTAAAATTCTACTTGAAAGAGGTATACAAATATGATTTGTTGGCACATTTACTTACGTATCTAGATATGAGATTGGTAACATTCCCTTGTGTCCTATACTTTCGAATATTGGTACTGCGAAGAGCTGAATGATACTTAGGATAGGGTTTATCCTTCTTTTCGAGAATAGATCTGATGCCTTCATTCGATTCTCAGTCTAGTGTGTCTTGAACAAAATCAACTAATTAGAAATAGATTCTCGGCGATGTTCACATTCTGTACCCATTTTTGATCTTGAGAAATAGACCTTTTAAGTATGATCGATCAATGAAGACGTCGAAGTCGGACTTACTAGTTCTAGTGATTCGTATTTTCCTAATCATTTTCGTTTATTCTAGGCGAAAAAGTAACCGAACCACATGATGTTCGTTGTGATTGTGAGAAGTGTATTGTATATAATAAAGAAGACAGTTTGCGACATTCGCGATCGCGCATAAATGCCTATAAAGCTCTTTCATCTCCATGTTACATATCATTGTCAAGTCGTGATCCCATAATGACCGCATTTGATTTAAATCGTGAATTGAAACGTTTATCGCGGATCGAAAATGAATTCAAACAAGAATATGAACAGCTTGCTCAGCAATGTCAAGAGTATAGTGCAGCTCTCCTAGCTGAAACTCGTTCGTCGAAAGAATTGGAAATTATTCTGAACTATGATTCTGAAAATCCACCCGTTCTGTCCGAAACACCAGAGAAGATGCATTTGTCAAGATTAAAACTAGCCATTCGTTATAAACAGAAAAAGGTAGACACTCTTGCAGATAAAGTTCCATTTTTTATTCGTTCATTTCTAGTTTGTTTCACATTCACATTGTCAACAATTATTGGCTTCACTATGGTACGAAGGTTTGCCAGGTTTCCGTCGTCGTCACTCAGTGATAAAAATATTAATAACTGCACTTGTTGGCCTACTGTTTCCAATTTTATCAATTGCTTATTTAATCGCGCCACGTAGTAGTATCGGTCGAATTATGCGACAACCGTTCATCAAATTCATTTGCCATTCGATTTCTTACATTTTCTTTCTCAGTGCGTATACAGATGTTTTGCTTGGTTGAAGAAGCTTTCGCAACTATACATTTTTTTATTTAAGTTTTACTGTTTGTTGTTTCATTGCGTATTGATTTTGGTAAACTGCTGTCGGGTATAGAAGATGAAGTGAATGAAAGGCGTGGTCCACCGCCTAATCCTGTCGAAATTGCGGTACGAAAAATCTCTATGAAACTAAGAATTTGCCTTCATACTTTCTTTCGTTCAGATTATGTTCTATGTTGCTGGATTTATCTGGGCAGAAATCAAACAGCTGTATCAAGAAGGCATACATCAGTATATGGTAAGTGAACCATTCGGAAGTACTTCAAGTGCCAGTGTTCATTCTGCTAGGCGGATACGTGGAATTTATTAGATTGGGTTACGAATTGTCTTTACGTCGCGACGATCGTTCTTCGCGTGATGGCTTTTATTAAAGTATGGTTTAATCAAATTTGAAAAGAATCTCATTGCAGTGCTTGTAGGTCAATCGAGAAGAAACTGATCTTCAACGGAAATTGATCAGTGTCCAAAACACTCCTATTCCATCCAACATTACCCATACATCTGTACATAATTTATCTACAGGACCAGTAACGTTTTCTACTGGTCACAATGTCCGTCGACGAGATTGGAATGCATGGGATCCAACGTTAATCTCCGAAGGAATATTTGCCGCAGCAAATATCTTCAGTTCATTGAAACTCGTCTATATTTTCACGATAAATCCACATCTAGGACCATTACAGATCTCCTTGGGACGTATGGTTCATGATATATTGAAATTTAGTGTTCTGATTCTACTTGTTGCGTTCGCATTTGCGTGTGGCCTCAATCAGTTATTTTGGTACTATGCTCGAATGAAGAAAACTGAATGTGATCAAGATTCAACACCTGATGAATACTGTGCAAAAGAGATTCATAAACATTTTTCAAAGTAATGGATACTTTTTTCTTAGATGAGTTGTGTTAGAAAGATTCTTTTTTCTTTCTTTGTTTTAGTCTGTTTGAATCGTTACAAACACTCTTCTGGGGAACGTTTGGTCTAATTGATTTACAAACGTTTCAAATCTATAAAAAGCATACTTTTACGATGTTTATTGGCTTGTTAATGTATGGAGTTTACTCATCCATTATGATCATCGTCTTATTGAATATGCTCATTGCTATGATGAGTAATTCATATCAATACATTGCGGTAAGTGATTCGCTATTTTCGTTTCTAATGCATAGAAATATCTATTTAGAATTCCACGGAGACTGAATGGAAATTTGCACGGTAAGTAGAAGTGATTGTCCAATCGAATAATTTGATGTTTGTCTCGGTTAAAGGGCAAAACTTTGGATTAGCTATTTCGAAGAAGGTGGCACGTTGCCTCCACCATTCAATATTGTTCCAAGTCCGAAATCGATTTGCTATGGCTTTTCGTACATGTACCGCCGGGTTTTCGGTTGTTCAAAAAAGCATCTGAGAAACAGATGGCAAAGTATCAAGGTAATTGAAGAACCTATCGAAATCACCAGTCATTATAACAGCTATATTTGTTAATCTACTCTAGAAGTTACTAAGTAAAATCAACGAACGCGAAATCAAATACCAAACAGTGATACGTGAGTTGGTCAAACGGTACATAATGAAACGCCAACAAAAGGATCAAACAGAAGGCGTGACAGAAGATGATCTAAATGAAATAAAACAAGATGTATCTGCATTTCGGTATGGCATTCCGCTGAAGGCGCTTTCTCCCACAACTCTCTCGTTCTTCATGTGCGTTTAGATTTGAACTATTGGAAATTTTGAGTACGAATGGCTTCAAAGTGCAATCGATGAAGAAAAATCCAGGTTTGTATAATTGAATCAACGTATGAAAATGTTATCTTTTGTTCATAATCAACATCTTAGACACAGGCAAATTCGAACCAGTAGAGGAAACAATAAGATGTGAGAATGTTTGCTGTGACTTGATTGCACTTCTTCTTTTCTTCTTATCTCATTCGTCTCGAAACGGAGTTTTTCAACACTTTCATTCGTTTTAGCTGCACGTGTTGGTCGAAAACGTGGCAAGATGAATCTGGAAAAAACAATTAACAAGAACATGTTCGATGTGTCAACATCAATTCGCGATACAAGTCCATTACAAACATCGGATTTGATGAAAAACGATTCACACGAATCATTCTCGTCCACACCCTTATCGTCAATCCTAGCACATCCGAAACAGAAGTTAACCGCCCAATTCAAACGCGCTATAACAATGATTAAACAACGAAGTGAACCAGCACATGAATCGACAACACCACAATTTCTCACTTCAACCTCGGTGCCTGATAAGTCAACCTTGTCGATCGATCCAACGTTTCTGACAAGTCTAATCGAAGAATCCAATCCTGATGATGAACAACATGAAAGATCGAACCTACCTTCATCAAAATCACAAACATGTGTGCATGTGAAATCGCCAACGCTGACTTCAATGTCTCATCATGAAACAAATTTAAATCCGCCGTTGACTTCAACTGTCATCAATTTGGATTCGAATACTCAAAACTATCATGATAATGAACATGATCTATCGTATCGCATGAAATCAAACTTTCAACATACGCAGCCGACTGTCAATCAGCAGATCATAACACCACACACAACTCCATCATCAACGGCCCTAAGTCGAACCCGGTCATCGTCCTCAACCACAACAGGTGAAGTAACGATATTAGAAACAATTCTTTAATCATGAATTTCTTTCATCATATCATTTCTTTGCATATATCTATTGTTTTCTTATTATTCATCGATATTGTTTTCCTATTATGTAAGTGCTACGCTTAAGTGCTTATAGATTAGACAGCTGCATGAGGCTTAAGATTTTGGTCGAACGTCATATCCAAGAGATAGTTTATTACATCGCTAGTGAGACTATTTTAATTCACATAGAATTGAAATGACGGTAAGTATCTTTGATTTGATACCTCTGTTTTGTTGAAATGTACATATATTTTTCAATACAAAACTATCGTTGACTTGATCCTTTATTTAGGTTATCTGAACCTATTACGTGTTGGTCGTGCACCTATGGCCTCTCCTGATCCTCTGTCGTTAACTTCTGACGAAAGTTGCCAAACTCCTGATTTAGAACTTCTTTAACTATACTCCGATGAATCTAGTTTTTCTTTGTGATATGATATTCTCTCGTGTTCAACAACAGTATTGAATCGACTTCATGTACATGCAACATATGATGCCTTATGATTCTCGTCTCTTGTTCTATATCCATATGTATCATTTGTCTGTGTGCTGTGTTCAGTTTTCATCTTCTTCGTCTTTGTGAGCTGCCCATTATCAGATAATGTATTCGATCTTATCAACATAGATTTCATACACATCTTATTTTGTTCCTATGATATATGTATAGTGTTCTTGTTTTCTTAAATTAACATAAAAACCGCCAGTTATTTTGTGAAAATATGACTTGAAAAGAAGATCTATGTTCCTAGAATGGCTATTGTGTTCCTGAACATCAGATGAATGCTGATACTTTTGTTCTGCTCGGTGTTCTATGACGACATCAACATATTGAAGGACGTGGGTGTTTTTTGATCATGAAAATTTCACGAAGATACTTTTTTGTGGTAAAACGAATAGAATTAGTAGAAATCATTTATCAATGATGAGTAAGACTTAATACGACACTTTCAACTCTCACTGGTGATCAAGAAGAATGTGCACAATTGAATTTGATCATCGAACTTCTTTTTACACATAGTCGATTACAAATAGCAAGTGAATATAGATGTAGATTTATTTGGAAAGAAAAATATTCGGAATCATAGTTTTGCTCAATGTTTGTCATCATCGGCTGGATTTTTGTAATGATTGGTAACATCTATAAATAAAGAATAGTATTGAATACTAATAGGTTTCATTCATCAAGAAGGATTATTAACACTCTAGATTTCAATCTAAAAGAGTCGATGACTTCACCCTCAAATCACTCAGCTAATAAGGACAAATATATGATGACATCAGAGCTGGAAAACACGCGAAGTTATTCGCTCATATAGAAAATGATAAATCTACTAGGAATACATGGCCGAATAAACAGGTTTACAAATTATTGTCATTACCGTTATCGAACTCATCGACTGATCGACCCCAGTGTTTCAATTGCGCCATTGTATCATGATATTGTTTCATCTAAACAAGAAAGAACAGATTGTTAGATGGAAAAAAGACAAATTTCCTCGGTCAGTCTTACGCGATCAATATTACGATCAGAGTCACTCAAAACATGATACTTAATTGGACGATTCGGAACTATTGACATAGGAAAAGAAAAGTTATCGATCATCAACATCCTTCAATCAAACGTTCACATACTGGATATATCCCGAAATAATTGATAAGCTTGACATGATGAGAATATGAGAAAAAGACAAATAGTTAGAGACAAGATAAGGTATGGACGATAAAGTGCCATGTATTCGTTGTTTGAGAAAAACTAATGTAAATATGTAGTTTTACGCTCAATGTATTATATATTCCAAGTAATTTTATTTCCTCTCTGAATAAACGCGATTGGCATTGATTAGTTCAGAATTTTGTTATTATTTTTGACATTTATGTCATCACGAATCATTTTGTCTGAGAGAAAAACCTTCTGTTTAATCGCACATGTCATGCAAGCAGTTTTCTTTCTTAGACAAATGTATAGAGCAGATAATTAAATTTACTTCCTGGTAAAAGAAAATACGGAAAAGCAGAATGTCTTCATGTTAATAATTCATTGTACACAAACTATTTTCTAAAATTCATTTCACCAAACGTCCTTGCGTAGGTGGTCTCGTTTCAACGTATGATGAGAGTAGAGATGCTCGATCAGTACAGATGATAACCGACTGGCCTAGACGATTTCATTTCTGATAGTTTCGATTCGGAGTCTAATTTTCAACTCGAGAAATCTCTTGATGTTCGAAGTTTATTAAAGATGTTCAAAACAAAGGTCAGCAAAGATTCATTATGTAACAGGTTGTGTTTAAGCATAGGATACGATCGGCATTCAATGCGGTACTTTGCGTAAAAACCATTTATGAAGTAGAAAGTCATACATTAGAGCTCGCGATCGACTTTTATCCTTTTTCGCAATCTTGGTTTCACGATACCATTTGGAATGATCAAGATCCAAACCGGATTCCATCGAAATCTATGCATATCTCATCAGTTTGAGTAGAAAAGGCTTGAAAAACTATTTACTTCTCTGCCATATTGCCGTTGAAGTGAACCTGTGTGAAAAAAAAGAAGAAAAAAGTCGATATAACATGTTAAATCCTATTGAAAATCTCACCGATCGTTGTGGAAAGATGAATAAAAAGTAGAGATAAAATGACAACACACGAGAATGTTGGATATTTCATAGCTGTTAAACAATTTCGCGTAATCTTGGGAGTCACAGGCTGACCTTAATCTTAATTGATGAGTAATAGGAAAGAAAATCTTTTTCTTCACAATTTATAGTCGTATTAACGCATCCATTTATCAACTGGAGAAGAAAATTAGGAATCTTCAGTAGTTATTTATAGAACAAACAACTTTCCTTATAGTACTTTAATTCGGTACTTTTCAAAAATGATTTAAATATATATCACAAACCAAGCATGTATTTCACACGCAACAATTCACGGCAATCAACTGTGAATTTTCTACAGACTCGTCGGAATCCATTCTACAGATGTTTTATACAAAGATACACCTTCATCGTTTTGAACTTAATTAACGCCATGCAGACGAATGATGACGTGAGAAAGAATTGGTATCAATTATGCGTGTATCTATTTTAAGAAGAAAATCTTCGGCACATTGATAGTCGAGATCACTTTTATTTCAGATCGTTGTGACTTTTGCGGACAAGAAAGTAATCAGTGACGTTTAAGTTGCATTGAACGGAAATTTGTAATAGATATTCGAATATATCCCTTGACGGAAAAGAGACAAGAGAGATGATGTAAAAAAGATTGATGTTGAAGTGAACAAACGACGGCAAATGAGAATATTTTCATCCATTTTATCATTTGTCGGACATGTTATCGAACCCTCGTAAACGAAAGAAACAAATAATTAACGTAATATACTCAATTTCACCGATCATATTTATAATCATTATGAAACATGATATATGTCAATAATTTCCAAAACAACCTTCTAGTCAAAACTGTATTAATCATCAATTACGAAAAGAAAACTTCATGATAAAATCGAACAGCTTTTTATTCTAAACATTAATGTTCTCATTAGCAATTACATATGTAGATGTATTTTTCCTCTCACAACCTATTCAATTAATTGTTGTCAAGGACATCTCATTCTTCATGGCCTATCATTACTTATTTTTCTTCAGTTCATCGAAGTTTAATTATGATTTGTAGAAAAGAAGAAGATTTCGACGATGAATCACATGAAATGATCGATATAAATAGTTCGATCGAGATTGTTCCGATGGCATCTTTTTCACGATGACTTGCGCGTGTTGCTAGTCTGTTTTCCAGACAGACCATTGATAGAGATCAGAAACATGAATTTTGATGAATGATAGTCAGCTGCTAGTTATGCGTTCGCCTTCGACGACGACACAGATTCTTCGAAATTTGCTTGGTTTGGTTTACTCATAATTATAAACGAACGATATAAAGACACTCATCGATCTCTCTTTGTGTCAAATGGACATTGTCGAAATGGGAGGATCCTTGTCAAAGAAATGAACAGGTTTAATGATCAATATATTCAACGTGTGAATCGAAGAGACTATCTTTGAAACAAGCGACAAAGTAGAATAACAAACGGATAGAAATGAAAACTGACATTGTTATTCTGGCAAGTGTCGACCGATCTGTATGTATGCAACAGCAATAGATAATCACCCATCTGTCTGTCACTCGTTTCCTTATTTCATTTCTTTTGCACGTCAGAGATGTGTGAGAGTCGGTAACGCCCACCCTCGGGCATACATATATCTGGCTCGCTTTCTATCAAACGAAGTCCGTTGCTCTCTTTCTTGTTCTTTTGCAAATGATCCAATTATCATTTTGATGTGGAGAAAATGAATAACAATGGAAATCTTTTGTCTAGGTGATAATTCACATCAAGAATGTCTTTATATTCAATTGCGTTTGGATTTGCGAGAGAGAGAGAAAGAAATTCGTTCATAGATGAGAGTTATACTCGTGTTCGATTAACTGACATCTAATGTGCTCCCTTTCTCATTCATCGTCTCGAAAGTGATTTCATTTTAGGGTATATACCTACGTGATGATGGTATGTCACACTCGTCCAACGTCGCTTTTTCTCCTATATACTGTCGATTAATTCAATGATTGATTGAATATATAGATAAACAAATATCAACGTCATCAAGCAAGGAGATGTAACCACCATGATCAAAATCAGTCGTTCGGTTGCTCTCGGGGTTTTTTCTTTTGCTAGTTGAGCGAAAAAAAGAAAGAGACCAAAAGAGAAATTCTTTTCCTCTGTATTGATCATATGCGGAAATATGTTTTGTGATAACCATCATTTACTAATTCATTTCATTTCTTGTTCAATACCGAACTATTCATTTGACAACTAATTTAAGTCGCTCTCTAGGTGGTATACAAGATGATAAAGCAGACTTGAAAACTCGAACTGTTGCATCATTCATCAATTTGTGTTTCCTTTCTTCAAACGCGTTCAACAAATATTGCCGCGTCGTAATTCGACTTGATTGACGACTAGATATTAGCTTTTTTTTTATTGCAAATCAAACATTATTTATCTTTTCTATCAGCCAAAAAAATTTGTACCAAATATCTATAGTGAAATATTATTACAGACCGAATAAAAAAAAACCTATTAATTATCATTTCTTCCCTCCTCTTCGTTCTCTCTTTTTGCTCTTGCTCTTTGTATTTTTCCAATCAGATAAGACATACTTCTCGTTTATCATTGGACGAAATCAACCATTTAATCAATCGGCCAATCGAGTTGCAAATAACTTCAGAACAAGAAAAAGAGAAAAAAAAACGCGCTGAGGAGAAAATGACTGTCTCTTGCCTTCTCTCATTTCCTTTCGCATGAATGCATTTATCTGATTAGTCGTCAGTAGAAGAAGACACAAATTGCCTTGCACATCGAACCATAAAACAAGAGAGAGAAGTAAGAGCAAGAGGAGAGAGAGGGAAAAAAGACGAAAGAAATAGAATCTTGCAATCTACCCAGTCAGACATAGAAAAAATAGTTGTTGTTATCTATGTTACCGGTCGACGCGTGTAACTTGTAGTTTCAACAAAAGATCCTATCGGAGACAAGATATCAAAAATTTCGATAAAACCCTTTTTGTGTCTTATCATTACATTCTTTATTCAATTAGATCAAACTAACTATGGATACGTTTGAAGCGTCAGCAAATCATCGGAATACCTGGCCGAATTATTCAACGGAATGTTATTCAACTGTTGACTACTATCGACCATATGGAGCAGCACGTAATTATATTTTAATCAATGAAATATATCTTATTTTCATTTAAATTTCGTTTTTCAAGCTTTAGCGTCGCTTCCATGGGCCGAACCAAGTAAATATTCAGTTAGTAATTGGCCAGCACAATCATCATCAGCATTTCCTTATCCACCTTCTCATTCACAACCGCCTAATGCTCACTCAAACTTCCCTTCAACTATTGCATCATCAGTGGCAGCAACAGCAAATTCGTCTTCATTCGGTCAGACTTATTATCCACCCACACCACCGAAAGACTTTCCTCATGATACTCTACTTGATTCATCGAACAAGCAACAGCAACACAATATATCTCCAACAACGAATTCAACAGTCTATCCTTCGCATCACAATTGGGGTCACGTTCTCAAAGATTCATCCCTCTTTTGGTCAACAATGAAATCATCACCAGATTCCCAAGCGAAAAACCTCAACTCAAAGAAAAAACCTAGTCAAGGTAAGTTGAGAATAAGGCCGTTGACATCATCATCATCATCATCCTTGATTGTTTTTCTTCTAGCTGAAGGGCGGGAATGTGTTAATTGTGGAGCTAAAGCTACACCATTGTGGAGACGTGATGGTAATGGAAATTATTTATGTAATGCTTGTGGACTTTATCATAAAATGAATGGACATAATCGTCCATTGATTAAGCCAAAACGACGTCTCGTGAGTAGCAAAAGCAAAACAAGAATTAGAAATTCAAATGTGCTATCATTCTCGTTTTCATAGTCAACAGTTAAGAAAACAGGCGTTCATTGTTCGAACTGTAACACGAGTACAACAACATTATGGCGTCGAAATGGACATGGTGAAAGTGTTTGTAATGCTTGCGGATTGTATTACAAACTTCATAAGGT